>CM050522.1:53136999-53745749 GCA_027563665.1 Antrozous pallidus
AGAAAGGGGAGTTGAGCCCCACTCATTTACAGCCTCCTCTGGAAATTGACACATGGTACTTCCATTCATATTTCATTGGTTAAAGTGGGTCATGCTTCATGTCTAACTTCAAGGGGATGGGATGTACAATCTTTCTGGGTGTCTGGAAGCAGACCTTGATGAAAAGTAGCAACATCTGCCACTTTGCTCACCAATAGTAACTAGGCAGTGCAGTGATTCCAACAGGGAGGTGGTAACTTGCTAGTCATGCCCCCTTGGACTTTCACTAATAAAGGAGAGCAAATAAATAAATAAATACAAGATTACAACTGGTTTTTAGATCTCTAGGATTAACCCATCATTTATTCTGGCAATAATAGCAAGGCATCTACTAGCAACCACAATGAAAACCATCATTAACATTTTTAGAGTGCTTTATAATTTATACACTATTTGCATATCAAGCAATATGAGAAGCCTCTAGAAAAGTTTTCAAGTATTCCTTCCCTTCAGGATCTCACAACATGCTATGAAATAAACACCAAGGGTTAGACTAAGTGCTGAATCTAAGTATAAAAAGGTGTGAGGAAAAGAGTGGTCAGTGTGGGCCCAATATGAGCTTCATGAGAGGGAAACTTGAAACCACAGTACAGGGTGACCCCTGGTCACCTCAAGGATGAAGTGTGGACGTCAGTTTTCTCCACCCTGCCCTCTTCATGCTGACCCTGGAGAAACTGTGACCCACCCTGGGCTGGGCAGACATTCTGAAGTCTGATTAATGTATCCCATAAAGTAGAAGTTGGAAAGGGATGGCTGCTGAACTGAATCTGGCCCTGGATATATTTAGTTTGGCCCACCATTTTAGTAAATGAATTTTCATCAAAATTATTTTTTAGAATTATTGTGTTTTATTTCTTAAACCATATTTCAATTTTAGAGGGGTTTTAAAAGACAGTCACCACTCATATATCCTGCCACGTCCCCTTCCTAACCTCTTAATTTTTTAAAATTGTATTAGGAAGTACTATGTTTTCATTGTAAGCATAGCACAAGTATATGGGGTTTTTTTTTATTATTAAAGAGAAGTCTTTAGAGAGGAGGGATCCAAGATGGCAGCAGAGTAATAGGTGGTTGCAACACTCATCTCCTCCTGGGACCAAACTGAAATTACAACTAAAATATAGATAGATCAATCAACCTGAATAACCAACTGAAGACAAGTTGAAGAGAAGTCTTATAACCAAGGATTTATAGGAGAAGCCACATCAAGACTGGTAGGAAGGGTGGAGATGCAAAAAGGGCTAGCCCTAGGCCGTGGGTGCAATGCAGAGGGATGTCTCTCAGCTGCAGGAGTCTCCACTGAGAAGCACGGGATCTCAACCCCAAACTGGGCTCCTCAGCCCAGAACAGCAGAGCCAGGAAGAGGTGCCCACATATTATCAGGCTATGAAAATCAGCAGGGATTCTGTCCATCAAGGAAAGACAGGAATCTACTAGAGGCAGAGGAATGCTCTTAAGGAGCCAATGCACAAAATCTCATTCATTCACCCTGGGTTCCTGTGCAGGAAGGGCAGCGTGGACTAGAGTCACCTGATGAAAGACTGCAGTTTGTGGCTCTGGGGAGAGAGTTGAAGGGACAGTATCCAGGATCCTTATGCTGATATTATTCTACACCACAAACACCAACTTTCTTGGCTGAAGCATTTCCTTCCATACCCATCAGCCTGGGAGAAAGCAATAAGCCTCGCCATCTAGACTTCTTTCACCAGCCTGCAGAGCTTGCGTCCTACTGAGGAGTCAGCTGCCCAGGCTGAGTTGTAGAAGTCAGGGCAGACTCAGAAGATGTGATTGACTGAGTTGTGTGGCTTTGGTCATTCCCCCCACTTACCTATAAACCTAACTGGCACCTCCCCCTCAGGGGAGATCTGATAGCCCCACTCTCTGGGCTCCCTGTGGCCCCACCCCCCTACTCCTAGTAGCTATACCTGCCAAGGTCTAGGCAGAATCTGGGACAGACTGAGTTGTGTGGCTTTGGGGCAAGGACCACTCCGCCCACCTTCTCCCAAGGCTGACTGGCGCCTCGCCCTCCCAGAAGATCCACTAGCCCCATCCCGTTGATTCCCGGCAGCTCCACCCTGCTGTGACCAGTTCACCTGGCTATTTGAACACAAGGTTGAAACAATCAAGAGAGAATGTAAAAAAGAAAAGGCAGGGATTTTGTTTACAGAACAAAATATAAATAAGATCTGACCACCATTGGCATTTTTAAATCGGAAACCTCACATAAAAATTCTGTATTTCTAGCTTCTCCTTAAAAGGCTGACCACTCCACGCTCACTGGTATCATCCTGCTAGCGTGCCGGGAACTGTCCTGGTGGGTGAGGCCCTCGCTGCATCTGGAAGACTTCCAGTTGTCTCCCCCAGGCCTGCCTCACTAATGAGCCTGGCCTCTATTCACATTTTTGTTCACATGTCCTGAAACAAATAGTGGAACTGCGCTGAAAAAAAACACACTGGAACACTGACTGCTTCATTTCTATTAACAATTTACCCAAGTATCCACCTCAGTCTTTGACAACTACAGTCACCCTGGACCTGTTCCTCCACACGCCTGCAGGGTTGCATGCTCTCACCTCCTGCAAGCCTGCTCAATACGTATATTCATTCAACTACCACCAACTGCGAACCCTAGCCCTGCTTTCTCCATAGCAAGCACAGTCTGACTTCCTTATGGGCTCAATAAATGTATTATATTATTTATGTTAATGTGAATTATTATGACTACATCTATTGTTTATTCTCTGTCCTCTCCAGCCCTCACTATTAAAATATAAGTTCCATGAAGCCAGGGATCTTTACCTACTTGATTTATTAATGGATTTCAATTGCTTAAAAGAGCCCTGGCACACAGTAGGTGCTCAATCAATATTTGTACAATGAGGGCTGTCCCCAGTTTACCTCTGTTGTTGTAAACATCTTACTCTACCATGTTACTTTAGTGTACCTTCTGTTATTGAGACAGAATATATTATTACAATAAAAATGCTTTAATACATTAGCTATCACTTAAGAAAGTGGTAATATATTTGCTCATCATGAAGAAAGCATTTTTGCATATATCATCTTTCTTGAGTGCTTCAATGAGCCCCTGAGGCTGACTAATGTGGTAGGCTGAATAATGACCCCGAATGATAAAGACCTAAGCTCCAGAATCTGTAAATATTACCTCATAAGGCAAAAACTGCGGGTGTTAAGGGTCTTAGATAGGGAATGGATCCTGGATTGTTAGGTGAGTCCTAAATGTGACCACTAATATCCTTATGAGAGGAAAGCAGAGAGAGATTTGACACACACAGAAGAGGAGGGGGCAATATGACCATCGAGGCAAAGACTGGAGTGATGGGGCCAGGAGCCAAGGAATAGCAGCAGTTTCCAGGAGCTAGAAGAGGCAAAAAACTGATACTCATATAGAGCCTCCAGAAGGCATATGGCTCCCGCCAACACCTTCATTTCAGCCTAATGACACTATTTTTGGACTTCTGGCCTCCACAACTGTAAGAAAAGAAATATCTGCTGTTTTAAACCACCAAGTTTGTGGTCACTTGTTGCAGCAGCCACAGGAAGCTAATATGACTAGTCCCCTGATTATTATGATTTTCTTTTTCCAGATGAGAAGACGGTGGCCCAGTGAAAACAACCTCCCCGTCATCAAGAAGCGAAACAGCAGGGTGTTAAGACTAGAAAACAGGAGCTTCTGGCTCTGTCCCTTCACCTAAGCATTTCCAAGCAGGACATATGTGACAGCAGAACTTTCCCCAGGAGATCATAGGAAGTGACCCACCATGACTTATAATTGGGAAAACAAAATACTCCATCACCACAAGTCCTGGGTAAAGCAGTGTGGTGGTTGGGAGAGGAAGAAGCTTCTGAAAAAAACACTCACTGCTTCGCTCACTTGCAGATACTCTTGGGAAGGCCCTGGGCCTCAGTCTCTCATACATCAGAGGAAAAAATTGGACCACATTGCTGCTTCTCAGAGGCTCTTCCTGGGGGTCCTTGTGAGGGCTGAGGGCATGACCCTGGGAAATATTAGCCCACACACCCTGCCTTGACCCCTTTAACCTGAAGTGCCCCCTTCCATCAACTTTCCACATTGCAATTTTATAACACATTTATTTTAAACAAAAGACTCCTTAACGAAAATTAAGTTTGAAAACCACTAAACCCACCATCTCAAAGGTCGCACCCTTCCAGTCTCAACTCTCTGTGGTTGTAGAACTCCACATGGAACAGTAGCAACCAACCCATCAGAGACCAGATCTGTCCAGAGACTGGATCCCAGCCAGCATGACAGAGAAGGTCTTCCCAGGAGTCAGAAAACATTTAAGAGGTATAAAATTAAGAAATGGGCTACGGACCTAAATAGAAACTTTTCAAAAGAAGACAGAAGGAAGGCCAAGAGACATATGAAAACCTGCTCAGAGTCACTAATTATCCCGATGTGGAGAAAAAAGAACCCTGGTGCACTGCTGGTGGGAATGCAGACTGGTGCAGCCACTGTGGAGAAATGATTGTCATTTCCTCAAAAAACTAAAAATGGAACTCCCATTTGACCTAGTAATACTACTTCTAGGAATATATCCCAAGAAGCTAGAAACATCAATCAGAAAAGATATATGCATCCCTATGTTCATAGCAGCACAATTTACTATAGCTAAGATTTGGAAACAGCCTAAATGCCCATCAGCAGATGAGTGAATTAGAAACCTATGGTACATCTAAACAATGGAATACTGCGCTGTGCTAAAAAAAGAAGAAATTTCTACCATTTGCAACAACATGGATGGAACTGGAGAGCATTATGCTAAGTGAAATAAGCCAGTCGGAGAAAAATAAGTATCATATGATCTCACTCATTTGTGGAATATCATGAACAACTGAAACTGATGAACAAAAACAATTCCAGAGACAGAGAAACATTGATCACACCATCAAACCTCGGAGGGAAGGTAGGGGAGGATGGGCGTAAGGAGGAGAGATCAACCAAAGGACTTGTATGCATGCATAATGGCCTAACCAATAGACACAGACAACAGGGGAGTGACGGCCTAAGTGGGGGCAATGGGGGGTAACAGGGAAATAAGGACACTTATATAATACCTTAATCAATAAAGAAATTTATTTTAAAAATAAAATAATAAAGAGGCATAAACTGTAAAGTCATTTCACCTCCATGCTCTGTGTCCACAGCAAGATAGAGAATTGCTCTGTTTACAGGCCCTGGGTCACAGCTGCTTTATCATAAAGTGTCCTGAGCCAACCCTCATCAGTGGCACTTAATGATGTGGGACTGCTCTGGGATTGCACAGAACCACCCAAGTCCTCCTTAACAGCTCACCAGGGTCTGGGGCTACCAGGCTTACATAGGCATGCAACCATCCTTCCAAACAGATAACCCAGGCCCAGCGAGCACCCCTCCTAGATCAGGCCACTAAGTCAAAGAGAATCTGTTTGGCTCCACTTTAAGGGATGGACCCCGACACTTAGTTATATGGCTGGTCTCCCCAACCCACTCAGGCACTTGAGAGAAAATGTATGATGAATAGCAATCAATGCATTATGAAAATTAATTGGGCAAACTATAATTTTACTGGTTCTGGGGCCAAGTAATAAAGAGGTAAATGTGAACAGGTGTGCCAGTTAATGCCTCTGGATAATTGATTAAGTATGGTAACCCCCAAGAAGCCGCCTCTATTCAACTCATGCAACTTTAACTGCAGAAAGTAGGAAGTGCAAAATATGCCCACTTTTTAGAGCTCCTTTTTTAAAAAGCTTATTATATGGTCCCCACCTGGTCCATAATTAAGCTCTCATTATTGCAGTAACAATGACTCCATTGTTTCTTCTTTATCCTAATAACCATATTTAAATTATAGAAATTTTTGAGAGCTATAGCCATAATGAAACTGAGGCCCAGGAAGGCTGATTGGTTTTCCCAAGGTCACAGAGGGGCAAAGCCAGAAGCCTAACACAAGCTCCAAATTCTCAATCCAATAATTGCTTTAATGCATGTAACAGGGGGTCATTCACTACTGTTCCAGCTCAGAAGGCCCTGCGCTTACTATAATCTGTGATGGCCTGGGTCTTCCAGAGAAATAGAAGCAACAGGCTCATAAACACACAGAGAGGGAAAGGAGAGAGAGAGAGACAGAGAGAGAGAGAGAGAGAGAGAGAGAGAGAGAGAGAGATTGATTTTAAGGTGTTGGCTCACACAATTATGGAGGGGATGAGTGAGTTCAAAACCAAATGGGGTAGGCCACCGGGCTAGAGACTCAAGGAAGCATTGCAGTTCGAGTCTGAAAACCTGCTGATAGAATTTCTCCTTGCTCTAGGAGGTCAGACTTTGTTCTATTAAGGCCTTCAACTGATTAGATGAGACTCACATTAACACACAAGTCCATAACTTGCACTGTGGCACTGCTGCATTATTCTGCTGTTAAAGCATTCACAGATGCAGATCAGATTCAAGAGGAAGAGGCTGGTATGGGTGAGCGTCGATCTCAGGACCAGGAGGTCATGGCTTGATTCCCAGTCAGGGCATATGGCTGGGTAGGGGGCTCCATCCCCAGTGTGGGGCATGCAGGAGGCAGCCAATCATGATTTTCTCTCATCATTGATGTTTCTCTCTCTTTCTCCCTCTCCCTTCCTCTCTGAGATCATTAAAAATATATTTTTAAAAGAGACAACACAAGTGTGTGAATACTGAAGGCATACTTCACTGAGAGTCACAAAAGTGACAACGTACTCCATCATTCACAATGATCTTTGGCTAAGTGTAGATAGCCATGCAAGTCTTCCCAGGGTGAGCATCCTTATTCCTTGGATAATTTCTCTCAGAGCAGCTCCTTCTTCTTTCCCATCCTCTGACTTCATTTTATCTTAGCGATCTCATCTTATATCGAGCTATCTGTATCTCAAGTCCACATTTTAACTAGTTCTTTCAAACTAGAGTACATAATCCATTCAATACAGAAACTTTCCCCAAAGCAAAACTAGTTTCCCTTTCCTGGAGAGTCTAGAAGATTTAATATCCAAATTTTCCAGGAGATCTGAGGCAGGAAAGATATTGCATTCCATTCTCCTAATGCAAAAACAAAGGGGGTAAAACAAATGAATTGCTTTTCCATTTTCAGAGACGGGCACTAGCGTAGTTAAGACAGCTGACCTCAGAGTGAGCCTGGTACTTACTAGCTACCTCCCTGCCCTCATCTTTAAATGGGTATTATCCGTCTCGTGGGACTGTGGTGAGCATTAAATGAGTGACAGTATGTAAAGTACTTAGAACAAAGAACAGAAAGTGTTTGCTATGCTTCTATAAACAGTTGTATCCTGTCACACTCATCATGCGTCTTCCTCAAGCTTACAGGGTGATGAGCACAATCCAAGAGCATATAATTTCTAAGATATATATCTTAATCCTTTTTCCTGGAAAAGAAAGCTTCATCAAAATGCAAAACAAGAAATTATAGGACTCTATGAAGAAATATGTGTCAGTGTCACAGTGTACATCTAGGTATTGGGTTCCCAGATGAAATATATTTGAGGTTATTTTCTCCATAATATGTTTCTTTTGGGAACACATTTACATAAGAACCACTGATCTCAGTGTTAATCTCAATTAAAGAATACCTGTACAGAAACATCCAGAATACTATGTGACCACATATCTGGGTACTATGGACCAGCCAAGTTGACATAAACCTATAGTTGACATACACTCAGGGTATGACAGTACAAAAGAACCACAATGCCTCTGAAACTGATACAGAACCATATTGACTGTAAATTGCAATTGAAAAATAAAGAAATAGTTCCTACCTTCATGTATGGGTTTTCCCAGCCCTTCTTCCCAGCTATCTACCCAGTCATGGGCCTTGGGCAAACCTGGTTCTGAGTAACCCATCAAAATGGTTGGGGCGGAGAAAGGAAGAAAGGAAGGTCAAGAGAAAAACTGTAGGGCCATGAGAGTATGTTTCTGGTGAGACAGCAAATATGGGTAAGACTTCCCAACCCAAACTACTCCCTGACTAGCCCCTTTCTCTTCATCCGCAGATCAAGGGAGAAGCTCTTAAGAGAGAATGTCTCAATTTTTTCTTAAAATGTCATTTACCAAGAAGACTTCTGTTTAAACACAGTTAGATGCAGTTTTTTCCCCCTTGCCTTTGTGGTTTCAAGACAGGATCTGATCTCTCCATGGGACATGTAGCAAGTACACAATTCTCCAAGCAGTGGCCCTCGGGCCTTCAGAGGCAGTTTCCAAGTCATTCTTTGCTCTTGCCAATGCCCTCCAGCCCCTGTTTTATGTTGTGGCTGCACAGACCCTGGTGTGGGTGGCTTCCCTCACCCTCCCAGCTCCCCAGTTATTTGGAATTTAGTGACAGATGTGGGTTCTCCAGTTATGAGTCTCAACACTCTGTAGCTGAACTCTTCCCCCCTCACTTCCCCCCTCCCAGTCTCTGGAACCTGACTGAGCTCTACCTTTCTAGACTCCCACTGGCCTGGCTACTCAAACCCTTCATGAGGTTAAGTCAAACTGGGATAAGAGGAAGGTCACTTACCTTGCACCATTCAGCCAGATGGCCAACCAGTTGACCATAATTCCAAAATTGCTTCTTTCTTATTCTGAACTAAAATGAAGCATGTGAACCAAAGCCGGTTTGGCTCAGTGGATAGAGCGTCGGCCTGTAGACTAAAAGGTCCCGGGTTTGATTCCGGTCAAGGGCGTGTACCGTGGCTGCGGACACATCCCCAGTAGGGGGTGTGCAAGAGGCAGCTGATCGATGTTTCTCTCTCATGGATGTTTCTGACTTTCTATCCCTCTCTCTTCCTCTCTGTGAAAAATCAATAAAATATATTTTTAAAAAATTAAAAATAAAATAAATAAAATAAAATGAAGCATGTGAGAGGGTCCAGAAAGGCTTCCAGACAAACAATTGCTGCAAACAGGAAGATGTTCAGTGGCAAATGTCTTTTTACAGAACTTTGAATTTAAAATTGTTTTTAATTGTGTGAATTAGTAATTTCTGCTTTATATATGAATCACAAACATTGGTTTTGTTCCTAAGGAATATTTGATGAGTTTATAACAACCTTTTTACAGGACCAAGGAGAAGAGATGACTCACTAGGATAATAAAATAGGGTTTTCTCACTTCCCTGGCAAAGCAGATAGTCCCTGTAAGTCAATTTCTCTAAATTGCCATGTATAATTTTTTAGCCAAGAGAGTAATGTGAAAGTGAACACAGCTAAGGGTCGTGAGCTCCTCCAAGCACCACGGACCACATCTCTCAATCTCCATGTTAGATATTTTTAAGAGATTCCACCCCCCCTCTTTTGAAATACAAATGATTTTTTTTTCCACCTTTGCTATTTCATGCATTGACTATAGCGTGTCTCAAATCATTTTAAGTCAGAGAAAACTGGCTCACCTGTTTCACTCTTTGGCTTTCTCTGTAAGAGCTCCTTTAACACCAGGCAAATTGGGGTTCACATATCATCAAAGCCGAGAAAATATGACAAAGGTCAAGAGTATTTGAAAACAGCTGCAAAGTGAAATAAAAAGGGGGAGAAAAACTTTTCAAGACAAGCCAGGAAGATGAGGCAACTTTGGAAATGTTAATAAAACATGAAGAAATGAAACCGTCATAAAGCCCAGTTTTATACAACCCAGCATGTTTTTCATTGAAACTGCATTCTGGATGCCCATATTCCCTTCATCGAAGGCAAAACCTCCCTCTGCATCCTCCAAGTCATTATCGTCAAGGACTTTTGACCAAATTTCCAATCTATAATAATAAAAGGGTAATATGCTAATTAGACCGTACATCCTCTGGACGAAGCTGGGGCCCCAGCAAAACCCCCTGGGCCCCGGGTGCCAGAGGGAAGCCGGTGCCAGCAGCCAGGGGGAGGAAGGCCTACACTTGCATGAATGTTCATGCATTGGGCCTCTAGTATTAAAATAAATTTAAAACAAGTTCATCTTCATCTATTTTAACATTAGTGCTATGTTCAGGCAAATTCTCTGCTTTGACTTTTCTCTCTGGGTCACAAGTAAAAATACTTCTCTTTCGAACCCCTGGAACCACTGCCCAGACAGTATTTCACTGTCTCACTCTCTCCCTTTCTCCTTCATTCACTCATCATTCATTCAGCTCAGGCTCTGGGCTCTCCTATTGAGCCGCGGCAGAGTGGCATGTATGGCTGGGACTTCCAGAGCCAGATTGCCTGCTTCTTACCAGCTCCATGACCTTGGACAGTTCACTTTGCTCTGTGCCGTCCATTTCCCAGCTATGAAGTGAGGGTGGTAATAACTATTTCCAACTCTATTGGAGCATTGTGAGGATAAATGAGTCAATGCTTGTGACAGACTTAGCACATAGCAAGCCTTTAATAAACAGCTAGTGCTAGTGGCACCTGCAATGGACTTTTATTTGGATATTTTTTAAGTGAGTGAGTGCTGGGAGGGGGAGGGGATGTTCTTGACCTACCCTGGGGTTTGTACTTCACATCAGTGCAGCTCAATGTTTGTATTGCCTGTTTGAGCATGGTTCTGTCTGATAATTATAAAATTATGGTGTTTTTAGGAATCTGACTGAAGATCTTGTGCATAAGCAATTTTATCTATATCCCTTATTAAAGTTAATGTTGGAACCTGAACACCATCTCTATTTCCTGTCTCTATCTTTGCTGTGGAAATGGCTCCCCTCAGTGGAATTGATGAGTTATTACATAGTATCCTCCCCTCACATTTTTAATTTAAGAATGAGTCCCACCTTAATGGAAACCAGCAATAAAAGCTAAAGCCATTTCTTTTTTTTTCTTTTTTTTCTTTTTTTTTGTTTACAATATAACTTATATTTAATAGTAGTACATATGTTTTCCTCCCCCCCCAATATCCTCCCCCCATCCTCCCTTACCCCCCAGCACATGTCCCCACCTGCCCCCCTCCCCACCCCAGAGTCTTTCATTCATTGGTTATGCTCATATGTATGCATACAAGTCCTTCGGTTGATCTCCCCCAGCATCTGCCTCCCCTCCACTCCAGCCTTCCCCCTGTAGCTAAAGCCATTTCTTAACATTAAATTTAATTTAATTGGATTTAAAATATTTTCCCAAAGATTCATTCAACCAACCAAAACCCTATTACAATTTCATAACATCATAATGTCCTATAGAGAAGAGAGTTAGTATTGAACAAAAAGCAAAGACAAGTTGCCACCTAATTAAAATTATGTCTATCTATTCAAATTGCAAAGTAGTTTACATGTTTGTTTAATTCTGTGCATATTTTAAACATCGGTCTTGGACCTTTAAGAAGTATCTGCATTCTGGTAGGATTGGTCTGTTGACTGCTAGGAAACCTGAAGGAACAAAAAAGAACCAGGTATTATACTTTCCCAGATACCAAAGCTGGTCTAGACACTATTGCTATTTTCCACATTTGAATTGGCATTTCATAAAGTATTTGCAGGGTCTTCTAATTGCTGGTCATGCTAACTACGCAATCAGAACATGCTTTTCTGATCTCCTTATCTTCTGTTGTGACATTTGGGGATTGGACTAATTGCTTTACAGTTCTGGAATTTAAAAAAAAAACTGGTGAATTTTCTAAATGTGTATTAGTCAATGTATACTTTCATGGAATATAGTCATGGATCAGCTGATGATAATGATGATGGTGGTGGTGATGATGGAAATGATGATATAGCTGACACTTATACAGCACTTACTTTGTGTTAGGCATTGAGTTACATACATCACTTGAATCATCTCATACTAGAGGACTGGTGCACCAAAATTTGTGCACAAGGGTGTCCCTCAGCCTGACCTGCTCCCTCTCCAATCTGGGACTCCTCGGGGCAGTTGGACATCCCTCACAATCCAAGACTGCTGGCTCCTAACTGCTCGCCTGCCTGCCTGCCTGCCTGATTGCCCCTATCCTGCCAGCCTGATCGTCCCCTAACTGCTCCCCTGCTGGCCTGATGGATACCTAACTGCTCCCCTGCCAGCCCAATCGCCAACTGCCCTCCCCTGCTGACCATCTTGTAGTGGCCATCTTGTGGTGGCCATCTTGTGATGACGTGAGGGCACCACACAAGGGCGCAAGGACCACCTCGCCTTTTATTAGTATAGATTATCCTCACAATAACTCTTCACAGTAAATACTCTTCTATCTTTATTTTACAGATGAGGAAACAGTCACAGAGTTTCACAGCCACCTGCCCAGAGCATGTGGCTAGTAAGTTACTAAGCTGCAGTTTGAACCCTGCTCCTGTCCCTAACAACTACACTATTCTGCATCCTCCATAATGATTAAAAGTAAACATTTTAAATTTTATGTGGCCGTCCATTTGTAGTGTTTGAATTAATGATATTTGTTACTAAGCATATGGTTAATAAAAATAAACTTTTATTTTTAGGAAAGCATTCCAAAGAAGACACAGAAATAGCCAATAAACCCACAAAAACATGCTCAGCATCACTAGTCATGTAGGAAATGCATATTAAAACCACAGTGAGATACACAACTATTAGAATGGCTTAACAATTTTTTAAAACCTGACTATACCAAGTGTGAAAAATATGTAGAGCAACTGAGAAGAAGATCACACATTGCTGGTGAAAACACAAAATAGTACAGCCTTTTTGAAAGAACTAGTTTGGCTCTTTCATATAAAGTTTGATATTTGCTTATTGACCCAGCAATCCTGCTCTCATTTATTCAAGAAAATGAAAATATTTTTTCATACAAATATCTGCAGGCAAATACTTATAGCAGATTCGTTCATAATCACCCAAAACTGAGAAATATCCATTAAGTGGAAAATATATAAATAAAATGTTCAACATTCATACAATGGCATACCCCTCAGTCATAAACAGGAGCAAACTACTAATACATGCAACAGCATGGATGAAAATCATGTGCATTATGCTGAGTGAAAGAAGGTTACTCAAAACGCTACACACGCTATGATTCTACTCATCTGACATTCTCCAAAAAGCAAAGCCACAGGGAGAGGGAATAGATCATTGGTTGCCAGCACCTGGGAGTGAAGGGAAAGAACTTCATGGAGAGATGAAAATGTCTATATCTTGATTCTGGTATAATTAATCATTTGTCAATTATATAATATCTAGAGGCCCAATGCATGAAAATTCATGCACTAGAAGGGGACGGTCCCTCAGCCCAGCCTGCCCCCTCTTACAGTCTGGGAGCCTTCAGGGGCAGGAGGCAACCCGGGGATCGGAGGAAGGCGACACCCCATCACACCTCTGCTGCTGACACTGCCGGCAGCGCAAGCCTCAGCCGGTCCTGGTTACCTGAGCTTCGGGTGACCCTGGATGCTTAGGCAGCCACCATCCAAGGCTTGCCTGTGCCTTGAGCTGCCCTAGGCAGCTGCGGGGGCTGAGGGGACTGGGGGATCTCCAGAGGCAGGTACACATAGTGGCTGGGCTCGCCTGGGAGCAGGCCTGGTCTTCTGTGTGCCTGCCACCCCAGTGGGGCTGAGGGAAATAGGGGCAGCCATCATGTGGCTGTGGGCACTGCCATCTTTGAGGGTGGGACAGTCAATTAGCATATTCCCTCCTTATTGGCTGTGGGTGCTGCCATCTTTGAGGGCAGGCAGTCAATTAGCATATTCCCTCCTTATTAGGTAGGACTAGGGGCCCGGTGCAGGAAATTCATGCACTGGGGGTGGGTGGTCCCTCAGCCCAACCTGCCCTTTCTCACATACTGGGAGCACTCAGGGGATATCATACTGATGGTTCACCCCCAGCCCAAGGCCAAAAGCTTCTGGCCAAGGCTTTTGTCCTTGGGCAGGGGACCTCAGCCAGGAGACCCAGACAATGATCGCTCTGCCATGGAGCTGATCGCTGGCTGGCTCCACCCCAGACCCAGCCCCAGACCCAGCCTGCCCCAAAGCCAGAAAAAGCCTCTTGGTGAGGCTTTTCCTGGCCTTGGGCATCCAGTGATCACCCAGACGTGGGGCCAATCACTGGCTGGCTCCAGCCTGGCCCCAGCCTTGGCCTGCCCCAAGGCCAGAAAAAACACCTTGGCAAGGCTTTTTCTGGCCTTGAGCAGCAGCCATCTTGGTTGTGTTAATTTGCATATCACTCCTGATTGGCTTGTGGGCGTGGCTTGTTGGTGTAGCGAAGGTATGGTCAATTTTCATATTACTCTTTTATTAACACATGTAATATAATCACGTGTTAATTAAACCTCAACAAACATGACCAGGAAAGAAAAAAAGAAGGAAAAACAAGGAGGAAGGAAAGAAGGGAGGAAGAGAGAAAGGGAAATGCATTGATAAGAGAACCAGTGTAGCAAAGTGACTGAGAGCATGGATGGGCCTAAGTGTAGACTTCGTGTGTTCAAATAGGGTTCAACCACTGTGCGACTTAAGGTACATTATTGGACCTCTCTATGCCTTAATTTCTTCACCTATAAAATGAAATAATAACACTTATTACTTAGAGTGTTGTTATAAAGATCAAATTACTTAATTGTTTAAAACAGTTAGAACAATAGCTTGCAATACCAGGTTCTCAATTGTTCCATAAATGATCATAGACCTTAATGGAACACACTCAATCAGCAAATTATGTCAACTATAAAGTGAGCAGAATCAGGACTTATTAAGCCATCTGCCCTGACAGTGTTTACTGATCTAAGCTGGTGATGGACATCCATTTCAACCTCCTGATGCTGAATATACAACTAAATCCCTGGTTGATTTTTTTTAATAAGTCAGACGCTTTATTTAAAATTACAGTTTCTATTCAATATCATTTTGTTTTAGTTACAGGTGTACAGCATAGCAGCTAGACAATCATATACTCTGGCTGATTTTCAATGCCCTCAACCAACCCCTAATGTAGGACTCCCATGAGCACCAACATTGTCTAGTCCAAACCCAAAGCTGCCACCCAGCTGTCCACACAGTCCCATGCACAGCATTCACCCTGAGCATCCTTTAAGCCCCAAACCTCAATGATTGTGAATAGTCTCTCCACAATCCTTCCAGGACCCTCCCACCTACTTAGATAGAAATACTTCAGAGGGGTTTCAAGAGGCAGGGTGATGAACCTGACCTTTTTCCCTCTCCCCCCGCCCCCAGCTTCTACTTCACTATCTACCCCCTCCCTGCAAGGGACAAGGAATCTCTTGCAAGTGACCAGAGTGAGGCAGGGAAAGAGGCACCAGTAGGGGATGCTACTGGCTGCTTCAAGAGGTGAAACAAACTGCACCACAGGGCAAATGGTCCGGGGGCAGAGTAAGGGCACTGTCTACTATCTGCTGGCTCCTACATCCCAGTGCCAAAGGTTTTGCCCATGGGTGTTAACTCCCCACACTGCACGGTATACACGCTAGGACATGGAGCAAGGATCTGCGGTGTCCCTTGCCTAAGCCTGAGTTGGTGGCAAAAGGCAGGCAGCAAGGACATGAGGACATGCCTATGCAAAGTCACTGGGAGCTCCCTTCAAGCTGGTTGCCATGGCAATAACAGAAAAACCAGGTCAGCCCAACAGGCAATGAATTGTGCATAGGTGGTATCTGAGTCTCCACAACCCAGCAGTTTCACTCCCCGGCATATCTTGGAAAAGAAAAGCCACACATGTCCACAAAGGCACACCGAAGTTTTACAGTTGCATTATTATGTAATAGCAAAGAAGGAGGAGACCAAACTACCAAATGTCCACAATATAAGAATGGATTGCTGTGTGGTATAATTAGAAAATGAAGCCTTTTACAACAGTAACAAGGAATAAATTAGAACTGCAGGTATTGACATGCAAAACCTTATGTTCATTAGAATTATTGACAGATTAGCAGAGTGACTGATATAAGAACAAAATGGTAACATAAGTTGGATTTCACTATAAGAGCACCAAACAGTTAAAAGTGCAATATTTCCAAAAGACACTACTTATAATGTAATCAACTTGTAAAGCAGAAAATATTCATATATTTCATCACATTTTATACCTGTAGTTGTAAATGAATACTGCCCAAAGGTGACCAATCAACATGAAAGTATCCTATCTAATAAAAGACTAATATGCGAATTTGACCGTACCTCTGCCACGCCCACCAGCCATGCCCACCAGCTGATCAGGGGCAAATTATGCAAATAAACCCCAAACAAGATGGCTGCTGCCACTGAGAGCAGGAGGGAGGCTTGGGTTTCCCCGGCAACAGAGGAAGCCAAGCTTTCTGCCTGCCTTTGCTGGCTTAGGCCTCAATGGTACAAAGTTTCAATTATAAAAGATAATAATCCAAAGGCAGCCACGGAGCTGGAGAGAGAAGAGGCTAGGGTTGCCGGGGTGATAGAAGAAGCTAAACTTCTGCAGCCCTAGTGCCTAGCCCTCCACTCTAGGCTACAAAGATTCAAACAGAAATGGCTGTCACCATGAAGTGAGCAGAAGGTTTGGCTGCGCTCTAGGCTACAAAGTTTCAATTGTAGAACATAAATTAGTTTCAGATCCCAGAGCCTCCGCTTGGGTCACTGGGGGACATGGCCAGCCTTCAAACCACCACAGGCCCCTCGCCCAGGCCACCCCATACCCCAAGGGAACCCCCACCCTGATCTGGGACACTTTTCAGGGCAAACCAGCCGGCCCCCACCCATGCACCAGGCCTCTGTCCTACCTAACAAAAGAGTAATATACAGAATGACCATCAGCTCAACACACAAGAAGGCTGCCCCATGTGATCAAAGATCCTGCCCCCATGTGGACACAAGATGTCCACCACAAGATGGCCAGCAGGGGAGGGCCATTTGGAGGTTCCAGGCCTGCAAGGGAGAGATGGCACTTGTGGGCCATCAGGCCATCAGGAGAGGGCAGTTGAGAGGGACCAGGCCTGCAAGGGAGGTCAGTTGGGGGCAATCAAGCCTGCAGGGGAGGATAGTTACGACTGACCAGGCCAGCAGAGGAGGGAAGTTGGGGACAAACAGGCTGGCAGGGGAGCAGTTAGACATCAATCGGGCTGACAGGGTAGTGGTTAGGGGGTGAGCAGGCTGACAGGCAGAAGCGGTTAGGAGCAGTCTGGGAGGCAGGCAGGCGAGCAGTTTGGAGCCAGCAGTCCTGCATTGTGAGAAGGATGTCTGACTACCCACTTAGACCCGATCCTAATCGGGCCTAAACGGACAGACGGACATCTCTCAAGGGGTCCCAGATTGGAGAGGGTGCAAGCTGGGCTGAGGGACACCCCCCACCCCCACCCCATGCATGAATTTCGTGCACTGGGCCTCTAGTATTTTCATATGACACAAAGATAAGCACCAGAATTAAAATATATGCAAGAAAAATCAGTACATAATGAGGGAAAAGGAGTAGTGTAAGTCAAAAATAACTTCTTATTCTCCATGATAGTGGTTCTCAGAATACAGTCCTTGACAAAAGCATCAACATCACTGAGGAATGTGCTAGAAATGCAGACTCTCAGGCCCCACTCCTATCTGCTGAATCAGAAACTCTGGCAGTATTTTAAGAAACCTTCAAGATGTTTCTGATAAATGCCAAAATTTGGGAACAACTGCTTGCTAATGAGGATATAATAAATACTGTTTGAATTTACCAATCAAGAAAGAAAGAGAGGTACAAATATATTAGGTTACTTTCCAATAGCAGTCCTGGACTGTGTGGCTCAGTTGGTTGAGCGAAGTCCCATGCACCAAGAGGTCACTGGTTCAATTCCGAGTCAGGGCACATGCCCAATTTTCAGGCTCAATTCCCAGTAGGGGCTGTGCAGGAGGCAATCAATCAATGGTTCTTGCTCAGTGATATTTCTCTCTCTCTTTTTCATTTCCTCTCTCTCTCTCTCTCTCTCTCGTTCTCTCTCTCTCTCAAATCAATAAAAACTTACATTTAGCAAAAAGAAACAAAAAATGTCCAATGGCAACCACCAGAGGATCTGACACCAGAAACTGTTGGTTTTCTCTGGAGATTGGTGAGTTTTTGAAAGAGGTGGGATGTGAGCAGAGAGATTTTTTTTCTATTTTATGTCATTCTAAATTATTTGAATTTTTATAGCACGTTAAGCTGTGTTTTAAAAACACACATAAGACATACACTAAAATTACATTAGTGGGGAAATTTCTCCCTTTTTTCTCTTTAGGGAGGACTGCAACTCCTCGTTGATGTTCCATTACCCAGATTATAATCAGCCAGAGAATTCATAACAATACAAAAAAAAAAAAAAAGGGAATGCTGTGGTGGCTCTCTATATTGCATACCGAAGCTAAATATGACTCGGTGTCATACCGTAATCCCTGTTTTTCCAACTTTTTACCAAGATGTACTGTCCAACATAAGAAAACATCACATGCATTTTCTTGCCCTGGATTCTTAGGAGCTAGAATAAAATATCATCCATTTCATGAATTTCCACACTCGCCACAGTTGGTTTCTCCTACCAAAGGGTGTTTTCTGAAATGTTTCCCTAATGGAAACTAAGTATGGTCACTACACTTAGATTTTATTACCAGGAAGACCAAAGTTACATTGACAGTCGAGTATTACACTTCCCAAATGAATTCATCCTTGACTTCCAAATTCTAAATACAGTTGTCATCCACAAGGTGGCTCTGGAAGCAATAAAATACAGCCTCCAGATTAGCCCTGCCACTGAAAGGAGTTACATTCGTTTTTTGTTTTCCCATTCTCATTTATGGGCAATTAACTGACGGGGCGGGGAAAGGGGGGAGGGGGAGAGGGGGAGAGATAATTAAGCATTGTGCTATCAAACAGATTGGTGTCTTTTTTTTTAAATATATATTTTATTGATTTTTTTACAGAGAGGAAGGGTGAGGAATAGAAAGCCAGAAACATTGATGACAGAGAAACATCGATCAGCTGCCTCCTGCACACTCCCCACTGGGGATGTGCCCGCAGCCACGGTACATGCCCTTGACCGGAATCAAACCTGGGACCCTTCAGTCAGACCCCAGGCCGGCGCTCTATCCACTGAGCCAAACCGGTTTCGGCCAGATTGGTGTCTTAAGTGAGTGGAAAGGAACCACGTGGACAGCAACACAGCACACCTTGTCTGCTTCAGAAACCAAGGGACCTTGCATGACTTTGAAGGATTTCTGCCAATTTTTGAAACATAAAATACTGTAATAATGGTAAAGGAACCAGCCCTGAAAGACTAGCAATTGTGCAAATGGGCGGGGGGGAGGGGAAGAGAGAGAGAGAGAGAGAGAGAGAGAGAGAGAGAGAGAGAGAGAGAGAGAGAGAGAGAGAGAGAAGAAAAGCAGTCTTCAGCCATCGCAAAATTTCAGATTGCCAGATTTCTTGATTGTGGCTTTTAATCAAAACACAGCCAGCTGCCTGTATTTAACACTAATCGTTAAGCTCTAAGTCTCAGCCAATCATCTCACTTCTGAGCTGGCAGGGTAACAACAACAACAAAAATATGAAGCTCCCTAACCCAGTTTAGTGGGGCATGGGGGTGGGGGGAAGAGGAAAAAGAATGAATGCTAGGATTTGGTCAGCTTTCCTATGAAAAAATGTATCCCTAGCATTCTAAAGTAAAACATCGGTGCCTGGAAACTGGCCTTGTGTCATCGAGATGATTGTGATTCTCTCTCCTTTCTCCTTACCTCACTCCTCCATCCGAAAGCAAGGTTAGCACTTCAAAGAGATGAGTATTTTGTTTGTGGTCAACCTGCAGGGTGACCCTTGAGGAATCTTCTTTCCTAGTTGTCCTCTGCCTCCCTGTTGGCTAAGAACTCACTCTGTGTTCATAATTTCTCTGTTCTTGATGCTTTGGGTGATTTGGAGGAAGAATTGCTCTCTCCTCCTAGATTACTAACAGCTCCAAATAGCCTAGGCCCCTGTTTTCCTATCTGTCCTCAGGGGACCGATGCCTTAGCTGACTTTGGACCTGCAATGCAAAGAATGCTCCTTCTTTTAAGTGAACTGAGAATTCTTGATAAACAGAAAGAATCCATCTTTCTCTGTCTCTCCAGCTTTCTCTCATAAATCATAAATAACAGACAAGATGGAGATCTTTCTAACATTCTTTAAAAAAAAAAAAACAGCTGGTTTTTAGAATCGCCTCAAGCACAGAACTGGGAGATGGAGGAGTATCTTCCTCCAGGGTCTGCAAACAACCTCCCACAGCCAATTTGACTTTGAGCTTGACCTTGAGATCTGACACAAGGTTAGCCAGCAAGAATGGCATCAGGAATAGGTCACAGTGCACAGCAACAAGTTTCCTTCTCTCCAGTCATTTACATATAGACGACAGCTAATATTTAAATTGGTGTACCCAAATCCACAGTTGATTAAATTAAATCTCTTCTCCAGCTTGATTTGCATAACTTGCAATAATCAGGATGGAGAGGAAATCATAATTGAAAGGAGAAAATATAACTGCAGAGACTTAGAATTAGGTATAGTTGAATTAAGCTTGTAAATTCTGGTATTTCTAAATGCAGAACTGTCCTAGGCTAACTTTAACTTTAAAATATCAAGGCATTTGAGTTGAAGGACTACAAAGTCAATTCACAAATAAAGTCTTAGAACACCTTTGATTAACTACAACGTCGAAAAAAAATAAAAGAAAAAATGTTGAGCAGTGATCTGAAAAGTTTGCTCATATTATCTTGTGCCCATCAGATGCATCTCTGCATTCCATGTTCTATTCTAGCCTTTGAAAGGGAAATAATTCAGTCAGTATTTTCTTTATTTTATTGCAAAAATTTACTCAATGGCCCTCCCCATTGCTACACCCAAATTCCAGTTCTCTTTTGTTATAGCGCATTTTACCATTTTACGGCACCCCCACTTCCGCCCTCTGCCCACATTCATTTACATAAGAACAAAGCCTAAAAGAAAACCCCCTTCATGCCCTGCAAGGACTGGAAGGCCTGCTGTTAGGCAACGAACTTTACAGATCTGGTACACGCACACCTTAATTTTCTTAATTTCACCTTTCCTTGCTGTTCCCATCACCTGGGGTCTCAGAGACGAAAAGAGAAAAGCAAACTGGCACAGCAACAATGCCTGGATCTAGAGCGCGCCACCTCTCACGCCCTCAATGACCTCCCATCTCTTTCTTAGTAGCAGAGACAGCAGCAAGTCGAGGTCCTGCACCCCAAATTGAGCAGAAGCAGAGGACAATCTAAGGAACAGAGTCCCCTCAGGTGAGCACTTTAGGCCTTGGACAGTGTCACATTCTTCCACCTATAGGTCGCCTTCTTGTCTGCAGTGAACATGTTCCTTTGTTGTAGAATTTCCACAATAATGTGCAAACTACACTTGTTAGGATAAATGTCCTATATCTGGTGTTGAAATTCACAACATATTGAAAATGTCAAAAATAAAAGTGAAGTTTAAGGGTCAACAAGGATTTTATAACAGAATGCATTAGAGTTTCCTTTCACTGCCCCACAATTAGCCATTTACAGTAATTACTGCATTCAATAGCCATCACATTTAAGGAGATGAGTATGAAAATGAATGTTCCCCTTCTTACAGATAAGAACACTGAAGCTTCTCTCACTGGTTTGGCTCAGTGGATAGAGTGTCAGCCTGCAGACTCAAGGATCTCAGGTTCGACTCTGGACAAGGGAATGTACGTTGGTTGCGGGCACATCCCCAGGAGGGGGTGTGCAGGAGGCAGCTGTCTGATGTTTCTAACTCTCTATCCCTCTCCCTTCCTCTCTGTAAAAAATCAATGAAATGTTTGTTTTTTTTAAAAAAAAAAAAAGAACACCGAAGCTTAGCAAGTGGAAGTAACTTAGCCACGACCCCCCCTACAAAGAAGCAGCCGGCGATTCAAACTCAGGCCATCTGTTTATGGAAAACTGCACACTTAACCACCATGCCAAACTGCCTTCCGAAAGAGCAGGGATAATTTTTCTGGATACTTAGAGATTGTTTTACGTTAACAGCCAAGGTGGAGAACACAGCTCAGAGACAGTTGTTTATGCTTCAGCATTTGGTCCACATTCCTAAGATACACTTTGTTTTGTCTCGATTTACTTTCCAACACTGAGGTTGGTATAGAATGATCTTCCTTCAGGGAACTCCTAGAAGAAAGTTCTATTCTTTGCTCAACAGCAAATCCCAGGGAACTTGGAATTTGGGGGGAAATCCTGAATATCTAATAAGCAAGCACAAAGGCCACTCTAAGTCAGGAAAACCAGGCCTGGGTTCAACTCAGGGAGACTATTGAGTCTCCCTTTCAGCTCAACAGGGGCACATCAGAGTTGGTACAGGTGGTTGAGAGCATTGAAGGACACCTGTGTAAGCAGATTTGTTTCTGCCAACTGGGCTGACAGGGACTTGGGAACAATTTACTTCTAAAGAAGAAGAAACCCTTTCAAGCCCTGGAGACCAGCTATAGCCAAGCCTCTTTCCTCCTCCTGGGAACTTCACAGGCATTTCCCAGACTCCCTTGCAGCTTAGTGTAGGACCACATAACTAGTTAAGTTCTAGCCTGTTCCAAGCCTGTCCCTTAGAAACATCCCTTCAGCTCTACCCTCCTGGGTCTCAACCTCTCGGGATCATATGTTACAGATGGTATGACTATGAAAAGGAGAGGCTGCCCTGCCCGTATTGAAATTTATATGAGAAACAATACAGTACATTAAGCCACTGGGATTTCAGGGTTAATTTTCTATATGAGCATAACTTAATCTCTCCTGACTACATGCTCATATTCCCTCTGTAACAGGGATTTTAGTCCTGACTTTGGTGCAAGGCACACTAATTATCTGGAAAGTTATCGGAAATAGATTCCTGGATTTACTCCTGAGATTCTGGGGAAATAGAGAGGAAGGCTGTGTTTGGGGCAGACAACCTGGGCCTTGGTGGGTCTGATACAAAAGGGAATGAAAAGATATCCCAAAAACATCTCTACGGAAGAAGCCACAGGATTTTTCTGACAGTTTGGATGAGGCATTGGGGGAAAAAGTGATGTCCAAGGCTTTTAGCTTGAGAACCTGGAAAAAAATGAGATAGTAAGAGTCTGGAGGTTCATTTTAGAGAGAAAACTGAGTTTGATTTCTAGACGCTGGAGGTCTGAGCTGAAGTGTGTCTGTACAGTTAGAAACACAGGCCAAGCATGAGAGTAAAAACAGGTACGCAGGTGGGAGGCTGCAATGGGACTCCCCCAGATGTTTCAGGACACCACCACCCCCCGACACACACACACACACACACACACACACACACACACACACACACACACACACGGAGCAAGTGCATAGAAAAGGGCAGGTCAAGGCCCCATAGAGCTCAGGGAGCAGCTGAAGCTTACAGTTTGGAAAGAACTCTGGGTTCATGATTACATCCTGGTCCTCAGCTTCAGTTTACATTGCCTTCCCACGACAGGAGATGAGACCTCTTTGCAAGGCACCAAGGACACCCCCAGACATTTATACTTGGCCTGTTCTTAGAGCTTCCAGAGGCCATCTTTTTTCCAGAGGCCAGCAGGGTCTTTCAGCATCTTCTGGCTCATCTCAGTAAGAACTGAGTGGGGATAATGAAATTGCCCAAGGCTGTCAGCAATGAGTCACAGACCAAAGGACTAGGGGCAAGTCAACCTGCTGGCTCAGCAGGGTTAGTACAGGAGGAAAAGGGAGGAAAGTTTCATTCTTCTGAATCTGAGCACTGGGGCTGAACTGAACCTTAATTTACCAGCACTCGGTCGTGTCCAAACTTGCACAGATGGAATTTTAAGTACATGAAACTCTGCAGCACTTGTGCCAAAGAGCCAGCTTTAGCAGCAGACTTCTGCTGGTCCCGTGAGGGTCATGGAAATGAATGAGCGGAAGTATCTGCAATGTGAATGTCTGTCTATTTTGAACCTGGAAAACATGGCTCCTTAGCAGACACCAATGGAAACTCCTTCGTGTGGAGGCAGATGCCTCACATCCTGGGAGTGAGGTTGACTGACCTCTGAACTTCATTTCTCTCGGCTCATCCAGATCCCAGAGAGAGGCTCCTACCTCCTCTACCACCACCCTCTCTGGGTTTTAGGACCCACTCTCCACCTGGGGGAAATGAAAGAAGAGATTTGACATGTGTGTTAAGTCAAATGTAGACTGAGAAAAGACTCAGAGGCCAGACATATAACACTCCTGTCAGACTGATGTCAAAATGAGTGGGAATGCTGTCAAAATGAAGCCTATGGGAAGGGCGATCACATTGTCCCACAACACAGGCCCTGTCAGGTGCTTCTTCGTTCCCACAAGGGCTCTGGATGCTGGTAATTGATGGTGCTGGCTCCAGGGGAGGCTAGGGATCTTTGAACGCTGATGACACCCTTCCACTTGGGGTCCACAAGGGCCCTATGCTTTCCTTTAGAACCTTACCAACCGCTCTCCCTTTTTCTTCCCTCTCTGTCTTTCCCCACACTGCCTTGGTCCAGGAAGTATTTTCTAGTCAAAAGAAGGGGAGGAAGCTTTGTTTTCATATGATGTGCATTGTCACAAATCTATTTTATTGTCTAAGGTACAATAATTTAATATTTTGTGTCACTCCAAGAGTCTACTCTTTTGAAAGATGAAAGTCAAGGGGAAAGAATCTCCTAATTTCCCTCCTGCTGTTGCCTCACCTTTTCCTTGTGGTGATGAGTGGAGGTGCCCCTGGTTGTTTTTCAACTTAGGCAGCAGTGGGGGATGGGCATATGGTAACAGGGACTCTCAGGGGCACACATCAGCTAATATTTTAAAAGAAGATCCCACCTTTTTGATAATGTCTCAGAAATAGTAATTTTTACACCCTGTCTGCATACTAATAGTCTTCACATAATAGTCATTCTAGGCCCATTGAAAGTCTTTCCACATGGCCTTCCCTAAATAGTGTCTCTGACATCCTGAGGGTTGTCCAGCCTGGAGTCTTCTGCTTCAGGTAGTACATGGGAAAGGAGTGGCTCCAGTGGCACTGGCTCAGGGACACCTAAGCCCAATCACAGATGCCACTGCCATGAGGCCTCAGGTTCCCTTTGTTCTTCCCACAGGTAGACATCACTGAGTGTCTTCTCTTTAGCATTAAAATATAATCATCATCATCATCATCATCATCATCCTATCTAATAAAAGAGAAATATGCAAATTTGACTGTACCTTCGCCATACCCACCAGCCATGCCCACCAGCCATGCCCACCAGCCAATCAGGAGCAGTTATGCAAATAAAACCCAACCAAGATGGCTGCCACCATTGAGAGCAGGAGGAAGGCTTGGGTTTCCCTAGCAACAGAGGAAGCCAAGCTTTCCACCTGCCATCCCCGGCCTAGGCCTCCACTCTGGGTTACAAAGTTTCAAACAGAAATGGCTGCCACCCTGGAGCGAGCCAAAGGCTTGGCTCCGCTCCAGGCTACAAAGTTTCAATTGTAGACATAGATTAATCCCAGATACCAGGGCCTCCACTTGGGTTGCTGGGGGGCGTGGCCAGCCTGCAAACCTCCACAGGCCCCTCGCCCAGAGTGCCCCTCAGCCCAAGGGAACACCCACCCTGATCTGAGACACTCTTCAGGGCAAATCAGCTGGCCCCCGCCCATGTCCCAGGCCTCTATCCTACCTAATAAAAGAGTAATTTGCAGAGGAGAAACCAAGATGGCGGCATATGTAAACACCTAAACTGCTGCCTCCCACAACAATTTCAAAAATACAATGAAAAGACAAAATGGACATCATCCAGAATAACAGGAAAGCTGGCTGAGTAGAAATTCTACAACTAGAAGGAAAGAGAAAAGCCCACAGAGAATTAGAGAAGAAGCAAAGCCTGAGATATGGAGACACGCAAGCGTGGAGAGGATGGAGCTGGAGAAGACACGGCAGCTGAGTGCCTGGCTGGCATGCTCTAGCACAGTGAGGGGCAACCTTTTGAACTTGGTGTGTCAAAATTCACCAAAAAACCGAGCATAACTTGGGTAGTGTGTCACTTCGAGAAAAAAAATCATAATTTTGCAATATTTATAGTTTAAATAACAACAATGTATAATTGTAATATATAATTGTATTTAATAAACAAAAAACTAATTATTTAACTTAAAAAAAAGAGTAATTTGCAGATTGACTATCACTCCAACACACTAGAGGGTTGCCCCCATGTAATCAAAGATCCTGCCCCCATGTAGACACAAAATGGCCACCACAAGATGGCCAGCAGGGGAGGGTCATTGGGAGGTTCCAGGCCCTGCAAGGGAGGGCAGTTGTGGGCCATCAGGCCAGCAGGGGAGGGCAGTTTGGAGGGATCAGGCCTGCAAGGGAAGGCAGTTGGGGCGATCAACCCTGCAGAGGAGGACAGTTAGGGGTGACCAGGCCGGCAGAGGAGGGAAGTTGGGGGCAATCAGGCTGGCAGGGGAGCAGTTAAACATCAATTAGGCTGGCAGGGTAGTGGTTAGGGGGTAATCAGGCTGGCAGGCAGAAGCGGTTAGGGGCAATCAGGGAGGCAGGCAGGTGAGCAGTTTGGAGCCAGCAGACCTGGATTGTGAGAAGGATGTCCAATTGCCCGTTTAGGCCCGATCCTGATAGGAGATCGGGCCTAAACGGGCAGTCAGACATCCCTTGAGGGGTCCCAGATTGGAGAGGGTGCAGGTTGGGCTAAGGGACATCCCTTACCCCCCATGCACGAATTTCATGCACCGGGTCTCTAGTAATAATAATAAATTAAATAACTAGAAACCATTCTTTGGTGGAAAATGCACAACCTAAGCTAAATTCAAATCTCAACTTTGCCCTCAAATTAACTTCTGTTATATTGTTCCAAACTCTCTAAATCTATGTCTTCTGCCAAATAGAGTTACTAATACCTGCTACATGGAGTCAACTTACACAGTAAATGCAGGGCTGGCTCCCTATCCTCTCCACAAACAGGAGAGGAAATGCAAGTTGTTCTATCAGACCAATGCTTCCCTCTTAAATTAACCACTCACTGAGTGCTGCCCCATTTCACATCGAACAATACCATCCACCCACACCATCAGCCCTGTGAGGGCAAATTCAAAAGAGAGCAAAGCTCACAAACCAAGAAATAGCTCTTGATTCCTTTTTCTAACTTAAAAAAAAAATTACAGGCTGCCTCCTGGCTCCTGCACATCCCCAGGCTGTTCTCCCTGGTTCTCAGGGCTCTGCCTCCTACTTCTCAGCACTTCCAGTGTGTCCTGCCTCTTCCTAGGCCTTTGTTTGGAACATTTCCCATTTTCTCTAAATTGTAGCCTGCCTTGGGAGCAAAGAATATGTTCCGCCTGCCATGCTAAGTGCCCAGGGCATGTAGAAAACTTCTTATATCCCAAAACCCAGAAGATCCTGGTTCAGTGGGAAGATATATGCATTAATCTTTCTCTGACCTCTTCTCTTATTCTGGTGTATTCTCAGAAGACAGATAGATAGCTTGGAGCTCCAGGGGCCACAAAGCCAGGTGTATACAGGTTTTGGCAGAGAAAGGCCTTCTCTCAATATCCATTACCAAGTGAGTCCTCCAAGTCTCCTGCTAAGTAATTCCAGGACCCCTGTGGTATCACTTCCCACTTACTGTCACCAGATTACCTCATGGTTTTGAAGCAATTTACCTCCATAACGGTGGATGCCATGTCCCACTCATCTTTGCATGCCTCACCCTTTGTATAATGCCTGGCACACAAAACAGGATGGTTGGATTGAATGAACCATAATATTCCTTGCCACAGTGCACTATACTTAGACTGTTCACATGTGGATCGAGAGCGGCTGAGTACACTTGGTAGGAATCCTGTGATTGCTCTCCAGCTGAAAGCAGCGTTAAGTGGCCCAACTTAAGAAGTGATTTTGTGCTCTGGCTTTTTTAAGTAGTGAGAGAGTCTCAAAGAAGAAAGGAAACCATGAAAAGGAAATAGCAGATGGTATTAAATATAGGAGAGCCACATACAGACAAGACATTGTCTAGGTCAGTGATGGGCAAACTCATTAGTGAGCCAAATATCAACAGTACAACGACTGAAATTTCTTTTGACAGACAAATATTTTAAACTTAAACTTCTTCTAATGCCAATTCTTCAAAATAGACTCGCCCAGACTATAGTATTTTGTGGAAGAGCCACACTCAAGGGGCCAAATTGCTGCATGTGGCTCACGAGCCGCAGTTTGCCAACCAGTTTGTCTAGGTAGTTTGAGGGTCAAATGGAGTGTTCCTGCCTGACTTCTTTGGAGGCTCAAAATTGCTCTATCCCTGAAAGAATGGACCCTGAATGTTTTATTTGTCCAAGACATTAAATCAGACCTCCCGACTTCAAGGTTCCATAGCTTCGATTCCTTAAAATGAATTCCTAGTGTTGATCAGTGTAATCATTTGCTGGAGCTGCCATGACAAAGTACCACAGACTGAGTGGCTAAACAACAGAAATGTATTTTCTCACAGTCCTGGAGGCTAGAAGTCCAAGATCAAGATGTTATCAAGGTTGGTTTCTTCTAAGTCCTCATTCCTTGGTTTGTAGTTGGCTGCTTTCTTGTGTTTTCTCATGTTCCCTCTGTGTGTGTGTGTGTGTGTGTGTGCCCAAATTTCCAATTCTTATCAGGATACCAGTGGTACTGAGATCATTTTACCTTAATTACCTCCTTAAAGGTCCCACCCCTAAATACAGAGCATCAACCCACAGAAGACTACTCTTGAGACTTAAGATCTAATGGGATTTGCTTTGCTATGTTTTGGACTTGCTTGGTTCCCATCTCCCATTTCTTCTTTCCTATCTCTCCCTTCTGGGATGGGAATGTCTGTCTTATGCCAGGTCCATCATTGTATTTTAGAAGCACATAACTTGTCTGATTTCATGGGTTCGTAACTGGAGAGGAATTTTATCTCAGGATGAATCATACCTTGAGTCTCACCCATATCTGACTTAGATGATATTTAGATGAGACCACTGGACTTTTAGACTTTAGAAATGCTAAAATGAGAGTTCAGACTTTTGAGCTTGTTGTGTTAGAATGAATGTATTTTGCATAGAACTCCACAAACTTGGAAAGAATTAAAGCAAAAAAATATTATAGAGTGAATGTTTGTGTCCCTTTAAAAGTTATATGTTAAAGGTATAACCCCCACTGTGGTGTTATTTGGAGGTGAGGTCTTTGAAAGATAATTAGGTTTAAATGAGGTTATGAGGGTAGGAATCTCATGGTAAGATTAGTGTTCTTATCAGAACAGAAAATGAGCCCTAACTGATTTGGCTCGATGGATAGAGCATCGGCCTGCGGACTCAAGAGTCCCAGGTTCAATTCTGGTCAAAGACATGTACCTTGGTTGCTGGCACATCCCCAGTAGGGAGTGTGCAGGAGGCAGATGATTGATGTTTCTCTCTCATTGATGTTTCTAACTCTCTATCCCTCTCCCTTCCTCTCTGTAAAAAATCAATAAAATATATTTTTTTAAAAAGAAGAGAAAATGAGGTCAATCTCTTCTCTTCCTCTCTCTCTCTCTCTCTCTCTCTCTCTCTCTCTCTCACACACACACACACACACACACACACACACACACACATGTGAGGACAGTGACAAAGCAGCTGTCTGCAAGCCAGGAAGAGAGCTCTCACTAAAGAACCCCATCAGTCAGCACCTTGCTCTTGGACTTTCCAGTGTCCAGAACTATGAGAAATAAATTCCTATTGCTTAAGCCACCCAGTTTATGATAATTTGTAACAGCAGCTCCAGGTAACTAGTACAGTATATAAGCCATAAGATCAGGGAATCTTCACTAACAATCAGCACATTCATAAACCATCTAAGCAATTTTCTTCCCATTTTATTGGTTTCTTTATTTAACTATTGTTTGTATTTCCTTGAAAGGCTATGTGATAGCTGGCTTGAAGGCCAGCAGCACATTTCTGAATAGGCACTAGAACTCGTGCATCCACTACGCAATTCAAATTAGCTCAAGTGTAAAAGGTGAAGCCGTTTAAATTCTCAGAATAGATCTTTTTTTAATTTGGTTGAGACTTAATGGCACTTTTTATTTTGTGGAACTGAAAATCTGTCTGTATAAGAAAACCCAATACAATAGAAAGATTCATAGGGGGCTCCAGAGCATCTGTTACTATTGAAAATCTATTTCAATAAATTTTCAGTATTGGCTTAATTACTTAAATAACTAAGATGTGCTAAAAGGAAAGTCTGTTTAGGGTTATTTTTCAATATCGGAAATGAAATACGAAAACTGAGTACCATTGAAGTACACATCGATCTTTGCTGAAACAGCCAAGCCTTTGGGGAGGTAATGCATTCTTTGTAACTTCTCCAGGCAATAATCACAGTGTGCTGATCAGATTGTGTTTCCTACTTTGCAGGAAAAGAAAAGAAACACCCATTTCTCCCCATTTCTTATAAAAAGAAAGTCCAACATAATTGTAGCAATGCGTGTCCTTTCTCCTGCTTGCATCTCCCATGATAGTACGTATTTTAATCATGTCCCAGTCTTCACAGGGAAGTCCACCAGTGTTAAGTAAGCGAGACATCTATCAAATTGTGTTTCAAGTTTGAAGATTTTTGTTTAACAATGCCCGAAGGCTGTCAGCTTCCCAGACAGGCATATCAAAATGATGAACAAGCCAGGCATGGCAGGAAAGCCTTTGCGGAGGGCACTAGAGAAATCTGTGGAGGGAGGAGAGATGAATGTGAAGTGGTCTGTCTCTCAGAGTCAAGTTATCGACATGTAGGAGACCACAACAAAAGTGCCTAGCTCAGTTTTACAATCCCTAAAATCTTTTCATTCATCTACACCAGTGGTCAGCAAACCGCAGCTCTTTAGCCGTGGTTTGCTGCTCTGTTGACTAATGAGTTTGCCGACCACTGACCTAGACTATCGATTCCAATAATTATAGGCTGTTGTTCCTTGTAATTAAGCCCCTATCCCAGTGGTCAGCAAACTCATTAGTCAACAGAGCAGCAAACCTTGGCTCATGAGCCACATGTGGCTCATGAGCTGCAGTTTGCCGACCACTAATCTACACTAATAAAAGAGTAAGATGCAAATTGACCATACCTTTGTGATGCCCATCAGCCAATCAGGAGTAAATATGCAAATTAACCTAACAAAGCTGGCAGGTTAATTTGCATACACAGGTGCTGAGTGGCTGGGGGTGGGGTGGGACACTTGCATCATTGCCAGGGCAACGACACAGGTGTTCCATGCCGCCCAGCCACTTCGGGCCTCTGGGCAGCATGGGAAGGCAGAAAGGTGGCTCTGGGCTGGATTGAAAAGGAGGCTTCGGCCAGAACAAAGGCAGTGCAGGCAGCCAGGGGAAGGAAGGCCCATTCTTGCACAAATCTTCATGCATCGGGCTTCTAGTTTTAAAATAATAATTGAGATCTCTCAAGTACCAGGCATTGTTATGAGCTCTGGAAATCTCAGGGTATGATAAGAGGAAGATCTGGCAAATGCAGTAGTAATTTTTATTCAAATGAACTCGTTTATCTTTTCGTTTCTATGTGAACTGCAAAATTTAAGAACAAGATCCAGATCCAAAGTTAAATCTGCAATGATTATATTTATATTCACTCATTCAAAGCATATTTTTAGTTTTGGATTTTGGAGTGTTTTTTAAATAGAAAATATATTGATTGAAATTCAGATGCTTCCAAAATAGTTTTTGAAACCTACCATGACCTTTTGATGTATTTCATTAAGGAAATAACATTTTATTTATTTTTACCATTCTTTCTATTAGTGATCATATTACCATGACTGCTTGGCCAATGGCACTTCAAATTTTTTGATTCCTTGATAATTTTCAAAAGATTTAACTAATTTTGATGACATTGGTTGTACTTCTAAATCATGTCAAGATTCATATTATCATTTCTTCCTATTAAAACAAATTATTATTCAGCAGATGGCCCTAAATTTTGCACACAGACAGTACCTTTTCCCATATGTTTTAAAAGTGTATTTATTTTCTGTCAACTATTTTTCAACAGATTCTAATGTTTGGTTGGTTTTGTTACTCAGAATGCTTATAAAATATTTTCATATTTATATGGTTTCACTGATTAAAGTCTCTAGTTCATAAAAACACCAATTCCTTCCTTAAGCCTAAAATGAGTGCCTATATCAATCTTTTGTTTCAAGGAGTTTAATATATCCTATATAATAAAGATTTAATATACAAATGGTCATTATGCTATGAAGCATAATGAGCAATCATGTAACGATCAGATCATGGATCAGCAGAAGGATGGGGCAGTGAGCTACAAGTGGGCAGCGAAGAGCTACAGGAGGGAACAAGACAGCAAGCTATGGAGGGGAGGGGAGGGGAGGGGAGCAGGGGGAGCTACAGGAGGGCAGGGTAGTGGGCAGCGAGCTACTGGCAAGCTACTGGCGCATGGATTCGTGTACAGGGCTATTAGTATATATATAAAAGGTTAATATGCAAAGTGTTCCCTTGGGAATTTGACCAGGAGACAGGGAGTTTGATCAATCACTATGATATGCACTGACCACGAGGGGGCAGTGCAGAATGACAAGAAGCCCCAGTTGGCAGTCGGCAGCCAGGGAAGGGAGGTCCTGACTGGCCCTGGTCACTGGCCAGGCTGAAGGACCCTACCTGTGCATTAATTCTGTGCACTGGGCCTCTAGTTGAGATATATAATTGACGTATTAGACTGCACATGTTTATTGTGTAAACGCAGATAAATTTGGCATATGTATATATCTGTGAAATCATTACTACACCAAAATCATGAGCATGTTTATCCAAAAAGTTTCCTGTGTCTTTTTCTAACTCATCCTTCCCACCACTCTCCAAACTTTCCCTTTCTGTGGGGGTTCTAGATGTGGCACGGGGGGGGGGGGGGGGGGGGGGGGGAGGGGGGTGGGGGGGCGCCAAATATGGCAGGGATCTCCCTTTTCTGCATCCAGCACAGAAAGAGATATGAAACCAGTTCTGAATGAAGGCAGTCAGGGATTGAAAAATGATGAAAGAATGGAAGAAAGCTGGGAGCTGGGTGGGAAGCTGTCTTCTCTCTCATGGAGAGACAGGGACTCAGCCCACAAGGCCATGTTTATTTATATCCCCAAAATACCAGGAAGCTAACACCAAAAGTTAGGGTCAAAGGAGACTGGCTGGGCCTAGGCCCTATTCATTCCTTCATTCCTGGGTCTAGACTGGATTTACATGTCAAGGCCCTCTCCCTGATACCTGAGACAAAGTTAAGAGTCAGTACTGATAATGCATCCAGTCTTCTTGGTGGATGTGTTTCCAAGACATGGCTCTGCCTGGCACCTCAGATTCAGCTGACAATGATTTAAAGAATGCTCAGGTGTCTTCCCTGGGAGCCCTCCACACCTCTCCCCTCCCCTCTTTCCAAGAATCTGCAATCTGTGGCTATGGGTTAAATTAAGTCTTCTAAAATTTATATAAATTAAATCATACAATCTGTACTCAGTTTCTTATGCAACATAATGATCTCAAGGTTCGTCCATATTGTTGTGTCTTTCAACAGCTTATCCTTTTTACTAGTATTGCATGGATGCACCACAGTTTTTTTACCCACTCACCTGTTGATGGTTATTTCAGTAATTTCCAGTTTGGGGCTATTACAAAAAAAGCTACCAGAAATATCTGTGCACAGGTGTTTGCATGGACATATAATTTTCTTTACCTTACATAAGTTCCTAAAAGTTCACTGACTGGATCTACGGGCTGTGCATGTTTAACGTTTAAAGAAACTGTCAAACTGTTTTTCCAAAACAGTTTTACATACTTATCGGAAGTGTTTGAGAAGTCCAGTTGTTTCACACCCTCAGCAACACTTAGTGTGGTCAATTTTTATAAAATTTAAACCATGTTCATAGGTACCTATGGTGTCTCATTGTGTGAACTTTCATTTCTCTAATGACTAATGATAGGGAGCAGCATTTCAGATGCTTACCTGTCATCCTTATACCTCCTTTGGTGAAGTGCTTGTCCAAATCTTTTGGCCACTTTTTCACTGAATTTTTGTTTTCTTCACCCTGAGTTCTCTCTAGACCCCTCTCTCTTCACTGGGGCTCTGTGCTGTGAATTCTAGCAGCCCCAGCTTGCAGTTTTGTTTTTCTCAGCGCAAAGCAACACTAGATTCTACCCGAGTTCCCCCTCCCTGCGCGACAGACCAGGAACTCACCAGAGGGCTCCTCTCTTTTGTTTCAGGTCATTGTCTTTCATTACCTACCCAGAGACTTGATGCCACAAAAATTCGTGCACTGGAGGGGGTGGTCCCTCAGCCGGGCCTGCCCCCTCTCACAGTCTGGGGTCCCTGAGGGGATGTCCTACTGTTCGCTGCAGTCTGGCCTCTCTCTTCGGGAGGCGACCAAGCTGATCAGGGGAAAATGCCACACCCATCACCCGGCTGCTACTCCTGCCACTGCCGGCTGCTGGCCCTCCACAGCACTCCTCGGCTCTCGCAGCCCCTGTGGCTTTGTCTGAAAAGATGTCTGGTCTATCTGGTCTAATTAGCATATTACCCCTTTGTTAATATACATGTTCTACATGTTGACTGCCCCTCCCCCTTTTTTTCTTTATAATTTTGTCTGACTTTTTGGTTATTTCAGGCTGGGAGATAAATCCAGTCCCTGTTACTCCGTTTTGACCAGAAACAAAAGCTTATTAACCTCCTTTTTCGTCTTTTCTAGAACACAGAGTCTCAGTGGTCACTTTTGAAATTTCAAATGAATATATGATCAACAACTGTAAAATTTAAGATATATGAGCACGTTTTCTGAATCCATAAATATGCTTTTTAAAGATATTTTTCCTTTAATCTTACCAAGTATTTGTTTCCAATTTTGCTTTCCAGTATTGTTTTGTTCGTTGTGACAGCTTGATTATTTTCTTCATGAAGAAGTAAACTATGTCAGACTAAAACAGCATAGGGGGTTTGTTTTCACATTTTTGTTGTTGTTAACAAATGCAATGATTAACAAATTAAATTTGACTTCAGTTCAAACACACAAAGAAAGCAGTACCAACACTTCCCCGAGTTAGAAATACTTTTAATTCTCTCTTGTCTTGATGTTTTAAAGTTTGTGAGCTTAATGATTTTGAGAGAAAAATTCCTCTCACCATTTCAGGAACAAGGAAGGAGACAGCTTAAGGAAGGATTGGAAATCTGATCTTTATCTTTGGATTTGCAGCTTTTAGAAAAGACACTCTACCCATCTCTAGCGGTTTCACCACTCTATCCCACACAAGTATTACTGGTGCGCTCCTAACCCTGACTCAAAACAAGCTTCCTTTTTGTTGCTCATCTACATCTAAGCAAATCCTTAAGAATGAAATTTGAGCAAGCTTATGATCTTAATCAGTGCTGCCTAAGGCTTTAATGGCAGGGCATTATGCTTGGAGTCAAAGAGATGAAATTCACCCAGAACCTCCCATCAATTTACTTATCTTTTAAAGGCACTTATCTTTTAATGACTAAGAGAATGCAGCCTTGGCTATAGTTTAGGTTTGTTTTGCTTTTTGTTTGTTTGTTTTATTTTGGGTTAAAAGGTATTAGCTTAAAACAACCTCAAGTACATTCCTGAAGAGGAAAGAATCAATGAACAGGCAACTCACGGCTAAGAGAAAGAAAGACCGGTGGATGGGATGAAGAGCTGACTTCCACACACGTCTCTGTCGTGGCAGGGGCAGGATGGGAATAGGTCCTGAGTTGGTGAATGTGTCAGACAGTGTGTTTAACCCTCACCCTGGACCAGGGTACATAGAGACAGATGAAGTAGCAGGTGGCGTTCGCCTCTCAGCACAGGATACTGGCCCTGGGTGATCCATTGGCAAGCTGGGAGGGATGAGACAGTCTCAGGAGCTGAGTCAGGAACGAGGCTAGGCTGCTGGAAGAGTCACATGTGGAGGGAAAGGCTCTGGTCTGCTGGGTCATCCATTTTATCAACAATTGCTGAGCCCCTCCCCTGCCTCTGGGTCAGGCGCTGTGCTCTTGATAGAGGTAATGGTACACCAGAGCCAGTCCCTGGCCTGGGCTGTCACAGTGCATCTCACACACACACACACACACACACACACACACACACACACACACACACACACGCAGAGCAAAAATGAGCCGTAAACAAGTAACTATAGCCAAAACCTGTTTGGCTCAGTGGATAGAGTGTGGGCCGGTGGACTGAAGGGTCCCAGGTTCGGTTCCAGTTAAGGGCATGTACTTTGGTTACGGGCTCGTCCCCACTGGGGAGTGTGCAGGAGGCAGCTGATCAATGTTTCTAACTATCTCTCTCCCTTCCTCTTTGTAAAAAGTCAATAAAATATATATATATATATATATATATATATATATATATATATTTTAAGTAACTATAATACAATAGCAGATCTCTACAAGTGATACCAGGAAAGTCTGTGGGAAACAGACCAGGGAGGAATCAGTTCTTGAGAAAAGAGGAGACAGAAGTTTCTAGAAAAGGGACATTTGAGCTACACTTTTTAAAAGAAGGAAGCTAAGTGGTTGGAGAGGGAGAGTTAGAAGGGGAGCACTGCAGGGAGGGATAGCCACATGATGGAAGGGCCTGGTGGTTCTGTGGGACTGAGCCTGGGGGTGAGAGGGCTGGGAGGCAGAATCAGCTTCGGCCACACAGGCTCACTGGTGCTATAAAGTACCCCCAGAAGCAGGTCTGTGCTTTAGAAAGTGAATATGGGCAGTTATATGGAGAATGAAGTGTCACATAGGGAGTGACAGGAAATCGATGAGAAAGTTACCGTAATAGACCAGGAAAAAGATCTTGATGGCTTTTCACACGGTGGAATATTCCTAGAGCAAGAGTTTTATGAGCAAATTAAATTACAGTTAACATATTTATGTTCAGAAACTAACAGAATTGGGAAATGGGAACACATTAATTTCCTTCCCGTCTCACCTCTCTTAGCCCCGATTCCTGCAAAAAAAATAAAAAGTTTTCCTCATTATAGCTTTAAATTTTTCACAGCACCTAGCAGGGATGTGGGCAAAGAGAAGGTGGTTAATAGATAACATTGCCCTTAGAGAAAAGTAACATGGGGTAAAATATAACTCTGAGTGACCTTCTGTTGCCCCATATACGTGCAAACACTGCACTCCACTCAAGTGCCGTTAATGAAACCAGGGAGAGTGGACAAGAGCCGTTACCACAACACACCAGCGCACCTCACTGCATTCCTCAGAGGCAGATCCCCTCCTCGATCCCCGCTCCCTCCCTCCTCCCTTCACCACTCATAACTGGGAAAAACAGAGATTAAAACCAAATATGCATACGGTGTCTGCCCTTTAATTATCAACCCCTATTTCAAAATGCACTGGAACTATCACACACACACACACACACACACACACACACACACACACACACACACACCACTCTCAAATGGGTGTTAGAAACCTTCGTATGAGCCACTGTTCTGCCATCATAGACCAACTGGGCATCAGGCAAGTTTCCCCTTCTGTTCAAAGTTATATAACTTCCCTATTTATATTTCCTAGAGTGTTTTCATAAAGGTAATAGCTGAAAAATATAATCTGTAAGATGATATGTGCAAATAAGTATATATAGCATGGTATTTGACTTTAACAATTTGAAAGGGCTTCCCTTAATCAATCACCAGCACCTACATACTGATCCTAATAAGTGTAAAGATAATATAACATCTTATTTGTTTTCCTTTCCTTTCTCTCTTCCTTTCCTGTATATTTCTCTGTGTATTTTTCCTTCTTTAAAAATGAATCCAGGGCACTGAATGATCTGAGAATGCCTGCTACTATTTCTGAAAGCCATCTGCCATCTTTGCTGGATCTTCGCTTTTCCCTCTACCCTTTGTCCCTGATGCAGAACTAGTCGGAGCCTCGAGATCCGTTTGAGATGGAAAGATGGTATCTTAGGAAAAGCTCTAGCCAATGAAGGAACTTAGGCCACAGGAGCCTCTGTGTGTCTCTCACATTTGCTCATAGGCTGAGAGAGCACAGCTCTGGCTGCATTCAAAGCTCTCCCCAAAGCTTTGCTAGTCAGTATAGTCTTTCATAGCACGTCTCTCTCTGCACATCTACTTCAGTGGCTGAAAAAAATCACAGAGTTTAGCCCCTTTATACTTTGTCCACAGAGACACCCAGATAGTCACACTGCTCCTGCTGACCACCAGGCTCACTACACCAGCACGTTTACAAATAGAATTATTATTCAAGTTATTTGCTTTCCTGGGAAACTAGAGCACAGTTGAGGGGGGCAAATGTTTACAAAGTTCATAAAGGGAAAGAGTTCATGCTGAGGCTGAAGCAGGACTTCAAAGCCTGGAAGCCAGACGTTGATCTATAGCACAGTTTGCTCACATGGCAACCTCAAGTTTAAAATCAACAGTTGGTAATACTTAGTGACTGCCTAGCTTTGTAGTGGTCTGCAGTTAAGCATCACTCTTGTCAAGGAGCCTTAAAAACATACACTAGACAAACATGGAGATCTATGGGCAGATATGCAGAGTATTTGGAGATACGGATAGCAACAAGGTTTAAAATATAACTAAGGTCCCAAACCTTAATGTCTTCAGAGCCTCTCAAGTAATATAAAACGTGTAAATGGGAGATGGGAGCAAAGGAGAGCGGTGGGGCCTGCAGCAGCATGGAGAGCACATGCTTTGTTGAAAGTCTTTAAATTCCAATTCTTTTCACACATGGTTTGGGACCTGTCAGTGGACTGCAGTGGCCTATGGACCACAGCCCGAGACTCTCTGATTCTGAATTGCTGCCAGAACATTAATTTCCTTATTGCTGTTGCTAACACTACATGTCATTGCCGTGAGTGGCATTTAATTAGTAATAGGATTCATCAACACTTGTTGACCTCAGTGGTTTGGGGCAGAAAAGAGAGAGAGGTTGCATAATGACACCATTCATTCATGCCCACCCTGAGAAGAGAGGCAAATCCCTGTCCTCCACAAGCTAAGGGGCAAAGAGAGGAAAACTGGGTTTGTAAATGAAAGGCCAAATTACAAAGCAGTACCAACAAGACTGGTCCGGGCGATTCATATCACAGCTTGTCTGAGCAGGAGAGCGTCTTTCTAGATACAGTCCACTGGAAAAGCATTACAAAAATACTTGGGATTTTCACTATACTTGCAGAATAGATAGGATTTTTGAGATACTGAGATGGAGAAGAATAAGGTCAGTCTTTTCCATTAGTGTGAAAATGTTTAATTTCAAAAATTAAAATTACCAATGGATATTTATGCTGCCTCCACAAACCAACTCAGTCCATCTGTGAAACTTGATGAAGATAACTAAGAAATACTTTGGAAAGGGGCCCCAAAGTCTACAATGGAACCCAGAGATGGGTTTCCAGGAGCACAAATGACCCAGACCAGAAGAAAAACAACTAAGGGCGGGGTGGCCAGCTCCTCCCCTTCCCTGTGAAATCTGCCGGAGTCTGGACACCACGCTCCAGACTGAGCTATAGTGATGGTACCAACAGCTTGGATAAGTCATCCCAAGAGTATAAACTAATCTAGAAAAAATAGACCTGTCAAAATATTTGCGTAAGCCCAGCAACTTTAAACTGCTTACTAATATGTTTGTTCCCAACTCCATTTGCTGTGCAAGATCCCATAATTAACCTTTCAACAATGATTCATTTTGGTTGGATTTTTAAAATATTTAAAGAAGAAACAGAGTTCTTGGAATGGCTATCATGTGAGGACATCTGAATTATTCGCGAACATATCCTGTCTTCGTCATTGTATCCGTTAGATTTCTAGGGTCACAAGCAAGCAAAACCAGATCAATTTAATTTAAGTAAAAATGGGGAGTATTGAATGGCTGACAGAATGGGAAAGAAGACGGAAGAAACATCTCATAAGGGAGTAGAAACTAAATGTTAGTCTCTCTGGGGGCAATATCACTGAATGAATGAATACTACCTGTTTTCCACTCCTGCCTAATATTCACATTCCATGGGGAGAATGTGATTGAACTTGGGATTACACACTTGCCTACCCCATGGCAAGTAAGTGGAAGACACCTTGGACACCAAAGCCATCAGCATTATATTGATAACAGTATTGCTTTCCAAAGGACAATTTAGATGTGAATTCAGGAGTGTCAATGGATCCTTGACACTCAAAAACAATGGAACACCGTATATAAATATAGCACCATTATCATTGTTATGCCCATTTTACCTAAGGGAAAAGGTACAATTTTTGAGTGTTGAGTCAATTGTAGCAATCTCATGTTCTCAAATGCCATCTGAAAAACACCTAGCTCATAACGATTAGCTCTGCTCTCTAACGAACGCATTGTAAGATATAAGGACAATAACAGCATGTGGAGTCGTGATTTTCAGGATCAGACAATGGTAGTGAATCTCCCTAACATCCAGAGGATCATTTGGGTAAATTTCAGGAAGCTGGCAAGAAAAAAAAAATTAACAACATGCTTTTTCTGATACTTCTGACTCTGGGTTTGAGGAAAATCAGTATCTTTTGAAAATTTCTCTTCAGGCCTTTTCAGATTTCTTGTGATTTTAGATTCATGACATCCATTAATGGTTTTTAGCTTAACCCCTCTGTCACAGAAGAACTAGTGTTTTATGCTGTTCTTTCGATTTAAGAAAATATAATTAATTTAAGCATTAAAATTAGAAAAGTCTTTTAGAAAGAAAGGAAGAAAAAGGAAAGAAAGAAAGAAAGAAAGAAAGAAAGAAAGAAAGAAAGAAAGAAAGAAGAAAGGAAGAAAGGAAGAAAGGAAGAAAGGAAGGAAGGAAGGAAGGAAGGAAGGAAGGAAGGAAGGAAGGAAGGAAGAAGGAAGGAAGGAAAGAAAGAAAGAAAGAAAGAAAGAAAGAAAGAAAGAAAGAAAGAAAGAAAGAAAGAAAGGAAGGAAGGAAGGAAAGGAAGGAAGGAAGGAAGGAAGGAAGGAAGGAAGGAAGGAAGGAAGGAAGGAAGGAAAAAGGAATAAAGAGGGGGAGGAAGGAACTGATCTTCCTAGAAAGATGATTTCCTTCTCCTAAAAAATTGCCAAGCAAAGGGGAAAGGAGTCCTGAGTTGTGTCCTAACAGCCAAATCTTATGACCTTCATATCTATTTCAATGATAAGAATCTGGAATGCTAAATCTATTTAACACCAATATGACATCTCAAAACACAACCAGCAGTTGTAGAAAAGGAATATATCATTTCAGAAGATATCACCATTTTCACCCAGAAATTATTCAAATCTTAACACCTAAGGAGGCCAATAAATTGTAATTTATTTATGAAAAATTATAAATAATGGAAAGTATGATGTGTTTCTCCAGTAAGATTGGCTGTTGCTTTTAACCTGGTTTTTAGAACAGTGGAAGCAAGTAATTCTAGCCAAAGCAAAGATTTGTAAATGGAAAATGACTTCATTGTTAATTATATTTCTAAGTGCTATGCTCTGGTGTAGTAGAAGAGTGTGATAGCGTATCAAAGCAGAATATCAATTGCACTAAAAAAAGCATAAGCCAAAACAGCAAAAATTGGGAACATAAAAATGTTATGGGGTTATCAAAGAAAAGCAAAAAGGCTCATTGAACTTCATAAGAGTCTAAATGTAATCATTAGAATAACATATCTTTTAATGAGTATAATTCGAATGCTTTCTAAATGCTGCTGAAATAATAGCCATTGAAATTCATATGTACATGTGATTATCAAGCTGCTAAGTCTAGAGAAAGAAAAGGAGATGAAGCTATTCAATGGATTCTAGATCTTCAATTATTTTTTTAAATGTTTAATGAATGGAAACAATCTCAAACTTCCTGTCAAGAAAGCCCGGTTAAATCTATCTTGACGTATGCATTTAATGACAATCCATACAACTGTAAAAAAAGAGAGAGAGAGAGAGAGAGAGAGAGAGAGAGAGAGAGAGAGAGAGAAAAGAATGAAAGACCCCATCATGTCCTAATACAGAAATCAAGGTCTGGATCAATTTATATTAGCTGCTATTTGAGGACAAAGAGAAATATAACAAGAGAATGCTTACGCATAAGCTTCTATGTGCATTGAATAGCTCTGAAGGTCACATCAGAAACTGATAACGCTGGTTGCTTCTGAAGCAAGCTAAGTAGCTGGGGTACAGGACTAAATAGAGATTTATTACTACATGTCCTTTTTTTTCTCTTGGATTAAAATAATGTGAATATATTATTTAATCAATACATAAATAAAAAAATTTTCACTTTCTCAATTCATTAAATTGTTTCTAATAATGGATGAGACTATGGGATATTAAATCAAGAACCACCTGGTAATGCTACTTAAAGCAATTTGGACAGTTGGCTAGAGGACATTTACATTACAGTGGTGATCAGTATCATCCTTCAGCAACACCCTATTGCTGTTTCCTTTGGCCTCTATTAAGAACATAAAACACTCAATTACCAAATGGCAAAAGGCAAATCCATTGGTATTGAGCATAATCAACAGGACCAACAGGGGGGGAGTCTTCCTCCTTATTCTTTCTGTCAAAAGACAGACCCAAATACAGTGCATACCAATGTCAAACACAAGTGTATAAGAGATATAACATTTTTTCTTTCCTATAATTCAACTAAAACTGTCCTGAGGCCCACTCCGCTAAATCCCATATTTTCCCTTCTTTCCCAAGAATGGCTTCCAAGGTCTAGGAAGCCTTCATTGTGCCAAAGGACTGGGGTGAGAGGAGGAAGTAGCACCTGATTTTCTACGTCTGTCCACGAAGACATCTGTTAAGATTTCATTGCCCCTACTTGGTCCTCCATCGCAGTTTATTCCTCCTATCTATGAGGGTCTTCAACACCCCCAAATAAATTAGCCATATCACTTCCCCCTGGTTTGCCCTTGTGGCCTAAAGAATATTTTCCTTTGCTTCCTTGTAGCTCAAGCTGTTTTCTGTGAATCTTCTGTCTCTCTTGTGTCCTCTCCATTGCCCTGCTAGTCTGCTAAAACTCACAGTGTTTTCCAGATATCTTTCTTTTTTTCTCTCTTTAAATGTTTAGTTCTTGCATGAGAATTTTAGCCATTCCAGCTATCCTCAAATCTGGCTGCACGTTAGAAACCTCCAGAGAGCTTTTCAAAAATACCCCTGGTCTGAGCCAGTATTTATGCCCTCCGGGGGTAAAGCCCATACAGGGTTAATTTGTAAAAGCCCAGGTGATTCTAAAGGGAGGTCAGTTTTTCAGCACTGAGAGAAATGGAAGTTCAAAGGAAATACTGGGAAAAGAAAACTTTGCTTAATGAATATTTCATGATATTACACCATCATCTAGGAATGCCAGAAGATAGAAAAGTCCTTGAGAATGACTTTGACTATGCGTGTGAACAGAAAAAAAAAAAAAAAAATGAAAACTGTGAAAATATTACCTTCCATAGGCATCTAGTGACTTTTCTCTTTTGTGTGGCTCGGGATATCAGAATACTGACCCCGTCCTGGCTGTGTTGTTGGAAAATCCTGTTTTCCAACTTACATATTTCAGTTATCTTACTTTTTTTCTGAAGTCTAGCAGCCAGCTAGGACCAAGCTTGCTTGAATTCTCATGGAAAGGAGAGGGCTGTAGTTTGTGACCCTCACAGGTATCTGAGCACAAATTACAGTGACCTTTGAACAACAATGAGGTTAGGGGAGCCGCCCTTCATCCCCCACCCCCACGCAATCAAAAATCCATGTATAACGTTTGACTCTACAGCAGCCCCGTCGTATCTGCAGATTCAACCAACCTCAGATGACAAACAGTATTTTCAATCCCCAGTTGGGAACCCACGGGTAGGAATGCAAAAATACTGGTTTTGTTCCTCAGTTGGTTGAATCCATGTGTGCAAAACCCATAGATACAAAGTGTCAACTCCATTTATTAAAAAAAAATCTGTGTATTAGTGGACGTAAGCAGGATAGTAAACAATGTTCCAGGATCAACTGTAAATCCTGAGATGCTAAGAGGAAAAAAATACAAGATTCAAAGTCCTAAGAGCTTCAGGGTGGTGCATGGTGACCCCTTATGCCAAGTTCTAAGAAATAAGGGTTCTGTCCCATGTGCAAAAGGCTCCTTCTCTGGAGCCTCCCCTGGCTGCTAACTGAGACTCTCAGGAGGTCCTTGGGGGAGGCCAAGGCATTGACCTATGGGTGTGAGCTTCAAGCACACAGCATTCCTGTTCAGATGAGTAAGTCCAGCTGAGAGTTTATTTCTTGAGCAGTAAAATCTCATGATTAGAAGGTACACAGTACTCGCTTGGAAGCAGAAATATACAAAATGTGGGCTGTGGAACTGGGTCCATATCCTTGCTCCTGGCTCCACCATGTGTCAGCTGTGTGAGCTTGAGCAAATCACTAAGTCTCTGTGCCTCTTTTGGCACATCCATCAAACAAGGACAATAACAGAACCTTCTTAGTAGGGTTTTTAGAAAGAATAAAATGTGAAAATTTGATAGAAACTTTCATATGGTACTTCACCCAGAAAGCCCTCAATAAACACCAGTTAACACAATTTTTTATTTAGTTACCTGGATGAATCCCTTCTATGACATTTCTAAAGAAATGGTGCAGATCATCTTGAAACGTGCTAAGTGACCAGACAGAAGTGTGATACCAAGAGAGTAAAAAAGAGATAGAAAGCACGGAGTAATATTTTTTAAGAGTTGGCATCTTGATCAATCAGTCAGAGTGACGCTCCTTCATTTGGACAGCCCTCTGCCTGCTCTCTCAGCACATTAGGTAGAGATCATCGTGTATGAATGAGTCTGTCTCAGGACAGGGGCTGTGTTTTCTTCATCTTTGTTCCCCCAGAGCCTAACACCTAGAATGTGCTCAATAAATAGACATTTAATTGAGCTAATCACCATGTCTTCCCCTTGCAATGCTACAGCACTTCTCTAGATTTGTGGAGAATAGAGAATGACTAAGGAAAGCAGACAGGGAATATTGTCTCTCCTTTCTCAATACTGACAAGAGCCGCCAAGCAGCACATCTCAAAGAAATGCCTTGCCCATCCAGGCAGGGTATCAGTTAGGCAGACCCCTCCAGGTCCTGCTGTCTTTCTGGCCCCCTTTCTGAAGTTTCCAGAATTCTTATCAGGAGCTGTAGCCCTGCTGGTGATGGCACGCCTCCCCCTCCTCCTCTTCCTCTCTTTTTCTAGAAGACTTCACTAATCCTCAATTCTTCCTCTCAACCTCAAGACTCTCAGGAAACCAGGAAAGGTCTTTCTTCCAAAGGAGGGGCGGACACCACAGTGAGGTAATGCTAGGAGTTCCGTACCAGATGCAAAATAGCTGACTTTCATGTAATTACAAATTCAATGATACGTAAAATTTACCATTTAAAGTGAGAAAAGTGGTTTTAAAAGTCTCTGAATCATATTCACAGGGTAAAATATGTATTATGTAAAAAAGAATAAGGTGACAACAGGTACAATGGGAGTCAGCAATTGTTATTACTCCCTCCTACGCGATGTTTCACTTTTCCTCTTGCCCTTGCCATCGAGAGCTTTCCTCTCCCTCACACAAACCTCCCTCGGAAGCCTGGTGTTTGCACACTGCCGAGTGACACCCTGCAGCTTGACCCTGAGTCTAACAAAAAGGCCTGGAGAGAAACTGCACTGAAGCAGATGAATCATAATTAGCTGAAGTAACAAAACAAATGCCCACCTACATGGCAACTGATGTCTCAACCACTTTGTGAGAGAGAGCTTGGAGAGATTCTGAAGGGGCATCTTCTCTTCATAACCTGGACTCGCTGGCGATTGCTCATGGATTCTGCGAGCTTAGACACTCACCTTCTGCACTGCTGCCCGTGTTTTATCATAAAGATGCTTTCTTACAGAAATGGGGAAAATAAAGGAGAAAGAAAAAATATTAAGATGAAATTAATATGAGGCCCTTGGTAACTTTTAAATCTGCCATGGATTAGAGTTTCCTTATTGCTATGTACTAAAGCAGCCCAAACTTAGTAGCAGAAAACAGCAACAATTTTTATTAGAAAGTGGAGGGGAGTAAGGGAAGGGGGAAACGTCTCTTATTTTCATAGGTTGAGTGGGTTCAGCTAGGCGTTCTCACTCAGGGTCTCTCATGAGGTTGCTGTTGAATCTGTACTGAGCCTGGGTCTTCTGGAAGCTTCCTTACTCCAGGTCTGACATGTGCTGCTGGTGTTGGCTGGCAGTTCAACTGAGACCGCTAACCAGACCCCCTACACATGGCTTTCCATTATTACCTGAGCTTCCTCCAAGCAGGGTAGCTGGGTTCCGAGAGCAAGTATCCCAGGAGAAAGCCAGGTGATCACCAGCTAAGACTAGCCTCTGGGGTCATGCTGTCACTTCTACTACATTCTATTAATTGGAGCTAACTCATACTGGAGTGAAGGGGAATTTAAACCTTAGTTGGAGGAGTATCAAAGAAAAATCGGACATGTTTTTAAGCCACCACAATTAGCATTGTCATCCTTTTTCTTATTTATCTCTTTCAAAACCTTGACTAAGTATTCAAAAAAAAAAAAAACTCTACAAAGACAAGCATCAAAAATTAGATCTCTCTACTTTTTAAAAAAATATATTTTATTGATTTTTTACAGAGAGGAAGGGAAAGGGACAGAAAGCTAGAAATATCAATGAGAGAGAAACATTGACCAGCTGCCTCCTGCACACCCCCTACTGGGGATGTGCCTGCAACCAAGGTACATGCCCTTGCCCAGAATCGAACCTGGGACCCCTCAATCCTCAGGCCAACACTCTATCCACTGAGCCAAACCGGTTTCAGCAGATCTCTCTACTTCTTTTTGCTCTGATAATCAATCCCTTCCTCTCACACATTCTTTGATGACTCAAAGCACCTCAGACACTGTCTCTTCTTCCTCCTTCCTTGCCCATTCCTAAATACATCCTCTTGTGGGCTCCTTTGGGAAAGACCACTCACCACAATAAAACCCTAGACCAGTGTTCACAATAGGAAGACTTGATAGAAGGTAAGTTTACTTTCTTCCAAATCTCCTTTCCATTCAACTACAGCACTGTTACTGGTAGCAACTGTCTGGTGTCATCTCTGAGAGTCTTCACATCTTGTCGGTCACCAGGTTCAGAACTAAGCTTTCCTATACCAGGGTCTTTCCCATAACACCTAGACTGTCTAGAACTCACCCTCTGTTCTCTGGACTCCCACTTTCTCATGGCTGTCCGTGTCATCATTGTCCCTTCAAGTGTAGTGACCAAGGTATCTTTCTGAAATGTTGGCTACCTTCACAATTCTGGCAAGACCTTTATAATTGCTATATGCATTTTACCCAAATCCATGGTCATGGATTTCAAAGATCTGATCATCACTCATAGACATAAATACACCCTGCAAATTGTGTTCCTCTTCCATCCCTGTCCTGTTACAAACTTTAGCTGCATATTCAGGAAAAACTTTTCATTGTCCTGTCTCCACACTCACACTCCCAATGATGGATGATCCCTCAATCTAGCTATGTGTTTTCACCTGCCAGGCCCCTTCAGTGATAGAACAGAAAGATCAAGAGGCCCAAGTTCTAGTGTTATAAAGCTAAAAATAAAATATTCAATACAATTACTTTTTAAATTTTATTTATGCATTGATTTTTTTTCTGAAAGAGAGAGAAAGACATCAACTTGTTATTCCACTTATCTATGCATTCATTAGTTAATTCTTATATGTACCTTGACAGGGACCAAACTTGCAATCTTGGCATCTTTGGACAATGCTCTAACCAACTCAGCTCCCCAGCCAAGGCTCAATACAGTCATTTGAAGAACTAAAAGATACACTATCACAATGACCTTTAGAAAATTATTCTCAAGTTTCATTCACCTCATGAATCTTCCACTATGAAAAAAGGAAGCTCCCGTTGTGTTGCTGCTCACAACAGCCTTTCCTAAGAGCCGGTGGCTATGCCCATTCTGCAGCCTCCCTCTGGTGAAGACAATGTTGACAAAGGCCAGGCAGGGCATATAGGCCTCTACAGAAATCACAGGGTATTGGTGCTGTGTGAAGATGCCAGGTATCTCACATTGGACACTCCCTCAGTTCACACATAGCTCAGGTCTTGTCCTGAATTCCACCTGAGCAGCAAAGGGCATTTATAACCAATGAGGAGGTCTCAGAATGCACCTGGCAAGGACTTCCTGAGAAGGCAAGGAGATTGGGAGATTTGGGTGCTCATCACACTGTCTGAGTGGTAGAGACTTGCCTTTCTTGAGGCAGGCCAACTTGAATCTCCCAATAAGATAACGACATATGTGCAGACCTGTAGAAGTTACTAGGAATTTTCATGTGAATTCCCTCACCACAATCCAACAACATACCCTGGAATATACAAGGTGGGGCAAAAATAGGTTTACAGTTGTGAGTATATGAACTACAGAGTTCATTCTTATATTATTATTTATTTATTATTATATTATTTTCCATATGAACAACTATAAACCTATTTTTGTCCTACCCTGTATTATCTCTATTCTGTAGGCTCTATCTCTTAACCTCTGCATGTCTCACACCTAAAACAGTGCCTTCCTACTGCATGCCTCAAATGGTCACTGAATGGCAAAAACTGAAGTTCACATGTTCATGTGGTCCAGCCCACTCTTTGAAATTGGGATTTGGAAACAAAGCTCCAATCCTATCTAATAAAAGAGTGATATGCAAATTGACCATCACTCCAACACACAATATGGCTGCCCCGTGTGATCAAAGATGGCCGCCCCATGTGGACCCAAGATGGCCACCACAAGATGGGCAGCAGGGGAGGGCAGTTGTGGGTGATCAGGTTGGCAGAGGAAGACAGTTGATCAGGACTGCAGGGGAGGACAATTGGGGGGGGGGGGAAGACCAGGCCTACAGGGAAGGGCAGTTGGAGGTGACCAGACCTGCAGGGGAGGGCAGTTATGGGGGGTTGACCTGTAAGAAAGGACAGTTGAGGTGACCAGGCCAGCAGGAAATGGCAGTTAGGGGTGTCCAAGTGTGCAGGGGAGGGTGGTTGGGGGAACCAGACTTGCAGGAGAGAACAGTTGGTAAAGACCAGGCCAGCAGGGGAGGGCAGTTAGAGGCAAACAGGCTGGCAAGGGAAGGCGGCAGTTAGGAGTGACTAGACCAGCAGGGGAAGGCACTTGAAGGTGACCAGGCCAGCAGGGGAGGACATTTAGGGGCTATCAGGCAGGCAGAGGAGCAGTTAGGTGTCAATCAGGCTGGCAGGCAGAAGCAATTAGGGGCAATCAGGCAGGCAGGAGAGCAGTTTGGAGCCAGCAGTCCTAGATTGTGAAAGGAATGTCCCAGATTGGAGAGGGTGCAGGCTGGGCTGAGGGAAACCCTCTACCCCCTGTGCACAAATCAAATTTTGTGCACTGTGCCTCTAATTAATTATAAAAGCTATATCCCTGAGCTTTGATTGTGCATACAGCTCCCTCAGGAAGCCTGAAAGGAGATGCGGCTGGTGTTCTGTGGGGATTTGGGTGTTCCTGGGTCCCTCATCAAATAGCATTAAGTTTGTATCCTATGAACATTCCCAACAGGAAAAGGACTCAAGCTTTGGTGTTCCCTGAAAAAAATGACTGTGCCCAAAAATCTAAGTGGAAGCTACCCATGTGCACCATTTAGAAAGAACCAGGATATCTAAATCTTGTTCACTACATAAGCAGAGATCAATAAGAACACCTTCAAGAGTGGTCACAAGGTGTTCTCATCTCTCACTTTTCAGTAACACTGTCAACATTTATTCATTCAACACATATCTGTTGGGTATCTCCTGTGCTCAGGCACTCCGGATGCTGGGATATAGAGGTAAACCAAGCACACATTCTAGAGGAAGGAGACAAACAACTTACCTGTGTGTGGCTGATAACTACTGTGGAGAAAAATTAAGCAGGGAAGAGGCAGGCCTGGGGAATAGGGATTAAGCATATAGGATGGCCAGAGAGGCCTCTGATAAGGTGCCATTTGAGCCAAGGTCTAAGAGATAAGGATGAGTCCCGCAGATGTGCAGGCAGGGGTGTAAGCAGGCTTGGCAGACTCTACTGTCAACCCCCACCCTAAGTAGCTCAAAGCTTCAAGACAATGAAGAATTCCAACTCACTCCATACCCAAACGAAGTCTCCTGAGCCCCGTTCATTCTCCCAATAACTAACTGCAGAGTTTTTTCGCTCAAGTTAAAAATTTCACCAGAGCCTGTTATGATAGCGCATGGACTCACTAATAGATGTTGGAGAGAAAAATGAAAAAATTAAGAACAAAGTGGAGGTAAAAGTGGTGGAGGAGAAGGAAAAATATATATAATTCATATAGTAATTAAAGCAGTCACATCTTTGATGTCTAAGGCAAGCAATTTTGCCTAAGTGTCAATAACTTTATCTCTACAAAAAGTGGATTTGATTAAACAGTGGTTACCTAGTTTTAAAGAGTTCAACATTTCTGTGAATTAGCATAAAAAATAAGTATTTTCTTTATAAGCTCTTTTTTTTAAAAAATCTACAATTAAAAAAAACAATCCTCCCTTTTGATCTATTTCATACATGTATTTATATATGTCATGTGTACTTATAACTTATATGTTATTTTATTTCAATTATGTCAAATGTATTTCTTTGGCACATTTCTAACCTCCAAAAACCCTTTTATTGTATCTGGGCAGATTTCTTTCAAAAGGCCACCAAGAGTTGTTTGAAATGTATAAAATAATGAGAATTTGAATGAACAAATACTAAAGCCTTTATTTGATTCTAAAGTCTTTCTCTGGTGCTTTTGTGAAACTTTTTAAATGACCTATACCAAAGGCTGCTGGCCCTTTAAATATGCTTAATCCCATCCTTAACAGCAGCTGTCATTACAGGAAGCAGGGGTTCTGGGCTTCCACAAAGCAGTTGATAAAGAGGTGCTGATTGAAAGACCCATTTACCCCGTCTCTGGCTCAACCACACCGCAAAGTGGTTACACCGGGTTTTCAGACTCAGCTATGATTTGGCTGAGGAATTCATTACTAAGGGACTTTACCTTAAAGTTCTTACATAAAATAATACTAAAATTACATTCAAAGAATGATTGCTTGTGATTTTGTTTTTGCTATCAACACAAGAGATTTGCATCCAAAACATGATAATCTAAATACTTTGTACGTAAAGAAACAAAAACCATTGTTAAAGTCCTTTCAAAACATAACTGGCAACACCAAATTATACTTAATTACCAGAGGAAGTGATCTATATGCCAAAAACAAATATCTAAATTATTTCTAATGTGAAAATTCACAGCAGCCTAGAATGTGGCCACTGAAAATAAATAGCACAGTAAATGGTGCTGAAGTTCCCGGTCAAAAATGAAGGAGTGACTTGTCTTCTTAAAACAAACCAAACATGAAAGAAAAAAAAATGTATTTAATGCATCTTTAATGGAACTAAAAGTATGTCATCATTTTTTAAACATATTCAAGGAAGGACTATAAAATGCATAAAAAAATGAATTAGTCAAGGCAAGGGCCCTGCGATGGGAATTGCTAGGTGCTCACAGAACTTATTTCCTATTATTGCTTACCACACAGCCAGACTACATTTCCCAGTATCCCTTGCAGTTAGTTTTGGCATGCTGCTGAGTTTTGACGGGGGGGGGGGGGGGGGGGGGGGGATGTGTTACTTCTGGATGAAATGTTTAAAAAGAGGGTATACCTCCATCATTTGTCCTCTTAGCCAGTAGTTAGGAAAACAAGGGGAGGGGATCAAATGACCACTTTCAATTTTAAACCACATTATTTGATGAGGGAATTTCATATTCCCACCCAAATGTTGGAATCAAAGAGTTTGGTAGTCCAGTGCTCAAAGGAGAAGTTTTAGCGGGGAATATAATTTGATTTTGTTCTGTTATGTTAGAAGCTGTGACTATTCTATGACCAATCTGGGATCTTCAAACAAATGCCCTCACAAGCAAAGGAGAGGGTCTCTATTGACAAGGTGACAGGCAAGCACTGGGTGCTGGGACAATAGGTGTAAGGAGCTCCAGGTCTGGAATCCAGGAGGCTGGCAGTTGGTGCATCTTAATATTTCCTGGCCCAATGCTTCTGGTCAATGGGAAACTGGCAATGTAATAAAGAGAAAACAGTCAAGGTGTCCGATCCCACAGAACTGAAGATTTCAGTAAGGTACCAGGAAAAGGGCCCAATGCAGCCAAGATGTTACTAGAAAATATGCAAACAGCCCTGACCAGTTTAGCTCAGTAAATAGAGCATCGGCCTTCGGACTGGAGGGTCCCAAGTTCAATTCTGGTCAAGGAGGTGGCTGACTGATGTTTCTCATCGATGCTTCTGATTCTCTATTCCTCTCCCTTACTCTCTGTAAAAAGTCAATAAAATATAGTTTTTTTAAAAAAGAAAATATGAAAACAAGGAATGGGAGTATTCACTTTGTTGCCTTCTGAATTCGCAAAATGCCATAATAATCATTATCTTTTAATATGTAAGCTGAGGTTTTCTAAAAATCTTAAGAGAATGTGGTAAAGTTGGTTTTTAATAAAGTCTAATCCTTCCAGCCAAGACCTGGCAACAGAGTGGCCATGATTTTAGCAGAGGGCAAAAAGCTGAGGCCTGGACCTTTCCCACAGATTATATTTCCTCAAGCTCCCTGACTTAAAAAAAAAAAAAAGCAGAACACAGGCATTTAGTAGTTCTCTTTTTTATGTTCTGAAAAGCACCAAAACGACAGTTGGTAGCAAGAGTCTGCAAAAAAAAGTAAGTAGCATTCACTTTGTTGACTTCATATGTAATGCCAACCATTTTGAAATAAGCAACCAGAGGAATTTCTTCATGAGAAGACATAATGCATGGTAGTCAATGAAGCTCTCAAAACCAACTATATTATACTAGAGGTCTGGTGCACAAATTCGTGTACCAGTGGGGTCCGTCGTCCTGGCCTGCAGGATAGACCAAAACCAGCTCTCCAACATCCCCCGAGGGGCCCCATATTGCAAAAGGGTGCAGGCCAGACCAAGGGACCCCACTGATGCATGATCAGGGCCGGGGAGGAATGCTGGAGGTTGGCCAGCTAGGGAGGGACATGTCTGGCCCATCTCACTCGGTCCCTATCAGCCAGACCCAGCAACAAGCTAACCTATCAGTCAGAGTGTCTACCTCCTGGTGATGAGTAGTTGAGTGGCCTTAGCATATCATTAGCATATTACATTCTGATTGGTTGAATGAATGACTGGATGACTGGACACTTAGCATATTAGGCTTTTATTATATAGCATTACTCTTATAAGTAAAAAAAAAAAAAATCCCCCAAACAAAAAACAAACTATTTCAAACAATAGCTCTGGATAAATTGGAAAGATAACTCATTATCCTGTATTAAATGATGAAGACCACAGGAGGGTAGGAGGGTGGGGAAAGGGGCAGATAAAAAGACTGTTTTCCTAAACTCCCATCCAGTGATCTGATTGTTTTCTGGGTCGTAAAGCAAACATGCCTTGAAAGAATGAATTTACTTCCAGTGGTGCCCTTTGGAAGATACTTGTAAGACTTCACTTTCCTTCTATGCCTATTGAGGAAACCCAAGGTTGGGTCTTCTCATGTTTCCCATGAGGCAGCCACGAGAGCATTCAGGCACACAATATTTCTCTCAAAAAACAAACAAAAACCCTCAACTGTCAGAACAAACAGATAACTAGAATTTTCTCGAAGTTCCTTTTATCACTTGAAGTCCAAATTTTTAGTTTGATTTCTCCCATTGTGAGAACTTTCCATGCCAAATTAATTAATTGCAGATTTATGTGTCCCCATTTCCCTTCTACTCAAAATAAAATGAATCCCTACCACATTAGAACTTCATGCATCTGTTTCCCCATGAAAAAAATAGTCATGCTCATTTATCTAACCTCCAAAGTAAAATACCGTTTTATTTTTTGAAGCATATTAGAACCATGATTAAACTAGCAATCAAAAATAAATATTAAATGAAGCGTATAACTTTAAAATTGCTTAATACCATCTTCATGTTGAACTCTAAATATTTGCTGTCAACTGAAGACGAAGAATTCATCAGCACTGTATTGTGTTTTATAGAACATTGACATATTTCATTGTTCTCTTTGCCCAGTCTTAACATGTTCCAACTCATTTTCCAGGATGAAACCAGAGCCGTCATCTGAAAGCCACAACTCTGATCTCAACACGTCCCTTTTTTAACCCATCACTGGTTCCCACTGTCTTTTGAGTGACACACAAATTTCCCCCAACATGACTCCCAAGTTCCCAAATTATCTGGCCTCCTGTTTTCCTCTCCAATCATAACAGCTCACCCTTGTCCTTCATATTCTATGTTCCTGCCCAGCTAAGTTTCCTTAAAAATGCAGCACTATCCTCCTGCCTAAGACCTTCACATGTGCTGTTCTATTGTAGAAACTTAGTGCTCACCATGCATCTAATCTTCCTATTTCCCAGACCCTATGAATGGAGGAAGGTCACATGTTATTTTTTGCCAATGGTGTGTGAGCAAAAGTGAGCATCATCTCCAGTCCAAGGAGAACAGGTATGAGATTTCCATGCTCTGAGTCACTGTCTCTCCCACCTGTGCACGTGGAAGTGAAGGACTGCAGGATTCCAGGATGGAAGTAGTCAGGATCCCAAAGTCACTCCTTGGAAGAAAGTCATGCTGAAAATCTGCCTCATCCACCTTGAACTTGATATGAATAAAAAGTAACCCTTTTTGTTACATCACTGAGATTTAGGGGTTGCCTATTGCAGCAGCAAGCATTGATTAACTTGCTAACCACTAAGCTTGTAAAATGTTCTCCCTATTTTTTCATCTTCACCTCTACCATCTAGTTCTCTATAAATTTCCATGTAAATCTCTTTTTCTAGGATTCCTGTCCTCTCACATCAGGTCTCACATTTATTCAATGAATTCATTCATCATATTTCATTATAATGACTTTATTAAATTCTTTATTCCTATATGGACAGTAAGGTCCAAAAGGTCCAGCACTCAGACTTCATTAACCCCCATTGTGTCCCCCAGTGCTGACATGCTGTGTCCATAAAACAGGTGCTTAACCATTAGTGGAGAATGAATGAATGAACAGAGACTTGGTTTACGAGTGTAAATGTCAACATGATTTTGTTCATTGAGGCAATAAATGTTCACTGGTCAACTAAGAGACTAAATATACAAATGGCCAGTGGCCAAACAATATATAAAAACAAAACTCTGAACTACAATCTGCACTAATCAGTCTAGGACACCAATCCATTTTCTACAGTAAGCAGCCCAAGAAACCAGCCAGTCTAGCATTCTGTAACTCAGCCTAGTAGGAAGCCAGACTGTTATCTCTAGCAACCAAGCCAAGAACCCAAACAATAACCACTGTAGCGATCAGCCCCAAAGGTCCGGGACTTAATTAATAACCAACAGCTTCTCTTTGTCAACACTTCTAATTTAAGACCAGCCAGAGAAAGCCAAATGTAGCCCACTCCTCCTTAGCCTGTCTACAGCTTCCCCACGCAAACAATCTCCAATCAGAGCCCTTTCCTGACGGGCTGGGAAAGGCGATCTTCTGACCCCCACTAAGCCGCATAAGAATGGTTCTTTGGGCTGAAACACTTTCTTTCCAAGACATCACACGCGTCCTCGTAGCCTGTGTGGCTTATCTGCTTGTGTGGGAATATCTTGCCCTATTTCAAATTTAACGAATGCTCCTTTGTCGGTGCTTAAAGCATGTGCATCATATATGCTTTCTCTACTGTTAAACTGGTCCACCCCTGCAAAGGGACAGCGTCCTTCCAGTGCAGTATGAGAGTGATACACATAGGCAAATTGCCCTGGGTTGGCCACAGGAAAAGACCCATTGGTCATGGGGAACCAATACTCACTATGGTTGTTGATCCTGCTCTGTCTCTTCTCTATGTGAGTAATGTTGTTCCATCCAGTACCTGACTGCGTTGTTTTCTTTGATGACTGATACTGAGGTGCAATGGGCAGAAGCGCTTAGAATCCTCCCCTGGCCTGGTAGGTACCCCTTTCCCTTGGGATTGGTAACCAGTGCTTGGCGCTCTGCCCATCATGAAGCCTTCTATTTCTAAAGTTTCCCCACTTCTCTGCCTGCCTTTCAGTCTCTGCCAAGATGCAAGTGATGGTGGCTGACTCCCTCACTACAGCACATTCTGAATAAAGAAGAAGAGCAAGGGCAAATCAACCTCTAGTGGCCCCTGTGGAACTTGGACACCAGCATTATTCTCTCTGAGAAGTGGTTAGAAATGCAAATTATCAGGCCCCATCCCAGACCAACTGAGTCAGAAACTCTGGGTGTGGGCCCCTAACCTGTTAAAACAAGGTCTCCAAGTGCTGCTGATGCTAAAGTTTGAGAACCACAGCGATGCAATCAGATTTGAATTACCTTATGTGCCAACAGCATCTGCCCTTTGAGGCCTATTTCATAAGTGGCACCAGAAGGTTCCCTCCCTGCGAGAAGGTCCTACAATCTGTTATTCCCCCAGTCATTGCTACCAAGCGACAGACAAGCCCCATCTGAACATCAGGTACAGCACATGCCTTCCTCCAGCATCCATGCCTTTTGCATAACACAGCAATCCCCTTTGCACACGCTACAAGCATCTCCTTTTCTCCTTTTTCTGTGCCACCTGGCATTGTGGTCTGTTAGAAGACACACACACCGATTCTGGCTGCGCCTCATTACTAACTGTTCTTAAAAACCAGCCAAATTATTCCTATGACATGGCTTCCTTCCTACTGAACGTTGCTTTATATTTTTAGAAATTTCTGTGTGTTGGTCTAACATGAGGAAATGGATGTCCTCTAAGCTGAAATCTTGTTTTTATAAAAGCCAGGAGAACCTGAGTACAGATCCAGAATAGCAGTTTCCAGTATTGATGGGCTTCTCTCCAGCTCATATACATTGTTCTACAGATGCCTGGGAACACAGGAGACAAGGAAGGCGAAGCTTTTAACTTCTAAGTTGGAACCATCTGATTCAGAAACCTGACAAAGCACGCTTCTTTCCTTTTTATTTTTTCAGGAGGATCACAGCGCTTCCAAACAGCTGGAGCCAGGAGCAGGTCTAGGTGTGGAAGCCTCTGAACATTTCCTTCTTTCAAAAAGGATACAAAATCGGGTATAAGGAGAGGGAAGTCAGAAATCACAACAAAACCTAACTTTTGGAAACTGACAACTATCACAAGCATCATACAACCCAGGGGAAAACAAATAAAGTATAAAATTAATACAAATTAAAGTCCTGACATCTCAATAACACCTTCCTTCCCACATTTTTGGCTGCATTCCCTTTGATCGCCTCTTCACAAGGCGAAGAGGTTGTAACATCCCATACAAGATCAAAGACCTTGACTTTAGCATTCTTGAGCAAATTGTTTTATTGATGGTTTAGAAAACTCTCTTAGCATCACAATCGTTATTGATACTGCTTGCTATCAACTTTCCTTCACATTTGAACTTTAAATATTGGAAGAGTTTTTCACAGATTGACTTCAGGCTCTGTTCCCTTTAGACTGCATCTTCCAGCCTCACATGTATTTAGGATGTGAGGGTTCCTAGGTCATTCCAGGAAGAGAAGTAGAGCTGGCCATTCCTCCATGAAGGCAACCAGAAAAAACTGCATGACATACATAGACATAAGTGCCAACCAAATAAGTCTATCCCACTGAATCCAAATTAGATGTGTCCCCAGCTCAGGTTTCCCTTAGACCCGTGATGGCGAACCTATGACACGTGTGTCAGCACTGACACACGTAGCCATTTTCGATGACACGCAGCCGCAAGCGGTCGCATACAGAGAAGTATGGAGCCACATGCCGAGAAGGACATTTCATCCTCGGATACTGCATGGCCAGGTACATAGCCGAGGATGAAACATTTGCTGTAGTGTAGTGTAGACACTCCGTGCCGAAGGTCTGTAGGCCAAAACAACAGAACTCTGGCACAGAGTGTCTAGTTCTAGGACTTCTGGTTAGGCCTTTAGGGAATCTGGCCGGAGGAGCAGGGAACAGGAGTATGCCACAGGGGACGCATCTCTGGGGGCCCTGTGATCACCATTACCAGCAACCACATAACCACAGCAACCATCATCCAATCTACTGTTTTGGGGTGTCGTGGATTTCTAATTGACCATCATTACTGAGATAAGTGAGGAAGAGGCTGGGAGAGGAGAGGGCCTGTGCTATGGATGCCATTTCCCACCATTAGAAATAGCGGCAGCCATCTTAATTTATATATGGAACATCATTTTGCAGCATAATGCAGACTCCATTTCACCACTATTACTGTTGGGCATCCTTATTAACACCTATTTCTGCTTATTAACCCTGCCCTTTTCTAAAAGACAGTTACATGTGCCATCTTGTGGTCAGTTAAGCTAGTTAACCCCTAATTGCCTGCAGGGCTAACAGACTATCTATAATTTTATCTTCTGTTGCTGTCCCCCTGATGGAGAATCCCAAAAATAAAAAACCAAGGTTAAGTAAAGGAATTGGTAGTAGCAGTAGCCGACACTTTCAAGAGACATGGACCAAGATGTATGGCATTATAGAAAAAAATGGCAGATCATTTTGTGTTCTATGTACTGAAACGGTAGTAAGCAGAATGTAGAATATAAATAGACATTTTGAAACTAATCATTCCCAGCTCTTAAAAAAAGTGAGGATGAAAGGAAGGAATACATTTCAAGGCAGCTACATCTTTATAAGAGCCAATCTAATTCCATCCTTAAATTTATAAAAAGACTCTACAAATTTAACATCTGCAAGTTTGAGCATTGCTCACTCCATAACTTAGTATGGAAAAGCACTCAGTGAGGGAGAATTTATTAAACAAACTCTCCTAAGATGTGCACCAGTTCTATTTCACGATATATAGAATAAAGATGCAATTATTAAGAGAATATATGAGTTACCACTCAGTAGAAATATCATAAAAGACCGAATAATGAGACTGAACACAAACATACAACATCAATTAAAGGGACACATAAGTAATTGTAAATATTTTTTTATCTCTCTTGATGAAACTACTGATGTCACATCACATGCTCAGTTGGCCATTATTGGTCAATATTCTGATGGTCTCACAATGAGAGAAGAGTTGATAGTATCAGTGCCAACAACAGGAAGCAAAATATGTAAAGTTGTCATACAAACATTTCGTGACCTAAGCATTGATATCTCTAAAGTTGTGTCAGTGACAACAGATGGGGCACCAAACATGGTGGGGGGAAAAGTTGGGTTTGTCAAATTGTTTACGAAAGCTATTGGACATTCAATTGTGCCTTTTCATTGTATTATCCATCAGGAGGTCTTATGTGCCAGGGAAGGATTCACCGACTTAAACGACTTAATGTCAGTTATTATAAAAATAGTTAATTTAATAGCTGTTCGCCCCCTTTACAAGCGAGAATTTTCTGCACTTTTACTGGAGGTTGATTCCACCTACAGTGGACTGCTGATGTATAATAATGTAAGATGGCTGAGCCGAAGCAAAGTTCTTGAGCACTTTGTGGAGTGCTTTGAAGAAATTAAGGTATTTCTTGAGTATAAGGATCTGGGAAACTTTTCTCAGCTCAATGATGATAAGTGGGTCAACACCCTGATATTTTTTACAGATCTCTCTGTTCATATTAATGAACTGAACTTAAAGCTACAAGGTTTTGGCAAAAGTATTGACATTATGTTTGGACACATAAAAGCCTTTGAAAGTAAACTTAAAAATTTCAAGCAAGATGTAGAAACTAAAATTTATAAGTATTTTCCTCGAGTAACAAAGTATTTTGAGAAGGCCAGTGCAGCTGTACAAAATGAAATGGAACTCTTGTATATAAAGTACCAGATTTAATCAATTTAGAAGCCTAGAACAGACCATAAAAATAATTAAGTATCCTGGTGTAGTAGTCTACAGTAGTTTAGAATTAAATGGTTTCCAATGGATGCAAATTGATGATTTGGAGATGCAACTTGCAAAATTTCAAGACAGCATCTGGGCTCAGGTGTTTGTCAACTTGAGGTCAAAGCTTGAGAATCTGGAAAAGTGCCACTTGGAGAATAAAGAGGAGTGCCATTACGAACAGGAAACCTGGAATGCCTGGAACTGATTACCAGACACTTTTAGCACCCTGAAAAATATAGCAATGGCTTTACTCACAATTTTTCCCTCTACATACTTTTGTGAGACCTTATTCTCAGCGTTAAATAATATCAAAACCAACAAAAGAAACAAATAGACAGATGAAGTTAATAGCACTTGCTTGGACTTGAAGTGTACAGAATACCAACCTTCAATTGAAGGTTTAGCCAATGAAATTCAGCAACAAAAATGTCACTAATAGGCAGGTTAGTTAAAGAATTCCCCTCCCCCTCACTTATCTTAGGTCATGGCACCCCACTCAAGTTAAATAATATCAAAACCAACAAAAGAAACCGACTGACAGATGAACAAAGAAGTCACTAAGCAGGTAAGTTAAATAATTAGTTTTTGGTTTATTAAATACAGTTACATATTACAATTATACATTTTTGGTATTTAAACTATAAATATCGTGAAATCATGATTTTTTTTTCTTTCTCAAAGTGACACACCACCCGAGTTATGCTCTTTTTTTGGCGAATTTTGACACACCAAGCTCAAAAGGTTGCCCATTACTGCCTTAGAGCAATGGTAGACAAACTCATTAGTCAACAAAGCCAAATATCAACAGTACAATGATTGAAATTACTTTTGAGAGCCAAATTTTTTTAAACTTAAACTGTATAGGCAGGTACATTGCTATTAACTTAATTAGGGTACTCCTAAGCTGATCTTTGCTAAAAACTCAAGGAGCCAAAGAGCCGCATGTGGAAGGAAGATGGACCTAGGCGAACTCAGAGTCGAGAGAGGCGAAACTATCTGACATTTGTCCGTTTCACAATATTCGATCACGTGACCACATCGCTAAGGGCCTTCAAGCTATGCTTCCTCAGGAAATCCACCTGCAGTCAAGCCTGAGAAGCTGCGTCTGAGTCCTGATGAGCCCTGGCAGGTGCAGGTGAATTCTGGGCCTTTCATTGGCAACCGAGGAAAAGGGGCAGTAGAAGGACATGATGTAGAGAGGGTGATAAGAAAACATGAGTGGCCTGAGGCTAGTGTGTGAATTAGGAAAAGGACACAGGAGAACGCAAGCATTTTTAAAGAGGCAACCGGGCTCCCCTGTTCTGGAGCTCGTCTGCAACACGGAGCGCACGCATCTGCCAAGCAAATTTGTCATAAATGATTAACTTCTGGGAGAACAAATCCGTTGACCTCTCCAGCTGAACAAACACAGAGCTGCAGTAACTAAACGAGCCAAAGGCAATGCTTCAGCAGCACTGAACACATTTTCATAGAAGTCCCGCCGTTTTATGCCAGGGGAGCCTGAGGGGACGCCCAGGTAAAAGGCAGCTCTTTTGCTAAAGGAAACTCAGCGTTGCAGTCTGGGAAAGATGCAGAGAATGGCTTCTGATCTCAAAGGCCTATTGTGCTGCAGCTTTAAAAACATGGACCTATGAGTTCTTAAAAGGAGAGTTTGATTTATGGAAAGATTCTAATTTGGGAGATGTCAACAAAAATCTGAATGAAGATAGCAAAATGGCACAAGGAACCAACCATCCAGTAACACCATGTGCAAGTTTTCAAGGGGCTCTGTGCTTCTCTCCTAAGCGCCCAGCCATCAGCATTTATACTAAATGGCTTTTAACTAAAGGGTTCATTGGATGCAAATGTGTAACCACATTACTTCCAAGTTTCCCTGTTCCACGCAGCTTTCAATGACAAATAGATTTTTAAATAAGGACGAAGCACCGCTGCCCCCAGGGAATTCTTGTTTCATTCAGATTAACACTTTGCAAGGACTTTCACAAATAAAATGCAAATGAGAATAGAGAAAATTAACTAGAACAAAGATCAGAATTCCGTTTCATTAACTCCTTTAAATCCACCATTTCCCCCAAAGAAACTTGAAGAAATGTTAATACACAAAAGTTGAAATTGGAGTCCCCACTTGGTGGGGGAGTATTTGGGAGGGGGAGGTGAAGGATGGGTGTGGGTGTGGGTGTGGGTGTATGTGTTGATGGGGTTTTTTTTTGCCATGACCTTGCTAAACTAAAATTAATGATCTGGTCAGCCCAGAGAACATGTTTTAAAGGGCATTTATTTCTATAAAATGAAAGGTCAAAATTCTGTTTTGAAGCCTGTACCTGAGCCATGGTTATTTTAGAAACCGCGTTCTCCCTTTATAGGCGCTGGAAGCCAGAACCCACTGAACATGCTTCAGCAGCCTTGATGGTTTGTTGATTTATTTGGGTGAAGCATCAAGTACATGGCAATTTCTGTAATATATTTTTTAATTATCTCAGCTTTACTTTATTTTACATTTTAGTTTATTTATTATTATATTTTATCTTATATCCATACAATACACATACAGTGACCTATGGTTTCATCTTGCGTCTAAAAAGTTGAAAAGATAGAAATAATTTATGAATAATAATTTAAAACAGAATACATTCAAGTTTACAGCACCTACATTTTTATACCCCTTACATGCAATGCATGCTTGGCCCTGGGTGGGTAGCTCAGTTGGTTAGAGCATCATCTCCGATACTCCAAGGATGAGGTTTCGATCCCCAGTCAGAGCACATACAAGTATCAAACAATGAACGTATAAATAAGTGGAATAACAAATTGATGTTTCTCTCTCTCTAAAATCAACCAACCATTAAAAAATTTATATGCAATGCATTCTTTTATATATATATATATATATAAATTTAAAAGAAAAGTGTGCTCATCACAAACCACCACTTGGAAAAAAAAAAACTCAGAAGAAAAAAGGAAATCACTGAAATATCTAACCTCTAGATACACTCATACTAACCCATGAGCTCATCTTCTTCCAGTATTTTTGCTGTTCATATTTTTATGAATATGTGACAATATGTGGAGTATTCAAGATTTTATATGCTGATTTTTAATCTTTTTTATTATTAAAATACAGTAGGTCCTCGGGTTACATCAGAGATCCATTCCAATAGCACAACATAACAAGATTTTCACCGTAAGTGGGAACCCACCTACATAAGCACCTATGTCACTCACATGGAGCACATACACGGCAGTAATGAAGTGAAACAGTAAAAGAAATTTTTAAGAAGGTAACAATTCCTGACCTTTACTTGTAATAAATAAATACTAAAAAGAGTGGAAATTATAGAACTTTTTTTATATATAAGTAAATGAGAGATGGCGATGAAACCACGAAATAACATACGTTGAGTCTGATATAACCGGAGGACTGTCTGTACCTGCTTATTGTAGATTATTTGAATAATATAGAAAATTATACACCTAAAACACTATCATGCAGATTAAACTTTTTAAATACAATGGTATAATTCTTTACATTCTTTTTTTAACTTCAACAAGTAAATATGTTTATATTTTTTATTTAAAATATTTTTTGAAAGATAAAGAGTGAAACATAGATCTAAAGACATCACACAGAGAAGCAGGAACCAAGATGGTGGCATAGGTAAACACCTATCTTGCTGTCCCACACAACAATTTTAAAACTACAAATTAAAAACAGAAAGAACATCATCCAGAACCACTGGAAAGCTGGCAGAGTGGAAATTCCACAAATAAAAGTAAAGATAGGACACTGTGACTCAGAGGAGCAGCACAGGACAGAGTTGCGGATATGCGCGGAATTAGAGGTTTGGAGCCGTGCGCATGAGCAGAAAGGGCTGGCAGCTGCAAACCTGGCTGGTTTTCGCGAACGGGGAGGGAGACAAAGGCGTCTCATTGCACTGATTCCCCAGTTCCAGGCAAGGTCCAGGGAACCCACACTCGTAGGGGTGAAACTGGACAGTAACGAGGAAGCATGCTGAAACTCGGGCGCTGCAGAGTTCTGTGAGCTTGTGGAGAGGGCGTGTAAACTTGAGAAGCATGCTAGCGTGCAGAGAGGGCTCGTGACTTACTCTCTCATTCGGGAGAAAAAAAGAAAGAAGGGAAACCACCAGACTGCATTGTTTTACAACCCTGAGTGAGACTTTGGATGTGCAGACTCATTTGGGGAAAGGCAGAATTGCCCAGCAGCAGGTAGAGCTCGGCAGCAGCTTTCTCTCAGAGGTGCATGCAGCCATTACCACCAGGCATAGAGACCCAGGTGCAGCATAGGGCAGAGCTGATGGGAAATCAAGGCTGCCTGCTGAGCCCGCAGACTCCGCCCATCAAACCTGAACACAGCTGATCCTCACAGCCAATTGGCCTGGAGGTCAAACCCTCCTAGTGCTAACAACAATAATCTAGGCTTAACTTCAACCAGACTGTGCAACCCATAAAGGGCTGCAGCAATAGTATCCACCTCAGGTAACTGGGGAGGCTGAGACATTGTCCCTTAGAGGACACCTACCACACAAGCTACTCAACCAACTCAAGGAAGCAGTCAAAATGCAGAGACATGGAAAGAAATCAGATGTGAAAGAAATGGAGGAGGGGGGGAACACTGGACATAGAGTTCAAAACCACAGTTATAAGGTTTTTCAAGAGGCTCCTAGAAAAGGCCAATGAACTTAATGAGGCTTTCGAGGATATGAACGAGACACTTGAGTATATGAAAAAGGACCAACTAGAAATTAAGCATACACTGACTGAAATAAAAAATATTATACAAAGACCTAAAAGGAGTCTAGAAGACCGCAAGAATCAAATCAAAGATTTGAAATACAAAGAAGCAAAATCCACTCTGCTGGAAAAGCAAGAAACAAAAAGAATCCAGATAATTGAAGATAGTGTAAGGGGCCTCTGGGACAACCTCAAGCATACCAACATCCGAATTATAGGGGTGCCAGAAAAAGGGAAATAGCAAGATAAGGAAAACCTGTTTGAAGAAATAGTGACCAAAAATTTCCCCCACCTGGTGAAAGAAATTGACTTAAAAGCCCAAGAAACGCACAGAACCCCAAACTATAGGAATCCAAAGAGGACCACTCCAAGACACATCATAATTAAAATGCCAAGAACAAAAGACAAAGAGGGAATATTAAAAGCAGCAAGAGAAAAACAGTTAGTTAGCTATAAGGGAGCACCCATACGATTGTCAGTGGATTTCTCAACAGAAACTATGCAGGCCAGATGGGAATGGCAAGAAATATTCAAAGTGATGAATAGCAAGAATCTATAACCAAGATTACTCTACCCAGCAAAGCTATCATTCAGAATTGAAGGTCAGATAAAGTGCTTTGCAGATAAGAAAAAGCTGAAGGAATTCATCACCACCAAACCAGTATTATATGAAATGCTGAAAGGTATTCTTTAAGAAGAGGAAGTAGAAAAAAGTAAAAATAAAAATTATGAACAACAAATACACATCTATCAACAAATGAATAAAAACCAAGTGAATTAATAACCTGAAGAACAGGATAAACTGGTGAATATAACAGAATCATGGGCATAGAGAGGGAATGGACTGACAATTCTTGGGGAGAAAAGGGCTGTAGGAGGTGCAGCAAGAGACTGGAAAAAAGCATACACCTATGGAAGAGGACAGTGGGGGGGAGGTAAGGGCAGAGGGTGCGATGGGTACCGGGTGGAGGGGATCTATAGGGGAAAAAAGGGGGAACATTGTAATTAATAAACTGAACAATAAAGATTAAAATATAAATAAATAAACACATCAAACACACACATACACACACACACACACACACACACACACACACAAAGAGTGAAACATAAATGGCCCCTTTACACTCCCCATCAATGTCAGCCATTCCCACACCATCTTTGGGCAAGTATGTTTGTCCTCTTTTTTATTATAAACTAGAGGCCCGGTGCACAAAATTCATGCCCTCAGGGGTGGAGGGGGTTTCTTCAGAGTGTTCAGACCTGCACTCTCTCACAGTCCGAGTACCCTTGGGAAATGTCCAAGGACATCCTTAGTGCTGCTGCGGAGGTGGGAGAGGCTCCTGCCATCACTGCAAACTCACCAGCTGTGAGCCCAGCTTCTGGGTAAGCAGTGCTCCCCATTTGGGAGTGCACTGACCACCACGGGGCAGCTTCTACATTGAGTATCTGCCCCCTGATGGTCAGTACGCGTCATAGTGACCAGACATTCTGCTGTTTGGTCAATTTGCATATTAGCCTTTTATTACATAAGATAATGCTGCAAAGGACATCTTTTTATATACTTATGCAAGTATATCTCTAAACAAACCCTAAATTTAAAATTCCTTCATCAAAAGATAATTTTCAATTTTAATTCTAATCTATAGTGTGAATATATATCCTTGCCCACCAATTATCAACTATAATTCTAATTTGTACTTCCCTAATGGCTAGCAAGGTTAAGCATCTTTCTAATTGCTCATTGGCCATTTGTGTTTATTCTTTCATAAATGTCTTGTTCATATCTGTTCATTTGTATTCTTTATTGATTTTTAGGAGTTCTTATGCTTTCTGAATACTAATAATCTTCTCCCTGTCTGCCAAGTGTCTTAACTTTTTACAGTGACATTTGTCATAATGACATTTGTTATTTTTATGTAGTCCCATTTGTAAATATTTTTTTCTGGTACTCTGGGTTTTGAATCTTACTCTGGAAGTCCTTCCCACTCCCAATATTATCTTTTAAAAATGAAATTCTTTTCTTCTAATATTTCTTTGGTTTTCTCTTGAGACTTAGCTCTTTATTTCTAAACTAGTGGCCCAGTGCACAAAATTCATGCACATTAAAAAGGTATTAAAGGAAATATTTTAATAGTGCTATTTGCCCTTTCTCTATAATAAAAGTGTGAGAGATAAAAGGTAATGAGTACAATGTATATGAAAACAATACATAATTTCATTAATAAATAAATAATTTTTACAATTTGAAAAAGTTGAGGACACTGGTCCTCATCTGGAATTTCTGCCTTAACTATATGATCAATATCATATTCTGAAAGTAATTTGGACTCACTATCTAATATGAATAATATGTGAGCATGAGGCAGTCCACGTTTCTGAAATTCAATGACATGAATCTTAGCTATTACTTTGCCAAATAAATGGAATTTACATACATAATTTAAAAGAGCATTCAGCTTAATATTAAAAACCCTAGCTACCAAGTCAGGTCTGTTTTCAACTTTTTGCCAGCATTGTAAATTGTTTGTAATATCTGCCCATTTGGGGTTGCATGTCATAGTTATTAATAAATTAGGCTTGCCACACTTTGTTACAATTGTCATAGCATACTGATATCACTGCTGCATATTTCTGGGACTACCCTCAAAAGATGATGGAAGTATTATCATTTTACCAATGGATACATTGCCATTTTCAGATGTAGATTTGAGATAATCCATCAAACCACTATATTTTTCAAATCTCAACTAAGATTGGTTTGCTTTAATAAAACTTATCTGATTGGCCTCCATTTTTTAATATGAATCCACAATAAACTGTTGAGTTAATTTTCCTGCATTTAAAATAGGATTGAACATGTCCCTCACAGAGAGATGAAATCCATAATACTGCATTTGTGTGACTCATGCCCTTACATTTTGTCTAGTATTATTGTTGAGTACACTGTTGTCTCTGAGTCTTAATGCAATATGTGTTCCCCAACCTTTTTCATCATGTGGAAAAAAATAGGATATGTCATTGCATCTAATGTAGGAAACAGGATACTGATTTTTTTCATTTTAGTGGCATTTGAATTATTGGGATCTGGTTTACAATGAATGAGTAAGTCCCTTTCAAAAGGAGGTTCTCCATCTTCGTTTCTGAATATGACAGCAACCTTGGTTACACGGGGAGAATTATATCTACCTTGGTCACTATTATGATCATATTTAATTGCCATAGTTACTTCCGTGGGAGCTATACCTTTTGCTGCTGCTTCAGATTGGGCTTCCTCTTCTACCTCATGTAGCATCTTGTACGATTTTGTTAATTCATTTATTTCATGCATGAGGTTGCTGATGTTGATCATGAGTCTTCCTGAGCAGGCCTGCTTTGCTGGCATTGTTAATCTTTTACGTGTAACTTCGGCTGTATCCAAAATATAGAGTTGAGCAAACTTACGAGAAACACCATCAGAAGGATGTAAAGTTCCAGTACGATGATAAACTTATCCATGTACTCTAAAACAGTATGGCCCATACCCTGATGGTGATGCAACATTTGCACCCATGGAAGCAAAAGCAAAAGAACTATTTATAGATCGAATGTTTTCCATGAAATTTTTTACTGTCAGAATCTTCATTTGTCATTAATCTTTTTAAATATGGCAGGTAATCTGGAAAAATGTATATCATTTGGACAGACTTTCCCTTTGCTACAACATCAAGTAAATTTCCCATCAGATGGTTTTTCATCAGAGAAATTTAGTAATAGGCAAAATTCACATCTAACAGTCATTTTACCACAACTATGTTCGAGAATTGCATCCTCGGGTACTCCATTTTCACTGAGAAAGCAGTTCCTACCAGTATTGCTAGTACCTGTTGATGACTGTTCTTTAGACATATTCTGTCTTCGCCACCGCCTTCTTTCAATTTCAAAGGCACGTTGTTCTTTAGACATTTTCTGTCGAAGATGCCAGTGTTTTTCGGCTTCAGAGCAACGTTTTTCCAATAGCATCGCCTTCTTTCAAGATCAGACACACATCGCTCTTCAGACATTTTCTGTCGATAATGTCAGCACCTTTCTGCTACAGAGCTCCCTTGTATCAACAGTTTTTCTTTGGACATAGTCCCACCTCTCTATTGCCACGTTCTGAGACAGAGGAGAATGAGAGTCTTGACAGTCAGGCCTTTCAACAGTGTGACCAAGGGCTGATTGGACAGATTCTGCGGGGGTGGGACTTCCTGCTACCGGTTGTCAGTTTCCACAGCTGGCATGCTAAAGCTGGGACCCAGGCCTTCCCTCTGGCTGTTGCCTTCTGTTTTTGCTGGTACACAGCCGAAGCTACATGTAAAGGATTAGCAATGCCGGGGACCTCAGTTAGACGCAGTTGTGGTGAGTTCTGCTCGCAACCACAACTGCTACTTGGTCTCTGCACCCGGGGCAGTGCTCAATGCCTCCACCACTTTGTCTCCACCCCAGGGGCCAGGCGCTCACGCCTTTCAACCCCACCCTCCACTCCTGATTGGCAGGTAGCGTAACAAAGATACCGTAATTTGCATGTTTCTCTTTTATTAGATAGGATGATGCAAGGGCATAATTTCATATATTTTCCAAGAGCTTAGTGTCCCAAGATTTTTTGTCAAATTGTCCAAATTTGTGTTCAGCATCTAATAGCATATTTTAAATTACTCCAACTTTGTAGTATATTTTTATGCAGGGTAGTGGATAGTGGTGATGAAGGGTCTCCCCTTGGCCTCTGTTGTTCTTTTTATTGTTTCAGCATTCATAACTATTTTGCATTTTCTCTTTCAGAGGAATTTTGAAATTATTTTACCTATATATTCCTCTGGGATTTGATTAGAAATATCCTGAATTTATAGATTAATCTGAAAGTTGATAAAATTCTGATAATATCATCTTGCTAGTAAGGGCATGCTATCTTTCTCCAACATATAACTATTATTTTGTGTCTTTCAATAAAGATTCACAATTTTTTCTTTTTTATTTTTTATTGAATTTATTGGGGTGATATTGGTTAATAAAATCATATAGGTTCAGGTATATAATTCTATAACACATTATCTGTTATAGTTTTCCCATATAGGCCTTAAACATTTGAGAGGGTTATTTCTGGGTTTTTATTTGGGAATAGATTTGGAATTTGATAGTTTTTATTTTCCTGGAAAGTCATTCTTTCGAAAACATTAGCTTGACTTGTCCAAACTATTCCCTTCAATATTTTTTCATTTTCTGCAATTATATCAACTTCTCATTTACAATATATATTTTTAATGTCATTGAGTTTGCTATAAGTTTGTTTCCTTCATTTGTATTTTTAAAAATCAAGTTTGGTTTTTTTGTTTACTATTTCATTAATTCTACTTCTCTGGTTTGTTTTCTTCCTTTGTCTTTGTTTGTTTGGTTGTTTGGTTGGTTGGTTTTGTGGGAGTAGGGTTTTGTTTTGTTTTCTTCTTTGGATTTCTTTTCTTGCTGTTTACTCTTCAGCTTCTTTCTTATTTTGTAATACAATGTGTAACACTATATATTTGCCTTTGAGTACTCCTTTGGCCACTTCCCACATGATTGATACTTTGGAAACTTCAACGCTGATAGCCTCTGTCTCTGGGTCTCCTTCCCCAACAAGGTATTCCTCACATCCCATCCCTCTTGGGATTATACAGTTATGTTTCATTACCAACAAAACCACTGACATGCTGACAATTGATCACATCAGGCTGCCTGAGTGCCAGAGCCACATTCTTTAGCATATCTTCCTCCTCCTTTGGCAAATTCTCTGTGCTTCCAACGAGCCCCCATACTGTTACTACTGCCCCTTGTGAGTCACTGATACCCTTTTTGCCTCCACCATGAGAAAAGCCAGATTATCATATTTTTCTAAATGGATGACCCATAAGAAAAAACCTTTTCGTGCTACTATGCATATAAGGAAACATGCTCTTTATATGCATTATTATACTATGCATATAAGGAAACATGCTCTTTAGGACAGTTAAAAATGAGCTGAATTTTCTAAAGTCCTTTTAGGGAGAACTTTTCTGAATCGTGGTTGAGGTTTTCCCATCCCTTACCCTTTTCTTCCCCAAACATCATCCATCCTGGGCACACCTACTGAATCTCCACAGGCCAGAAATCTAATGACCTATACTAAGGTCTACTAGAGAAGGGAGTCTGACTGCCTTGGAGAAGTAGAAGCTGGTCCACTGCATCCCAGATGGAGTTTACTAGGTTCCCCACCTCTGGATCATTTCTTCTCCACCCTGGTGATGCCCTGAGAATGGAGAGGCTCTTCCCTCTACCCTAGCTTGTTAATGAGCTAGAAGTCGTTGTGGTACATATTAATTGATAATTCTTTTAAAGAGTAAAATCATGATTGTTATATAAAATGAACATATGTCAAAAATTTTGTTTAACTCATTAATTACGGAGCAAGCCAGTAAGATATCACAACCAGTCCAAAGGAGAAATCAAATCAGAGCAGACACACATAAAAGTCCCAAGAAGTGCTAAAATGAATTTGCATAATAAATGCAAAACTTGTTTCACCCATGAGGGAGGGAGAGGATCAATTGCCCCTCCACCAGACAAAGTTTATTAGCATGCCTATGGCAAGAATCATGTTCATTGCTATCAGTTATCTACAACTTACAAAACTGTAAAGTTGCTAAAACAATAAAACTGTAGAGATGATTTAGAAAAGTATGTTATACAAGATATCTCATCATCTGTTTTGCTCATCTTAAAGGCATTCAAAATTTTTCTGATGTGCTTACCTTAAAAACTTCAGTTCCAGTTTTACTTTATAAACTGTTAGGGTCTCCTTTCCATGTCTGGTAGTTTGTGACTACCTAGGATTTCCAAATGAGATGTATTCTGGGCTCCTGAAGGCCCGTTATCGTGGGGCCTTCTGTTGTATCAAGCTCCCATGGATACCAGCTATTGAGCTGCCTGGAACTTTCCCTCAGATCAGATTTGTCCTGGATGAGTCTTTCTTCTTCTGCCACACACAAAAGTCACTAAGTATCTAGGGGTCCTTCAGATATCAAGAAATAGGAACTGAATCATTATTTGCAATGGCTGAATATGAACCACACCTTTCTTTTTATTCCAATTCATCTTACAAATATGTTGTATTCGTCTTCAAGAACATAAGGAATGGCTGTAGACTTTTTAAATCTCTCCAACTGAAATAATTCTAATACAAATCAACTCCCACAATCTCTTCTTTGCTGCACATGAATTCAATCTAAATTCATGAACCTATAAGCACTGCTCTGATCTCTTAACGTAGGTGGGATGTGAATTGTGATAGGCAACTCTTGACTTTTTAGAGTCCCTTTTAATGTGATTGCTCTTTTGAGAAATAATAATTTAAAGGGTTATATTCATTCTAATCCTGACCAAAGTCCTACTGAGGTTAGTATCATTTTTTCCATTACATCAATGAAGAAACTAAGGCTCAGGGAAATTCAGACTTGCTCAAAATCTCACAACAATTAGGTAACCACGCAGAAGTTCAAGCAAAGTCATTGTGACTCTATATACTAACTGCCCCCATCACTCTGTGCTGCCCTTCATATACCAGGTATTTGCCCCACCATTCCGCAAATATTCACTCAGTGCCTACCGTGTGGAAGGCATTGCGTGGGCATCACCGTTTATCTGGTAATTCAAGATAGGAAGTTTCATATTAGCCTCACCCCACTGTTGGCTCCACCATGTACATCTGGTTCTAGAAATTTTATCTTGATGTATTTCTCCACTTTATTCCTTCATCTCTATACCCCACACTATTGGCTTATTCATCTCTTCTCTGGGACAACACAATTTTGTATTCTGGCCACCCCAATCCTCATGTTTTCCCAACTCTTTTTCCGACTCATGTACCCTTCTTACTATCAGTGACTAATACTGCTAATCTGCATGTCCCTCCCTTATATGACAAATCTCAAAGGCTCCCTTTTACTGTAAGATAATGTGCAAACTCCTTACTTACCCTGGCCCATAAAGACTAAAAGCATACCAGCTCATCTCTCTGGCCACTCTTCCCTCTGGCTGTGGGTGAGCCTATGATCTGCCACAGCATATTACTGCCTAATTCCTTTGCATCTTTTCACTTTCCTGCCTCTGTGCCTTTCCTCATGCTGTTCTTTTGAATTGCAAAGCCCTTCCCTGATTCCAGGTCAGATCTTTCCTTTTCTCTGACACATTCACTGATACCACCACCACCACCATTCCCCATCCACTAGGGAAAATAATTCTCTCAATCGGAGTGCACATTCCTCTATAATAGCATGTTCTTTCTTTCTCTCTCTCTCTCTCTCCTTCTCTCTCTCTCTCTCTCTTCTCTCTCTCTCTCTCTCTTCTCTCTCTCTCTCTTCTCCAATAAATGGAGCATTGTATACTTTTATGTTTGTATCCCTGGCTAGGCTGCAGTCTCCTCATGGGTGAGGGCCCTCCCGTGCACCTTAGAATTCACAGCATACAGCACAGAGCCTACCATGAGGCACTCAATAAGTGTGCTGTTGAAATCTAAATTAATAAGAAACAGATGTTGAACTTAAGGATCCCACTCTGGGGCTCTTTTAACCATATATTGGAAATTTAGAGACAAAAACAATAGAATCAAACAAGCAGAAAAAGGAGAAAGTACATTCCAAAAGCTAGCTTTGCTGGAAAGCTGTGTATGCCTCCAGGGCTCCCTAAACCATAGTGGGTAGGAAACAAATTGCACCCTGGGAACCGGCAGTGTGCTGGAGCCTGTGCCCTCCCAGTGACACATTCAGTGATTCCATTGGGGCACCTTGACATCAGAATCTGTGAGTATTTACACCTTGGAAACTGGCAAATGATGTGAATAAGGTTTGGAAGGAAGTGGGTTTTGTGTTGTTGTTCCTCGTTTTAATTTGTACAATTCACTGTAGTTCAGTGTATTCACTCTATCATCAATATCAAATTTTAGAATATTTTCATCATCCCCATAAAGAAACCCATACCCATTAGCAATCATTCCCTTTTCTCCCCTGCCCCCAGGCCCTGCCAATATTAATAGTTTTTTTAGAGTATTGTTAAACATTTACAACACTCCACTGCTAGAACCCATCTGTTTCCTTAATAACAGTTACTTTTCTCCTCTTCACTTAACTCCTTGAGTCTTCAAGTACCTAGAGGCCTCCAAAACCCCAGGGTTGCCATCACAAAGATTTATCTATCTTTAAAAAGAAAAGTTATTTTAGCTCTTGCTTAATTCAATTTATCCATCACAGACTGAGATGAAAAATAGTCATGCATAGAAAGGAGATCAGGAACTAATAAATCTTTTAAAAGGCTAGATCACTTTCTGGCGGATTCATATGTGGAATTTACTTTTGCCTGAGACAATGGGCTCTTGTCTATTTTTAGATTAGATAATGCATTTCCTAGGACCCACAGGGTCCTTGGCTTCTCTTATTACTGAGCACACATGCAGAGACCAGAGATTTTGTGAAAGGGAAAAAAGAAAAAAACAGGGTGAAAGGATTGGTACTTTACTCTTTTGATCACTAATGCAACTCCATCAGGAAAAAAATGAAATAACTGCCCAAGAATTTTCTCAAAGAAGTTCACCACAAATGCACAAAAACACACATGTATCAGAAGACGAACACACACACATATTCATGTGAGTGCATTTGCACTATGAGATCACCGGTTAATGTCATAATGACCCCCTAGCCCCAGAACAGTGTCCTTACATGTAGGCCCCAATACACCAGATGCATATTACTCATCTAATTAATGCCTGCTGATTAAACTTGTTTCTAAATCTTTTATATTAGTAAGCAGGAATGCCGGGCTGTTCTCTAAGCCTTGAATGTAAAGTGTGCTCCATGGACCAGCAACATCCGCATTATCTGGGAGCTCGTTAGAAATGCAGGGCCTCAGGCCCCACCCAGACTTGCAAAATTTGATTTGTATTGTATCGACATCTCTGGTTGGTCCATGTGCACATTAATGTTTGAGAAGGACTGGACTAAAACCAACGGAGGACCCTTTAATCGGTATCTGCTCTCAACTCACTTTCTTAAGTTTGTGCGGAAGGAAATTTTGTTGAGACTTGGAATTCATCCAGACGATCCCCAGTCAGATCTTAAATGTCTTGGGAATTCTCATCCCATCTCTGTCTTTAGTTTGGGAGCTAGAACAAGAGGCTAATTCTCTCCATAAGTTAGAACCCTACTAGCTCCGGAGGGCCACTACACATCTTCACAGATCAAGGAGAGTTTTCCTTAAAATAACATTTTTCTGTTAGAAAAGAACATACTATGGTCATTACAGAAAATCTAGAGAAGTATGAAGAAGAAACTTCAAATTATCTGACATCTACCATTGAGTGTTAATCACTTAATATTTTGGCACTTTTTCTTTCTTTTCTTTCTTTTTCTTTTTTTTTTTTTTTTGTACATGTGGGTGTTAAATGTCCTTTTGTTGATGGAATTCTTTATTTTACATAATTGGGAAAAAAAAGTATATAAAGTATATTCTGGTTGTTGTTGTTTTCCATGCCATGATTATTCTCATGCCCTTAAAAATTCTTCAAGAATATGATCTTGGGGGAGGAACCAAGATGGCAGCATAGGTAAATACCGATTGTGCTGCCCCGCACAACAATTCCAAAACTACAACATAACAACGAAACAAACATCATCCAGAATCACCGGAAAGCTGGCTGAGTGAAAATTCCACAAATAAAAGTAAAGGTGGGACACTGAGACTCAGAAGAGTGGCAGAGTGCAGCCTTGAAGATACACCCAGAAAGAGGTTCGGAGCCATGGGGCACATGTGGGCTGTAGGGCTGGCAGCAGCAATGCCGGCTGGATTTCTCCAATGGGGAGGTCGGAGATGTCCCACTGCACAGATTCCCCAGTGCCAGGCAAGGTCCAAAGTCCAGGGTACGTACCCTAAAAGCCGAGCGCGGCAGAGGTCTCCAACTTTGAGGAGAGTGCACGTAGCTTGGAACAACAGTTTGTGCGCAAAGGGCATGACAGCACAGATGCGCGACTTGCTCTCTGGTTCTGGAGACCACCAGACTGCTTTGTTTTACAACCCTGGGCGAGACTTTGGGTGTGCAGACTCATTTGGGGAGAGGCAGAGTTGTCTGGCAATGGGTGGAGACCAGAGGCGGCTTTCCCTTGGAGGTGCCTACAGCCATTACCACCCAACACAGAGACCCGCAGGCCACATAGGGTGTAGCTGACACTGACACTGCCTGCTCAGCTCGGAGACTCCACCCATCCAACCTGAACACAGTTCCCCTTCACAGCCAATTGGCCTGGAGGTCAAACCCTCCCAGGGCTAACAACAACAAACTGGGCTTAAACTCAAAAATACTGTACAACCCATAAAGGATTGCAGTAAGAGTGTCCACCTCAGGTAACTGGGGAGGCTGAGCCACTGTCCCTTAGAGGACATCTACCACACAAAGCTAATCAACCAGCTCAGGAAAGCAGCCACAATGCAGAGAAATGGAAAGAAATCAGGTGTGAGAGAAATGGAGGAAAAAAGACGACTGGACATAGAGTTCAAAACCACAGTAATAATATTTTTCAAGAGGCTCCTAGAAAAGGCTGATGAACTTAAATGACAACTACGAGGAAATGAACAAGACCTATGAGGAAACGAACAAGACCAATGAGGAAATGAACAATACCTACGAGGAAATGAATGAGACCTACAAAGAAATGAATGAGACCTACAAGGAAATGAACAAGACCTATGGGGATATGAAAGGGACCCTCACAGATATGAAAAAGGAGCAACTAGAAATCAAGCACACACTGACTAAAATAAAAAATATTACACAAAGTCCTAAAAGCAGTCCAGAGAGCCGCAAGAACCAAGTCAAAGATTTGAAATACAAAGAAGCAAAATCCACTCAGCTGGAAAAGCAAGAAACCAAAAGAATCCAGATAATTGAAGATAGTGTAAGGGGCCTCTGGGACAACCTCAAGCATGCCAACATCCAAATTATGGGGGTGCCAGAAAAAGAGAGAGAGCAAGGTAATGAAAACCTACTTGAAGAAATAGTGATGGAAAACTTCCCCCACCTGGTGAAAGAAACTGACTTAAAAGCCCAAGCAGTACACAGAACCCTAAAATATAGGAATCTAAAGAGGACCACACCAAGACACATCATAACTAAAATGCCAAAAGCAAAAGATAAAGAGAGAATATTAAAAGCAGCAAGAGAAAAACAGTTACCTATAAGGGAGCACCCATATGATTGTCAGTGGATTTCTCAACAGAAACTATGCAGGCCAGATGGGAGTGGCAAGAAATATTCAAAGTGATGAATAGCAAGAATCTATAACCAAGATTACTCTACCCAGCAAAGCTATCATTCAGAATTGAAGGTCAGATAAAGTGCTTCGCAGGTAAGAAAAAGCTAAAGGAATTCATCACCACCAAACCAGTATTATATGAAATGCTGAAAGGTATTCTTTAAGAAGAGGAAGTAGAAAAAAGTAAAAATAAAAATTATGAACAACAAATACACATCTATCAACAAATGAATAAAAACCAAGTGAATTAATAACCTGACGAACAGGATAAACTGGTGAATATAACAGAATCATGGGCATAGAGAGGGAATGGACTGACAATTCTTGGGGAGAAAAGGGCTTTAGGAGGTGCAGCAAGAGACTGGAAAAAAGCATACACCTATGGAAGAGGACAGTGGGGGGGAGGTAAGGGCAGAGGGTGCGATGGGTACTGGGTGGAGGGGATCTATAGGGGAAATAAGGGGGAACAATGTAATTAATAAACTGAACAATAAAGATAAAAAATTTAAAAAATAAAATAACAATAGCCTCAATGGCTCTAAAAAAAAAAAAAAAGAATATGATCTTAATGAACTTAGATTCTTGTGTGACTAAACCATATTTTATAGACATATACATGCTCATATTCTACAATATTTTTAGATTTTTAAGCCCTCACAATTGGCATGGTGATTAGCATCCTTATGAATAACTTTTTCTGACTTTCTGAGTATTTCTTCTGTATAGATTTTCAGATGTACACTTGCTGACTCAAATGGTGTTAGCTTTACATAGTATTGATACATAATGTGGAACTTTATTCTGTATCATAATGTGGGACTCCCCCCCACCCCCCGCAAGACCCCAGCAGTCAAATCACACTCTCCCCAAATTTTTCAACTCCCGAGCTTCTTAGTTTACAATTACTGTTGTATGTTTTAACTTCTATTTTAGAGTGTGTTTTTCTGTGAATCCCTTGTACTTCTTGGTCTTGGTCTGCTTTGTTGAAGGGTGTTACTACCACCAGAAATGCAATTATATTCACACTAGAGGCCTGGTGCATGAAATTCTTGCATTGAGGAGGGGTTGTCCTTCAGCCCAGCCTGCACTCTCTCCAATCTGGACCCTTCAAGGGATGTCCGACTGCCCGTTGGGATCAGACCTAAATAAGCAGTCGGACATCCCTCTCACAATCCAGGACTGCTGGCTCTCAACTGCTCATCTGCCTGCCTGCCTGGCTGATTGCTCCTAACCACTTCTGCCTGCCAGCCTGACCCCCCCCCTAACCACTCTCTGCCAGCCTGATTGATGCCTAACTGCTCCCCAGTCAGCCTGTTTGCCCCTAACTGCCCTCCCCTACAGGCCTGGATACCCCTAACTGCCCTCCCCTGCAGGCCTGGTTTCACCCAACTGCCCTTCCTTGTAGGCTTGATTGTCCTCAACTGCCCTCTCTTGCAGGCCTGGTCCCTTCCCACTGCCCTCCCTTGCTGGCCATCTTGTGGTGGCCATCTTGTGTCCACTTGGGGGCAGCCCTCTTTGACCACATGTGGGCACCCATCTTGTGTGTTGGAGTGATGGTCAATTTGCATATTACTCTTTTAATATAAGAGTAGATAAGATAGAGGCCTGGTTCATGGATGGCGGCTGGCTGATTTGCCTTGAAGGGTGTCCAGAATCAGGGTGCGAGTTCCCTTGGGGCATGGGGCTGCCTGGGCAAGGGGCCTGTGGTGGTTTGCAGGCTGGCCATGCCCCCCAGCAACCCAAGCAGAGGCTCTGGTATCTGGGATTAATCTATCTTCTATAATTGAAACTTTGTAGCCTTGAGCAGAGCCAAGCCTCCTGCTTGCTCTGTGGCCACAGCCATTTTTGTTGGACTTTATTTATCTTCTATAATTGAAACTTTGTAGCCTTGAACGGAGGCCAAGGCAGGCCAGGGTTGTGGAAGCTTGGCTTCCTCCATTGCTGGGGAAACCCAAGCTTCCTGCTTGCTTTGCAGCTGCAGCCCTCTTGGTTGGGTTAATTTGCATACTTGCTCCTGATTGGCTGGTGGGTATGGCTTGTGGGTGTAGCAGATGTACAGTAGATTTGCAGATTACTATTTTTTAGATAGTGTTATTAATTCTTTATTTATCTTATCATTTCTCTATCTTCTCAACTTGCATTTGTTTTAAAAATGATGTAAATGTTTTACATTTTAAATTGAATATAATAAAAATTATGAGTCATTATTGTGTGATTTCTTCCATTATGCTTGTACTTATAAAAATTCTCTCCACTTTCAGAGGGCATAATTAAATCTATATAGTTTTTCAGAACAAAGTGAAAAAGCAGGACTGATAGCAGCTATCCTCATCTTATTCCCGATCAAGTGTGATTGTTGGCTTTTACCTGGATCCCTTGCTGAATAACTCATTCCTTCACATTTTTTGTAATGTTTCCTTAATCATTTTATTTGCTCCTAAAACATACTCAGAAGTCTGTTTCACAGCAGCCCTATCTCGCTGATCTGTCCATTTTTGCTCTGGTATCATATACTAGTATGTCATAATGGCCTTAAAACAACTGGCCAACTCCATTTTTACAAACAAGGTGTCTTTTTATTACTTTACTTTATAACTCTGGCCCCTTATGAAATAAATCAAATTTCCAACCCCAAAACTGAAATGTAGGTCCACATTTTCAGAAAAAAATAAAATAAACACCACTAGTCATCTTTTGTTGTCTTAATGTAGAGCATTAAATATGAATAGAGGTAGCTCCTCAAAATGCCCTGATAGCTTTGCTTTTCTAAGCTTTTTAATGTAAATCCTAACATTTCATTATATGTTGTCTTGCAAAATGATGCTCAGTCTCTGTTTTTTAACATATCTGGCAGTATAAGGATATGAAAAAGCCCCTTTAAAACAGCTAGGGAAATATCTGTTTATGTTTGTGGCTATATTTGGGGTTAAGATCAAGTGTCCTGTATTTTCATGAAGAAACTTTTTCTTTCACTTTTGGTTCATCTCATATCAACTCATTTTTAAAATTTCTCATACCTATTGTTCTTAAGTAACTGACTCAAGGGGTGCTGAGGGGATGAAGAATTTGCCCTCTGGTGTCCATCAGAACTGGTTTGCCTGTACATTTCCCTAACTCCCATTAGCTTTTGCTGTATCATCTATAAATTTGAGAAAGTAATGAGGCTCCTCCTTGTTGAGTTAGTAGAACAGTTAATGAGATTATCATGGAGGCAGCTAGCACAATGCTTGGCTTAAATATAAGCTTGAAAAATAATCCAGCAGAGGGAAAGTCCCTCACAGTCTTTGCAGATGATCTTGCTGGGCCGCTATTTTGCTGAGAAGAGAAAATTCTCAGTCGACCCCCCTCTTTAATGCTCATCCTTGAGCCTAACAATCTTATTCCTCCTTCTTCTGATCTCAAGAAAGATAGGTTCTCTTCCCTTGACCAGCATCTTCGACTGGGTTCCCCAAAAGTAAACCCAGAGACAAGACTTCATTTCTGAGCAATTTATTAAGCAGTCAGATTAGATAGCATGGAAACAAAGACACTAGAGAAGCTTAATAAGGTTAAGTGGCATTCAATGTGTAATTGAGATTTGTAGTCACGAAGCAAAACAAGAACCAGTCAACACAGCGTTATTTTTCAGCAATAATTAGCTTCTCGATTTTAAGTGCGAAGGAGGTGGAGAATCAAGTTTATTAAGATTTCAGGCTTGCTAGAGAAGTAAACCGTTGGGAAGAGGGCCTGCGAACTGTATGGTAAACTGTATGGTATGTGCAAAAGGGGGCTGCGGTGATGAACCATGAGCTCTGCATGAGAATATGATAAAGTGACTGTCTCTGGAAATGCGATAGGACCAAAGGATTAGTGTCCTTGTTGAGGCTGGAGAATTGTTGGAGTGGAGGTTCCAGAGAAAGAAAGGTAAAGGGCAGGAGGTCACAGTCACATGATGGGGTACTGAGGTTGATTTTCAGGAACCATACATCTAGGGATGATGAGAAGTTAATGTTGTTGTCATGCTGGTCAGTAGCTTAGGTGGGATAAAAGAAAATAATGGACGTGAAGGAGTAGAGAAACTGAAACTCTGAGGTGCAAGGTGAAGCATCCACGTGGTTGTGGAAATCTCCAAGAACAGAGTGGAAAGGCGAGTTTTCAGTGAGTGAACCATTAAATGTCCCTGGGATTTGGAGGGCATTTAATCCTCTCAGTGATTTTATGTGGTCTGAACATTTTTATCCCCATTTCACAGAAAAAAAGGCATCTTGAATAATAACCTGACAGCACTCAGAGAGTAAGTGGTTGAGCTGGAATTTGAAAATAAGTCTTTCTGGCTCCAAAGTTTATTATAGTCTTTCTATGCCAGGGTATTTCTTCAATTTTTCACTAGTGAGACTAAGCAGAAGAGAATTAAGCCATGATCTATGGCATTTTCAGGCAATGAATTCTAAGCCCAGCAAAGAAAATAAAAGGCTGTACTGAGATGCCTTAAGAAAAAAAAGAAAAAAATCAGGCTCTAGAAATGCTTAATCTCATTAACCATAATAGTATTAATTTCTAGACACTATAATCTCAGTTAGAAACGTGATTTAACTGTTCAGAAGAGTAAGCAGGGTTCTGAAAATAAAGGTACATAATTGAACCACAGAATCTTGAAACTAGAAGTTACCTTAGAAAGCATTTTTAACCCTAGCTGGTTTGGCTCAGTAGATAGAGCGCTGGCCTGCAAACTGAAGGGTCCCAGGTTCGATTCCGGCCAAGGGCAAATGTCCAGGTTGTGGGCTTGATCCCTAGTAGAGGGGTATGCAGGAAGCATCCGATCAATGATTCTCTGTCATCATTGATGTTTCTAGCTCTCTATCCTTCTCCCTTCCTCTCTGAAATCAATAAAGAAATTTTTTAAAAAAAGAAAACATTTTTCTCCAACTCATTTTCTGCTTAGAAAACTGGCACCTAAAAGAGCTAAATGCTTTTGCCTAATATCACAAAGCTAAGAAGTAGCATCAAGTCTAACCAGGTCACTGCTAATTCCTTACATCAGTGATAGGCAAACTCATTACTCAACAGAGCCAAAATATCAACGGTACAACGATTGAAATTTCTTTGGAGAGCCAAATTTTTTAAATTTAAACTTCTTCTGACACCACTTCTTCAAAATAGACTCCCCCAGGCCGTGGTATTTTGTGGAAGAGCCACACTCAAGGGGCCAAAGAGCCGCATGTGGCTTGTGAGCCGCAGTTTGCCAACCACTGCCCCGCATCATATAGACCCTGTTTTTTTTCCTCCCACTCCAGGAGTACTTTGACTCAAAATCTTCGAGACTGTATGTCTTTTCTCAGATTGAAGTTAGCCACAAGCTAAATTCATTTTGCTTGGAGGTCTTCTCTGCAGTGCATTTGGCATTCACATCCACATGGCCCTTTTGGCTTGAATTTGCTGATGCTGGCCTTCTCACGGACCCAGGAACAGCCTCCTTCATAGAAACCATGACTGTAACATGCTCTGACCTTGTGGGCAAATCCTGCCTGAGGCAAGAGCCACTTCCTGATGGGTCCTTTCTCTTGCAGGACTGCTCTCTTGAGAAACCGGAAATGCAAGTACTTGTTGCCAAGAAAAAAGTACAAATCATTGAGCACTAAAATGTGAGACAATAGAGGACCAACCACTCACCAACTGAAATTTGGAAAGCTGAAAATACACTGAGCTATCCTGGCTTCTTCAGTGAGATTCAGCAAATGGGTGTTTCTCTGTACCTTGCAGTCTTATGATTCTCCTGTGCTGGGAGAAAGGAGTGGGGTGGATTGGGTTAGAGCCTCCACTGTCAACCTATGCTGTAAAGTAGTTACTCGTTTTCTCTGTTTTGAAGAGGAATATAGTGTCCAAGAACAAATCCAAATCAAAACCTCATTTATTCAGGTGGCTCACTGAATCAAAAGAAGAGTTGCTTCTAATTATCAGCTGTCTCCTGATTGCAGGGTTATCTGTATTCATCCATGACTAGTAAATTCATAATTTATGAGCCCTACACAGCCACTTGCCTTAATAGCCTTCATCTTAGAAAGCTGATGTCTTCGAGCCAAAGGATGCTTAACACAATGTTTATTAATGTTTGATATGCCTTGATTGACTCCCTGAAGTAAGTGCTTGTGGAAAAGAAAGTAGTTCTAATCCATCTGTCTTTCTCTTCTCAACTATGGTTAAACATCAATGCTTTTTAAAATTAATATTAATCTCTCACTATGTGTTATTGTTGTGAATGATTGCCATTGATCAGATCAGGTGGGAGGATGGGACAAAATATCTTCCATTTCTAGAATCTGATAGTCCCCACAGTTGAAGACAGGCAACCACTCCAACCGGTTTGACAAGTGGGAACCTAAGGTTGAGAAGTCGCCCAGTGATTAGTGAGCAGGCTATATACTGAGCTCCTCATTTTCTAATCTGTTGCTTGCTGCCTATAGCAATGACCCCCCCCCCCAGATGTGCAAGGATAGAGAAGGAAATTCACCTACTGATCTGTATTAGATCCTGGGCCCCCTCAACCCTCCAGTTTGCTACCCTAACAAAAAATATAAGACAGAAGCAGAATGTTTTCCTCCACCCTCACCCCCACAAGTCAGGTGCTTTAGTAAAATCTACAAAATATGGTCAGCTTACTATTTTCAGGTTCATCAATGATATTACATGAGTAGTTTATCCTTTTTTTCTGAGTAATATTATCTTTAGATTATCAGTTTATCCATTCCTTTGTTTATAGACCTGTGTTTCCAGTTGTATTTCTCTTATCTTTTCTCAATAACAGAATGCACTGCCTGAGTCACAGTGCAGGTTAATATTTAAGTTTGGGAAAATAAAAAATTCTTATCTAAACTGATTGTACTTTTCGCACTCTTACCAGCAGTGTATGAGGGTTTCATCACTGGCACATTGTAGCAAATTATCCATGTATTTGTTTTAAATTTTAGTTCTTTTAATAAATTTGTCTTGCTATATTTCTGTTGTGTTAGTTGCATTTCCCTGAGGACTCATGATGAACATTTTTGCAAATGTGTATTTACTACTGATAAATTTTTACTAAAATGTGTGCTCAAAAAAAAAAAAAAAAAAAAAAAAAAAAACGTGATCAGCATCTCAGAAGAAAGGTGTTGCCTGGCAGCAGTGACCTTTAAAGAAAGCTCAAACAGGTTTTTCCTGAAGATTTTTCAGGATATTTGCAGCTAAGTTTCTTGATGATTTACCTAAACATAGTACTGAGAATTTATCACCTGCATTATTAGAGAGAATCTTTCAATACTCAGGGTCCACAGATATATATATATATCTCGCTTCCCCTTGCCTCAGCTGGCTGCCCCACCCATCGCGACTGGTAGTTCTGCACAGTTAATAGCTCTTCTTCCCCCCCAACACCCCATCCCCACCCATCGAGAGCAGCTGCTCTTTTGGTCCTGATTGTCTTATGGTGTGATGGCCATGGGCCTTTTATATAAGAGATTAATGATGGGCATCATTGATTTGGTGCATTGTTTCACAAAGTATGGTAAGTACCTGTTCAGATACCACAGCTGGTATGCAAAGTGATCTTAGGTCCTATCAGATGAATATTGGTTATTTTAAAGGTTATGTATTTGTTTAAATAAATACTTGAAAACATAATCAGCTCACCAACTTAATGCTTTAATGACTATGGTTGCTTGGGATGAAGCTAAGTTTTAAAAACGATTTAAATAAAGTCAATTAAAATATTTAAGTAAATAATAGTACAGTCCAGTACTCAAATATGGCTGAAATTTTACAAGTAGTAATTCTGTGCTTAGTATATTTTAGACACCTTGCTGTGGTTTCTTCTCCATCCTTTGTTTTATGTTCATGTTAATTATATCTATGAGTTAGTGAAACCAAACTTGCTTGGGTTTCATTTTGTTTTCTGAACACTTTATTTGAACTAAATCCTCTTGGGATTTGGATTTTGCAAGGTTATTGGCAGATGTCTGAAATCCTCCTGCTTTAATCAGTAGCTTCAGAACTCTTTCAGGATGCAATGTGAGCTGGTTATGTGCATCCTTCCCAACTCTGCATTCCAGAACAGCATGTCAGTAGCTTGACATTGCCCACGGTGACAGTATTTATACCACAGGTATTGGTAAAGGCTATAACTTAGAGTTTAAGTTTGTTTTTTGCTGGAAAACCAGTTGTTAAATAGTCACCAAAATAAAACTGTATTCAACCCCATTTCTAAAGTTTACAACAAATCTGTACAATCAGAAACATCTACCCAAACATATGTGCGAATATGACAGCAGCAGAGTGCAGCATGGAAGGGAAGATAGTTTCTTTTTTAAAACTCTTCTTCCATGAAAAAAAATAATTTTAAAAACTGAAAAAAATACTTTCCAATAAATGCAAGTTTGATTATACAAAAAAAAAAAATCTCTTCTTCCAATCAAAACGTACTTTTGTTACATGTCTAAAAGTGGGTTATTAACTTTTTAAAATCCTCATTCATATTGATTTCATGGAGAGGAACGGAAAGAGAGAGAATGCGCCCTGACAAGGATCAAACCAGCGACATGGGTATGTGCCTGACCAAGAATCAAACCCGCCACCCTTTGGTGTACAGGAGGATGCTCCAACCAACTGAGCCACCCTGGCCAGGGAGGGTTGTTAAGGTTTTAAATGCTACCAGGATTGCATATCTTCCAAATTACATTAGTAAATCAATTGGCTCTCTACTCTTTTATGCTACACACCACTCTTAAAATAGTGTATCTAGGTAATATCTGATTCATAACAAACATCAAGCTTATATCAAAAAAGGAAAGAAGATAGAATGCCACAAGAAGGCAAAAAAGCAAAATGGTGTGAAAGGGGAGGGAAATAGTGTTGCTAGGCAACTACCTCCATAGTTAGTTAATATACATATGAACACTTCTAGCTTTTCTCAGCATCAGTTGACCCATCTTTCTCTACCCAATCTGCATTGATACTCCTGTAGCCTGAAGGAAAGTAACTCTGGAGTCCTCAAAGCTCAGAATTCGGGACCCCAGTGTGAGCCTGATTGGCTGTCTCCTGTAGAGATGAAAATTTCAGAACATGTGTAAGCATTCTGTTTCCCTCATAGGTTTATATTTGCTGATTCCCACTTAACAAATAAAATCTGAAAAGCATAATGTTCATTACAGGAGGGTTGACTACTTCCCTGGTGGGCATTTCATTATGATTTCAAGCACATACCATTGACTATGGACTACACCTTGATTATGGGAGAGATCAATGAGATAGCATTGACTTCAAGCCATGAAAGTCACAATTCTTACTAGGCTCTGCCATTGAGGGAAGTTAGCAACAGAAGACCCTCCACGGTGCACTCCGGGGAATCCATTTTACATTGTCATCTATGTGATGGTGACTCCTAAACGTTGTACATTGCACACAAATTATCTGACCTTCACAAGTAAAGGAAGCAAGGCCATTATAACGAGATGACTACTCCCAGCTATTTAGTAGCAAAGCCAGATCATACTCTTTCTAAACCTCTATAAACTGCCTCCCATATTTAACTAATAATAACAACAGAAGATTTACTTTGTGCCAGAGTTCTGAGGGAGTCTGGACCCATAACATGCTGGCTAAATCATAAGAAAGGATTTGGTGGTGTTTTAGAAAGCCTCGGTGTGAATGCAGTAGGACTCGATGTTTCTCCTTGCTTCAAAGCACAATATAGTCTTCTCTAACCCACTCTGCCCCTGAGATGTTAAGGTAACTTAACTAACCACTAATACGTGTATAGTTCAGCCCACTGTTTTTCTGCTAGTTCTGCATACTTTAAATCTTACGTGGGCAAGATTGACATGTAGACAGAGCCTGTCCTAATGTTCCCCTAACCTAGTAGCCAGAGGGATCCAGAGAAAGTCTTTTCCGGGCTACACGGGGAACAGATGCCCCTATACATGAGCTGGGAGGCAGCTGATGGCAGTCATGGTCATGTGGTCTCTTGGATAACTGGGGCTCTGTACTCCCATCTTCCCCCTGTACCATTTCTGGAATCCTGGGAGAGCCTCTTTCTGGTGTGTTTGATAGTCCTCTTTCCATGCCTGGGCCCTGTTTACTCTCTTCATTTCCCCTGAGACTGATTCATACAGGGCTCTGCATGGCCAAGTTGTTGCATGGTCTTCCCGCTATGCTTCAGCAGCCACAGTCCCTAACAAACAAACTCGCTCCCACCAAACACAAATGCACACCTCCCTGCTCTGGCTCTCAAAGCCTGTTTGAATCTAGCTTATTTTTCTGCATCCCCACCTCCTATCTCTGTTTCTGCTCTCACACACACCCCATCTGACACATTTTTACCACATTGACCAGTGTTGACTTTGGCACTGTCTAATTAGGGGAACTTGGATGAATCTCTTAGTCCCTTCCATTTGAGTTTCTTTGTCAGGGAATGATGGGGTTGAACAGTTAACTTAAAGAACCCTTCCCATTCTTTTTTTAATTATATTTTTTTATTGATTTCAGAGAGGAAGAGAGAGGGAGAAAGGTAGAAACATCAATGATGAGAGAGAATCATTGATCGGCTGCCTCCTGCACACCCCACACTGGGGATTAAGCCCACAATAAGGGGATTAAGCCCACAACCCGAGCACATGCCCTGACTGGGAATTGAACCTTGACCTCCTGGTTCATGGGTAGATAGATGCTCAACCACTGAGCCATGCTGGCTGTGCCAAATTCCTTCCCATTCTGAAAGGCTGCCATATTTTATGCATAGATTCTCTCCCATCCATGCCCATATCTTTCCTGATAACTAATCTATACTAATAAAAACCTAGGTGGTCCTTGCATGTGATATCATCACGAGATGGCTCCCACAAGAAGCCCATCACAATAAGGCTACCACAAGATGGCCACCACAATAAGGCTACCACAAGATGGCTGTGCACAGTGAAGGCAGGGCTCTGTGTGGTGAGGCCTGAGGAGTCCCACAGGAGGCGGGTCCCAGTGGAGGAGGCAGATCACAGCAAGGGAAGGCAGCTGAGGGTGATCGGGCTGGCAGGCAGAAGTGGTTAGGGGCAATCAGGCAGGCAGGCAGGCAAGCGATTAGGAGCCAGTGGTCCCAGATTGGAGAGGGTGCAGGCTGAGCTGAGGGACAACCCCCTCCTGTGCACAAATTTCATGCACCAGGCCTATAGTAAAGATAATAATAGTGATAACTGACACAGAGTACCTAGTATGTACAAGACATAGTATAAATGGCTTGACCTGCATTATGTCATTTGACTCCTCCAAACTGGTTTGTAAAAGATGAACACAGTTATTCTCCTTTTGCATCAAATAAAAACCAGAGTGTTAGAACAATATGTTCAAGGTAACAATGATTACAGCCAGGACTGACCCCAGAACTGATCTCATGACCACTGTGCCAGAGTCCTAAGTTCAAGTTCTGATACCACCACCTCCAAGTAAAGTTTTGAAAACAATGTCAGCATTTAATAAATGACCAGTTTTTCTCACATTTAAAAAAATCTTTATTGTTCAGATTATTACAGATGTTCCTCTTTTTCCACCCATAGCTCCACCCAGTTCCTACCCCACCACAGGCCCTCACCGCTCCCCCCCCCCCCACTGTCCTCATCCATAGGTGTAAGATCTTTGTCCAATCTCTTCCTGCACTTCCCACACCTTATTCCACCCCCTCACAAGAATTGTCAGTCTGCTCCATTTCCATGCCCCTGATTCTATTACATTCACCAGTTTATTCTGTTCAACAGATTTGTTATTCATTTGATTTTTTAAAAGATACATTTTATTGATTTTTTTACAGAGAAGAAGAGAGATGGATAGAGAGTTTAAAACATCGATGAGAGAGAAATATCAATCAGCTGTCTCCTGCACACCCTCTAATGGGGATGTGTCTGCAACTAAGGTACATGCCCTTGACCGGAATCGAACCTGGGACCCTATCCACTGAGCCAAACCAGTTAGGGCCATTTAATTTTTAGATTCACTTGTTGATAGATATGTATTTGTTGTCATTTTGTTGTTCATAATTTTTTATATTTACCTTTTTCTTCTTTTCTTTTTAAAAAATACCCTTCAGCATTTCATATAATACTGATTTGGTGGTAATGAACTCCTTTAGCTTTTTCTTGTCTGTGAAGCTCTTTATCTGACCTTCAATTCTAAATGATAGCTTTGCTGGATAGAGTAATCTTGGTTGTAGGTTCTTGCTATTCATCACTTTGAATATTTCTTGCCATTCCCTTCTGGTCTGCATAGTTTCTGTTGAGAAATCAGCTGACAGTTATATAAATACTACCTTATAGGTAACTAACTGTTTTTCTCTTGCTGCTTTTAAGATTCTTTATTTGTCTTTTGCCTTTGGCATTTTAAGTATGATGTGTCATGGTGTGGTCCTCTTTGGATTCCTCTTGTTTGAGATTTTCTGTGCTTCCTGGACTTGTAAGTAAATGACCACTTTTTATCAGCTATTATTCTTGTTGCTCCCAAAATTCTCCATTATTGTTTCCTCTTAGGAGTAACAGATTCCTTTCATCTGCAATATACATAGATTACCTTCTGAAAACAGATAAATTAATAACACCACAGAAGAGGCAACTCCAAGACAAATATAATTTATTTTTCAAACCTTGACATAATCCTCCACAAAGTATGGCTGTATCAGAGGAGCATTTGAAGGGAGAGAGAGAGGTGTATATGGAATTCAAAGAACTGCTTTAACAAGAATTCAGTTTCCACTTAAAAACTCTACTGGTAATAACATGTTCTACAGATATGCCATTGGGTAAAGAAGCACCGCTGTTCCTAGGCAACAGACCAGAGCAACAGAGGTGAACTAGCAAACAACTCAAGCAAACAACTCAAGCTCAAGGACTGTGAATTCCATTTCCCATTTTGCTTCAATGACCTTGAGCAAGTCATCTGCTCCATGCACCTTTTGCACCTCATTCTGGTAAATGGGGATAACAAATTCAGCCTTGTGTTGAAAAAGCAATTTCTCAAAGCAACCTGCCAATAAAATGCATAATTAAAATGTATAATAGAATGTTATTTATTCATTAACATAATTGCCTATTCATTAATATACATGTGTGGTCTTTCATGCATTATAATTATTAAGAATTCCTCAATCAGAATCTTCCTGAATATAAACTAGGGCCAGACTTGTGTTCTATATTAAGATTGAAAAATATGTTAACCTCAAGAGAGTCCAGGTCTTAGAGTTATAATTTATACAAGGACACAAATACCTTTGATATAATTGTTCTGCTGCCCATAGTAGTTTCTAGCTAAATTATCTATAATTGAGAAAGATCCTGAAAGCTATTTAGCATCTTTTAGGGAGAATGACCTAAGATGCCCTAAGTTTTATGTATCATTCCTGTATAACTAATTATTATCATCATCCTTATTATCAACCATAAGAGAATGAAGACCCAACTAATTACTTAATAGAGTAGTTGAGCGTCAGTAAACATTGGGCGGCCCGTCCATTTTCCTTAAGTTGTTATTTAGTTCAGCAGAGAACATGAAGTTCACCCTCACAGTACATCTGCTTTCATTTTGATGGAGAATAAAGAAAAAGAATTCAGCTAAAATTAGAGATAAGACCTGCAGGCTTCTTGTCCTTTTCTTCTGCAGCTGATTGTAAAGCCTGCAGAGAATCTGACCTGGTTATTTCTATATTTTAGAAATTGGAGAGAAGAGAGACACTGAAAATGACCCCCCCAAAATTAATTACTAAAGATCCATGACTAGCTTATCTATTTCCCTCAGTCATGGCAGTAACCCAGAATTACCTTACATGTTTGTACTTCCTTTGATTCTTCCTTTTCAAAGACTTAAGTAGTACTTATGAGTACCTTTGGAAAGACTGTCAGAATCTTACCTCAAAGAAGACTGAGTAGGATCGATCACCTTCCAATAACAACTGAGCCAGTGTGCCAGAACTTCCTCAGTTCTTATTTGTTTTTGTTTTACTTCTCTTAAGATTTTTTTTTTTTTTTTTTACAAAATAAAGTCACTCTGGTTTGGAAAGCATCCAATAAACAGTACTTTATTTGGAGATTTCCCTTTCTCACTTTAAAGTTATCTCTGGTGAGCAGAAGCCTGTTTAAATCAACCAAGCAGGGAGGAAATTGTTAACTGTTATTAATAGAGCTCTCCCTTCAGTTCCCCAAGTATAATTCCTAGAGAGCCACTTGAAGCTGATGTTCTCCTGCTAAGAGGTTAGTAGTATAAATGTTAGAGGTATCAAGTTAAACAGTGAAGTCAGTATTGTCTCCGTTTACACATCAAACTGGGAAATCAAACAAACGACTCTCACTGTAATAAATGAATTGGGAGTGGCGATTTTGTTATGCTATTTTGATAACAAGGTTGGCAGGACCCCAGAAGCTGTCTACCAAGGAGGTCCTACATAGACAGGGGTAACACTGTCATAAGACCACAGAAGTTATGAATATGTGAAACATACTCATCTACAATCCAAGCATCCGGTTCTTTAGGTGTTGACAGAAAAAGGCAGCCGCAGTGTATCTAAGGCCTCAGGTCACTGCCCCTGTTTACCTCATTCCCTGCACTCAAGTGGAAGCAAGTATTTCTTGCTGACATCTATCTGTGAAGGGGGCGCTGAGCTACCTCACCAGAAACAGCCTCTCTTTCACAATCCCAGGTACAGACACCCCCGCCGCCCCCTCCCCCCGCCAGGGTTATCAACTGTTCAGTTAACATCTTTTCATAGTAAAGGCTCTTGAAAAGGTTCACTTTTCAAACAACCAACTTTCTTTCCCCTTATAGTTAGTACACCATGTACCAACTATATTTATTAACCTTCAATTTATCCTTTAGAACTTAAATAAAAGTATCATTGTTCAATTTTCTACCTGTAAACATTGTTTGAGCATGTTGGTGCTGGTCTGGACCACATTCCAATGTTTTCCATTAAAGATAATGGAGCCCGGCCAGTGTGGCTCAGTGGTTGAGTATCATCCTATGAACCAGGAGATCATGGTTCGATTCCCATTCAGGGCACAGGCCAGCTCCATCCCCAGTAGGGGTAGTATAGTGGGCAGCCGATCAATTATTCTTTCTCATCATTGATATTTCTCTCTCTCCCTCTCCCTTCCTCTCTGAAATCAATAAAAATAAAAATGATAATGGAAAATTTTCTTCACTTAATGGTTTTCCAATGAACAACATGATTTACAGGAATGAATGATACTTGCTAAGGGAGGAATAGGTGTACTCTTTCGAATCTGATCTACAAGTGCATTCTTGCATCTTCTCAGCGGAATCTGTTCTCTCTAATCTCTAATGTGGTGCTTTCACTGAGCCTTAAAAGTGGTTCTTTTCCTAGCTTCCTCCTTTTGCCAGGTTATTCCTGTTCCCTGAAATTTTTTTCTCCATGCAAATCACTCAAACCAGAGCATGCGCTTGCTTTAACAGTATACTTGTGTCTCTGATGTATAGCTGCTTTCTTGGGCATCCAGATTGTCTTCTTGGCTGCACCACTCATTTTTTCATATAAGCACATCTTACTTGAACATTACTATAAAACCGGTGCACTAGGCCAAGTCCTGCCTGCAGTTCCCTCTTCACACCACCACCACCAAGCCACCTTCACAGCACCGAGCAGGGAGCTGGACAAAGGTGTGTATGCTCAATAAATATCTATTGAATTGCAATTCAATACAATTATTTTCTAGTTCAGCATACAACAGAATCCAAATCCATGCACATCCATCATTCTAACAATGTGTTCTGTTGCATTTCTCGATTTCTTCCAATGCCTGAAACAGGCAGAGACATTTTGCTCTACAGACACTGATGAGGAATTAATCTAATACAGTGCTTAAGTCATTGGCTTTGGAGACAGCTCTGCGTGTGAAACCTGGTTCTCCTACTTACTGGTTGTGAGACATTGAGCTAGTTTCTTAATCTGTCTAAGCCTTAGATCCTTAATTAGCAAAAGAACAAAAATGACACCTCCTTTCTTGTTGTTGTAAGGCTTAAATGAATGTTTTTCCTTCCTCTGTTTCTTTTAACTTTAGGCATACTTATTTTACAGTCATTTTCAGATTGCTGCATTATTTTCATTTCCTTGGGAGTAAATTCATCACTCAACTGCTGAGCTTATTCCTAGTCTTTGTTAGCATCACCTTTCTTCGTACGTTTTGACCTTGAAGTCTGTGAGCATCTCATGAGTAAGAGTTGGGATGTCCTTTGTTCCCTTCTATCCAGTTTGGCCTCCCTTTCTAGAAGCTTTACTGTTTTCTCTGCATTCTACCTCTGTGCTTTCAGAGAGAGGGAGATCTTACATGACAATCTCAGGACTCCTACCTTAGGGTGAGATTGATGATGTAGAGGCATTGACTGAGCCACCCTCCTTAGGTTGGACTCCTCCTTAGACTGAGGTTGACTCTGCTTCCCCCTGACACCCAGGTACATAATTTTATAAACACTACCCTCCAGAAAGTATTGGCACATCTGTCAGCCTCTGTTTGGAAGCCAGAGATTTGTTGGGATTCCCTAGTGTTAGGCAGGGTGTTTGATTCACCTTTCCTGGGGTATTTTGTTCCCAATTACTCCATAGAAGTTGAATTCTTTTCCCAGACCCAGAGACCAACTGGCCTGTGGTTTCAGCCTACTCACTACTTTGTGTTTCTGTCCTTTGTTCGGGTTTAGAAAGGTCTTTGTCTTGTTTGAGGGAAAAGGCATGCCTTTATTACTTATTTATGTTTTAAATATTTTCAGATATTTTTAATATATGTCTGAAGCTATAGATTGAAAGAAATAGGGTGCTGGAGGAGTCTTGCAGTGCCATCTTAACCTGCAAGCAGCACCAAGGAAGGCTTACTGAGGAGGCTCATTTGAAGTGGCCCCTGGGCTATGGATTGCAAGAGATGGAGGCCAACCCTGTGGAGGAGCAGGAGCTCCCCTTTGGAAGAAGAAACTGTAGCCATATATCAGGGAGGGCAAAGGGACTGATGTCAGTAGGTATACCAAGGCTGCTGACCTCTGAAACTGTTCTCCTGCAAAAGCAAATTAATTTCAAAACTGAATCATGTTTTTCTCTCAAACATAAACTTAACGCACAGATATGACTTTTTTTTCTTTCTAATCAAAAGCTGACCTTCTCTACAAAGCCCTTAATATTGAATTTTGACATTTTATTAAACTTTGGTTTGGTTTCTAAGGCAAAATTGAACCTTAGGAGACACTAGCAAAATAAAGGAATTTATTGCCCTATCCTATCATGCTGTATTTCTAGAGATAGTGTATGATCTTTTCACTGGAAAGAATATGGTTTTTATCATTATTAAAGTTCTTATTGTTTTTAAAAAAGAAAGAAGTTTAGATATTTTAAGCTAGTAATTCCCTTTTTAGGAAGCAACTCTAAGGAAACAATCAGAAAGTCAGATTTATATGTAGATATGCTCCTCACTTAATCACCTATCATTATAAAAAATAAACATCCGTTCAAAAGTCAAACAATAATTGAAATCTGTATAATCTTATTAAATAATATTTCTCCAATAAATTTAATTTTTTTTTAAAAGAAGAAAATTCAAACAACAGTAGAATAATTAAATTATCATGTATAGAATGTTAGATACTATTGAGTTCATATTTCAAAGAATATTTAAGGTCATGGGACAATATCCCCTACAGAATGTAAGTTCCATGATAATAGAGGCCAGATCTGAGTTTGCTCTACATGTTTTCTCAATTTCTAACACAATGTCTCAATGAATATTTGTTGGATGAATGAATGGGTGGATAAAAATATTAAGTTAAAACAAGAAAGAAGAATTTAAAGCTATGTATATATGGCAAATTACACTACTTCTTCTCAGGTAGAAGACTCCAAAGAGATACTGTCACTATTATTACAAACAAAAACAGTATCACCAAAAACATTTATTTCTTGTGGCTTTATATCATGTAAACATAATTAAACTGTGTTTGCTTTTGAAAGTAAAAATTTGTATCTTGGGTGCTCATGTAGAGTTTTGATGCATATAATAATTTGAGAGTAAAACAAAAGATAAACAGTTTCTATTCTAATCAATTTTTTCTCCCCTAATTCTATGATATTGAATGCTATTTTTCAAAATGTGGTCCCTGTTGCCATAGTGATCAGCTTCCAATGTGAAATTATATCACACTGGCTTTCTTTCAAGTTTCAATAATGTGCTGTCACCACCCACTTCTCTTTCAAAATGTTCAAATCCTCTAATCACTCAGTACCTTAATAGCCTCACTTTTGGGGAGCTGAAGTAGGAGCTGGGGGGTTAGGAAAGAGATATATGCAGAGTAGGAGTAAAATAAAAAAGAAAAAATGGAAAATAAATTAATTTATAATATAAAATAAGGTTTCACCGCCATATAGCAGCAATCTACTTTTCCCAACATACCTTAAATTTTCATTTTATAAATGATATGCTAATGAGTGAATGGAGCCTTACCTGAAAATAAGATCATTTGAGAATAAAGGTGTATGGTCTGTTTTAGAACTTACAGGTTATTAAAGAAAGAGTCTTTGCAAAGCAATAAGAAAAATTTTCCCAATAGAAGAATGGGGGAAAGATATAGACAGGCATGTTACAAAAGAAAATAATAAAATGGTCAATAAACACATAAAAGATGCTCAACTTTGCTAGTACTTAAAGAAATAATAATAAACAAGGTGCCATCTTTTGTCCAATGAGTGGTAAAACATTTTTTAAGTGATAATGACAATATAATTTGAGTTTAAGAATGTAAATTGATACAGCCTTCCTAAATATCTTTTGAATTCAAATTTCCACTTCTAGGAATTTATCTAAAGATTAGGAAAATAGAGAAATGGGAATATATATTTATAGAGATGAAATATACAAAAATATTTATCTTAGCTTTGATTTCTTACAATAAATGTAATCAAGCTCAATATCGATCAATGGAGAATAGTTATGTAAATTATGACAATTGTAAATGGAGAGTTTTGAAGCCATTGAAAATGTTGCTACAAATCTATTTTTCTTCATGTAAAAATTATTCATATCGACATAGAGAGATGTCCACATAACATGTGGTGCTTGGGGGGAGGGAGACACATAGGAATTTGGAAGTCTTCTGAAAATATCCTAAGAAAACTTAAATATGTATGAGTCTCCACAGAAGCAGGTCTAGATCCTGCAATGCCAAAATATGAACTGTGATTATTGCTGAGAGACATGATTTCAAGTGATTTTTAGTTCATAATGTCTGTATTATATGAATATTTATAATTAGCAAGTAGAAAAAGGAAAAACAATAGACAAGTTTTCATTTTTGTTACACACTAAGTTCCTTACAGAATTTGAAACATAACTTCCCAGACACATAAAGTGATTAGAACTGAAGTGGACCTTGGGAGTCAGATAGCCCTAAAAGAGGAGATTCCTGACACATATCTGTTAGTCAACAAGTAGCTATTGAATAAGACCTGGCTTTAGCCTCTTCATTGAACAAGACAGGAAGCCCAGGCTCCGAAGGGTCAAGATGCTTGCTCAAGCTCACATGTGAATGAGGGAGGAACTTAGGTTTCCTATCTCTGGGTGTCCTGGTTTTCCCACCCCAACATGCCATCGCTGTTGTGCAAACCAACTGTAGCCTCCAGCACTTTCAGGTGACCGACTGCCTATTTTGTACAGCCAAACATGCTATTGCTGTTGTGTTTAATGGATGACAAATCTTAAGCAAAGAAAGAAATAGAATAAGGCTCAGTGAGCTGAGTTTACATAGAAATTATAGGCTGTGCTGCTGTTTGGTAAGTGTTTGAAACTAATTACAAGGTAGTCCCCAAACAACACCTCTTTGGGCATCACATGCATTTCTGAAGGTTTCCTGCAGATGACTGTTGGCCAAGGGCATTTCCTCTGTGAAAATCCAAACATTGCTTGTTTATTCTTACGGTCCAGTGTAAGATTTCTAGAAATCTTTTTTTAGGAACCAAAGACTTAACTGGATGTGTTTCCTCTCACCATTGACCTGCCTGCTTGGTGACCTATCACACCAAGGCAGCATTTTTGTTGCTGGTGTAAATCATCATTCCCAAATCAAACTGATCCTAACCTTCCTAGAGGTCAAAGGTCTGCTCGCCTATAGCAGGAAATGAGTATAAATGGAGTCATACTAATGAGAAAAGCATGTATTTCTCTGAGTCTTGACCTGATCTGTTCTAAATACCTGAAAAGTATTGTAAATGATATCAGGGTGTCCCTGGCTGGTGTCTCATCTGGGCTCCCACACCTGATCCTCAGCTACATCTCTGAAAGAAGGGTAAGTGGGCACCCTCACGTTCTTCCCCTCTGCTTGATCACTTCATTGATACTCTCTGCCCTCTGAGACCCTCTCCCTGCTGCTGGCACCCACAGAGGAAGATCAAAGTATATCCTCTGGCTCTCTCTGGGGGCTCCCAAGTGTATCAAGCTTTAATGACAGTCCGGTGACGTCTCCGCAGATTGGGAAGAAAGCATCAGTGGCTCTAAGTCATATTTTGTCACCAACTGCTGAAAGAAACTGAGTCTCTTACTAATGACTCCAGCAGGGCCAGAAAGTGGGGGATTGGACAGGCACCAGAACACCCTCCCCAAACGCCTATCTCTCCCTAGGAATCCTCCTCATCTCTCCCGCAACAAAAAACAGGCTAGAGGAAGACCAGCTCATGAAAATCACTTCTTAATAACCCACCCCCAGCTCTTGATCCAGATCTGAATCTTGAAATGGGCTACACCCATTTCCCTTGCCATTTAATAGTCCAAAGCAGAAGCCTGTTTTGAAAGAATAAAACCAGTTTGAATGTGATCAAAAAAATTTAGCATCTAGCATCCCTAAAAAATGGTTTATCAACTCAGGTCAAATTCACTGGGAAAGAAAGTGGCAAAGCAAAACACCTAAACATGGATATGAAAACCAGGGGAGACGCAAAAACCAAACAATGAAAATGTTGCCTTTCCTTTATGGTTTAAATTTGTCATTTCTGTCAGCTCAGATAAAATCATTATTTAGACAGCTTTATAAAAGTTAGCCACAGTTCAAGCTTAATTTTATTTCACTTTTCAAAGTCAACTTAAAAAATGCCTTACGTGACTTCCACGAATAGACTGGAATGCTGAACACATTATGCAGTGGCTGAAAGAAATCAGACTCCATTTCGATAACATAAGCCTGGGTCTGCGGGGATGCACTCAGATCAATCTCAAACGTCAGGGATTACCTGCACAAACACGCAAAACTTGGCACCACTGAATTTGACCACTCAGACATAAAAGCAACTGTTCTCAGAAAAGATCGATGTTTATAGCCTTAAATTCATTCAATATTTGATTTAAATGCAAGCTGGTTTATGCCTCAATCCAAGGCCTGGCATTTTAGGATTTACTTTTTTCAATTGTTGACAGCCCAGCCCAGCAAAAAGCATCAAACAAATTATCAGGTGCCAGGAAGATTTCAGGGCTACAACCATAAGGTCTACCAGACCAAGGGGTCCAGGATAAAGATAGGAAGGTAGGCTCCCTCATCTGATCTAGTCCTAGGAAACCTGCTTGCTGGCTGCACTGCCTCCTGGCTGGTGTCTCTGCCTCTCCTTAAGCCTCTCTAGCACCCGGGTCTCTATGGGGCTGCCAGGGCTATCTTTCAGGGAGCAAAATTGAGGAAACATTCAACTCACCATCTCATTCAAGGCCAAAATAAACACTTAGGAAAACATTGCCAAAAAGGACAGCAGACATAATGGGTTGGAAATGAGAAGCAGAACCCAAACAAAAGCTCCAAATAACTCTAGATCCAACTCTACATTGCTTCTTTAATTGGATTTTGTTTTATTATCTTGCATTTCAAGTGCCATGCACACTTAGCCCAGAAAATAGAAATAAGCAAGAAGAATATCTTTATATTTATTTAGACTTTTATCTTCTGGAATGGAATATTTGTACCTGTCCTTCCAGGTTCTTTTTCTTGGTGTGGACATATACAGATAGATAATATTTTTTACAAAACTGGATACCTAAGTTTTGTTACCCATCATGGCTTAGGTCAGTGGTTGTCAAACTTGGCTATATATTATAATCCCCTGGGGAGATTTTTAATACCTTGCTATACAGGCCTCACTCCTTATGACTAGATTAGAATGTCTGGAATGAGAACCAGACATCAGTATTTTGTAAAACTTTCTACTGCATCTAAGGTAAAAATCAGTTTGAGGACAATAGCCTTATGAACCTTTTGAGAAACTGCAGATATAGGAGAAGCTCTGAAAACAGAGTAGAAGTTGCCCTTAGCTAAGAGACATTTGCATTGATAAGGAAAGATTATGTAGAAGATTTTGAGCTGTCAACAATTTTTTTAAAAATCTTTCTCTATACCAGAAAGAGTAGGATGACTCTACCAATAAATCTCCAGAAACTCTTATCAATGGAGAAGGTACCACTTTACCCTGTTTGCTGTGCTTTTCTTGGTAACTGCCCATAACTGGCCTCCCCATCCCAACATTTTTCTTTTGTCTTCAGCTGAAGATCGTATTGTAGGTGGTGCTTGAGCCATTTCAAGGAGAGTTACTCAGTTTTCCTGGGTATCTCCCAAGTCTCTAAGAGGTACATATCACTAAACTTCTATTTGCTTTTCTCTTGTTAATCTCTTGTCTTACAGTGTGACTCAGCCAAGAACCTAGAAGGGTGGAGGGAAGATTATTTTTCCTCCCTTATACTTGCCTAAGGAACTGGGAGGGAAAAGATTAGGTTTGGGGTGAGAAAGAGCACTGGTTGCCAAACTTTGCTGTGTGTCAGGGTCACGCGGGGAACCTGTTAGAGATGCACAGTCCCAGGTTCTCCTACTTCTGTGAGCCTTAGATTCTGTGCTCTTAATTAGTTCTCTGGACAATTCACATACATACCAAGTTGGAAAGCCACCAGTGTAAGTGAGCAGCCTCCTACTGTGTTATCTCCTCTTAGGTGGCCTGCTGCTTCCTCCTGCCCACAAGACTATGCTTCGGAGCTGGGCTGTTCTCTAGGCACATGGGGCTACTGAGCACTTGTAATGTGGCTAGTTCAAATTGGAGGTGCTGTAAATATAAAATGAACTCTGGATTTTAAAGACCTGGTGCACATTGAAATGATAGTATTTTGGCTATATTGGGTTCCTTTCTTCCCTTCCCCTCCCCCCAATTAAATTACGCACATAACTCACTTTATACTACTATGGGACAGACTATTCTAGAGAACAGAATCTATTTCTATTCCCCTACTGTCTTCCCAGAACCTAGCTCAGCAATTTGGCATCAAATAGGCACTCCATCAAACTTTTTTTTAAATGAGTCAATTCCACAGACAAGGGAGAAGCTTCTGGAAAATAGACGTTATTCTGGTTTGAATTCCCCTGAAGGAGTCCCTGAGACAAGGGTTCAAGTGCAGGCAATCTATTAGGGAGGGGGTTCCAAAAACCTCAGTCAGAGAGTGAAGAAGTAAAGCTGGGAAGGGAAGAAGACCAATAAAGCATCTTTTCTCCAGCCAGTTACTGCTGTAGGCAACTGGAGCTTGATCCTGCTGAGGTACTGTAGGAAACAGGACAGACTTTGTGCCTCAGAGTTATCTTCTTCCACCAGGGCGAGGGAGGCAGAGTACTTACACATCATTTCCCATGAAGGCTTCTGGGAGAGCTGCATACGTTATTCCCAGGGTCTTCTGTTCTACTGTGTAGAGTACACAGAGATACTATGCTTAGAGATAGCATGTGTTACAATGGTATGGCTGAGGGGACAGGGGTAGAACCAGTGACAATTAACTATAGTTTCTTTCTAAACAAGCCTATTAACTCCATCATTTAATAATTAAAATTGTTGCCACCATCACACAGCTCTACACATGTCCCTAGATGGTCAGTAAAGCCCCGTTGTGGTCCTTTGCAGCTGCTTCCATGTGGAACCCACTTCTTTCTCTGCCATCCTATCCTAGAGGTGCCAAACAGATGTGGGGAAGAGGCCCCCAGTAACGAGCCCGGTGTGGCTTGATTACGAGTTGACCGAGTTGAGGGATTGATGAGCTCTGGTGGGCCTAGGCCGGTACTCATCAAGGAGAAGGCCCTGTTCAGTTAAAGCACCAAGATCAAGAAGCTCAGCCATGAGAAGTAGGACAAGTTCAAATCCAGCATCTCCCAGCCCCCGCTGGAGTTCGAGATGAACTCAGACCTCAAGGCCCAGCGAGGGGAGATGAATATCAGAATGATCAAGGAAATTGAAGTTGGTGGCAGCAGCAAAGTTAGTATACTCTTTGTTCCTATTCCTTAGGAACTGAAGTCTTTCCAGAAAATCGAAGTCCGGCTGGTACAGGTGTTGGAGAAAATGTTCAGTGGGAAGCATGCTGTCTTGGTCACTCAGAGGAGAATTCTGCCTAAGCCAACTCGAAAAAGCCGTACAAAAAAGAAGCAAAAGTACCCCAAGAGCCCCACTCTAGAAGCTCATGGGGAAGGATGTTAATTTTGAATTCCCGGAGTTTCCATTGTAAACAAAAATGACTAAATAAAATATCACTTTCAGAAAAAAGAAAAAGAACTGCTGAGTTGATTAAAGATAGTCCCACTTCCGCTGTCCCTGAGTCCGCAGCTCCGCCCTCCGTGTCCGGTTAGTTCACCCTCCATAGCTGTTGGCAGGCAGATTTCTTTCTTCTTTTTTTCTTTAATTATGATGCCAGCTCACTATTGTCTTTGAATTGCCCACACAGGCCTGAAATGGTAGCAGCTGATTGTTTTAATAGTCTCCAATTCTTAGCTTCAGAAAATGTAACTTCACTCGGTATTAAATCATTTCACAGAACCCAGAGCATAGCGGTTCTGTGTAGGGAGGTTAATTCAGTCTAGTTCTAATTTGAAACAAATCAGGAGACGCTTCAGAATCATTTCCTAAGCACAGTGGAGCAAGGCAAATAAGACAGAAGTTGAAAACAAAATAAAACTGAGAAATGGCTGTTCTAAAGCGAATTGAACTCTAAGGACTTCCAAGTTTTTCCAGTAATTTTAAATCTATTTGATGCCACAAAAATGTATCTGTGTTTTCCATGAACAGTTCGTTTCACTCAAGGCCTTGGTTTCACTCAGAAGACGTGGGCCAAACCACTGTCACAATCTGTCATTGCTGGAAGTTCATGTTCAAGGTCTTGTCCCCAATCTAGTATTTATTTCCTCCCTCTGGAATTCAGGTAGTGTAAAAATTCAGGTTATTTAATTAAAATGGTATTATAAATAATTAGATAATTTAAATAGATGATAGATATCTAAAAAGATCATAGATGATAATCTTATAAATCCTGCAAATAATTGATCCAGGACAACTTTAAAAAAAAAGAGAGAAATTCCAATAAAAATCATACAAATTTAAAAGAATCCCCAATTCTCTCTCCCTCTTTTACATAACAAATACCTATGAAACATCAAGGGCTGGCAAACACAGATGTCTATAGTCAGGTATACTGGATAACTGCCCTATTTAGGCAAACAGCCCTCAAGGAACTCTACCCAATTGTTGTGATAAAGGCCTATGAACTTTGTGTTTTCAATGCTACGGATTTTACAAGAAAAGTTGAATTCTCAGATTTTTATGAGAAATATTCTTTTTTTAAACATTGGCAACTAATTTTGAAAAACACTGTACAGACCCAAAGGAAAAGGGCTGAGCAGGGGACAGGCAAGGTTGTGACTTGGATCTACCAGATACCATCCTAGGCACTAAGGGGGTTGTTACACAGATCCATATGCTCTGCCTTCCAGCAGCTCCCGTGGAGTTCAACGATGCAGACAACTGAAATGCCATACAGAGGAAATGAGGTGGGCGTAGGGTGGGATGTGTGAGTCTAGGTTCTCCAGAGAAATGAAACCAATAGATTCTCCTCTTAGGGGTTCTGTATAGGTATATATGAGAGAGAGATTTATGGTTTATTTGCAGGAGGTGGCATGGGGACTGGCAAGTCTGTAAGTAGGGCAGGCTGGCAGGTTGGGAACGCAGGCAGGAGTCGGTGCTGCAGTCTGGAGGCAGAATTTCTTCTTTTCCAAGAAACCTCTTTTTTTCTCTCTTCAGGCCTCAATGACGGGAGGACATCCGCCCACACAATCCAGGGCAGCATCAGTGACCTGAAGCCAGATGAGTACAGATGTTAGCCACATCCACAAATGCCTTCATACAACACATAGATTTGTGTTTGACTGATTAACTATTTCCAGCCACTTTGACATATAAAAGGAACTATCCTATGAGATAACTTTAAGAGAGGTATGAAAAATTACTACTGCCTGACTTTGGTCTTTTGTTTTTAGGTTAGCATCCCCGTTTTATTGATGAAGCTCCCAACCCCAGTGTCTTTCATACCATACAGCTATGAAGTGATGAAGATGGGACTCAGGTTCTGGCAACTGAAATCTTCAGAGCCTTAGCCACTATTTATGCAACCTCTCAAATGAACTCATACCCATACATGACCTCCCTAATTCTCACAAGAGTCCCATGAGATAGGTATTATTATTATTATTATTATTATTATTATTATTAATCACATTGTACAAAGGAGGAAACTGAGTCTCGGAGTACAAGGTGGCAGCCCAATTAGATCCTGGTGTGTCTAGATTCTGAACATGTGCTCTGATCACCCCACTGCACAGACCCACCTCAGCTCCAATTATACAAGGGAGAAAGAGTCAAGTGGTCTGGTTTATATTCATATGTGACTGACAAGAAGAGTGGAGTTTAAATTAAAGTGAAAAAAAGTGTTGGTAGAACATTGAACGTAGCTTCATGATTATCCATCAGTGAAATACATATCTCAACTGGAGAAAAAAAAATCATTTCTCCTCAGGGATCCTGCTACTTTCAACATTCATCTCCCTGAAGACCAGAGATAAGGTTATAGTCATTGAATGGGAATGTGTATTGAGACTCTAGATTTTGGTTATTGGTTGGCAAGAATAAAAACATAGCATTGCCACTCACACAACAACAGCAAAGTTGGCTTCTATTCCATGAAAATATTTCCTTGGCTTTCTCTTAGCTACATATTTTTAGCAAAAATTTAACATACATTGCAAACCATGCCTTCGTGTCTTGTGTAGGAAACAGACTCATTTCGATTGAACTTCAAAGGAGCAACCACTTTGAAACACTCCTAGCCCACTTTGAAACACTCCTACACTATTTTGTCCTTTTTCCTCTCGGAGTTATTTTTTCCCTCCTCGGAACGTAGAGTATGTGAGAAATCTGTACTATTCTATTTTTGCTGAGGACTGAATTTTGAACTCATAAATGTTATCTATCCAATTGTTATCCTTTTTTTTCAGACCATTACATTAGAATCAATGCCAGGTCATATTGCCAACATGAGATACAGGGTCCTGATTTAGGTATTATCTAAGACTAAATGATGCCCTTTAATTGTAAGTACTATTTTCATTGTAATTATATGACTATCATAGTAATCAGCCAGCTTCTCATAATTTTATGTGATGGCTATGATGTCACGGATCAAATAATAAAAGTAAAATCTATATCCATTGAGCCCTACTATGTGCCAGGCACCAAGCTATACAGACATTGAAAACAACCTTATGAGATATATATTATTGTCCCCATTTTTAAAATCTTTTAAAAATATTTATTTTTCAGTTACAGTTGACATTCAATATATGCCCATGTTTTCCTCAAGAAAAAAATGAGATGTAGCTGACATCAGTAACTGGCCTGTATTTATATAGGGATGGAGCTGAGATTTAAGATGCAGCCTCTAACTGCAGAAGCCATCTGTGTTTATAACGTGAACAACTCCCACTAAAAAATAATGAGATTTTATTTTCTTGATTTACTTTTCCTTCTTAAGAGTTCAAAACAACATTCTATGGCAAAACAAACAAACACGAACATTCCAAGGGCAAACACTGTGAATAAGTAGGTGGGTTTACCCATCATTCGAGGGAGATGACTGCAAAGAGGTGAGCCATGAATCTGTTCCTGAGAATAACATGGAAGGTGAAGACTTTGGGAGACCCTTCACCCAAACCACCGGACCTTAAGGACCCTAACAGGGTTACCCTAACAGGGTTTTTCTGATGTAGCAAACTTTGTGAGAAATGGTAGGCATAGAGCCTGACAACTGTTCCAGTCTGTTCAGGCTGCTGTACCAAAATACCGTAGACTGGATGGCTTATAAATAACAGACATGTATTGCTCACAGTTCTGGGGGCTGGGAGCCCAAGATCAGGGTGCCAGTATGGTGAGGTTCTGGTGAAAGGCGTTTTGCGGGTTACAGAATGCCTACTTTTTAAAATATATATTTTATTAATTTTTTTACAGAGAGGAAGGGAGAGGAATAGAGAGCTAGAAACATCGATGAGAGAGAAACATCAATCAGCTGCCTCCTACACACACACATACACACACACACACACTGGGGACTGCCCGCAACCAAGGCACACACCCTTGACCAGAATTGAACCTGGGACCCTTCAGTCCACAGGCCGGCGGTCTATCCACTGAGCCAAACCAGTTAGGGCCAGAATGCCAACTTCTTACTGTGTCCTCACACAGTGGAAGGAGAGGAAGTTCTCCCAGATCTCTTTTATGCGAACACAAATCCTATTTCTGAGGGTTCCACCCTATAACCTAATCATCTCCCAAGGGCCCCTACCTCCTAATACCATCACACTGGGCACTAGGATTCAACCTACACATTTGGGGAGGAATACAAATATTTAGTCCACAGCAACACTCAACCTAATTCCCTCTCTTTACCAAAGTGACAACAGAGGTCTAAAGTGGGCAAGTGGCATACCCAGATCCACACAAGTTTTGGGTAAAACTAGAACCATTCATCCAGCTAGCCAATTTCTCTGCATTTCATGCCCAAGTAAAACACAGAGACAATACCACCACGGCAGCAGGCATTCACTTTCTATGTGGCATTGCAGCAGGTTTTAGTGATCTCTCGGCACCTTTAAATCTCTGTTAACCGGCCTTCTATAAAAGATGCTCATAATTCTTCAAGATCTCAGGGCACCTTCCAGATCATTTTGGAAAAGATAAAATTGTGGTCAGTGCAGTTTTGCTGTTATGCAATCTATTTTATTCCATCTCTTCATATGGTATTTTATCTCATATCTCCTGAACTTGAGAATGTTTGTTAACCAGAGCAGCCAGGCTGAGCAGGAGCAGCTAAAAGTCAACGGAGGTGGATCATCTTGTCTCTCCAGAAAAGGCAGTGGGTTCTCAATATAACTGGAAGGAAACTGGGGCAAAAATAACAACAGAGAGCTGTAATACAGCATCAAGGTGTCTCAGGCATAGAACTATAATTTCTGCTTTCATGCAAGGGGGACAGCTTCCTTAAGCTTATAATATGAAACCTCAATAAATGTACCTCTTCCACATATTTAAAGCTGCAGTCTTATTTAAAGAAATACTCAGAGCCCATCTGGTATGGTTCAGTGGTTGAGCATCGACCTATGAACCAAAAGGTCAAGGCTCAATTCCTGGTCAGGGCACACGCCCATGTTGCAGGCTCAGTCCTCAGCAGGGGGCGTGCAGGAGGCAGCCAGTCAATGATTTTTCTCTCATCTTTGATGTTTCCATTTTTCTCTCTTCTCCCTCCCTATCTAAAAATCAATAGAAAAATATTTTTTAAAGAAATGCTTGGAAAGAGGGTGACAGAACCCTGTAAGAGAATCCGGGTGGCTCTGAACACGTTCAGCCAGATGAGCAGAGGTTGTCATTTCAGAAGTCCTGGAGGCCCACGTACAGAGGTATGGACAATCTGGATTCCTGGGACTCTGCTGAGGAGATAAGCCTGCAGGGGTTCAGTTACTTTGGGGATCAACAGCTTAAGAAAGAAAAGGCAGGAAATAAAACTGGACCAAGAGTGAAGCTGAGCAGCCAAAGCTATAGAAAATTCCACCAGGAGGTCTGAGACTGGGACAACCATTCATAGTGGTCCCAAGTTCCTGCAAAGAATGAATGGGTCTTTGTGTCCTATCTCCAGAAGTCACTGTGTGCTGTTCACCCCAGCGAGGACCAAGAGTCCCCCAGAAAGCTGATAGCTAAGGGTTTTCTGACAGGAGCACTCCCAGCAGCTGGAATCATTCGTTAGTCATTCATTCCTAAAGGGGAGCCTGGGGGGCACATCCCAGCACCATCCCAGGGCCATGAACATGCTCCTCTTCTGGGAGCAGGGCCTTGCAAGATTAGGCCAGGGTCAGAGCTGCCATCCCATGATCAGGCTCAGGGCCCAACTCCCCTCTGAAAAGCAAGGGGAGGGAGGTATCTGGGCCTGGAAGATGAATCTGTGCTTCCCAACAGAGCACTAACTAGATTCAAGGCCAAGCTTTTGACAAGGCCAACTCCGACAGAAGGGGTGCCAACATGCAGCTATGTAAGGACTTGGAGTACAACATGAGGCCCATGCCCTATTGCCCTCTCTTTTTCTTTCTCTCCCACACTTCCATTCCACCCTGACCCCCCTCTCAAGCCTCTTGAGTTATCAGCCACCTCTGCACTGAGGTGGCTGAGCCACTGCAGATTTCCTTGGCCCAGTGACCATTCTTAACCAGGAAGATGCCTCCTTTCATCTTTTTACCCTTCTCTTTATCATTCACAATGTGAAATAACATCACCATTTTGTGGGAGACTCACCCAAACTGTGCAGATGGCGAGGTCATGTCATTACTTTCATGTTTAACCAAACCAGCTTCAGCACTGTCAGCTGCAACCTCAGCTCCAAGGAAATCACTCCTCGTGTCTGGTCTGTGGGACTGAAATGCATGTTTTGTGCAAGGAAACATAAAACAGCAAAAGATAAGCTCTCAGTAGTCATAACTGTCAATCAAACATGACTCCGCAGGAGGTGACACTGGGAACAAACTGGGTGTCTACCCCGCTAAGCACAATGCTGTCACTGTGGGGCCAAAGCATAAAGTAAAGGAAAAGGCAATTCACAGGCTTGCCTGTTAACATGAAGGGTTGACCACATCCCATGACTGCAGACTGGATTGAGTGCCTCACAGAGAACGCAGGACAATGGAAAATCATACACACACAACCTGAGAGGCTGATTGAAATTGCCATTGCCAGCTGCTCACAAGTGGCTCTTTGAGGTCACATCCTTATTATCTTAACAGGCGAAGCATAGCCCTTCAATGCCAATTAACAAATGCTTTATTTAGTTATTTGCATGCTTATAACATTGAGGGATGTCCTTGCACAGGGCAGCATCTTGCTGTCTATTTTCAGGTGCAGTATCTAATTAATGGTCTTGCTCCAGGATAAACATCATGTGTTCAATATAACTCAATGAAAAGCTTTGGGGGCTGGGAGGGAGTATCTGGCTCATCCTTACACTTGAAATTGTCCTTCAACACAAAATTGTGAACAATTATTTTATTTTTAATCCTCATCAAGAATATGTTTTTATTGAAATTTTAGAGAGAGAAAGAAGGAAACACTGATTAGCTGCCATCCCTCTCCCTTCTCCTCCCTCCCCTTCCCGCGCCCCCCCCCCATCCCCCACATATGTGCCCCTACTGGGAATCAAATCCACAACCCAAGAATGTGCCCTGTGCCCTGACCGGAAATTGAACAGCAACCTTTTGGTGCACATGAAGACACTCAACCAACTGTTATTTTTAAAGAAAACTATGGTAGCAGCAACTGAAAAGGGTGTTAATTCTGTGGTTTCTCTGACAGCTAATTGAGCCATACTGCAGAGATTTTAAGAAGATGCTTATACTATAAATTAAATGTTCAATGACATCACAGTAGTACTCACCTTCAAGAATTTCAAAAGCACTCTTGATTCCACTCAGGATAAAATTCTGCAATTTGTTTGTTTTTAAAACAGTCTTTGTGTTTTAAATGCCCAGTTGAATGATGTTTAGTCCATTTTGCAATTACTTTTGAAAGTGATTATCCCTGGTAAAAGCATGTATTGGGTTTTTCCCAATCAGGTGAATCATTTTCAATTCAGGTACTTTGGTTGCTCCCATTTCTAGGTTACTCATTTGTGCAGAACTTCCAGATCTTGCTAGCTAGAAGATTGAAAACCCTGGGTTTCCCTCATGACAAATTTTAACAAATATTTAGTTGCCTCTGCATTGTAATCAGAATACTGAGAAATCAGCCTGACTAATCCTATTTCACACCACAAATCCCTCCAATGGCAGGCCATGATATGTTAAATATTTGCAATGCTGCTTATATGTCTGTCCTGTTGCAACCATATTTTAAAATGGTTTATTCCACTGTCAAAATAAAATGCACTTAGTCATCATTAAATACATTTTGCTCTGCTTTTTGGCAGATGTACAAGCTATGGGTGTTTGGAAAGATTGCCACGAAGCATAATTTAAAGGTGCTGTAAAGTTTGCACTTAGGAACACTTGTGCATTCATGTGCTTAAACAGCTCACAGCACATATTAGAAGAAGCCAGTTGATGTAATTTAGCGGTATTGTGAGAGCAGTGTTATGCTTTCAATTACCATATATTTAATCAAAATGAAAGAAGGAAAAGTGGGAGGGAAGAAGAGAAGGAGGGAGGCGGGAGGGAAAGAGGGAAGAAGGAAAGGAAAGGAGAGAGGGAGGAAGGAAGCAGGAAGAAGGAAGGGCATGGGAGATAAAAGAAGGCAGGCAAACCTAGAAAAGAAACAACTATCTGGCAGTTTTAATTAAAAGCCATATGTAGGACACTCAAATACAAGAAGCAAACTCTGTATTGAGAGATATGATCATAGAACATGGAATAACAAAGGCTATACAAGGGAACGCATTTAGGGGGGTAAACTGCATAGAAGGAGCGAAAGGTCAAAGTACTTTAGAGAAGAAAGATCAATGTAGACCATAAATATTAGGAAAATGTTCATGGAGGAAACAAGACATCAGCAATGGTTAATACTTTTAATAGTAAGTTTCCAAATTTGGGACTACTCTAGTACATACAGGCATAATTTTGAGAAAGTAGCATAACCTATATTTATATCCACCTAAATTCACTTAGAAATAGCACAGAAATAGAAATGTATCCATATAGTTATATGCAGAACAATGGAGCTGAAAGACACAAAAAGTGGTTTGCCAGCACCTAGTGTTCCCAGCTGTTCTCGTGGTCTGGCAAAATGGGGTCCAATAACCTGGCTCACCATATCCTGGAATTGGAACACCACCCACACATTAGGATACTAAAGGTCTGAGAAGTTGTGCTGAAGCAAAACCATTTAGCTCTGCTTATTTTATTTTTAATATATTTTTATTGATTTTCAAGAGGAAGGGAGAAGGAGAAAGAGACAGAAACATCAATGATGAGAGAAAATCATTGATCGGCTGCCTCCTGTACATGTTCTACCCGGGATGTGCCTGCAACCAAGGCATGTGCCCTGGATCTGAATCAAATTCGGGACCCTTCAGTCTACAGGCTGACGCTCTATCCACTAAGTCAAACCAGCAAGGTAGCTCTGCTTATTTTTAAATTCCCCAAGGTCGTCTGACTATAGACCACTCATTCCCACAGAATACACGTGTCAAAGAACTAAATTCCATGGAATACAGACAGGGAAATAGTAATCCATAAAACAAACAAAAACAAACAGACCTTAGAAATGGGAACAGACCTTAACAGACACTTCACCAAAGAAGATACATAGATGGCAAATAAGCATATAAAAAGATGTCCACATCATATGTCATCAGGGAAATGCAAATTAAAACAACACACCTATTTGAATGGCCAACACAGTGACAACACCAAATGCTGGTGAGGGAGGGGAATAGGGGTATGCAGAACAGGTGAGCAATGGGTCTTCATTTATTAGGCCTTTTTCAGTAATACTAGTCAGGAGGTTCTTTTTTTGATGGTGATTAGAAACATCCATTTAGAGAATTTCTTCTGGGAAACTTAAAAAAGACCTTTCAGAAAGAAAAAAACACAAGTAGATCTTTTATTTAAGAAGAATCTAAATAAATACTAAATGTCTCTACTTCTAAATCATAAACTCCTTGGATCTGTCTTATTTATCGTTGTCCTTGTCACTCAATAAATCATTAAATGAACGAGAAACATTAACCTATCAGATGTAAGTCTGGATTTCTACAATGGTATAAATCCAGTATAGTGTTCTTTTTTCTTTTAATACATTATTTATTTCAGAAATGAATGGGGGAGAGAAAGAGAGAGAGAGATGATGATGATGAGAGAGAACCATTGATCGGCTGTCTTCTGCAGGCCCCACATTGGGGATCAAGCCTGCAACTTGGGCATGTGCTCTGACTGGGGGTCGAACCATGACCTCCTGGTTCATAGGTCAACACTCAACCACTGAACCATGCCTGTTGGGCTATAGTATTCTTTTTAAATTAAATTTATTGTGGTAGCATTGGATAATAACAGTATCTACTCTTTACGTGAACAACATTTTATTTTGACATCTGTGTGCTCTATTGCCTGTTCCCTGCTCAAAGTTAGTTTCCTTCCATTATAATATATAGTGAGTGACCCAGTGCACAATTTGGGTCACTAGTATATTATAATTTCCTTTCCACAGAGGAAAGGAAATTAATTAGAAGGTGGCTGGTGGAACAGGACTGTGTGAGATGGGTCGGACAAACCCTAGAGCCAATCTCCCGCAGTCCCTCCCTTGCATCTGCAGAGTGAGCGGGGTCCTTCCAGCAGGTGGGGTCCCTCAGCCTGGCTGACAGGGATGGGGCTGAAACAAGCTCTCTGTCATCCCCTGAGGGGTCCCGGAATGCAAAAGGGCACTCTTCAAAGTTGCTGTCATACAGGATGTGAAATGCAAACACAAGTGTGCAATAAATCAGATTCGGGACCCACAGAGCCCAAGCAACAACATAACCCATAGCCAAAGGTGAAATCACATGGCCCTGCGAGGGATAGGGCTCCTGCCTCTCTAGTTTTGGGGTGTATCACCTGAGAATCACCTTTGCCAAGTCACAGCAACTAGGCCTCTCCTGAATTGAGGGTCTGCCCCCTGATGGTCAGTGCATGTCATAGCAACCAGTCAGGTGGTTGGATACTTAGCATATATATATAGACTAGGGGCCTGGTGCACAAAATTCGTGCACTGGGGGTGGGTGGTCCCTCAACACAACCTGCCTCCTCTCACATATTGGGAGCCCTCAGGGATGCCCAACTGATGGCTCACCCCCAGCCTCGCCAGAGGCTTTAGGCCTTGGGCACCCAGCCATCGCCTGCTCAACTCAGCCTCGGCTGCCTGTGACTACCTGGCCCGGGGGCCAGGCGCTCCCTGCTGCTGCCACCACTGCTGCTGCTGCCACCGCTTCCCTGCACAGCGCCTGGGCTGGGTGCTCGCCACCAGCGCCATTTCACCTCCACCCCCCCACCCCCGGGGCCCAGTGCTCTTGTCACTTGGCCCTGCCCCCACTCCTGATTGGCTGGTACCATAGCCAATCAGGAGCGAAGGTATGGTCAAATTTGCATGTTTCTCTTTTATTATATAGGACTGGAAGCCTGGTGCACAAAATTTGTGCATGGGAGGGTAGTCCCTCAGCCCAGCCTATGCCCTATCCAATCTGGAATCCCTCTCTCAATCCAGGACTGCTGGCTCCCAACTGCCAGCTTGCCTGCCTGCCTGATTTCCCCTAATGGCTTCTGCCTGCCAGCTTGATCACCCCCTAACCACTCCCTTGCCAGCCTGATTTATGCCTAACTGCTCCCTTTTCAGCTTGTTTGCCCCTAACTGCCCTCCCCTGCAGGCCTGGTCACCCCTAACTGCCCTCCCATGCAGGTCTGGTTCCTCCCAACTGCTCTCCCCTGCAGGCCTAGATCCCCCCGAACTCCCCTTCCCTGCAGGCCCGGTCATCCCCAACTTCCCTCCTCTTCAGCTTGATCTCCCCCAACTGCCCTCCTTTGCAGGCCTGGTCCCTCCCAACTGCCCTCTGCTGGCCATCTTGTGGTGGTGAACTTATGTCCACATGGGGGCAGGATCTTTGACCACATGGGGTCAACCATCTTGTGTGTTGGAGTGATGGTCAATCTGCATATTACTCTTCTATTAGATAGGATAGAGGCCTGGTGCATGGGTGGAGAGCTGCTGGTTTGCCCTGAAGGGTGTCCCGGATCAGGGTGGGGATTCCCTTGGGGCGTGGGGTGGCCTGGGCGAGGGGCCTGTGATAGTTTTCAGGCCAACCATGCTCCGGCAACCCCAGTGGAGACCCTGGTATCTGAGATTTATTTACCTTCTACAATTGAAACTTTGTAGCCTAGAGTGGAGCCAAGCCAGTGGTGGCAGCCATTTCTGTTGGATTTTATTGAAACTTTGTAGCATTGAGTGGAGGCCTAGGCCAGCCAGGGCAGGTGGAAAGCTTGGCTTCCTCCATCGCTGGGGGCAACCCTACCCTTCTGCTCTCTCCAGCTCTGTGGCTGCTGCCATTTCTCTTGGGATTTATGTATCTTCTATCATTGAAAATCTGTAGCATTGAATGGAGGCCTGGGCTGGCAAGGGCAGGCAGAAAGCTTGGCTTTGTCCATTGCTGGGGAAACCCAAGCCTCCCTTCTGCTCTCCATGGCCGAAGCCATCTTGGGTTGGGTTTATTTGCATATTTGCTCCTGATTGGCTTGAGGGTGTAGCAGAGGTATGGTCAATTTGCATATTACTCTTTCATTAGATAGGACTAGAGGTCCATTGCACCAATTCATGCACATGTGGGGTCTCTCTGGGTGGTCTGCATGGATTGGCCAACGCTGCCTGAAGGTCCTACCTGCCAGTCCCACTCATCCCCACCCCACTGTGCCTACCATGGGCTCACACCCAATCAGTCCTAATCAGGAGAGGCTCAAGCTGCCATGAATCCTGTGTCTGACACCCTCCCAAGGGGAGTGGCCTGTGGAATCAGGCTGCAACCGGCTCTTTGACATCCCCCAAGAGGTCTAGTATACAAGAGGGTTCAGGCCAGGCTGAGGAACCCCACCAATGCACAATTGGGCCGGGGAGGGATCGTAGGAGAGCTCCAGAGAGTTTCTGGCCCATCTCGCTCAGTCCTGATTGGCCAGACTCTAGTAGCAAACTAACCTACTGGTTAGAGCATATGCCCTCTGGTGGTCAGTGCACATCATAGTGACTAGTCGACCAACTTACTGTCTCCCCCATGGTGATCAGTGCATGTCATAGTGAGCAGCTGAGCATCCTTAGCATATCATTATCATATTACACTTAGATTGGTTGTTCAGTTCTGCTGTTCGGTCTATTTGTATATTATCTTTTCATTATATAGGATTAGAGCCCTTTACCCACTGCACCCTCTCCCCAACATCTTTCTGTTGTTAAACTTCATTTATTTTATTTTTCCATTTCAGTTGCCTTTCAATATTATTTTGCATTAGTTTTAGGTATACAGCATAGTAATTAGACAATCATATACTTTACAACCCAATATAGTGTTCTTGAGAGGTGTTTCCTCAGAAATTTTTTATCAACTCAGAATCTCTTAAAATTAAGAGAAAAATTCCAGAAAATGTTTAAGCAAGAAATAAAATGGCCAATTATCTTATCTAATAAAAGAGTAATATGCAAATTGACCATATCTCCAATCAAGCCACACCCATAGCCATGCCCACCAGCCAATCAGGAGCAAATTATGCAAATAACCCCCAACCAAGATGGCTGCCATCATTGAGAGCAGGAGGGAGCCTTGGGTTTCCCTGGCAATGGAGGAAGTCAAGCTTTCCACCTGCCATTGCTGGCCTAGGCCTCCACTCAATGCTACAAATTTTCGATGATAGAAGATACATTCCAACAGAAATGGCGGCCACCACAGAGCTGGAGAGAGAAGAGGCTTAGGGTTGCCGGGGCAATGGAGGAAGACAAACTTCTGCAGCCCTAGCCTATGCCTACACTCTAGGCTACAAAGTTTCAAACAGAAACCAGGGTAGTGGTTAGGAGGTGATCAAGCTGGCAGGCAGAAGTGGTTAGGGGCAATCAGGGAGGCAGGCAGGTGAACAGTTTCAAGCCTGGAGCAGAGCCAAGCCTTCTGCTTGCTCCCTGGTGACAGCCATTTCAATTGTAGACATAAATTAATCCCAGATCCCAGGGCCTCCACTTGGGTTGCTGGAGGGCGTGGCCAGCCTGCAAACCACCACAGGTCCTCCTCCCAGGTTGCCCCATGTCCCAAAGGAACCCCCACCCTGATCCAGGACACCCTTCAGGGCAAACCAACCACTCCCCACCCATGCACCAGGCCTCTATCCTATCTAATAAAAGAGTAATTTATCACTCCAACACACAAGAGGGCTGCCCTCATGTAGACACAAGATGACCACTATAAGATGGCCAGCAGGGGAGGGCAGTTAGGAGTGACCAAGCCAGCAGAGGAGGGAAGTTGAGGGCAAATAGGCTGACAGGGGAGCAGTTAGACATCAATTAGGCTGGCAGGGTAGTGGTTAGGAGGTGATCAAGCTGGCAGGCAGAATTGGTTAGGGGCAATCAGGGAGGCAGGCAGGTGAACAGTTTGGAGCCAGCAGTCCTTGATTGTGAGAAGGATGTCCGACTGCCTGTTTAGGCCCAATCCTGATGGGGCCTAAACAGGCAGTCAGACATCCCTTGAGGGGTCCCAGATTGGAGAGGGTGCAGGCTGGGCTGAGGGACACCCTCTCCCTGCCCCTCGTGTACAAATTTTGTGCACTGGGCCTCTAGTTCTCATATAACTTTTAAAGAGTATATTGAGTCTAGGAAAGCAAAAATATTGTACTTGTTGAGTCTAGATAATCAAAAATCACCAATTTTATAGGTGTATAAATTTATGAGACTACAGCATTGAAAGGGTCAAAGATTATTGCTCTATTTGTAAATCTTCAAACTGACAAAACCTCCTGGAAGAATTTATGGCAAGTTTATCTTTTTAAAAAAGGAATATTTCTATAAGTCCTACCAAGTTGCTATGAATAAAGCTGTAAATCACTTCACTGGCTTGAGTAATGGGACTTTGCAGTTCATGAAACCATGCCAAGACACCTACCGAAAGGCTTTCACTGATATTGAATTTTCTGTAAAATTGAATCCCTATCTGCCCCTAAAAGATGAATTTTTATATCAACTGAAAATATTTTTACCATGATTTTTGCTAAAAGAAAAACAAATAGAAATCACTGGTATTAAGTCTGCGTGGTTCTAAAGAGGCTCTTTAGTCACCACAGAGGAAAAAAAGTTGGAAGCCACAGGAAATAACTTCATCTCTCAATCAGCATGGCTGTAAGTTCAGATGTTATCTATAATTGTGATTTGTGCCTCCAGTTCTAATGGATGAATAATGTTGAGTGCTTCTCTCAGGGTGATTTTTTTCCATCTTGCTTTAAGTGTGACAAAACAGAAACTCTTTTGAATGTTTCACTCTTCTCCTGCTCCATCACAGCTATGCCTCTCAAAGGGAAACAGAGTCTGGTGGCTACGGGCTCTTAACATCCAATAGCGGAAAGCCCTTTGGGGAGGAAGGGTACAGGTTACATGAGTGCTAACTGGTATTACCAGCAAAATGAGTGACGCCTACACTGCCTAGCGGCAGCTCTGTGTACCTTTAGTTAGGAACTCGGCTGATGTTCTGGGCCATGAGTTTTGTAAGTGCTGTTCAGTGCTACCCATCCTTCAGTTCAGGTAGCGTCAGAACCTAAAAGAAATTGGGCCAGGCATTAAAACAAATCAGACTAAAGGTAAAAGTAAACCTGTAACCCGAGATATTTACAATCTCCTCTGGCCTTTCAAATACTGGTCAGTGACTTGTATGTCTTTATTTGCTCTCTGCTTGTTTTTATGAAGGACTTAATGAGGGTTAGAGATCCATTCAACACCACGAGGACCAATAAATGAAAACTGGAAAGAAACTGAGTCTGAGGGAAAGAGAGTTAGGCAAGGTCCATGCCATGGGGTCTTAGATCTGGCGCCACAATTTCCGAGTTCAGAGAGCCAGACAGGTATGTGAAGCCTCAATCTGTACACCATGTGCTACAAAAAGGCTGTGTCTTTGGAGCAATAGCAATTAGACCATCATATACTTTACAACCCAATGTGGTAAAAGAGGTCAGAGGGGTGCTTTAAATAGCTCACAGCTCAGAAGAAGGTGTGCATTGCGCATTTGCTATTTGTTTGTGAGTATTAAATTTTGCTGTAGAAAACAAGAAAGTAAAAGGGATGGATGAAACCCACAGACATGTTAAGCATAAATAATGAAGTTAATCACCTACTAAGCTGAGAAGACAACAAATAGTCGTGATGTAATATATATACAGGAGCCATATGAGGCACTCAATATTAATGAGGTTTTCATTCACCATGCATTAGTGGTTCCCATTCTAGCTCCACGAAATACAAGCAAACCATAACTGCTCACAAGGCTAATTGGCAATCTATAGCTATTGCCCAGGCATACTTTCCTCCATATTTGCTTGGGTTAATATGTTTCTGTTCCCAAGAGTTCTGCCCCTACTGCTCTCTTTTTGGTCTTGTATCCTGTTCCTAGGTGATCTCAGCTACCTCATCCTTAAGGATACCCTGGTGTACACCACAATCACCCCTGTCTATCCCATAGGTACCCATCTACACTTGGACATCATCTAGATGCCCATGGGCACCTCAAATTTCAGATCTCCAAGATATTTGGTCTTCCCCAAACAGCTTTCCCACCTGTATCTCAGTCTACATGGTAGCAATATCTACCTCGTCACTCAACTAAAACTTTGGATAGTGCCTTGCTTCTGTCCTTTTTCTTAAGTACAAGTCCTACGATTTTTATTTCCTTAAAGTATCATAGTTTTCCTCTACCCACCATCTCTGAGGATGTGCCAAATTAATCAACCCTGAGTATCAAAGAGTCTTCAGAGTGAAGACCCACGTGGTGAGCATAATGGATAAGACTATAAGATCTAGCTTGGTTTACCTTTCCACTCTTATCTAAGAACTGAGTATGGTGCAAAAGACCCATCTCCTCTTTATTCTTACTTCTTGCCATTTCATTGTGTGACCTGTTACTACTTACAGATGCCTGAATGAGCCATTATCTTTCTCGCCTCTGTGATTTGTGTCTCACTCTTTCCTTCTGTCTAGATGCTCTCCAGATCTCCCAGCTTTCCCATCCCACCATCCACCATTTTTTTCTACTTTTTTTTTTTTTTTTACTTTTTTTTCGTGTTTTTTAGTAGGATGCCAGCTCCTTTAGGAAACTTTTCCATAACCCCAGTCTCACTCTTATGGTTACTCCCCATCCCTAGCCTTTATCTGAATTAAGTGCTATGACCTTTGTGTTTCCACAACAGTCTTAGATTCCTCTCTCTTACGCTATCAAGCAGGATCCTAGAGGAAAGCGATGGCATATTCAAATGCGGATGATTCAAGGAGGTGCAGGGAAACCATAAGAGATGGGGCAGGAACACAGGTTAGTTACAGTGGAGGCTGGCACCAACTCTAGGTCCAAAGAGACAAGGAGAGAGAGAGGTTACCAAAGCCTAGATGGAGAAAATCAGGTGGGAAAAGTTTACCTGGTGAGGTATGGTGACTTTTGCCTGTAGTAATTGAGGCAACCTTACAGAGAGAAAACCAAGAGAATAATCTCCTGGCCTTATTCTCCTCCCTTTTAATGGACCTCATGCCAAAATTCCTCACTGGCCAAATGGACCAGAAGCCAGAGGACAAGGAAGTGACTTTAAAAAATCTTACAGCTCAACCTGCTGATTGTCAGGTTGGAGGAGGGTAGATAGTAATCTAAAGAAGCAAATGGATTGTATCTGGCACAATCACACTTTAATGGAATTGTCTCTTTGTTCTGTTGGTCTTCCTTACTAGATTGAGTTACTGGAGAACAAAAGAATGTTTCTTTTATCTCTGCACCCTTAGCATCTAATATATACTAGATAATAAATGCTTATTGATTGATTCAGAGGACATGGTAAATGGACATCACTTGGAGAACTGTACTTTCTGAGCTTGGCACATGCTTTCTGCATTATCTTGTTTTGTGCATTATCTCTTTAGATTCTTCCAACAACTCTGAGGAACACCCAGGAAGAAATGGAGAGCAGAGTAAGCTCTATAATTTTCATTGTCTGGCAAAAATAAATAGATAGATAGATAGATAGATAGATAGATAGATAGATAGATAAGAAAGAAACATTTGGTCAAGAGAGGCAAGTTCTCTTAGCACTCAACACTGAGAGGAACTGGAATCAATCATGAGACTGCTTACATAAGAAGCACTCAGTTGCATAATGGGCAATATCTCCAACAGCAAAACCATGGACACAGAAACTTTCTCATGGAGCCATTTGAAAGTATTAACCCTTACTAAAAGCCAAAGGGCTGTTATTAAAAACCAAAGGCCCAGAGATTAACTGAGTTAGTATAACTCACTTTGGTTGATCTTAAAAGGCCTTCTTCCCTCTCCCCCGAAGTGATTAAGCCTTAAACTTCTAGCCTGGCCAGTATGGTTTAGATTCTCTCTTCTCTTATTAGCCAGTAGATGAAAAGGACCAACTGAGAAACTCAAATGCACCGAAAGACCATGGATCCATGGGAGGACTGGATCCCTGAATATTATGTGGAGTGGAGCCCTCTCCCCACCGCTCTAGACACCTGTGCTGAGAGCAAGAAATAAACCTATAATGTGTCAAGCCTCTGATATTTGTTGGGTTTCACAGCAGTAGGTTTCTTACCGTGACTAATACATATAAAATAATTTTCTAAATTCTATATTTGAGACTGTTTTCAAAGCTATCTACATGATTATCATAATCAGTTGTCTATATCATCAGTTATTTTCATGAAAGTCCTTTCCAGCTTGAATCTCATAGTTTCAGGGCTATTGTATTGTCATCTGCCATGTGAGAGATGTCCCTTAGAGCCATTCTTGCTTGGAACATGATGAAAAATATAATACTGACATTCTATGCATTTTAATAATGTACAGAGTCTTGTTTTGTGCATTATCTCTTTAGATTCTCCCAACAACTCTGAGGAAAATGCAAGGGCCTATTATTGTCTCCATTTTGCAGGTGATAAAACTGATACTAAGAAGTTTAAGTATAAAGTGAGTGAGTGTGTGTGTGTGTGTGTGTGTGTGTATTTAGAACCTAATTTACAGAGTTATTTAAGGAATAAGTGCCCTAACTAGTTTGGCTCAGTGGATAGAGCATTGGCCTGCGGAGTCAAGGGTTCCAGGTTCAGTTCCAGTCAAGGGCATGTACCTTGGTTGTGAGCACATCCCCAGTTGGGGGTGTGCAGAAGGCAGCTGATTGATGTTTCTAACTCTATCTATCCCTTTCCCTTCCTCTCTGTAAAAAAATAAATTATATATATATATATTTTAAAGGAATAAGTGAGAAAATAATGGTTACAAGTTAAGTTTTCTTATTTTTTTTTGTAATTTCCTTATCGTTTATCTATTGGTATATAACAAACCACCCCAAAATAAGGACTTAAAACAGTAACAATAATTTATTCTGCTTACAGAACTTGGGCTGTAAAGACACAAATAGCTGGGGTGAGGGATAGGGCTGGAACAGCTGGCTTCCTTCTCTCTGTCTGTGATCTCTCCACATGGCAGCCTCTGGGTAACCATGGCAGCTGACGACTTCCAGAGTAAGTGGAGAGAGCCAGAAAAGTGCAGGTTCAAGAGAGAAAAAGACAGACAGAGAGGCAGACAGGCAGAAGCTCTGACACCATATGACTTAGCCTTGGAAGGACATCACTTCCATCATATTTTCTTAGAAGCAAGCCACTATGGCCAACTCATATTCACAAGAAGGGGAAGTAGAATCCACTTCTTAACTGAGTTTCGGGGTATGTTCTTCAACTATCACGTTTTCCTTCTCTAAAATGCTTTCCTAAATTAGCACAGACATGAAGCTCAGGAATAAGTGAAGTGACACATCCAATGTCATTCAGCTGTTAAATGATTCCACCAGTATTAACCCAAGTTTGTGATTCCCAAGTCCATGCTCTTTTTCATTACCCCAGAAAATCGCCTGTGATCGGCATGTTGAATAGAGAAGGGAAGACATGCCAGTGCCCAAATGGGGCCAATATTTTTCATTGCCTTGAAAAACACATTTATTTTGCAGGAAAAATGTTATCCATAAAGCAGTCATCCATAAGCACTTTCCAAGTTTCCCCAAACATCTGCGTTTTAATTTTCCCTGTGACACATCTATTCATTTGCATTTCCCCCAGATGAATCACTTTTTTGTTTTGTGGCTTTCTTTTCTTTTCTTTTCTTTCTTTTTTTTCTTTTTTTACTATTTCTCACTTCCCAAGATCCTTTTGTATTAATCCTCAAACCCCACCACTTGGGTTCATACCACCTGTTAATGTAGACCCTTCCCTAGATTCTATCTCATGAAAATGTGCCCTTCCTGTGGGCCATTAAAATGTTTGATAAGAAAAGGTGTGACCTATGGTCTGAGGGACATCACACTCCCCCACCCAGCAAGAGATCAAAATATCCAAGGTTGAAAATTTCTGTTGAACCAAAGAGAATTTAAATTATCCCATTTTAGAAAATCTGGGAATTTGAACAATGCTGTGGACCTGAAATCTCAGAGGTCTCATGCATCATTTTTGTAATTCTAGGCAGAAAGGCAGATTTCCCTGTGGGGGCCTTTCTCTGGGGATCTCTAGTAGTTCTTATGGGGGAACCATCCTTTCTGTTTCCCACACCCATAGGCTTAGTGGAAACATGGGGTAGGAAGTACAGAGAACTAGATATGGGTTCTGTGTGTAGGCTACCTCAGCCCACAGAAATATAACACTGGTACTTTTATATTTTCTAATAGCCGCATTTTAAAAAGTAAAAGATTTTTTTTAATATTTTTATTTTTTTTGCAATATAACTTAGATTTAATATTAGTACATATGTTTTCCTTTCCCCCTCCATTATCCTCTCCCCAGCCTCCCCTACCTCCCAGCACGTGTCCCCACCTACCCCCCCACCCCAGTGTCTTTCATTCATTGGTTATGCTCATATGCATGCATAAATATTAAAAAGTAAAAGATGAAATTAATTTTAATATAGTTTATTTAACCCAATATATCCAAAGTACTATCATTTGAACATGTGGCTAATATAAAAGTATTTATGAGAAATTTTTCATTCTTATTTCCATACTGGCATGGAATCCAATGCGCATCTCACACTTACTGCACACCTCATTTGGAACTGGCCACATTTCAACTCATCAACAGCCAGTACTGTATTGGGCAGCACACAGACACCCTTGGTTTCTGTTGCTTCGTTGGGCCTCTGAGACCTCCACCCATTTTTCTCTGGTTGCACGCCTTTTAGTTATCATGAGCTCAAAACACCTTATCTTGGAGAAAAACTCCACCTAAGGCGGCCCACTTCCTCCTTGTCATTCTCTACCCCATTATCCTGTTTTATTGTCTCCATAGCTCTGATCTCTTCGAAAATAATCTTATTTGTTTGCATCTTCTCCACCAGAATGTAAGTTTCCCAAGGGCAGGCTATTTTTTTAAATCTATTTTGATCTCGGAGATTTTCCCCGTGGCGAGCACCATTCCTGGCACACCGCCGGCGATCACTTTTGCGGGACGCAGGAGTCGCATTTCTCCGGAACCCGGCCGAAGGGGGCAGCACAGCGGCGTGTCACAGGTGGGGCGCCCACGATGCGCGCGGCTGCGCTCGCTCCCCTCTCGGCGTGGGTGTGGAGTGGGTGTGTGTGTGCCGGGTGTGCGCGATAGAGCGCGCCAGTGAGTCCGGAGCCGAGACCCGAGGGGAGCTGCGAGCGCTGCTCACCATCCGCAGCAGCCGGCCGGGCTAGGCAGCTTGGAGGTGGGTGGGCCGAGCAGCTAGCCCGCCCGCGGGGTCCCCATTGGTCCCTCGCCGGCCGCCCATCGCCCGGAAGCCGGCGAGGAGCCGAGGGGGCTGTTCCCGAGCCGGAGCGGGAAAGCCCTACTGAGCAGACGCTGGGGCGGACGCACGAGATCCGCGTTCCCCACTCGCTCCCTCCCTGCGCTCTCGCCACCGCCCCGCTCGTCTCCGGCGCTGGCGCCGGCGATCGGCCTCCCACCGCGCTCGGAGGGACCTGGGCAGCAGCTCCCGGGCGCCGGGTGAGTGGCCGCGCGCGGCTCCTCGGCTCCCCCGGACCCCACCGCCTGCTTTTGCTTTCGCAGCTGCAGCGCGGCGGGGTTTGCTGGGGCAGCGCCCCGGACTATCGGGAAGGCCAAGGCGGGGAAACTTGGCTGCGGGGAGAAGGAGGCGCCCCCAGCCCTGCGGGCCGGTGGGAACAGGTGGCGCGGGCCGGGCCGAGTGCTTTGTGTCCGGGCGCGCAGACCGGCGGCGGGCGGCCGCGCCTCCCTCGGCCGCTCCCTTCCCTCCCCTGTTCCCCCGGGCGGTCGCACGCCGGGTCGGCTCGGTAACGGAGCGGGAATCACCAGGAATGTGCCTCTAGGGACTGCTTGGCTCCGGGGAGGAGAACGGGTGGCGACGGTGGTGCGGAAGCCGAGAGGTGGCGCGGGGGTGCACCGCGATGCCTGTTGGAGAGATGTTGCCAGCGTTCTTCCCGGGCTACCGCTTCATTCTTCCGCCGCTGGAGGTGGGGAGCTGGGTGGGCGTGTGTGCAGAAAAAGGGGAGGCGGGGAGGCCAGTCACTTCCGGAGCTGGTTCTTATCAGCACAGAGCACCCGGTTTTTGGGGACGCGGATCTTGGGGTGCGGTTGTGCCCGGCCCCAGGCGCGCCGGCTATGCGGGGCTGGGGACGTCCCTGGCCCGGTTTTAACAAAGGGTGCTCCTCTCCACCTGGTGGGAGGGGCAGCTCCAGAAAAGTGGTCTTTAGCAGCGGGTCTCAGCCCTGGGGAGGTCTTTTTGGGTTGTCATTTCATGAGTATTATTGCCATTTATTTATTTATTTATTTATTTATTTATTTATTTATTTATTTATTTATATTTTTTAAGGGCCGGAGACTGATGCATGAGGGGCCCATGGAGGCGAAGGAGCGGTGGTGATGGTTTGGAAAGCGGAGCTGAAGCGCGCTGGGCTTTGGTGAGGCCAGAGGGTTTATCATGACTGTGTTCAGGCAGGAAAACGTGGATGATTACTACGACACCGGCGAGGAACTTGGCAGGTACGAGGGGTGCCAGAGGCGTACCCTACTGAGTTGTGGGGCTGCATAATGTTGTGGGCAATGGGCTGTGAACAAATGCAGTTTGAATCAGGCGTCTCCCTCACCCTTCCAGGAGATGGGCAGATTACAGAGGAAAGAGTTACCCGGTGAGGGCTAGGGACCAGAAATAAACCACGGAGTCACAGGGGCTGGGGCGGAGAGGCAGTTTCAGTGTTAGGTTAGGATGCAAAGTGTAGTGATCAAGACCCCTGGACAAGAGCAGACTGAATTGTCTGCGTGACTCTCATCAGCTTTTGCCTTCAAGACACAAGGAGGCAAATGCTAGGATATAATTGCAACAGGAGTCAGCTCTTGTGTGATTAAAACAGAGAATAAAAGTAACCAATAGGCTTTTAAAATCTTCATTCTTGCCTTCCTTCTGAGTTTTTGGAGTAACATGCACAAGTATGGTGTGTGCCCTGTATGGAGACTTGCCAGATGTTGATGTTGGGTTTGGATTTTGAGACTCAAGCCAGGAATTTAATTACCCAGGTTGGTGTTAGTGGTAGCTTTGGTTTCATTCCTAATGTTAAATTTTTAACAAATCAATGAGTGAGAGTGTACTATGGCCATCTGGATGCGGAGCCTGTTCCATGGCCGTGGGAGCTGTGATTCTGTGTGTCCAGTCCTTCAGTTTCTAGGCGAACAAAGAATGATTCCTTTGGGGGCATCTAAGGGCTGGGTTGGTTTCCCATTGACTGGGTGTGTTGAAGCTCCCATCTTTTTGGAGCAGAAAACTGAGTTTTAGCATCTAAATTTAAATTCAACCTATGAAATTTGACTGCAGTGTGTTTGTATTGTGCGTCAAGTGGGCAAAAGGATCTTTAAACAAGTAAAAAAAAAAAACACATGCATTGACTTACACTTGTATCAAAATATGTATTTTTCCACATACACCTGATGTCCTGATATATCAGCAGCTTCCTTTTGGTGAAAAGGAAATTTACAAATAGCCACACCCTAGATTACCTAAGGAGAATTGTGAAAGTTGAGCTTAACTAAAAAATGTCTTCTGGGTTTAAATAATACTGCAGAATGCAGGCAATTTTTAAAAAGTATACAGAACATATTTCTGTATATGTTTAGTATTGGCTGAGAACATCACTGGCTTTGGAGTTGCTTGCTTATATGGGAGGTTTACCCAGAAGGAAAGCTCTCAAAAATCATGTTTTGTGGCAATGATTAAGATTAAGATTTATGAGTATGTGGTTGAATTACTTAGTTTAACTAGAATTAAATCACTTTATCCCTGTGGTTTCCAGCAAGAGTGGCATATGGAGTTTTCCTTTGGAGGTAAGGGGGAAATGTGAGAAAAAAAAAATGTATTTGAATTCTGTTTGTATAGTGTGGCCTGATTATCTAAAATCTTCTTATAGAGAGATGATTAAAATCAGGTGAGATGATTGCTTTATGGATTGAGTGTATTGACCTTATTTTCATTAAGATCTTTTGCTAACAGCTACCACTAACATTAACTGGGTAATCAGAGTTATGTGTTGTAAGAAAGGGAAAAAATGAGGCCTTCCTGTGGCCGGTGCGGGGAGTCTGTCATCTTTATTTTGTGGGTGTGATGCCGAGCCCTTGGCCAATGTGCTAGAGAGTGGTTTGCGGGTTTGTCACTGACACTTGGCTTTGATCTTGGCTCTGTCTACATTTCTGTGTATAACTGTCTCCCCACTGTGCAAGAATAATGGACAAGTTGTTTCTTAAATAATTTAATTTCTGTGACCTATGTCTTTGAAAGAAGTGCTCTTAAAAACTGAGAGTTTGGGATTTTTAAAAAGAAAGGATACGTGCCCCTTCTAGCTGCTATAGCTTTGGGTTTTGCTTAAAAAATGGGTTAAGTGGTTGGGTTGTTGTTTTTTTTTTTTCTTTTTTGTTTTTTTTCAAGTCCTCAGATTTTTATGTCCTATGATTTTTAAGTAGAAACAGCCACTTCCTGAAAACAAGTCCCTACGTAAGACAGAGCAGTAGGAAAGATGCTGCCTCATGTGTTTCTGGGAGAAGATTGGGAGGGGAGACAGGAGTTTTAGTGGTGGAAAATGGAAATGGGCCGATGTTTCACACAAAAGCAAGGTGGTTCTAAGCGTCGAGTTATACGCAGACCAACAGCTGGGATTTAAGACTTTACATACTATAATATCAGCCATCTAAAATAATAGCTACTCGTCTTAGAAATGTACTGAGACAAGGTTCACGGCTAGAGGAGGGAAAATAGATTTTTAAATAAGTAGAATGTTGTTGCCATTTTACTTTTAGGAAAACGGAGAGTATGTATGTTAGAGGATGAGTATGTGGGTGTGTCTGTCAGTCTGTTTATGTGTGTTAGTGTGTGTCTGTTTGTACTACCCCAGACTGCTATAAAAGTTGGCTTTGAACTCTAAAGAACTTGATAAAGTCTGCTTATTGCAGTAGTGATACAGCTAATAGATCACTGGACAGATATCCTGATCCAAAATCAGCTCTGCTCCTTGCTAGCTTTATAACCTTGAATAGGGCACTTACTCTCTCTGACCCTCAGGAGCTTCATCTAAAAAATGAGAGGCCTAGTGATTATTTCATGGCTGTCGTGAAAGTCAGGTCATCTAACACATGTAAAAGCATCTTATCAGCAGTAAAGAGTTAAACAAATACAGATATCATCCGCAGGACTTGGGTATTCCAGGTAGGCTAATAACTCGGCCTGCAACTCAGTATTCTTTTCAATATCTGCTTTGCCAATTTGGGGAAGGGAGACGCTGTGGGAAAGGGTCATGGGGAGACCCATTGCTGCCAGCACTGGGCCTCTCCACTCTGATGCTAAATAATGCAGCTCTCTCTGGCCTTGAACTTGCCCACCTTCCGAGTGGAAATAAGTCCCTGCAGTGAATGGACATCACCTTTAGATGATTGCTTGGCGACCTTCTGTATTGACTCCTGGAGGCCCTTTGGGGTCTCACCCTGGATCCCAGGAGGTAGTGGTATATGAAAGGAATTCTTATAAATGCAGATTTCTCGATCTGCTGTTACACTTGGGTGGTTTTAATGCCTCAGGTGCCTTCAGTTCTCTTATCAATTGGCACCTGGGGCAGCTGCAGACTGGCTTGTCCCGCCATTGGGCTCTGGTTACACCCTTGGCTGTGGTTCAGCCTAACCTGTGAGCTTTCTGGGCACCTCTCTGAACATTGCTGTCCTGAGGGCCTGGCCTTCTTCCCTCTTCTGCTGTCTGACCTTACATGATCTGAAGACATGGGTCCCATCTCCTGAGTAAATGACCCCACGATGCTTTCTCGTTTTTAGGAGCCCATTGACTTGCTGTCTGAAATACTCCATTGCCCTGTCACCATAGACTTCCCTGTGCCATGCCCCGTCCTTGTAGCCAGCTTGACGGTTCTTCCAGGTGGTCTTTCCCCCCCAGGGTGTGCAGTGTGCTGCATAATACCAGGCAAAGCTTGATTGATGCCCGAATGAGTAAAGCAGGTTGGCAGGTGCAATACTGAGACTAGGATGAGAATTTAAGATGTAAATGGTGATGCAGATGCTGATGCTGTGGTTCATTTGCAGGATGTTGTGAGAATTAGAGACAGTGGCTGCAAACATCTGACACACAGTCACTGCCTAAGATATTATTTTTAATAACCTGCCTCTCCTATTACGGCATTTACCACACTGCATAGTCGTTACTTATTTGATCATCTGCTTTTCCCACAGGTTGTCACAGAGCTGTGACCTTGGACTTACACACCATTTTATCTCTAATACCTAATTAGATGTGTGACACTTGGTGCTCAATGAGTGCTTGCTGATTAAATGAATGGGTTCACATATGTAAAGCATGTACACATGCACATGTACACAGGTGTGTGTGTGTATGCACACACATATGTGGTCTTCCATAAATAAAGTCTCTGGTGGAGATGAACTTAAGACATGAAAGGCTGCAGCTCATAAGAATAAAAGTTTCTTTTGCTTTTGCCTTCTCAGTGACTGAACGCTAATGTGTACTGAAGCCAAAATTTCCAGTTACAAGATTGGTTTAAACAAAGCAAGGTGGAGCATTAAATATTTTACATTGGTTTGGGAGGGTTGCTAGAAAGTAATGATTCTAATTTAAAGCATCCTCATTTTGCTATAGTATCCATGGGCATTGTAATTGGCAAAATAAAATCCATGGGCATGGAATGGGAAGAACCCCCGACCGTCCGAGCACATCTTTCAGTTGGTTTAGAGAGGACTGCGGAGGCGTCCTCAGAATTCTGGCATCGGTGTGTGGATGGAAGGAGGATTAAGGTCCGTGCGGGAACGCGGGCTCACGAGGCTGATCAGTGAGGGCATCCTGGGGGACTGTGCTGAACGTGATTTTTTTCCCGTTCCTTTCTGCTCCTGCCGGCCCTCAGATGTTTCCTCTGATCAGAAAGGCTGCAGAGTTTTGGAGAGAGAAAGTTCACATGTATGTGTTAGCGGCAACAGTTCGTGACTATTAAATTCTCTGCATTTTAAGAAGGTCCGATAATGGACTTCTAGGATGTGCAGGGAGGGCATGATGGCGGTAGTGGGTGATAGTTTGGCTGAATGCTTACCTGCTAGCAATGGGAATGGATCTCTGGACCACCTGAGCAGGCATCATTTAGGTTCCATGGGGCCAGGAAGCTAGGGGGGCTCAAGGTTCTCATTGATGGAGAAACCAAGGAGCATGGAGGCTGCCTTCTTTGTTGTTGTTATTTACTCTGAGGCTGACTTCTTGGTCCCTCTATGTCCTTTTATCCTAAGCTTTTGTCTTCTCCAGTCAGTTAGAAACCTAAAGGCCCCATAGCATTGTCATACCCCCCTAAAGCTGTAAAAAACAACAACAACAACAAAAAACAACACAAAAGCTTATGCGATGGATGCCGGGATGAATTTCAGTAATTACATCCAGGGGTTATCTCGAGAGGTGACCATTGTCAGACATGTTCTCCCGTCTCCAGCCAAGTTGTAAGTCCTCGAAGGCAGAAACCGTTTCCTTCCAGACGGGACAAGGGAAGGAAGTCGTCTGGAGGCGAGGCACGAACCCGTGCTGCTGGGTTCCCTTGGAGATGGCATGGCCCGAGCCAGCTGAGTGTCAGGATGAAGGTTACTTTGTCTGCCCTGCTTACCTGTCTACCCTGCTTACCTGCTGGAAATGTATCGTGAACGTTCACCCTTCGTTCCAGCGAACTGCTGCGTGTGCCTAACCTCACCAGGCATGTTGATCTCACTGAAAACACACCAGGAAGTCCCTCCTTCATAGCAGAAACTTATTTCCAATTAGGAGCTAAAGAAAGCCTCCTCCAGGTGGGAGGGGAGGTGTTTCTGTCCCAGAGACCCTTAGTGGTCAGGACCTGGAAGAAGCTGGAGTGATTGGCGCCTTCCCTCCTCATTTCCTGCAGTCGGTGCTTAGGGCAAGTGCCTTTCTCCAGGCAGCTGGTTAGTAGGCAGCAAGAGCTGGACCCAGAACCCCTGGCGGGCCCAGCTGCATTTTGTTTTCTGCACTACTTATGATTGGGCAGGTTTTTTTTTTTTCCTTCGGAAGCCAAATAAAGTTGCTCTTTAAAAGAGGTGGTTTGGGCAGCCACCTCAGGACAATCCATTTGAACATCCCTATTGGAGAGGATGGTTAGAAATAACTGGCACCATTTCACGTAAGGTTTTCCTTTCTGCCCCAGCCAGAGCCTGACCCTTTGATCTTAGAACTCACATGGGCACTTACTTTACTGCACACGGGACCTTCTTTCTCTTTTCCAAATGGCTTGCGCCCCGATAATGAATGGTATTAGTGTGTGGCATGGTTTTACCCAAGCCCCAGAGTTAATGGTTTAGCTTTTTAGAAACTTCACAGAACACTCTTACCATTTTTTAACCTTTAAGTAATGTAATGTGTAAGAGTTTTAGACCCTGCCCATCTGGCCACCCCCGAAATGACAGATTCTCATTTCATTAAGTGGCACTAGTCCGTCTGGTTTAGGGCGGGCGTGTGATTGTTTCAGACTATGTGAAAGGTAATGCTTAATTGTTTTGCTTTGATTTGTTGTGGTGAATTATGAAAACAGAATGCATTGTCTCTCAGCCTTGAAGGAGATTATAGAGACGTATAATTATTTTTAATAAATCCAATGTATTGGTTTGTCAACATTCTAAATGAATTCCTTTAAATGTTTAGTTAGTAGGTTGTGGGGGGGGGGGGCGCAGGCGGAGTTGACATTTGTTTTTTTCTACATCTAACAAAAATGGGTTTAAAGTAGCGTTGTCTAACTGGTACATTTTTCTCAGGTAAAACAGAAGGTGTGGTTGTACCCCAATTCTAGGTTTAATGTGCTGGGCGGGTTTTGAAAATAACAAGTCTTAAGACCTGAAATAGTTTGTGTCTTATTTTCAGTCCTGGTCCAAAACAAAACAAAACGGTCATGTGCCAGTAACTAATCTCTGGTGATAGCTGACAGGTGTGACCCTCGGCGACTTGTTTGTCACTTCTGTCTCTGTAGGTGACGCCGAGAGCCAGGGTGGCTTACAGAGCACACTGTGGCCATTTAAGTATAATGTTGCTCACCTCTGAGAAATGACTGTGGGGTTTTCCCCGTGTGTTCTACTTGTCCACATTTCTGTTGCGAGCTTGAAAAACTTGATCCGGTAACCTAATGTATATTCAGTAACATCAGGAGGAGCAGGGGAGAGGGAGATCTTTTCTCCCTTTGTAAATACATTCAATTTGGGGTGTAAACATAATGTTTGAACAAATGAGTACTGGAAACTGCTGATCTCTGGTGTCTGAAAATTTTATAGTGACGGTGCTTATAGTCATAAACCTGATGGTTTTTGGCTGAGAAATTTGGCTCTGAATCTGGGCTCTTGGGACACATTTTTTTTTTCTTTCAAAACTGTCTGATTATTCTTATTTTGATATAATGTGATGAATGGGTCTGGCTTTTAAATACTTCAAGTACAATCGATATACTTTTTTACCTTCAAGGAATGAGCTGATTTCCACCCCCCACCCCCATTGTTGAATAGTTCTTTCTAAGTTTATTGTTAGAACATGGTACCTTTGAAACTATGCAAACTTGTCCTTTTTAACTTAAAAAGAGTATCAAGATTTTTAAACCTTTACTTTAATCCTCCATCTCTTGTTCCTGGTCCCCCATGGAAATATTTTCTAGTTGAAAAAGCAATGTAGAGAAATAATCAATACCCTCCCTCCACCCCTTTTTTTGGTCCCTTCATGAAAAGGCTTAGATTTTCCTCTTATCTCTGTGTCTGCCTAGCAACTCATACGTCTGTCTAGGACCAGGCTGTGTATATGCAGGAGGGTAGCTATGACTCAGGAAAAAGGTGATGCAGGAAAAAGTGACAGAGGGATCCAGGGACAAAGAGGGATGGGCTTGGGAGTGAATAGGTCGGTTGTTGATGCTGATTCAGTTCTGATGCTTCCATTTTCCCCTGAAAAGTTCTTCTAAATCTGTGTAGAGCTCGGTATTTTTTTTTTCTTTTGCCATCTGTGGTTTATGGGTGGGTAACGGAAATGTGTATCTCTGAGATAGTGATGAACAGCTGCAACCTTTTTGAGCCTAATATTTAATAGGCTGGGAGTTTACAAGCTGCTTCCCTTTACAAAAACAAAGCGATGGCGCTGGAAATGTGTGGACTCTGTGGAGAACAGACTTAACAGCTAACGGCTGATGTTTGAGATGCCGAATTGCACATCACACACAGGCAAGTGGTTCTTAGAAATCTGGTAAGCCAGAAAGCTCTAGGACAGTAGTCGGCAAACTCATTAGTCAACAGAGCCAGATATCAACAGTACAACGATTGAAATTTCTTCTGAGAGGCAAATTTTTTAAACTTAAACTATATAGGTAGGTACTTTGTTATTAACTTAATTAGGGTACTCCGAAGCTGGCCTTTGCTAAAAACTCAAGGGGCCAAAGAGCCGCATGTGGCTCTCGAGTTGCAGTTTGCTGACCATTGCTCTAGGAGGTCATTTGGTATCTAATAAAAGAGTAATATCCAAATTGACCATACCTTTGCTAAACCCAATAAACCACGCCCACAAGCCAATCAGGAACAATATGCAAATTAAAACCCAACCAAGATGGCTGTTGCCCATGGCAGAGCGATCTGCTGGGTTCCCAAGGCTGCGGGAGGGTGGGAGGAGCCTCTTCCAAGAGGCTTTTCCCCCCTGGCCTTGGGGTGGGCTTGGGCTGGGGCTGGGGCAGGGCCAGCCAGCGATCAGCTGGATCACAGGGTGATCGCTGGCTGGGGTCCCCTGGCCAAGGACGAAAGCCTCGGCAGGTTGTGGGTGAGCTGTCAGTAGGGCATCTCCTGAGGGCTCCCAGTATGTGAGAGGGGGCAGGTTGGGCTGAGGGACCTCCCACCCCCAGTGCATGAATTTTGTGCACCGGGTCCCTGGTTGGTATATAAATCCGTATCATTGAAAGCAGAGCCTGCCAGGAGTTTCCTCTGCACACCTGGCATGTGACTGTAGGGAGTTGTCTTTCTAAATGTGGTCTTTGCTACTCAGGGTGTCCAGGATCAGCATGTAAACTCCTGTTGGTGGAGCCAAAACTGCCACCCAGTTTATCCTCAGCAGCTCCTCTGGCTTCAGATGATCACTGGTTTGCTTCCTTCCCCACCGCAGCGTGGGGTAGCCCTCTCCTGGCTGGTTACTCCACTCTGCACACTCTGCACACTCTGCACACCAGTGGTGCATTGGCACCGGCGAGCTTGGGACCAGGCCTGGCCGACTTAGGCGTTGCTGCTCCTTGTTCTTCCCGATGTCACTTTTTCCACATTGTGCAGTGGGAATGAAGTGGGATCCTCGCCTGTCATACCATTTGCTGTTGACATTTTTTTTGTGCTGTAATTCAAAGGAGCTTCAGGATAGATGGGAGATATTGCAGACTTTCCATAGAGCTGATAACGATTTGCTCCAAGCACCATCATATATGCACCCCACCCCCACATTGCGTAGAGCTTTAGGCAGCTGACTCAGTTGTTTGGGAGAGGAAACGGATTAGAACAAGCAGAGTCTTTCCCAGGACAAAGTGTTATCAGTCTGTGTTTTCCTCCCTCCTCACCCCTCCTTTGGCACAGAGAGAGAGGAATGCTGGCCAACAGAGCCACGGACAGGCGAGGTAAGCCTGGTGGCGGAGTGGAAGTCCCTCGGCTTTGCGAGATGTGATTTGGACACTGAATGTGTATGTGCAGTTTTATGAATATGACTAATTAATGTGGACCAACATTTGCAGGCCTCATCTTTGGAAGCAATATTCTCTTTAATGCAGATAATTTTAAAAATTACCTATGCAAGAGAGAAGCTATAACCTAGAGAAATCAGCAAATGCGAAGTGACATGGCCAGTTTCAGCCCGCAGCCTTCTCCTCGGGAAGGCCCTCGTCCTTGGTGCCGGCATCCCTTGGCAGTTTGGGTTAAGTAGCTGGCCACTTTGTAGTGTTTTACAGTCCGTTGTGCACGTGACTCTCGCTCTCTCTATGGATTGCAGGTTTTGTGCAAGTAGAGTACATGGCTTTCTGTGTCTCTTGTGTTTGGTAGGAGCCGTCGAAGCGCACGGTAAGCCGTGGTTCTTTTGCCCAATGAAGATACAGATCCATAAATGAGAATATGGTTCAGAGCTTTGATACCAAATCCCTGACTCCACAATGTACTTCCTGTTACTTTGGGAAGGTCACCAGACTTCGTGAAACTCACTCTTCTCATCTGCAAAACGGGAATAATGATTGTACTTACCTCAAGGGTGTGTGAGGGTGTGTGTGTGATGTGTGCAGAGTGCTTGGCCTGACACCGGACACACAGTAGGTGCTCAAGGAGTGGTGGTTGTTTAACAAGACAGAGAGAATGAGGGAGAGCAAGAGAGAGAAACTCTATAACATGCTTCTGAGTCCTGTGGCAGGATCCTGCCTCTTCGCTGTCTATTCCTCATTTCTCTGCCCAGGCTCTGGGTGGAGATGAGGGCCCCTTTCTCCTCAGTTCCATCTTTCCTCTTTCTCTTCTTCCTCTCTCCCCATCTTGGGCTCAACCTGCAGGTTGGGCTCGTTCTGCCAAATTTGACTCAGTTTATCCTATCTGCCCTTCAAGGAGTCCTCGCTCCATTCTGGCATAAACCCAGGACTGAGTTTATGTGCTGGGTAGATGATTTGGAGAGTTCCTGAGAAGCAGACGAGCTAGGATTGAACTGTGCATTCCAACAGGCTAAACCCACTGTCAGAGAAGAGGGCCCCGCATATTGACAGCTTATGTTCAGATCATGTGCACCCAGAGGGGAGCAGTCACATAGCAAATCCAGTATTATTTCTATACTGTCACTACTGGATGTCCCTTTCCTTGATATTCTCCATCTCCTCCATCTGCCTCCCCGAATTCCCTCCCTCTACCCCTCCCACCCCCACACCCCCCATCAATCTTATTTCAAAGCCCACCTGGTCACCATGGGAAGAGGGCAGAAGAGTCTTATGTTAAAGAGTTTCTGTTAAGATGGGAAGCGCTGCGTTCAGGGAAGCCTGAGCAAGTAAAAGCTGCCTGACCAGACAGCCAAGACAGCCTGGAGTTGGCTGCTCAGGGCGAGAGCTGCTCTCGAATATGGGAGGGGCGGCCTCCTGCTGCTATTGAGAACCTGAGCTTTGTCAGCATGCAAATTTATGTTTTTAATATGCTGTTCCTTAAGTTCTGAAAAGTCTTATTTTGTTTTTCTAGCGGATTTTTAAATTAAAAACCATCTTAGGCAGCCAAATAAGACCCTGGGAATTTGATCAGAAAAACAAATCGCTGATCTTTGTAACCGATCTTTATGGAGAAAGGAGCTGACGTGAGTGTGTGGGCCCCCGAGTGCCTGACCAAGATGAGCTTGCTGCCGAACGCACGCACGGCATACGGCATACAGCGGGTGTGAGCCTCCATTCATTTCTGACACATGCTGATTTAAGATGCGAAAATGAGTGTTTGGCCAAGCCAGCAGGGCCCGTGCCAAGAAAAGCCTATTAGGTTGGTGGCTGAAAGGCTGAATTGTTAGGATTTACTTAACGGCGAGGCTCTGCCAGCTGCTGTAAGTGCCCACTTAGATGTCTGAGTGCCCGTCCTTGTTCCCCGGGACTGGGGTCTCGTTGGTGCAAGAAACATGGACACCACACGAGAGGCCACTTGAAAAGGACGCTTTCTTATTCTTTGGGCCTTTTAAGTGGATATCTTCAGTTTATCAAAGTAACATGAGGCACTCACAAATTTTAAAAGGAAAATGCCTGGAAATTGGGTCTGTCGATGTGTGCGGGAGAGATATTAAGAGGGTGACCATGTTAAACAATAGTCAGCATAGACAGATTGTTAAAACTGTCATGGCGGTCATAGTTGTCATTTATTCGTTCATTCAGAGTGGGTTGGGCATCTCATCTAGAAGGCTTTTGCTGGCGTGTTGGGTAGGACCCCACATCTCAGCACGTTTCTAACCCAGCAGGGTAGACAGAGGTCACACAACCAATGATAATGGAAAGCCTAAGGAAGACATGAGAGGCACCAAGCCTTTTTTTAATTTAATATATTTTATTGATTTTTTTACAGAGAGGGAGGGAGAGGTTTAAAGAGTCAGAAACATCGATGAGAGAGTAACATCGATCAGCTGCCTCCTGCACACCCCCCGCTGGGGATGTGCCTGCAACCAAGGTACATGCCCTTGATCAGAATTGAACCTGGGACTCTTCAGTCCGCAGGCCGACGCTCTATCCACTGAGCCAAACCAGTTTCAGCAGAGGCACCAAGTCTTAAAAACTGGAGTTCAGGCACGGAGAGGTCATTCTGACGTGGAGGGTTTGTTCATTTTTTCTCTCCTTCATCCATATTCTTGTGGGAACATAAAGATGTAAGCAGGTGGGTGTGGAAACAGATACTTGTGTGTCTCTACACTTACATTCCCTGGAAGGAACTGGAAGTTAGGCGTGAGGAAGGAGACGAGGAAACTAATATTTACTGGGAACCCCCATTCTCAACCAGGGGCTGGGGCTGGGTATTGTAGTCTACCTTTTACAGATGGGAAAACAGGTTCAGAAAGACATTGGCCTTCGATAATATGTTTAAAATGGTGGAGATAACTGTTGGACACCCCAAAATACTAAGCCGTGTCTGGAAATTGGGCGGGTTAGGTTGGGAGGTTTTGTGTCCTGTTCTTCTGTCACTGTCTCCGAAGGGAAGTTTAAAGGACCTTAACCCATTTAGCCAGTGCCTGGCTCATGCGATGTAGTCAGCACGTATTTCCTTCCCTCCTGGAAACCAGGGTTTCTCAACCTCGACACTAGTGACACTTTGGTCAAGGGTGCTGTGCCTTGTAGGACAGGCCTCTGCCCATTGGATGCCAGTAACACCTCCTACCAGTTGTGACAACTGCAATTTTTCTAGACCTGTTAACAGTCTGTTGGGGGCACACTGACCTGTTAACTACTGGGCTACAGACTCAAGACAGGAACGTGTGGACTGTGCACCTAGGGATCAGAGGTGCTAGTTGGCAAGGAGGATCCTGGACCCAATGGGAAAGAAAATGACCTTGAAAGAAGGTACTGACCTTGGGTGTCCAGAGGTGGGGAAGGAAGAGAGGATGTGAGTGAGAGGTCTGGGGCAGTGGCTGTTTTAATCTGGCTATTGTGTGCTGTCCCAGGAAGGGACAGGACTGCTGTGTCCCAGAGGTTTGGGGTGGAACCGACCATGAGTAAGACTTAGAGAGGCTGCTGGTCAGCCTTCCTGATGTCGCCAGCCTGGGTGTGAGAGCCACCCATGGCTAACCCCGAGGTTCCGCTGTACCCCTCCTTGCTGAGCAGGCTGCTGTGAGTCAGGGCTCTGAGCCCTCACGCCCTAACCTCCGTCCACTTCTCTCCCAGGGCTGGCACTTGGCTGCCATCCTGATGACCTATTTTCAGCCTGCTTTCATAGCTGTGTGTTTTTTCATGTTGATTCCTCATTTTTAGTTCAAAGCTAAATAATTCTTACTTTTTATTCTCTTCTCATGCTCCTAGTTTCTGCCATTTTAGCCCGCTGGATAGTATAGCTTGCTGTGTGACTGTGGGGAGCCCTCATGGCTTAGTTGTTGCATCAAATATCCCTTCCTTATCACAGGGCTTTCAAAGGTGAAATGTCAGGTCGGGGGACCCCTGATAGGTGGTGTGAAGTATACTTTCTGCTCTGTGGCCCAGCTTCCTGAGGAGGGCACTTGTTTGCAAGTCAACTGGGAAAGCTTGTCAGAGAGGAAGAGCCTGAAAGGACTGGGGCTGATTGGCCGGGCACGTGGAAAGGGAAATGTGTCAGTCATGGTGCTGGCTGGAAAGAGTCCACTCCTGAAGGGCTAGTTCCGTGGTTGGCAAACTGCGGCTCGCGAGCCACATAGGCCCTTTGGCACCTTGAGTGTGGCTCTTCCACAAAATACCACGCCCTGGGGCGAGTCTCTTTTGAAGAAGTTTAAGTTTAAAAAATTTGGCTCTCAAAAGAAATTTCAGTTGTACTGTTGATATTTGGCTCTGTTGACTGAGTTTGCCGACCACTGGTCTAGGTGAAAGCTATAGGGTGGCCCAGTATGCAAGTCTGGGGATTCCGCAGCGTGCTTAGGGCCAAGGAGGCCACATGCACCTGCACTTCAGGGAAGAAACACCCACCTCTCCCTTCAGCCTCCCACCAGTGCCTCTCATTAACCACTTGCAGGGAGCCAGGGAGGCAGTATTCAAGGACAGCCTCCTGGCTGGGCAGAGAAGAGTGAAGAATAGATTGATGGGGGGTGGGGGGGGAGAAAGAGAGGGAATTCGGGGAGGCAGATAGAGGAGATGGAGAAGATCCAGGAAAGGGACATCCAGTAGTGACAGTAGTGAAATAATACTGGATTTGCTATGTGACTGCTCCCCTCTGGGTGCACATGATCTGAACATAAGCTGTCAATATGCGGGGCCCTCTTCTCTGACAGTGGGTTTAGCCTCCATTCTCCCCCGGAGACCACCACCTTCAAAGCGCTGCTCTCCTCTCGCAAATTCTTGGGGCATTTCCTTTGTGGAACAGTCTTCTAGCATTAGACTCCCCACACTGCACTGCTGGCTGTGTGTGCATGTGTGTGTGTGTGTGTGCGTGTGCATGTGTGCGCGCGCGTATGTGTGTATGTGTCTTCCCTAGTTTGCTCCTTAAGGCGTGTTCTTTTGTTCCCAGCATCTTGCAAAGAGAAGGTATTCCAGAAATACATATTTTTGATGATCGATTATTATAATTGATCACAATCACAACATTTTGAAATGAAGGAGTGTAGTCATTGTTCCTATGAGTTTTAAAAGGGGACAAGTAATCACTAAGAAGTTCGTTCCTTAAGGTGCATAGGGAAGCACCCTGAGCGGTGACAGCCCCACGGAAGGGGGAGGGTCCCAGGATCACTGTGCTGAATGGAGAGCAGGATATGGACAAAATGGCTGCGTCCTTTCCACGGTAGCACCCTGATGGTTTCCCCAAAATATGTTGGCATTTTTACCATCTTACCTATTCTCAGTGTCATAGATATTTTAAAATTTTCAAATATGGGGGAAGAGGCGAGTCTGGAGGGAGTAAAATATGGTTCGCCCCATTTCAGTTATCTGAGGGGAAACAGGTGCCAGGAGCAAGAGGCACTACTCACTGACCTGCCCCACGTCAAAGCCAGCGCAGGGCGCTCCTTAGAGAAGCCGGCATCCACGCCAGCCTCCATCGTGCCTCGCCTCTGGACAGAGCCTCTTCACAGCATCAGCACGCCGGCGGCCCTGGAACCTTAGTGATTTAAAAGGGAAAACTCATGGGACGTGGATCGACTCTTTTTGGAAGTGGCACTCTCCTTGCTGTCAGTCGTTCCTCTCACATTCGCTCTCTTTTTTATGCTGCCTGAAAATTGGGGCAGCGAAAAGGAAAGAGGGACTTTTAAGATAGAATTCTTCCCCAGTACATTTTTTTAATTGACTCTAGGGCACGTAGAAAAGTGTTACCGTGTTCTGAAAGGATAGGATTTAATTATTGTTTAAAATTAGTTCTAGAGGAAGTGCGTGGAGTTGTCCCCAAGAGAAGGGAGGGTTCCAGTGGAACCGTGTACACGGGTTGATGGGAAAAGAGGCTTCTGCTGCAGGGGGTTGGGGAACGTTGCCATCCCTACAACAAGGCGTCAGTCAGCCTCCCTGTGCGGGGGGGGGGAGCGAGTGGCAGGACCGCCGGGTGTGAGGATGTGAAAGGACCAGGGAGAGCTTACCTTACAGATGGGGACAGCTGGACACAGCAGTTTTCAGCGAGGTGTCACTCTTGCTCCTTGGTTTGCACCCCTCCCTGCAGTAACAAAGAGGTTAAAGGCCAGAGGACAGTAGCCTGAGAGCCAAGTGGGAGCAGGCGTTTAGAAATTGGCCGCCGTGGGGTGGGAGGAAGGAGGATATTGGTGACAAGCAGAGATCTGCGTGAGAGCTTCTAGTTTCTCCCTGACCCTGGGAGGGAAGTGGGAAGTGGGTTTTCACGCTTCTCTTACAGAACTCGGAGAGGTTAAGCTTGAGGTGCCAGAGTTCAACTCAGTGTGGATTAAAATGCATGTATATATGTTCATATGGAAAATAATACAAGAATTCAGTTTAAGGAATATACTTTGTATAAATGTGAGAAATAGCCTAACAGTGGATGGCATGCCACACTTAATGGCAATAAATTTATTGGAAAAATGAGTTAGCAAAACAAGATGTGAATCCATTTGTCAAAACATGCTCCACAAAAAATCAATGAAAGCATTCTATGAGATTTAGTTGGACAAATGGAATTTCCAATATAGAATATGCATATTTTGTTATTACTGATATGTTGTTATACGTCTTCTACATCAGGACTTTGGTATATAAATCCGTATCATTGTCTTCACAATTGTAAACTTACTTTTGCCCCACCCTGTACTTACGTGTGTGTGTGTGTGTGTGTGTGTGTGTGTGTGTAATGTATATAGTTGACACTTGAACAATGCAGTGATTAGGGATTCTGACCCCCCGTGCAGTTGAAAATCCACTTACAACTCTTGACTCCCTAAAAGCTTTACGTACAGCCTACTGTTGACCAGGAGCCTTACCAATAACATAGTCAATTAACATATTTTTGTATGTTATATGTATTTTATATATGATATTGTTACAATACAGTAAGCTAGAGAAAAGAAAATGTTATTAAGAAAATCAAAATACATTCATAATTTGTGTATAAGTGGACCCCCATAGTTCAAACCCATGTAGTTCAAGGGTCAGCTCACACACATATATGTGTATACATGGGCATACATTTATTGTAAATTTTACTGATGTAGAAGATGTATAATAATTCATAAGTAATAACAAAATATGCATATTCTTTATTGGAAATTCCATATGTCCAACTAAATCTCACAGAATGCTTTCATTGATTTTTTTCCATGGCCTGTCCTATGGTGGATCACGTTTTTGACAAATGGATTTACATCTTGATCTGCTAATTCATTTTTCCAACAAATGTATTGCCATTACGAGTGACATGCAACCTGTTAGGCTATTTCTCACACTTGTACCAATTATGTTCGTTAAACCGAACCTCTTTCAACCTCGGCACTGCTGATTGCTGTAGTGCTAACTGACTTTCTAGCTTTTGGTGCCCTTGCAGGGACTAGGACAGTGCTTGATTCTATATTATTTAACAGTGACTGTTTAACAACCCGCTCACTAAATTCCTGCAAAGTGAGCAGTGGGCTCTCATGAACCAGGATAGCAGGCTCAGGCCCTTCCCCAGCTCCACTGATAAGGTCTGAAAAGGCAGGTGCATATCTGTCTTATTCGCTGTTGATCCCAGTCCCAATGTGTGGCCAGAGAGTCGGTAGTATTGGTGGCATGAATGAGTGAAGTGTCAAAGCCGGGGCCAGGAGCCAGTTCACGGGACTCTGTTTGCAACACTTGAGGACAAGGGCCTTAGTTGGCAGTGAGGAAACTCGGGAGAGAAGGGAGAGAAGAGGCACTAGAGACCGTCTCCAGATCAGAACCAGCCCTGCCTTCTGGTGGGATGTTAGCGCTCTGGGCAGAGTGATACAAAGAGGAGAGAGGCCAGCATCTCCTTTGGTGGCCTGATCTTCCAGCTTCATTTAATCTGCATTATCTTCCCCGTCTTCAAGGAAAGAAAAGGCCTTCTTGCCTGGCAGTGTGGTGACTTCTGGTAGTCATCATACCCAAGGGGGGTGACCAGGTGTGGGGAACAGGAGTGTTATGTCCCCTATGCCATCTGCAATGAAGCAGATAATGCATTCATGTGACACAGAAGTCAAAGAGGGTATACAGGGAATGATAGCGTTCCTCCTTCTGTCTTCCAAAAATCAGCTCCTTAGCCTCTTGGGGATCCTTCCAGATTCAGTCTATGCATAAATTCAAACCTCTATTTTTACATTTTTATTGAAATAGTATCACGTTAAACACATTGTTCGATACTTTGGTTTTTTCTCCTAATAACATATCTTGAAAAATCATCACTCTACAAAAATAAATGCCTCTTTCTGTTCTGTAGGTTTACCATAACTTATTGAATACTCTACCCTATCTATTAACTTTTAGAGTTCTTTTATAGTTTCTTATTACAAACAATTCTTCAATGGACATCTTTGTAGAAAATGTTGAACTTATCGATAGGATAAATTCCCAGAAGTGGAATTGCTGGGCCAAAGGTTATAAGCATTTGTCACTCTGATAGGTATTGCTGACTTGCTCTTCATATAAGTCAGTTTGCAACCCAATGACCCACAATTGAGAGAGAGCTGATTTCTCTGTCCTTTCCCACAACGATTTAGTTCTTGCCACTTTGATAAGTTTAGTTTCATTAATTTTTACGTATGAGTAAGTATACACATTTTTTTCATGTGTTTAAAAAATCTTTGCTGTGAATTTTCAGTTCATACTATTTGCTCATTTTTCAGTAGCTTTGAAATCTCTATATGATTTGTAGGAGCTCTTTATATTTTAAAAATAACTTTATGCCCAGTTATTGTGGGCTCGATCCTCAGTGTGGGGCATGCAGGAGGCAGCCAATCAATGATTCTGATCATTGATGTTTCTCTCTCTCTCTCCCTCCTCCTCCCTCTCTTAAACCAATAAAAAAAATAATAATAATTTTATGTTTCTGGTGTGATTTACACATCTGCTCTCTAGGTTGCCATTTGTCTTTTGACTTTGTTTCTGGTGTTCTCCCTCCACAGATATGTTGTTTTGTGTGTTCTTTTTTTAATTAAAAATATTACAGAAAAGCTCCCTGCTGCAGGGAGGGGACCCTAGAGAGTTGGTGGAGCAGCTCCTTTGTCTAGGGGTTAATGTGTGCCCTGCTAACTTCTCATTGGTTGGGTTAAAAATTTCTGCCCTAGCAACATCCGTACATTTTACACTTCAGGGTTTCCGCTCCTTCTCCCTGCCCCGTGAGTTCAGCCCAGGATCAGGGCCCTTCCTTTGGGGATTTTACAGGGGACGGGGTGGGGCTGAGGAACTGGTTTCTGTCCACGTCTGCAGAATCCAGCTGCACCTCCCCTTCACATCTCCTCTTCTGTATTGTGATAAAATATACATAACAAATGGATCATTTCAACCATTTTTAAATGTACAGTCCCGTGGCATTAAGGACACTCATATTGGTGGTACAACCATCACCACCATCCATCCACCTCCAGAACTTTTTCATCATCTCAAACGGATATTTTTTTAGTGTCAAATTTCTCCAAAAAAAATTCTTTTTTAATCTTTTACAGGTTTTGTGTCACAGCTAAAAAGTCCTTTCACACTTTGAATTTACTAGAAAATATTTTCTGTGGTTTCTCCTAGTACTTTTATGTTTAAAGAGGTGATTCATCTGGAATTCATTTGAGTAGGAAGTGTGAGGTATGGCTCCAACTGTATTGTTTCCAGATAGTGCACCTTGGAATGCCGCTTGGTCATCAGACATGGTTTGAGACCTACCTCGCTGGACTCAACGGGGGAGGTTTCTGGCACTTGTGGTAGCTACAGGGAGACAGCGAGGAAGCCACTCTGATCAGTCCACGTGAGTTTCTAAAATTTAGCCTGACCGAAAGTAATGACATCGCATCCTAGAAAAATATGAGCTCCCAAGTGTTTATGTTTGTTAACCCAATAACATCGCAGACGTGGCAGTCAGTACTTTGTATGGAGTTGCTGACTGCCGTCAATATCCCCAGTGATGGAGTTGGATAGGATGGGTCTAGCCCACAGAACTCCCTGACTCACGGGCAAGGTTGGCCCCTGGGACCAGCAGTTTGTGCCTTGCCAGAGGCTCCAAAGGAGGCCAGGGAAGGGGGAGGTTCAGGCTGAAATCCTGCTGATGCTCTGAGGCCTCTGCATGGAGGAGGTAGCACCTGTTTCTAATTCACCCCAAAGGCACCAAATGGCCAAAGGTGCCCTGACACTACAAGTCAGTTTCCCAAGTTTCCAGGCCCACTAGCAGCACCTTCTGCATCTGTCTTCTCAGGATCCCATAGAGGAGGGTCATGGAGCACCCCTGGCATTCCATTACTCGGGGTAGCTGGTTATCTCAGGCTGCAAGCAGTAGAGACATTTCTGTGTGTTCCATGAGGTGTCAAGCACGGATCTGACACCTTGAACTTGCATCTTTCTCAAAAGCCTGAAGGTGAAGCTGAGGCAGGTTCCCTGCCAGAACCACCTCCTTACAGAATTCCAGGGGACACCAGTCACTGTCCATTCACATTCAAAGGGGCATGGACAATGCGCCCTGTGGTCTCCCCAGGGTCCTGTTTTATCCCACGGAAGCCTGTGGGTGACTATGGAAGCAACTGGGAAGCCAGAATGTGTTTTTCTGCATGTGGGGGTGAGTGCCAGGACTTTCTGCATCTGTTTTTCACTGTGCTTCGCCCAACATGAATTGAATTCATGAATCACACCATCTTAAGTTCCAGAAATAGTCCAAGGTCGATCTTTTGTTAGAGCAGCCATGTCCGTGTTGGGGACTTCTGGTCCTCCTCCTCCCTGTTTTCGTCTCTTCCCCCTGTGAGCTCTCCAAGGTCTGGCTCTGTGGCTTCTCCCCAATTGCTCAGCTGCTCTCACTAGGCCTGGCACATACTGGATGCTTGATGTTTGAGAAGCTTAATTATCTCTCCCTGTTTCTCTCTCTGTGAAGTAACAAGTCAGTTGTTCTTAAGGACATAACCAATCAATTGAGCCACAAATGCACAGAAAGATGTAAGTTTGTCTTTAAATATTAAAACTCAGTAAATATTTAAATTTTTTGTTCAATTTGGCTCTTTTTCCTGAATACTACTAGTTTTTTTCTGGTATAATTTGCATACAGTAACATTACACTTTTTTTTTTTTTTTAAGGCTGGCCCCAATATCACTAGCTCTTTATTTTTTAAAAAATATTTTATTGATTTTTTTACAGAGAAGAAGGGAGAGGGACAGAGAGTGAGAAACATTGATGAGAGAGAAACATCAATCAGCTGCCTCCCGCACACCTTCCACTGGGGATGTGCCCACAACCAAGGCACGTGCTCCGGACAGGAATCGAACCCGGGACCCTCCAGTTCGCAGGCTGACACTCCATCCGCTGAGCCAAAGCGATTAGGGCAACATTACACTTTTTATTGTACAGCTATATGAGGTGGTTTTCTTCTTTTTTGTTAATCCTCTAAAGGATATTTTTCCATTGATTTTTAGAGAGAGTGGAAGGGAGAGACAGAGAGAGAAACATTGATTAGTTGCCTTCACACACATCCCAACCAGGGCTGGGAATCGAGCCTGCAACTGATGTACATGCCCTTGACCAGAATCGACCGAAGCTCTTCCCACTGAGCCAGGACCTAGGGCTCCGTGAGTTTTAACAAATGCATATTGTTATATAACCACCAATCCAATCAAGATATATAGCAGTTCCATAATTGCCCCAACTTCCCTGTGCTCCTGTAGTCAACACTCCCATCGCCCCAGCATCTAGCGTCCACTGATGAGTTTTCTGTTCTTCAGGTCTCTCCATTTTGAGCATGGCATAGAAATAGCCTAGGAACCTTTAAAGTCTGGCTTGCATAATGCATTTGAGATTCACCTATGTTGCTATATCAATTCTTTCCTCTTTATTGCTGAGTGGTATTCTATCATATGAGTATGCCACAGTTTATCTAGTCACCAACTGAAGGGCATTCATAGTTTTCCAATATATTATTTTATATTTTGACTATTTCTATCTACTAGTGCAGTGGTTGGCAAACCGCAGCCCGCAAGCCTCATGTGGCTCTTTGGCCCCTTGAGTGTGGCTCTTCCACAAAATACCACGGCCTGGGTGAATCAGTTTTGAAGAAATGGCTTTAGAAGAAGTTTAAGTTTAAAAAATTGGCTCTCAAAAGAAATTTCAATCGTTGTACTGTTGATATTTGGCTCCGTTGACTACTGAGTTTGCCGACAACTGCACTAGTGGGTGGGATGCTTTTTAGAGAATCATGGTACTAACCAAGTATGTTTGGCATCTTTTTTTGAGGACAAAGTGGGCAGCATCTCCCAACACACTCTGTATGATTGGGCACTGGGTAGTCCTTTAAAATGATGGCAGGAGAGGTGTTCCCAAATCTGGTTGACATCTCACCTCTCAGCCATCCCTAATTATTCTCTGCTGCTCTCTCTTGAGTGATATGCTTTCTTTGATGTTCAGGCCAATTAGAAAGTTATAAAAGTGTTTCTCTGACAATGCAGAACCCAAGCTAAACCATCTCCATATGCTGTTTTCTACTTCAAAGACAGTTGGAGGATAGTTCACCACAATTTCTCCCCATTAGGATTGGGGAAGACTCTTAGCATTGGGGGCCAGGGAGGAGGGCATAGAAAGAACCAGCTGAACACACCCGTCTTGGCAGGCGATCAAAGGCGGCACCTGGAGATCAGAGGGCAAGATGTTGTTAGTTGTGTGTAATTGTTTAGCGGATGGGAACAGAATGACATAAACATTCCGTGAGAGCAAGCCCGGTGCACAGCTTCACACTCCAGCGAGGAGAACTGGTGTCTGCTCTTCATTGGCAGGTTGTGTCATTTCAGGCAGCCCTCTGCCTGTGTAGGTGTTGGTCTACATAGTGGCATTCAGGAGACTCAACTTTTGACCTTGACTGGTGTGCTCTTGAGCATTGTGTGTCCTCGGGAGACCACTGGCCTTCCAGTTCCTCTCTGCTAAGGTGTAAGGCTTGGAGGAGAGGGTTTCTTGGGGCTCTGACCCTGATCTCACTTTCTCAGAGCTTTAGCACATGATTGCTCTTGGTATCTGCTGGGTCTACAAGTCCAGAAACGACACTTCAGTACCACAGACGCCTCTGCTGCCATCATGGCTTACAGAGCATCAAGGGTGACTATGCTCAGCTGTGGGACAAGCCTGGGCTGGCCGAGCCCGCCTGCTAGCAGAATGCAGATAAGAGCTTGCTCCTGCTGAGTGAGCTTCTGGGAAAAATTTTCTGAATTCTCTGAACCCAGGCCTACAAGGAAAGTGATCTGGCAAAAGATTCCCCGTCGCCTTTAAAAGTCCCTTATATGTAGATGTGCATGCAATACAGTCTTCCATTAACCAGTATATCAAAACACAAACCTAATGTTGTCTTTGGACCATTTCCAAACACTGAGCTTTTTGAGCTAGCACTTGCTGAATTATTGGGACTTCCCTCAGGTGGCTATTCATATCCTCCTTTTCTTGCAAGTGACATTTGAAATACTTCTCCTTTGATGCACGCATGCTAAGCCAAGAGAAAATCCTAGGACCTAAAGGGGTCGTTTGGCTGAGGGCAAAAGATCATTTGCCGACCAGAATGCGGAAATCGCTGAGCGTCTTTGGCTGCTGCATTCCAGTGAGTTTGAAAGGGAAAGTTACATTTTAAAAGCATTCGTATTGCACATATGCCTCCCACATTATTTCAAGCGTAAGTAGTGTGAATGCCATATGTCGATATAGCAAGTCACATTTGCTGATGACACTAATATTAATGTACAGTGTAAGTCTAATAGTCTATACCTTCAACACTCACCTACATTAGTCAGACTTGTGAGAACTGAAGCCTGGCTTAAGTGTGTTGACGCTGTGTCCGTTTGGAAGTGCATTGTTAGAATGCATGGACTATTTTCTCTTCGCTGGGTATTCTTCCTCTAAAGAGCCCTGTGCTAACCCTCACCTCCTTCAGCATTAACTCCGAGGTCCCATTCCCAGTGAAGCCCTATGAAAACCACCTCTCACCCCACACTCTTCCCTGTTTTCTGCCCTACTTTCTATTTTCTAAAGTACTTCTCACCTAACCTCCCTGCCTCATCTTTTTTTAAAATGAAGGTTCTTATTGATGATGACTCTGGGCAGAGATCTTTGTTTTATCCCAGGCATCTAGAATGGTATCTGACACATAGTAGTTGCTTTAAGGAAAAGTGACCAATGTGTGCCTGGGTGCATGAGGATGTGCTTGGCATAGTTTTTTTGATTGTTAGCTTTTTTCATTTCCTGGCTACAAGGCTGGAGGAAAGGGCCAGGTTGCACTGGAGGAGGCTGAGCTTTAACAGCATATGGGCTGCAGCCACATCCCTTTTCCTGCAAGAATGGCTGGCTACATGGAGGCTGCCTGGGGGAAAGAAGCCGCCAGCCCCAGGGGCTCAGGCCAGCAGGGAGAGCCCAGAAGGGAGTTCCTGTCACTTGCCCCTCCGTGCAGGTCAGATTCCCCCTGCTGTTCTGGGATCTGGTCTGCTGTGAATCTCCTTGTGGTCACCTCTGGCTCTTTGAATTTGGGGGAATTTTGAGAATTCTTGGTGTTGGGGGGGGGGTATCTGATGGCTCCCTAACTTCTCAGAACCCCTTGTTTCTGATCTGCAAAGTAAGATCATGAGAACTGCCTTAGAGATCTGTGCACATTATATGAAAGAATGTACGTAATTTCTTATTGCAGTGCTCTTATTGTTTTAAAGGCCCCCCCTACCTACCCAATATTTACAAGTAAAAACAAATCTTGTCCCTGTATTTTTCCCAGCAAAAACCTATATGGTTTCTCTTGTATTCTGTTATTATTCCATTCACCATAGCTTATGTCACAGCAACATAGCATCTTCCAGGAGGTGAGAAATAAGCCGAACCTCTAGACTGTCGCTTTCATGCACTTGTCAAAAGTCCAGAAGCAGCTGCAAGCTCCTGTAACTTAGAACATTAACCTCAGAGCTGCTGCATTCTCAACACAGTTGTATCCTCAGTTCATGCATTTAGTCCTTTGTAGGGCCACTTGGTTTTAAATTTGCAGATTGATTTCAAGTTTATTCTGCATGCACAATTTCTGTTAAGCACCGTTAGCAACATCAATCTGCCTGAGGGTCAAATACTACGTCTGCTTTTCTGGACCCATTTTGAAATTGGAAGAGAAAGTTAATATGCAGCTGCATGCACCATTTAGTTTTAATAATGGATGAGTTCTTTCAGCCATTGTACTTCTTAAAAAATCCCAGAATAATGTCCTTCTGTTTGAGGAATATTAATTTGGCGCCTTAAAGAGATAAACATGTTATTTAATTTTTAAACCCCACCTTTATGTGGAATTCTGACATTTTGCAACAGCCCAAATGGGAAGAGTTTCTTTATGCGGGCTGGGTACGGCTGGTGCCACGTGACAAGGATGCGCAGAGGGGAGCCTTCTGTGGCAGGTGGGAACAAATATCCCCGCCACTCCCCAGGGGGCCCTTTTGAAGGTCAGCCTCTCTGCAACAAAGGTAGTGGTGGGGGCCAGACCAGTGACCTCTCCATATTCATGCAGGTCTTCCCTTCAAAGGAGACTTTTAAGTAATTTTCTTCCCCATGGGGATGGAGCAGCTGTGAGCCAAGGATTAGCATCAGGCCTTTTACAAATAGAGACTGGTGAATTTCAGAAATGCTTTCCCTCTGGGAAGTCAGGTAGAGGCATGGAAATATTTTAAAGTATCTGTTCATCTAACCCTGTCTCTTAAAGTGGAAGGGGGAGGGAGGGAGCAGAGTCAGAGAGAGTGAGAGCGAAAGCTAAGAAAGCTGAGAGAGGAGCCCCTCCAGCTTCGCTTATGGAAGGGGGTGGAGGGGATGAAGGAGGGTGAGAGAAGGGTCAGAGAGACCTTTGTCATTACTTAAAGGGAAATGGCCTGGTCTTTTCGTTTTGCATGCAGCGAGTACTCTTCATGTCCACCCAGCATGGATCCTAGCTTGTCCACGAGCATCCCTTTTGTGCATGGTCCCCTCTGAGTGGGGGGCTGTGCCCTGTGCCCGCTGGCTGCCAGGAGCTGGCTGGAGCTCTTTAAGGAACTGCCACCAGTTCCCAGCCTGCTTATTCAAAGGAGAAGCAGCCTTTGACAGCAGGCCTGATTTCTTTCCTTGGAGCTTTCCTGTGTTTTCTTCAATTGAGCACGTGTTGCTTTGTAATTGGGAAACTCAGAATCAACAGCAAGAGGAAGGGCCCTGAGGTGGCCTATCTGAAGGCTGTGTGAGTGGTAAGAGAGAAAGGCAGGGGCGTGTTTCAGACCAGTGCAAACCTCTGGTAGAATGGTGACCCAGGACGAGGAGAGAGGCAGAAAAAGTAGCCACTTCAGTTGAATGCGAAGTAAAAACAACCCTTTCCACAGCAGATGGCATGGAATTCCTCAGAATTTCATACTGAGGCTATAGACACAGTTGACCTTGAACAATATGGAGTGGGGAGTGGATTGGGGTTGCTCACCGCCGCACAGATGAAAATTCACACCTAACTTTTGACTGCCCTAAAACTTAACTACTAGTAGCCTACTGTTGGCCAGGCGCCTTAGCAATAACCCAAACAGTGTATTAACACATGTTCTGTGTGGTATATATACTGTACACTGTACTCTTACAATAAAGTAAACTAGGAAAAAGAAAATGTTGTTAAGAATATTATAAGGTTTGTAAATTTTCTCAAATTCTCACAAACCTTCCAAAGACTTCTCCAATATAGATATGGGGGGGGGGAGAAAAAAACACACCCTGTAAGTGGCCCTGCACAGTTCAAAACCATGTTGACCAAGGATGAACCGTATTGTAGTACATGGTTTAAAAGGCTAGTTGCCTGAAAGTTAAACTGTTATCTCGTTTGCTGTGCATGTGGAGGAGCTCACAGAATGTCGGGGAATACTGGAATGCAGGGAGAAACCAGTGTCTGAGTGATTGGTATCAGTTCAAAGATCCCCAGGGGCTTTCGAAGCATATTTTCCATGAGATGTAGTAGGTGATGCTGAGAGTGGTCAGGCTGGCTCTTGGCTTTCCTTGATGAGGTACCATCATCATTAACAAATTCCTCAACAGGCGTCAGTTGACCTTGAACAATATGGGGTGGGGAGTGGATTGGGGTTGACCACAAGGAGATTCACAGCAGACCAGATCCCAGAACAGCAGGGGGAATCTGACCTGCACGGAGGGGCAAGTGACAGGAACTCCCTTCTGGGCTCTCCCTGCTGGCCTGAGCCCCTGGGGCTGGCGGCTTCTTTCCCCCAGGCAGCCTCCATGCAGCCAGCCATTCTTGCAGGAAAAGGGATGTGGCGTCAGTGCTGGGCAAATTGGAATTAATGACACCCTTTGATCTGTTGGTAAGCACATGTGCCGTTAGTAATTGGTCCCAGATGTGGCTAGGGTCGCATGATTTACATCAGGGGTCACAAAATATGGCTTTAAGGCCAACATCTGGCGCCCTGCCTTTTTTGTACAGCCCACATGCTAGAAATGTTTTTCACATTAAAAAAAATGATTGGGGAGGGGATCAAAAGACAAATAATATTTTGTGACATGTGAAAATTACATGAGATTCAAATGTCAGTATTCATAAATAAAGTTTTATTGGAACACAGCCACACCCATTTGCTGGCCTTTTGGTCTGTGGCTGCTTTCATGCCGCAGCAGCAAAGCTGAGTGGTTGTGGCAGATCTGTAGCCTTCGAAGCTGAAAATACCTTCTGTCCAGCCTTTTGCAGAAAAGTGCCCAGTCCCTGGTTTACATCAGTGGGATAGGCATGTACCGTCAACCCGTGCTATTTAAACGCTGAGATCTGAAATGTATTAAATTAGTTCCATTTATATCACAATGTAACTATTTTAATTTTGGTAATTTCAATAGCACTTCTCATACTCCCTATAAAAATCTGAAAATGCCAGACAGGGAAAAATACGTGTAAACAGTTGAGTACACAGAACCTATTGTCCCTGAAAGAGCCCTTGGATGCTTTCAGAGAAGAAAAACCTCATCCCTCCTTCTCTGCCCTTCCTTTTCTTCCATCTTTCTGATGGACATTTTCAGATATACAGAGAACTGTACAGTGAATACCAATATGCCCACCACCAGATTCTATGATTGCTAACACTTCTCTTTGTTTCCTCTCATGCATCCATCATTCTGTCTCATTTTTTATGCATTTTAATGAGATGTAGATATTACTAAATTCCACCACAGGTTACTTTTATTTCTACTGTTGACTAGTCACTGCATGAAGGAATATTTTTATTCCCTAATTGGAATAAAAGGGAGGCATTAAAAGCCAATTGGAGCGAACAGGAAGCTATGATATAATTGAAGCTTGCGTGTGTGTGTGTGTGTGTGTGTGTGTGTGTGTGTGTGTGTAGATAGATAGATAGATAGATAGATATAGATATAGATATATAGTTATAGACATAGACATAGACATATAGATACACACAAACACACACACACACACACACACACACACACACTAGAGACCTGATGCACAAAATTCATGCATGGAGGTGGGGGGTGTCCCTCAGCCCAGCCTGCATCCTCTCCAATCTGGGACCCCTCCAGGGATGCCCATTTGCCTGTTTAAGCCCGATCCCGGTAGGATTGGGCCTGAATAGGCAGTTGGACATCCCTCTCACAATCTAGGACTGCTAGCTCCCAATTGCTCACCTGCCTGCCTTCCTGATTGCCCCTAACTGCTTCTGCCTGCCAGCTTGATCACACCCTAATCATTCCCCTGGCAGCCTGATTGATGCCTAACTGCATCCCTGCCAGCCTGATCGCCCCCAACTGCCCTCCCTTACAGGCCTGGTCCCTCCCAGCTGCCCTCCCCTGCAGGCCTGATTGCCCATAACTGCCCTTCCCTGCTGGCCTGATCCCTCCCAACTGTCCTACCCTTCTGGCCATCTTGTGTCCACATGGGGACAGCCATCTTTGACCACATGGGGGCAGCCCTCTTGAGTGTTGGAGTGATGGTCAATCTGCGTATTACTCTTTCATTAGATAGGATAGAGGCCTGGTGCATGGTTGTGGGCCAGCTGGTTTGCCTGAAGGGTGTCCCAGATCAGGGTAGGGGTTCCCTTGGCAGCCTGGGCGAGGGGCCTGTGGTGGTTTGCAGACCAAGCAGAGGTCCTGGTACCTGGGATTTATTTATCTTCTATAATTGAAACTTTGTAGCCTTGAGTGGAGGCTAGGGCAGGCCAGAGCAGGTGGAAAGCTTGGCTTCCTCCATCGCCAGGAAAACCCAAGCCTCCTGCTCACTCTGTGGCCGCAGCCATTTTTGTTGGGATTTGTTTATCTCCTATAATTGAAACTTTGTAGCCTTGAGTGGAGGCCTGGGCCACCAGCGTGTGCAGGAAGCTTGGCTTCCTCCATTGCCTGGGAAACCCAAGCTTCCTGCTTGCTCCATGGCTGCAGCCATCTTGGTTGGATTAATTTGCACACTCACTCCTGATTGGCTGGTGGGCATGGCTTGTGGGTGTAGCAGAGGTGTGGTCAATTTGCATATTACTCTTTTATTAGATAGGATAGATATATGTGTGTACACACACACTGTAAAATTTTGTGAAATATGTATGCATGTACACACGTGTATATATGCATGCATGTGTATGTATGTCTACATATAAAATGGAAGAAGAAAATTGTCTATAAAGTAGTGGAGTATTTGGGAAGCAGGCTCAGAGGCAGCTGCTGGGAGAAGACCATACCTAACGGGCTCCGACACTAGGGCAGTGTTGTGAAATTAAAGATGCCAGGCCATGTCCCTGCTGAGTGTCTAGATTGTAAACAGATGTGTTTTAAGTACCAAGAAGACACATGGCCACATGGGCAGCTCTGCCTCTAGCCACCGCATTTGCATTCCCCAGGATGGCCTCGGCCTTCGTGCCTGTGGCTGGGGAATCCTCGAGAAGCCAGCAGTTGTGTCGCAGTTCTGCCTGAACCTGTTGGGCGCCACTCCAGAAGGGCATCCAAGGAGCACAAGGAGGCAGGAGGAGCAGCATGTGTGAGTCCAGGCATCGTCAGACGGGTGGAGAGGTGCCTGCCAGACCAGAGGCTGGGCCAGCCCGGAATGTGCTTGTGCACAGGTGTGCAAGGTGCTGCTGGGAGGCAGAGGTGGGTTTGAAATGCATGAGGCAGCCTGCTATCTGAAGGGCCAGGGAGGAAAGTTTTGGTGATCAAAGAATCCTTTTAGGACAGGAGCAGTTCATTCTTCGTTGACCCATTGTGTCCATTGATTTTCACCACAGTTCTCAGGTGCCTGTCCATAAAACCTCTTTGAATGGACGTTTACGTAGTGCTTTACAATTTTTAAAGCACTTTTTATGGGTAGTATTGGCTTTCACTGTGATCCTGTGGGAGTTATTATCCCAGTTTCTTGGGTGAATTTATTTTAATTTTCAATTTTGCTGCTTTGAATTCTTGGCAGAAAACGTGAAATAAACAGTAGTGCTAGTTTATCAATAAATGTATGCTGTGCTATATACCACATATATGGCTAAAAGTGTTCTTTCTTGATTTATTTCCTGTAATCAACTTGATTCCTGCAAATGTATTTCTTAATATGAAGAGCACTATTTTAGAAGGCATGTTATCCAGAAGATTTGAAAACAAATAAAAACACTTTGTGATTTCAAACTGTACTACAAAGCTGTAGTAATCGCAACAGTATGGCATTGACACAAAAAGCAGACACGTGGACCAGTGGGAGAGAATGAAGAACCAGAAATAAATCCACACATCGATGGTCAATTTTCAACAAAGGAGCCGAAAATATACCACAGGGAAAGGACAGTCTCTTTAATAGTGTTGGGAAAACTGAACAGCCACAGGGAAAAGGATGAAATTGTACCCCTATTTTATACCATATGCAAAAATCAGCTACAAGTGGATTAAAGACTTGAATGTAAGACCTGAAACAATAAAACTACTAGAACAAAAGATACAGAGTAAGCTCCTTGACATCAGTCTTGCCAATGATTTTTTTTGTGTTTGACACCAAAAGCAAAAATAAACAAATGAGACTACATCAAACTAAAAAGCTTCTAATAATCAACAAAATGGAAAAACAGCCTACTGAATGGGAGAAGATATCTGTAAATTATACGTCTGGTAAGTGGTTAATCTCCAAAATGCATGAAGAAGTCATACAACTCAGTTGCACACTATCTGTAAATATGAGTTTTTACCTCCAAGAAAGGATGTAGTCTTGGCTCTAATTAACTTCAATATATAGTCCTTCAGAGTTTTATTTCCCTTTATATCATAAGGACATAATTACAAATATCTTGAAAGAGTTTTTCTAGATCCATTGATTTTTCTCCACCAATTCTTTACAAAATTATTAGATAAAAATATGTATTATTTTTGATAAAATATATGATGGTGTAGTAAATATAAGTTCAAGGATGGGAGCGAATTTTAATTAAGCTGATCATTTTATTTATTTATTTTATAATGGAGTAATTTTCATCATCTGGGTAATAATAACTGTTTTAAATTAAATTTTACTTTAAGCAACTTGGTATTGGAAAGGTAATGTTTTGATGTGTTCTGGAAACCCTGTTTAAGCAGTACATCAGTGTCTACTGTTCTGCAGCACAGTCTGAGCTCACCCCGCTGGACAGACTGGTGCCAGGGAGATGTTGCTGGGTATGTGGTGTGTGTGTGTGTGTGTGTGTGTGTGTGTGTGTGTGTGTGTGTGTAGCATGTAATGTATAGGGCAGTGCTCATATATATGTGATGTATGTGTGTTTAGAATATGATATGTGTGGTATATGTATATATAGAATATATGTATTTCATATATATGGAGGGTGTATGTGTGCATGTGGAATGTGGTGCATGTTTGTATGGAGAGAGAGAGTGTGTGTGTGTTTGTATGGGTGTAATATGTGGTATGTGTATAATACATGGAGTATATTTGTATGTTTTCAGAAGGAGCTGTAGAAAGGATTCATTTCTCACTTAATGGAGAAGTTTTCTGGAAGCAGCAGATGGTATGAAAAATACAACTGTAAAATTAGAAGAAAATTTTGGTGAGGGCCAGATTGGTTCTGAGAACAAAGAAGGAGCATCCTCTTAAAATCAACTTCTTAAAACCACAAACCTCAAATGGTAAAACCCGAGGCCACCCAGGTGTTGCGCGGAGCCGAAATGTGCTTCATTCACAAAAGTAGTGGTTGACAGTGTTGATCCACACAATCCCTTCAGAATTCCAGCTGTCTTACTGGCACAGAATGCCTTATGACTCAGCAGATGGCTTGAAGAGTTCGTCCTTCTCATTTTTCCTTAAGGTCAAAGGGATTCAAATTAAAGCTAAAGCTGCAATCTCAATGTCATTGTTTATATGAATTCACCAAGATTATAGTCATGGAATCTTTTTTTTAGAGGCAATTTAAGATGTTAATTTCCCACAGAGGTATAATATGCTAATAATTAAGCTAAATAATAATACTAATGAATGACTTAGGGAATCTGCCTTCTTACAGTACATATTTTCTAAATAAAGGTATTTTTTCCTAATTATTAGAAGTAATACATGGTCATTGAATAGGAATGAAGGAAGGAAAAAGGAAAGAAAGGGGAAAAGAAAGGCAGGAAGAAAGAATCCCATCACCCAGAAGAATTATTATAAACTAGAGGTCTGGGGCATGAAATTTGTGCACGGGGGTGTGTGTCCCTCAGCCCAGCCTGCACCCTCTCCCATCTGGGGATCCCTCTCACAATCCAGGACTGCTTGCTCCCAACTGCTCACCTGCCTGCCTTCCTGATTGCCCCTAACCGATTTTGCCTGCCAGCCTGATCACCCCCTAACCACTCCCCTTCCAGCCTGATTGATGCCTAACTGCTTCCCTGCCAGCCTGATTTCCCTCCCCTGCAGGCCTACTCACCCCTAACTGCCCTTTCCTGCACGCCTGGTCACCCCTAACTGCCCTACCCTGCACGCCTGGTCACCCCTAACTGCCCTACCCTGCAGGCCCAGTTGCCCCAACTTCCCTCTTCTGCCAGCCTGGTCACCCCTAACTGCCCTCCCCTGCAAGCTTGATCACCCCCAACTGCCCTCCCCTGCTGACCGTCTTGTGGTGGCCATCTTGTGTCCACATGGTGGCAGCCATCTTTGACTACATGGGGGCAGCCATATTGTGTGTTGGAGTGATGGTAAATTTGCATATTACTCTTTTATTAGATAGGATATAGGCCTGGTGCATGGGTGGGGCTGGCTGGTTTGTCCTGAAGTGTGTCCTGGATCAGGTTGGGGGTTCCCTTGGGGCATGGGGCAGCCTGGGCGAGGCACCTGTCATGGTTTGCAGGCTGCCCATGCCCACCAGTGACCCAAGCAGAGGCCCAGGAATCTGTAATTTATTTATCTTTCATAATTGAAACTTTGTAGTCTTGAGTGGAGGTCTGGGCCCTCTAGGGCAGGCAGAAAGCTTGGATTCCTTCATCACCGGGGACAACCCAGGCCTCCTACTCTCTCTCTGGCCGTAGCCATCTTGGTTTGGTTAATTTGCATACCCACTCCTGATTGGCTGGTGGGCATAGCTTGTGGGCGTAGCAGAGTTATGGTCATTTTGCATATTACTCTCTTATTAGATAGGATAGCCAGTCATTTCCTAGTCATATTTGTAGATTTCTGAGTATGTGTATGTGTGTGTATGTTGATTTAGTTTGCATATCTACAGTTCATGTTGTATGTATAAAAGCTAATATGTTTGCATTCACCTTAAGATTCTATTATTTTCTCCCTTTAAAAGGCCTTTAATTGAAGAATACTGAACTCATCAGTGTGTCACAGTTCACAATAGAAAGACCTGTTGTTTGATCAAAAATTTTGAACAGAATTTTTTTTTAAATACTGAAATAAGTGTGCCCCAGTATTTAAGGAAAATGGCTTTCTGCCCAGCTCTTTTCTTGATGGCTAATTCTACAGAAATTGTCCACATAACTAAAAAGAAATTGAGAAAGTAAAAAAACCTAAAACCTCTGTCTGGTTAATTAAAATTTTTAAAGTTATCACTGTTAAAAAAAAATTAAATTACAAAACAACAGTCTTTAGGCTATTTGTTGGCTTTGTGCTTTTTTAAAAATTAAGTTAACTTTTTTTAAAAATTAGGTGTTTTTGAGTGTTTAGAGGTGATGACTCTTTGCCCTTGTTATTATAGTAAATGCTTTTATACTCTTAAGAAGTGAGCTAAACACCCCAATTTACATGTGTATATATGAAAACTCCTTGTATGTTAGCTTAAATTAAGTCTTATAAAAGTGATGAGACTTTTTAAGACAGTTATTGATGTTTAAAATGTGTAAATTTTGTATAGATTTAAGATGTATAGTTTAAGTCATATGTAGATTATCTGTGCTGGTGAAAACTAAATTATAACCTTTTTCTGACTGCTATTAAATCAGTTTAATAAGACAAATAATTGTATCTGATAAAAGGAGTATCAATGGACCTCAGTAAATGATTCTATTGTTGTACACATTGTACTGTCATCAAAAGTTTGCTGCCACCAATCCAATGCCAATCTGGGGTGACGGAAAGGGAAAAATTTTATCCAGATGAACAGTTTGCAGACAGGGGAGATGCAGCCTCCAGTGGAAACTGAAAGCGCACTCCTTGAAGACAAAAGGGAGGCCCCTTTGTATAAAGAAAGTCCTGCCCTAGTCCCTGATTAGTCCATTCTTGTGCAAATGAGAAATCAAATTTACACAGTCTGATTTGTCCGTATTATACTGTCCTGATTGGTCGGAATTAGGTACTCTTACTTGTTGTTATGGAGATGCTCTGATTGGTCAGTGAAGATACAAAGGAAGATATAGTTGTGCAGTTCTGATTGGACAGAACAGGACAGGTCTCCACCCCCCCATTGGTAAAAATATGATACTAGGAACTCCTTTATAAGGTTCTGCTCAGACAGCTGGAGAACAGTGGAAGGAAGCTGGCAGCGCATTCTGTGGCTTTTCCCTGAAATGCGGGGTGGTGGGTGAGAGGCCTTCATTAGCAACCACTGCTGGACTCTGCTTATGATTTGGGGTCCAATTAACTTTAAGGAGTCCTTCTTGGCAGGTATATTTCTTTTCCGGGTCAACAATATCAAAATGTAGTTGCTCACTTCTCTTTCTCTTTCTCATACTGTGAGATCTTAAGAGAACCTGTGTCTTTATTTTATTTTATTTTTTTTTATTGATTTTTTACAGAGCAGAAGGGAGAGGGATAGAAAGTCAGAAACATCAATGGGAGAGAGACATCCATCAGCTGCCTCTTGCATGCCCCCTACTGGGGATGTGCCCGCAGCCAAGGTACATGCCCTTGCCGGAATCCAACCCGGGACCCTTCAGTCCGCAGTCCGACGCTCTATCCACTGAGCCAAACCAGTCTCGGCAAGAGAACCTGTGTCTTAATCATTTTTTAATTCCTTGGGCTGCCATGTAGTTGAGATATAAGAAAATTATTGAATTAATGGAAGGCCCTGTCACTGAACGGTTTTCCTTTTAGCCAGGTCCACCTGAACTATGACATACACACCACAGAAATCTGTTCTCATTTTCCACACCAACCAGAACCTCATACAGAAATGCAAGTAATTAGAAAGATTTTCCAGCCGCCATTATCATATTTTACCATATGTTAATTAAAATGCTCACGCGTTTAAAAAATATTTATGTGTAAATTACCGAAACTATTTTTAGAAAAGATAAAATCAGGACATCCAAATAGAACACCCTTCTACTAAACATTGAATATTGGCAACTTCTTTTAATCCTTGACCAGCCATTTTTGGTAAATGCCTATCTATTCTGGTGCAGTTCAGACCCAACTCAAGTATGAGGGATTCTTCTTCCAATACTTAAATAATGGAGAAAGACAACATAAGGCAGTAGAGCAGACGGCATTCCACTAGAAGAGATATGACTTTGAAAAGCCCCTCAAAACACTCTGGTTGACCATTGGAGAAATGCAATAGAGGACATGAGAGATTTATTTTCAAACTGAAGATAGAAGTGAAAAGAGTTAGAATCTCTCAAGGATATATTTATACAAACTACTATTACATATTACATATCAACAAATGGCCATTAATCGCTCTTACTGATGTGTTTAGCTCATTTTTCTCTTATATATCATCTTCTGTGTAGTCCACACAGATTTATGTTTTTCCTGTTTATCACAGTTAGATATTGCTTACGTCTCAGGTCAAAGAGGTCTTGACTCATCTTTAAAATGGTATATTGATGGCAATACGAAGTTGGATGAGTTTTTGAAGAAATGGAAATAAGCAAATTGTTTTAGGTCCCAAACTAAAGGACAACAGCAGTCATTATAAGCCGTTTGCTCTGATAAGAAAGAGTCAGGGACTTAAAGAAAAATAAATAGCTTACAGGCTTGTCAACAAAGTTTCATACTAATCTGTACCTGGAGAACGTCATAATGATTTAGCTCACTTTCACTCCAGATTAACAATAAAAAATTAATGCTGTTCTTTCTAAGGTGTAAAAATTACTTATTAGCAATAATAAGTAACATTTCCTGAATACTTAAGACAAGTCAGACAGTGTTTGTGTTTATTGTTGCTTTCCGTGGTTAACCCATGAATCATCACAACAATCCTAAGAGATCAGTGCTGTGATGAGCATTTTACAGACGTGAAAACTGAGTCAGATGAGGTAAAGGGATTTCATTCATGATTATACAGAGAGTTGGGGATAAAACTAGACCATGAGATACGTGTCAGACATCCTAGTCCCTGGATCCTATGCTCCACTTACTTTTTTGCTAACTCATATCAATAATCCAGTATGAAGCTGCAGGCAGTTTGCACACAGTCACCTTACCAGAGCCACTCTGTGCTTGGTTCTCCTGTGCATGCTAATTCTCTAGTTTGTAAGAGAAATGAGTATCAAGTACCTGCTATGTTGGTTGACTTATTGAAGCCTCACCAAACCCTAAGGGGTAAGAAGGGTCATTCCCATTTTAAGGATGAACAAACAGTGGCTAAATGGCTAAGTCATCTAAGGACAGAGGGTCATCAGAAGTGAAACTCAGGTCTATCCGGCACCCAGAGGATTGGCCCATGCCATTGCCCAAGGCCATCTGACTTCAGAGTTAACTCCCAGCTACTCCACCAGGCCTCCAAATGAATTGATGCAGGTACACACATTTCCTTGCTCTTAGCACACAGAATTCATTGAGATACATGAAATGTCATCATGATCATGAATAGATGTTTAAGTAATATGGCTCTTTCTGTAATTAAACTAGAGGCCCAGTGTGCATGAAATCGTGCATGAGTAGCTTGATTCTGCTTCCCTCAGCTGGCCTCCCTGCCCATCGATGCTTATAGCTCACGCCCCGCCCTCCACCGCTAGTAGCTTGTGCCCCCCCACCCCCCACCAGCTGCTCATTTGGTTATATAGGCCTTTTATTAATATAGACTAGAGGCCTGGCGCACAAAATTCGTGCATGGGTATGGTCCCTAGGTCTGGCCTGTGATCAGGGCCATTAATTAAATATCTTCATGTGACTATACAGGTGACAAATTAGAAAATACCTTTTTATTGATTGTACAGTGAAACTTTGTAGTAATTAGTTTAGTTTATTTAAAATATGGCACATATTGTGTGGAAGAAGTCAGAGAAGGTTACCATAAAAAAGGTTTTAAAAGTGCTATTTAAAGGTTCACATTTATGTGTAAAATATGTCATCTTTGACTGTGATCGTCTGCTTGTCTAAAACAAATGATCTGATGAAGCATGTACCTTATCCCTGACATGGAGGGAAAGGAAGCCTTTAACAACAACAACAACAAACAAACAAAATCACAATGACCTCCTTAGGGGCATGTGCCTGAGCCTTTCTCAGTGCCCATCACTTACAAATCACTTTTCATACAGACAGTTTCCATTGCTCACCAACTAAGCAAAACTGTTAATCATTTTGGAACTCAATTTCTTTAAAGCACACGGTTACTAATAAAAGTTTCCTAGCATAGATAAGTGGATTCTGACATAGTTAATCGAAACAACACAATCAGCTGAAATGCTTCTCAGGATTATTCTTTTCATTTCATGGAGCTTTCTGCAAATTCATCGTTGGTCCTTATTGGGGGGGGGGCTGCATTTGCTTCAGTAAGCATTGCATTGCTTGGTAGTACAGATTGTGAGCTGGATAAAGTGACAAACTTGGAAAAAATGTAAAAGCCTCACTTGTTAAATATCTAGATTAAATACAGTATAGTCTAGGCATATATGTTTGGATTTTGTTTATTTTAGCATATGCCGTAGATTTAAGAATTTAGGGTTTAGAAGATTTTGTGTGGCCTTAATTAGCAGTCATATTTAAAAATAAATTTGTGTTCTGGTAATAAAGGTAGGATTTGTAAATATATAATCTCTTGGAAGAAGGCAGGGATTTATCCATGAAGTTATTTCAGATAAAGTTTCAGAAGAGTCATATGCATAAGTAGACATATAAATATATTAGCTTAGCTTAAAAATATGTACAATTGTTATTATTCATTATCCTAACTTTGGAAAGAAAGGGGAGGGGAAGAATCACCCATAATTCCTATCTCAGTGAAACCTTTGTCATGATTTTGAGTTATTAAATGGTGCTGTGTGCTTTTTAAAAAATATATTTTATTGATATTTTACAGAGAGGAAGGGAGGAGGGATAGAGAGTCAGAAATGTCGATGAGAGAGAAACATCGATCAGCTACCTCCTGCACACTTCCTACTAGGGATGTGCCTGCAACCAACGTTCATGCCCTTGACCGGAATCGAACTTGGACTTTTCAGTCCACAGACTGACGCTCTATTCACTGAGCCAAACCAGTTAGGGCTATTAAATGGTTTTTGACAATGAAGATAATCCAGCAAGCTCACTAGATTTTCATTTTTAAATATGGCACGCATAAGGAGGAAAAATGTCAAAATACCATACTCAAGAATATATAGTATTTGAGAATGTATGTATGTACATGAATACATGTATAAGTATATACAGGGTAGGGCAAAAGTAGGTTTACAGTTGTGAGCACACGAACCAGAGTTTTATTCTTGGGTTGTTTTTTATTAATCTTTGTATTATTTTACAACTGTAAACCTACTTTTGCCCCCCCCCCCCGTATACACGCATTTATGTATACACACATATCAGCAAATTTGTCTACATTCCTCCCAAAACACAATTTGCACCTTTCTGAAAATAGGTATTTTCTTTGCAATGTATTTAGTGACCGTAGCATGATTTTTAAGATTTGGGTAATCCTTACGGATAGTGCTCTCCTCCCAGCTCCAATGGTGAGACGAATTATAAGGCAGGAGAATGGATAACTGTAACTTTTAAGTGAGAGTTTAAAATCGACATAAAGCTAATTTCCCGACCATTATCCAAAATGCAGGAAGAAAGGCCTTTTTCTAGAAGATGAAACTGGAAAACAGAGATTTTAACCCCCCATCTCCACCCCCAATGGAATTGGCCATAAGGTGTGCTTTCTCACAGGTTAAAAAGCCTTTTATAAAAGCCCCAAGGCCACCTGAACTGCAGGCACTTGCTTTCCTGTTTTCAAGATTGTCAGTGACCCTTGTCCTTTTTATGCAAGGATAGAAGTGAAGAACCGAGGTTGTCAGACCAGCTGCTGAAGGGTAACACCTTTTGTTTAGGAAATATATTAGTCATCTCAGCTCCAGCAGTTACATGGCATGAAGAGATCTTAATGGCTGTTTTAATTAAAAGAGACACAATCCTGGAGATTTAGCAGATCACAAGCAAGAGTCTAAGTCATTTTTTCATGAATGTGGAATGATCTGGGGAGAAATGCTAAACAGGCATCAGGCAGGATGTTTTGGCTCAACTCCTAGCTTTGTCCCCACTGGTGACCTTGGGTGAAAGTTTCCATCTGTATAATAGCGGGTTTACCTGATCATCTGATAGCCATTGCACACAAAAAGTGTAAAGAAAAGGTTGATTTATTTCATTTTATTTTTTACATGTCCTCAGTACTTCCCACAGCACAGTTGAATAACGTAATACAACTCATTGGCTGAGAAATTGATTTTCAGTTCGATAAACTCGAGTTTTCCAGTGGCGAGACTGTATGTGGTAGAGTGGAAGTATTTTAAAATATGGATTTTGTTGTTATTCACATAGTGGTATGGTGAGGCCTCCAGCTCCGCAGACCACTGCCGTTGAAAAGATTGCTACTCACGGTTCCCAGGTGGAGAGGGAACACCACTTCATGAGGGGGCCGCACGGGGACGCCCTGGGCGGGTCAGGAGGCCGAGGGAGTGAGGGGAGAACTGGGCAAGAGCCTTTATTGTGGGTTCTCAGGCAGGAATGGGTGAGGCAGGGTAAGCAGGTGTAGGAAGAGTGGTTTGAAAGTTCTGAGGAGCTCCGGCGAGGGAGCTGGCTGATACCTCGCCCTTGGTAATGAAGATGGGGGAGTGACCTGTGTGTAAGGAAAGGGCACTAGCAGGTGAATTGTCTACTGTCTCTAGGAACTGGCTAGCCCTGGGAGGGGCAGGCCTCCAGGGTCCAAGCATCAGAATGCAGAAAGCAAAAAGGCATGATTAATACAGACAGACGAGGTGTTGGCTTTGGATGACAAGATGACGGCCCTTCTCTCTCTTCCCACACCGGCTGCCTGTGCACCTTTCTTCCTTTCTCTGCCCCATTCTCTCTCCCTTCCTCCTCATCTATTTCTTTTCCTCATCCTTTCTGTTCATGGAAGTTTCAGATCAGGTCAGGAAAAGGCTGCATTGACTAGAGGCATCTGCATTCCATGTTACATGTTTAAGGAAAAAATCACAGGGGGCATTGTAAACCTTATAATAATGAGAAGGAGGATGGTGGTGGTGGTGACGATGATGATGATGATGATGATGCTGCCAACCTTTTACTTAGGAGCCACTGGCTTCCCTGGGGAAAAGCTCATTCATTTCCTTGCTAGGTGAGCACGTCCAGTAGAGCTCTCTGTGACCACGGAAACGCTCTGTCTGTGCTGTGCAGGATGGTCCCACTGGCCACCTGTGGCTGGTTGAGCATTTGGGAAGTAGGCTAAGGAGATGCAGGAGCTGTATTTTTTTCATTTTAGCTCGTCTAACGCTGAATGTAAATAGCCACCTCTGGCTAGTGGCTACAGTGCTGGACAGCACAGGTCTAGGGACCATCTGCCTGCAGAGTGCTGGGGCATTATTCCAAGCACTTTACTTGGGGCTCCACCACCAAGTAAGTGCTGGTATACATACCAGGAACACGTTAATGAAGCAAGAAGAGAGGAAGGCACTTGTCCAAGGTGACACAGCTGGGACAGCAGGATTCACATGTAGACAGCTGCTTGGCCACGGGCTGTTTACCATCCCCTCTGCTGAGCCCTCCTCAGCTTTGAAGAAGGCTGATGTCGGAAGGCCTGGGCTAGAACCCGCTTCTGCCCCTTCAACAGCTGTGTGATGCGGAAGTCACTGAACCTCTCCGGACCTCGGTGTCATCATCAGTACACGGGAATAACTCTCTCCCTGGGGATTTTGGGGGAGGAAAGGGGGTCCTGACATTTTGCTTTTTCTCTCTCACCATTTTGTGGACTACATTTTTCCCATTCCTGTGTCTATTCTGCAAAATATAAATAAGCTGGATGACATTATGAATAAAAGACATCTGGTTATTGAAAAGTGGAAGTGATTTCCACTCGTATTTCTTTAATATGAAATGCTGGAATCCTTTGATTCGACAACAACAACTGAAGTTACGCGTTCAGAGGTGCCTGGCTTACTCAGAGGGGAACGCGTGCTGTTGTTTCTATTTGTGGGAGCTTTTTGTTGGGGAAGCTGTTTTGAGGCAGCATTCTGGGCGTTTGGCTGTCATCTGGGGAAGCAGTGTGTTGATTTTCCTCCTGGGGAGCACTCTTCCCACGTGCGTTTCAGTTTCTGGTTCTGCTGCTGAGGCTGCCGTGGGCGCCAGCCCCCCAGGCCAGGTTGTAAAGGACGCATCTTCGGGAGACTCACCACCAAGTGTCACTTTAATTGCGTGTCGTTGGTTGGTTCGGCCTGTCCTCGGGTACTGAAGAAGAGACGTCTCTGAAATGTACCACACAGCACAAGGGCCAGATGAGAAGACTGGCCTGCCGGGGGCTCCAGGTTTCCAGACAAGCAGGGGACACTCAGAAGCCCGGTGCCATCGCAGGAACCTGGAGCCAAGAACAAGGATGAGATGACCCAGCACCCAGGAGCAGCACTATGCAGGAAGGCAAAGACAGAAAAATACGGGGACAGGGACTTGTCTTGGGGTTGATGTTCTAGCATGCTCCTCCTCTCTAGGCCAGACACCCCCAGCTGGCAGGTACTCCATCTCAACATGGGCTGTAGTCTGGAGTGTTGCAGGGACACAGTCTAAATAGTAGGCAATAATTATGAACTGCAGATCCTCCTTAAAAGTGAGCAACATCTTCCTGTCCTTTTTTAAAAATATATTCTATTGATTTTTTACAGAGCGGAAGGGAGAGGGATAGAAAGTCAGAAACATCGATGAGAGAGAAACATCAATCAGCTGCCTCTTGCACGCCCCCTACTGGGGATGTGCCCGCAGCCAAGGTACATGCCCTTGACCGGAATCGAACCCGGGACCCTTCAGTCCGCAGGCCGACGCTCTTATCTACTGAGCCAAATCGGTCTCGGCTTCATGTCCTTTTATATAGATGCTAAGCCAGGGTCTGTTGGTCTCCTTAGGAGGATAGTGATGAAATCCTTCAAAGACCCAATGGCTTAGGCCTGTTCTCTGGGACAGCAAAGCAGCAGAGAGCTAGGGAGATTGTTCTAGTCCTCAGACCTCTAGGTCCGTCCTGGACAGGGAAGCAGGCATCATCCCCCAGAGCTGCCGGGGAAAGGGGGCGAGATCCCTACCCCGCCAGGGGGAAATGATCAGCACCAGGAACTCTCTCGGGACAGCTCAGGTCCCTATAAGTCGGCACAGAGAAGCTGTAACAGAACCAGAGGTGTGGCCGCAGACCCCGAAGGAGGACCTGGACGATAAGCATCACCCAGGTGCTGTCATCTCCCCGGAGGCAGAGGCAGCGCTGCCTGATAGACACGCGAGCCCGAAGCAGATGCGGAGTTTCAGATCCCTCTGTGGGATGGCCATCGGCGGGGGAATCTAGATGAAGTGCAGCGGATAATCTCAGCTGCCAGTAAGCCTGGGTGTCGTGGGCGAGGAGTCTGTGATAACCAAGATCAAGTTCGGAGATGACCAGGAGGCCCATGTAACTCTCCCGTCCAAGCTCCCCCACCTGGGTGGCTCACTTTTCAGGCTGCTAGTCAGGGAAATGTGACACGTCTCAGGCCGCACTCTGCAGGACCCAGCGGGGCGGCGGCAGGAGAGGCTGGTGCGGGTGGCCCGGGTAGCCCTGCCCAGTATGGGAGCGTGGTCAGATGAGGCTGTCAGTTCTGTCGGGGCCTCCCAGGGCTTCCTTCCCAGCCCAGCTGACCGCCCCAGAGAAGGGAAAGGAGCCGAGCAGTGACGGGAGCGCCGCTGTCTGGAAAACGGCATTAGAGTCTGTGAAGCGCTCGGCTCCGTGGACTCGTTTTCTCCAGCACCCGGCAGAAATGGACTCCAGGAATACCTCTCTTTGCCAAGTACATACAAAAAAATGGAGACTATTTTTATTTTTAGCCTGCTGAAATGTACGCGCTATAACATTTACCACTTTAACCACTGTGCGCGGTTCATTGCCATGAAATCCATTCACCTTGTGAAGCCATCACCACCATCCCATCTCCAGAACATTTCCATCCCACCTTCCCCAACTGGAACTCTGTTCACAAAGCACTAACGCCCATTCCCAGCCCTCCTCCCAGCCCTGGTAACCACCATTCTACTTTCTGTCTTTGAATTTAAGACATTTGAAGAGACTTGTTTCACCCTTGACGTTAAGCTCCAGACAGCCAACTAGGCAAGCAGCCAAGCAAAAAGCTATTCATCAGACTCTTCATATATCTTTTTCTTTGTATCTTGTTGATGAGGGGGTGGGTTGGGTGATGGGGAATGCATCCATTTACCTCTCAGTGATCATGCACACATCAGATTACCCAGTTACGCTACCTTTTCTAAGAGCACCTTGAAAACATGGCCCATGTCTGATTTGACTTCATATCCCCAATCCTGTGCACTATGCCTGGCATGTATGGTGCTCTATCTTTGTTTTTTAAAACTATACACCCTCCCCCCTAATTTTTTAATAAAAAAATATATATGTAAAGATGAGGGTGATGAGGAGAGGAAGAGAAAGAATGAGACATGTGGCCCGTAGGCAAAAGGGGGTACAGGAAAATCCCTCCAATATGTGCCTTCACAGAGCTTTGATGTTTTCAGTGGGATAAAAGGAACTGCATTGGGAAACTTAGCTGTAAATTAAGTAAATTCTAAACTTAGTATTTTGCGCCCCCCCCCCCCCCCGTGAGAGCTGTATATCTCCCCAGAAAAATTTCCCTCAAATATGCAGTCATATTACCCACAGTCTCAGCTGACTCACAGACCCCCAGTCAGAAATCCTATTCCAAGATGTAAAAAATGAATTTTATATTTCTTTAAGTAGCTTATTTTGCAAAGAGCTACTGATTCATTAAAATTTTTCACTTGGTTTTGCCATCAGTAATCTTTTCAACAAGCACAAGGAAGTCATAGGAGGTTAGTCTCGAATGCAGTTACACTGATGCTTTTAAGGGCTCTTGAGCTGACTGCCGCTTTTTAAATTATTATCATCCCCGTTTTCTGCTCCAGGTGTTTTTTAGCTTACTAGCAATCATTAATTTAAGTGACTGTGAATTACTGGAAGAAGCAGTAAAAATAAACTGTAACACACACACACACATACACAAAGTCATCTTTTCTTCACCTAGAAATTCAGGTCAAAGGGAAAAACCCTTTGACAGTGACTAAGCTGGAATGCTCCCTCTAATTCAGCAGGAAACTTGGGGCCCAACCTACCAATTCTGTACACAAAGCCCCCCCCCCCCCGCCCCTCACCCACTGCCATGTGACTTAGGAGTGCTCACTTAGCTCACTTGTCAAAAAAGTTCCAAGTGGTTATATAGTGGGGCATTGTGGGAGACTGCTGATCTCCATGGCAACCTGTACCCATCAGCTGTTCTGGGCCTGCTGACTACCTTAGGAGGGCCAGAGGCAGCCATCCTCCCCATCCCCCAAAAGACTTCCTGACCACCTGAGAGCACAGGGCTTTTACTCTCGGCCTCAGCTGCTTCTCCAGGGGGTCTTTATGGAGAAACCCAGCTGGTGACAAGCTCTGTGCCACAGCGTGCAGTGAGGTTGTAATGATGGCTCTGTAGATGGTTCACCATGCCCAGTGATGTGCTAGGACCAAGGATGAACCATGCCAGTCTTGGAGCCAGCACAGAGCAAGCGGGGAAGAGCTGTTTGCTCAGGGCTGCCTTACTCACCATTATGACTTTAGGACATGAGGGTTTACATACACCTCTTTTTCTCAGCGAAGTTCATTTTTTCTAAATCTCACTAGAGGCCCAGTGCATGAAATTTGTGCACTCAGGGGGGGAAATCCCTCAGCACAGCCTGTGCCCTCTCACAGTCCGGGAGCCCTCGGGAGTTGACCCCTGATGGTCAGTGTGCATCATAAGGACTGGTTGCTCTGCTGTTCAGTTGATTTGCATATTAGCCTTTTATTATATAGGACAGGATGCCTCCAGAAGACCCAGTTCCTGATCTAGCTGTCCCACTAGAGCCTTCTGTAATATAGCATGTTCTTAAACAGATGTTATATCAGGAAGCAATTAGATTAGAACTGAACCTGGTCCTTAACCTTTTAAAGTAATTCTCAATTCTTCTTTTTGTCTTCAGCTTTCTCTCTCACAGACACAGGGCGAATGGGACCCTGGGGTCACCTGGTAGTCTTCCTTGGGAAAGAGGAAACAAACAACAAAAACAAAAAAAGTTAATTAAAAAAATTTTTTAAGCCCGAGATTTAAAAAGACAAAGCACTAGAAGTACCTTAAAACTTATTTATAAACCCAAATATGTAATCATGCCAGAGCACACTATTAAGAAATTACTGGCTAAAAGAAGGTGAGTTCTCTATCAATATGATTAAACAATGCATGGGAACATTGTTATTTAAAGGCACGAAGGTAGTCATATGCTGCCACTGTGGTAGATATTCCTTTATTCTAGAAAAGATGGATGAGCGCCTGGCTGATGTGGCCCAGGGGCTGAGCATCGGCCCGGGAACAAGGAGGTCAAGGAAAAGACAAATGAGAAAGTTGGATATTGTAAAGGAAGAGGCAAGAGTGAGTGTGGTCGTCCGAATCACTGCCGAGGAGCTGACGAAGAGTGTTCATTTGCATTCTAATCTTGGTCACTGGGACTCCTGGTGACGCAGGACCCAAAACAGGAGAAGACAGTTTGGGTGGATGTTTCATTAACCACAATGGATATGGCTGAGCATACGTGTGAGTTGGTGCTAAGTGTCATTTTCATGTGTCATTTAATCCTGACACCGGAGGTAAATCCAATATTCTGTTCATACCCTGGGTGAGGAAACTGAGGCACGGAGAAGTGAAGAGCCTTGGCCACGCTTCCCTGGTTCAAGGGCGGCAGAGCTGCCTGAAGTGCCCAAGTATGGGCTCACACTCCCCTTGCATATAGCCTCTCGTGCTGCCCATCGTGGGCTTCGGGTGGCTCTGCCCTTTGGTTGGCCACCGCTTATTGATGGGTCGGTGTGCTGGCTCCTGCGTGTGCAGCAGTGGGCAAAACAGTCTGACCTCGTGGTGCGCGTGTCTGTTGGGGCAGAGGTGGTTGGCGGGAGGTGGGGCAGGAAGGGCCATAGTGTTCTGCCCAATTCCTGTGAACCGGCCTCAGATGCCTTTGCAGGGAGGGGAGTTTTGGTCTCTGAGAGGTGAAGCCATTTGCCCAAGGCCAAGGTACTTGGAACATGGCAGTGAGGATCGCAGCCCCACACCTCAGGAGGAGGAATTGCCTCCTTGAGTTTTACTTGAAGCGGTGGCAGAATTGCTCTTCCCTGTTCTTGCTCTCAGCGAGGGACCAGGAATGGCAGTGGCTTTCCCCTGCCTGGCCAATGTGTGGTTGTCACAGAGGTTGGGCCTGCGGCCCTCTTTCTGAGTTGGTGTGAGTGAGGGGCCAGCTCAGTGGTTGGGGGTAGGGTGGGAGGTGCTTCTCTGAAGCTGGTGGCTTCTCCCTTTTTGGCCTCCAGCTGCCCACACTTCCCAAGGGATGGGGAAGAGGAAGGTGAGGGCCTGTCTCTGCCCTCCTGTCCCTGGGGCTCTGTGCAGGAAGGAGGGGCAGCGCCTCCCTCAGCAATGGGGCTTCTCTAGTCAGTGTCTGGCTGTGCAAGGCCAGTGGTTTTCAAACCCCTTTGTTTCCTGGGAGCCCCACATCTACCAGGATCCTCTGAAAAGTGTGGAAATCCAGGTCTTGCTTGGGCCACCATGGCTGGGCCTGGGAGGAGCCTTGTCTGTCGTCTTCCCATCCGCGCCCCCCCCCCCCCCTTCACTGCACCTGATCCCCTCCCTCCTCCGCCTGAACGCAGAACCGTGGCCTCACGAAGAAAATTACAGATTTCTTTCTATGACTCAAAGAACCCTCTTTTGTGAGCTCTAAAACCATGCAGATTAAGAAGTTATAAATTTAAAATAACATTGAATGTCACAGCTCTTAATGACAAATGATTCTGGGGACAAAAGTCCTTAGATTTAAAAAAAAAATCTCCCATAGATTCCCCCCTTATTACTTAAATCAGTACTCACTGAGAAGTAATCTAGTAAAAGAGAAATGTATTGGGTTTTTTTTTAAATACCTAACTCTGCAGGCAGGTGTATCTCTTGACTAAGTCAGTCAGCAATCCTCTGAGTGTCTTCCTTTTTTCACTTACCCAGCTGTGATCTTGGTAAATGTTAGTGATCAGAATCGTGAAGAAGAGCCCAGTGTGGTAACTGGTGGTTAGCTCGTCACCACTCTGCTTATCCCCCCACCCCCCCATATTCCCCTCTGACCAGGAGGCAGGTGATCTGTCTGTTTTCATATCTTGGTCACAGAATCTCCTGGTGGCTGGTGTCTTATCTGCACAGCAGGGCGCTTAGTCTGTCAGTGCCTCTCTGAAGCATCCTAGGAAGACACTAAATAAAGTGGGCCATCTCCTTTTCTCCAGAGCAGCCCACTGGGCAGCATTGCAAAACCCAAGGATGAACCCAGAGACCAAGGGAAGAAAAGAAATAAAGCAAGTTTGAAAAAGAAATGGCAGATACACTCCATTAACCTTTAACTAAAAATCTGAAAAGAAGACACTTGACAATATGCTTCACACATGTGTAGATGCCCACACACAAATATACACGTGCACATGGCTCATATACATAAACATGCTTCTGTGTCCACATAGATACCTGTGTGTATATGCATAGCCATAAATACACTCGTGTGCATACCCACACATACTTCTATACACATAAATACACACAGGTATATATTTCTACACACATAAACACAAGTTTATGTCCAAGCAAATGCACATACATGTATATGTCCACGCACATAAATATGCACATGCGTAGAAGCGTGTGTGTGTGTGTGTGTGTGTGTGTGTGTGTATATATATATATATATATATATATATATATGGTCCAGACAGTCATTGCATGTAAATATGCCTTTTGAGAGAAATGCTGTATCCCCCGGCACCAGCTGGCTCAGGCTTTCTGCTGTCTGGTTGTCTATTCCTGCAGTCACTGCAGGGAAGGGCTGTGATGGAAGGCGTTTCTGTTGGCATGGGCAGCAGTTCCCTTCTGTGGATCCCTCACTTGCCTCATTGAACAGCCTGCCAGGGCCAGTGAAGGCTCAATCAGAGCTTGCTCTGGGCTGCACCCACCCAAGTGGGCTCTGACACATGGCCCCCCCTCCCATGCTTCCTGTGGGTGGACTCCTGATAGGTGGGTGGGGGAAGGAACCCTAGGCCACAGTGCCTGGTAGAGGCAATCCATTCCAATCAGGATCTTCTATTCTTTCCAAGGGTGGGGAGGGTGGATAGTAGCGGGGAGAGGAGTGATTCATGGTCTCCGTCTGCAAGGAGTCACAGATGTACATGTGTTGTGTGCGTGCGTGCTCCAGGTGCGCCCTGTTCTCCCCTTCCAAGTAATAGCTAGCATTCATGGAGCCCTTACTGTGTCCCAGGGGTGTGTGATTCACATAGATGATCCCATTTACTTCATTTAGCTCTGTAAGTTAGTGCTACTATCAACCTCGTTTTACAAGTGAGGAAACGGAGGCAGAGGGCAATTTTGTGTCCAAGGAAGGCTTCTTTCATCACAGTGTAGTTGAAGGTGCAGAATTCCCTGCAACGATGGAAAGTTCTGTGCTATCCAGTGTGGTGGCCACTGGCCACGGCTGGCTGTTGAGCCTGTGGCATGTGAGCAGTGCCTCTGAGGAACTGATGTTAATATTCGTTCATGTTTGTTAGTTTAAAGTTAAAGTTTAGTGGCCACTCAAGGCACTGCCCCTCGCAGGGCATGGGGCGCTCCTCAGAAGCTCTCTAGCAAGACTAGGAGGCCCCTGTCCTCGATGGTGCTAGTCATTGGTTGGTTGATTTACAAGGTCCTCTCTGAGTCTCTGGGGGACTAGGCAGTTGAGGTGGTGTGGAAGCATTCGGAATCCCAGCCCTTGAGGAGCGCACTCCACGTTCCTTTTTGAACGGAGACCAGGAGCAGCTGAGTGTAGCAGTCATGGTGTTGGTGTTTTAAGGGACCCTGGCGTGGGCTTCTGAAGTCTGTAGCCCCAGGCAGTCACCCAGCGGGACCAAACTTATGTACCCACACCTCAGAGAGCCCCCACCAATTCAGCATCCCCTCCTCGGTGTGAAATTTCCGTTTTCCTCTTCCCTCCTATAGTTTCTGTCCTGAAAATGTTTTATATTACGTTTACCTGTGGGCGCAGTCACAAAGCCCTAGAGTCAGCACCTCACTCAGTTTCACGTGCACGGCTCAGTGGTGGTAAGTATATTCATATTGTTGTGCAGTGAATGTCCAGAAACGTTTTCCATCTTGCAAAACTGCCACTTTGTGCCCATTACACATTAATTTTCCCTCCTCCCAGCCCAATGGCAACCATTGGTTTTTTTACTTTCTTTCTCTCTGATTTCCACTGCTTTAGTTCGGTCACAGGAGTGGGAGCGGAGAATTTGGCCTTCTGTATCTGGCTTATTGCCATGTTGCAGCATACGACAAGATTTCCTTCTTCCGTTGTAAGGGTATACCACATTTTCTTTATCCATTCGTTCCTTGATGGACATGGGGCTCCCTTCTATCTTATCTTGTCTTCCTTTCCCTCCCATTTTCCCCAAAATATAATATGTAACAAACTATCTAGACAATTACTGTATGAGATAAGGAGTAGTGTATGCTTGTTTCTTATTTTAAGAGCCGCAAGAGATACTCTCCACCATCATCACCCCAAATGTACCTAATGTGTTGGGCCCGAGTAGATTTTTAGTCTAATGAAACCTTCCTTTGATTTTTAATTTCTCTGGGTCATTGATTTCCCATAGACAACAGAAACTCCCCAGGCCTGCCTAGGGGATGACCCTAGTCAATGGTAGGTTGGACAGGCATTGCATCTGGGTAATGTTTGGTATGCTGGGTGACAGTAATTTAGAAAAGCTAAGGGTCCGTTTTTATGTCCTACAAAAGTAGGGAGATAGGTGGCCTAGTGTGACATAGCAACCCCTCAGTGCCTTTGGAGACTCGGGCTCCTCAGAGGTCACTGTCATCTGTGAGAGTCCATGATGTTCCCCCAAACTCCATCCCCATGCCTGTGGTTTGGGCAAGCGGAAGGGAAGCATAAGGGCAAAGGAGGTGTGTGACTGCTTTATCGGTCCCCTTAACAGGCTTCCCCAAAAGTGCCACCGGGGACTCTGTTCACTTCTCATCAGCTCTGGCGTGGAAATGAGGCACATTGCTGCCCTGAATAAAATTTGGTTCTGATAGGAAGACGGGAGGGGATCCGGCAGGCAGCCAGCAACTGCTCATTCACGTGGTGGTCTCAGGCCAGGGTACCGAGAATTGGGGGCTCAGGCTTCTTTCACATGGCCTGCCCTTGATACTAGAGGCATGCGAGTGCCCTTTTTTTGCTGCTAGAGCATGCCAGCTTTCCTTTGTCGGGGCGGACTCTAAATTCTTCCAGAAATAGAGGGAAGGTTGTGTTGTATCTCTGTCTGGTCTCAGTTTCTTTGTGTGTCTGGTCATGGAGAAGTGTGGGATAAAGTAGCTGCTTGTCAGGACTCCTGGATGGGTCTGCTTTTTAAATTCTTCTATTTAAATGGGTTTTAAAATGTGAAAGGGATTGGCCCCTTAAAGAAGTCTCTTTCAAATGATAGTTCATCAAACTGCAGTCTAATAAAGACACGCATTCATAGCGATTAGCCTTCATTAAAAAGGAGGGGGAGAGTTACTGAAGCTTGTTTGCAGAGGCTGCGATGGCACAGATACCCTCGTGGTTGGAGCAGAGGTGTAACTTAATCCTCTTCCACGCTCCACTGTGGGTCTGTGAAGAAAGGGGGGGTGCAGAGTGCAGGAATGCAGGAAGTCCTGGCTCCCAAAAGGTGTGAAGCAGGACCTGGGTGGTCAGGCCTAGCCCTACTTTTGAGGGCTCAGGGAGAGTGCCCGAGAATCTAGCCACGTTTTCATTTCTGAGCCTCTGAAAGCAGAAGTTACTGGCGTTTGGCATCCAGAAGCTGGCCTTTGGGGAAAGGCAGCTGTAGGGCCAGGGAAAAGAAAGCTCACAGGGAGCAGAAGAGATTCAGGCCCAGGAGCCCTCAGACAAGCTGCACAGAAGCAGAAATGTCAAGTTCAGGCTGCAGGGGAGAGAGAAGGCAGGCTGGAACTGGGTTCCACACAGTGCATGTACTGGGGGGGCGGGGGGGAGAGGGGGAGCAGTTGAGGATGCAGGACTTGGGCCAGGGGTGAGTCCACAAAAGCAGCCTTGGTTTTAGACCTGGATTTGCTACTTACTCTTGGCAAACTATGAATGAGTTGGCCTCTGGTCCCGTGATCTAGACTTAGGGGTGGCTATCAAAGGAATGAAAGCAAAGGTCCCTTGGCTGGTAGGGAACTTGATATGCCCCAAGCTCTCCCCCTTAATCCAGTAGCTTCTGTGGGTTTCCTGTAAAGAAAGGAGATAAAGCAGTTTCCTAAACTAAAGGCACACAGGAACAGAGAAGTAGGAGTGATTGATTAGCTAAAGGGAAGTGGGGAGCAGCATAGGAACTGGCATTTTAATTGCTCTAAGAGCAGAAGCCATCTTGCTTAAAATGGGCTATCCCTGTCTTCAACATAGCAGCGAAAGATAGTTATATGTTCGTTGTAGTTATATTGTTAGGCTAGGCAACGTTTTGCTGCTGTAACAAGCAACACCAATGACTAATGTGAGTTAGCTGTGGACTGTCTCACACGTCCTGAATTCAAGACCAATTGCAGTCACTTTTGGTGAGGAAAGAAGATGTAGCAAATTGAGGCATGCTCTTGAATCTTTCCTCTGGATCCAACACAAGTACTTCTGCTCACATTTCATTGGCTCAAAGAAGTCACATGCCCATGCCTACCTTGAAGACCATGGGCGGGGGGGGGGGGGGGCCCCTACCCTCCTACCCTCCTGCTGAAATGGAAGGACCCTGCTACAGTGATGAATAACACTGCCACTATAGTTATTTTAATAAAGAATTATATTTTTACAGAAAAGGGGTCAGGAACTGGGTCATTTGCCAACCCCAAATCCCTACATTATTTATACCCGAAAAAAGTTGAGATTGCCCATGTAACCTCTGACCATACTGTTTCTCTTACTCTCAGGCACAAAGTCTAGAAAGGAAATAAATCTTTCCAAGTCTAACTCATAAAATGATAGCTTGTCAGCTGCCCAAATTAGGAAGACAGGTTGAAACAGCAGTCTGCCGCTATTGCAGAGCAAAGACAATTTACTGTGTATTAAGCTTACAGCATGATTTAAAGAGAATTCTGCCCAGACATGACTGGCTCTGCCTTTTTATGGAATCTGCAGCAAGTGCTGACCTCTTAGGCTGTTTTACTTCCTCCGTGACAAATGGTGGGATTTGGAGTGACAGTCGGAAAACAGAGGGAAAGCAGCAGTCGGCCCTCAGATTTGTTACTGGTGAATTTCAGGGCAGATATTCTTTGTGAAGTAATCATGTTCTTAGTCTGTCTTCTGGATGTTTCTCATGAACAAAAAGCACTTTTTTTTTTTTCTTTAGTAACTGTACCTTCAGGCATTCTCTCCTAGTAAATTCAGATTCCTGCGTTTATAAATATGTGCATTTGTGAGAATTTAATTAAGCCATGCAAATTTATGAAACACCCACTGTGCCGAAAGAACTATGGGAGTTGCAACTGGGGGTACAGAGGTAAATAGGATCTTAGGCTCCTCGAGTGGTTTTGAGTTTAAGCGGCTCACAGATAAAATACGAACAGAGGCATTGATAACATGTCTTTCCACCCTGGAGTGGATTATAATATTCATGGGTCCCCAAGAACCTCCCTGTGCCACAGTTTGGCTTTGCTGTTCTTCCCACCCCTTGAACTGGGGCTGGCCTGTGGTTGGCTCTGACTAGCGGAGTCCTGCAAAAGGGATGCCATGTGACTTCCAAGGCTAGGCCTTGCTCCCTTGGGACAATTCACGGTCAGGTAGAGAAGCTGTGAGCAGCCTCTTGGAGGATGAGAGGCATGTGGAGGGAGAGGCCCCGCTAGCAACCAACACACACCACCAGACAGGTGTGTGAGGCTGTCAGACCCAGGCAGCCCCAGCTGATCTTAACTGGACTGCAAACACGTGGACGAGTTCGGACAACACCACGCAGTGTGGGCCACCTGCCCAGGTGAACGCGGCCAATATTGCAACTCTCAGAACCATAAGCGAGACAGTGGTGGTTATCTGGGTGCGGTGTGTGTACCCAGTGGTTGATCATTGCCCACCCCTTTGCTCTTTCCTTCTGTGACAGCCACACAGATCTTCCTGCCATTCTCCAGTGTAATGTGATATTTGGCACCTTCTCAGAGGAGTCCTTTAGTCTAGAGTGCCTGCCTCCCCTTTCCTTCCTTGGCACTTCCTTGTCCTATCTTCAAGACCCGGGTGCCCCTCCTGACTCCCCCCAGCCCTCTATACACATTGCCGTTATTGGCACCTTCGCCATTGCCCTGTGGTTGTTTACAGGTTGGTAACTCCCACTGGACTCTGGCCTCCTAGGGGAAGAGGCTGTTTCCTCTCCTTCAGTGACTCTTGGCTCCTCCTCGGATCCTGGCACGCAGCAGGCAGTGTGTTCCACTGAGTGGCAAGGCACGGAGCAAAACTACTTTGTGAGGGTGAGCGCCACACTGGGAGTCAGTGACGTCGAGTTTTGGATATAACGGGATACCGTACAAACAGTGCTTCTCAAATTTTAATAATGTCCACGTGAATCATCCAGGATCTTGTCCAAATGCAGGTTCTACTTCAGTAGATCTGGAGAGGGGCCTGAAGGCCTGCATTTCTAACGAGGTCCCACAGTCCACACTTGAGGTAACCAGGCCACAGAAGATAGTTCAGGTGCCCAAGAAAGATATGATCAGTAATGAAATAGCCCCCCATCCCCCTCTGGGCCTATCTAGGAGATAAATAATAGAGATAAGTCTTAACAATTGGCCACAGAGAATAGAATATGACTAATAAAGTGAGCCTGATTGTTTCTAGGGTGTCTCAATCGAAAAGAAATTGTAGGGGAATACTACTTGGGAAAGGAATATTCTAAATAAGTTTAGATTTTTAAAGGATCTGCCAAAAATAAGGTGGAGAGGATCCATTATTGTCTTGTTGACCTGGCTGATTGTGACGAATACTAAATACTGAAGCGAAATAAACAAACAAACAAAATCTCTGTAGACCTATGTTCTGAACAGAACAAGGATGGGCTAGACACATTGGGTTCTTAGGATGAAAGGAGCGCAGTGAATGCTAGGGAGCAGTTCCCGGGGCTCCCCTTATTTTCGTATTTGAAAGGGTCTCTGGACTGCTGACCAGAGATAGGTAGTCACGGCATACAGAGCACTGCAGTCGGGTGTTGGACAGTGTCCTTCCTGTGACAGATCCTGAGTCAATATGGAGACAACACGTGCATTTGGAAAGATACCATACATTTCAGTGACTGATTAGAAAGAAAGCTAGTGGGTGAAGGTTTACCAGTGCAAACAGAAATGCTCCAGAATTCATGTTGGCAGTTCATCTGAAGATAGAGGTAAGCTACTTATGAAATCTAGAGTTCCTTCCCAACCTAATTAGTATGAGATTAAAACATACTCCTTCTATTAGCAAAGTGAGTGAAGGCAAAGTTGAGAGGATATGGCGGACTTCAGAGAGCTTGGCATCTCTTCCCAGGTTTGCCGGTGCCAAGTCAATCTGTAGCTGATTATTGTGTTGAATACGTACTCAAATTAGCTGTGCAGCGAGCCATCTGCCGTCTCCTCCAGACTTGGTTGACAAGCCCTGGAAAAGGGAAATCCTGCCAAAATACAAATAACCTACTAACCTGATGATATAAGGAAAGTTAAGGGCTGTGGGGGGTTGGAGGAGGAATAAGTGACAGCCCCTCTGTGTCTCTACTTCCTCCTGTGTTTCTTTCTGTTGGAGAAACACCAGGTATGGGTCAGGAGACCCGGGACTCAATCAGAGATGCTGGGTCAGACCTGAATGAGGGGATGAGAAGGCTCAGTCGTGAGAATGCATTTTGCAGTGAGCTTGCATCCTCTTGGTTTTATGGCGGGCTTGCCCTGTGGGAGCCATCATGGGATTTGTACTCTTCTAGGTGCTGCCCCCATGGGGCTATCCCTAGATTCCCCATGTTGTCTTCTCATTCATCTGTGAGCCCAATCCCACCTTTACTGTCCTCAGTAAGCATGACTTGTTTTTCTAATAATCATCTTGAACTGGTTGAACAACCATTATTTATATGTACACTAGGGGCCCGGTGCACGAAATTCATGCACTGGGGATGGGAGGTCCCTCAGCCCAACCTGCCCCCTCTCACAAACTGGGAGCCCTCAGGGGATGTCCCACTGATGGCTCACCCCCGACCTGCCCAAGGCTGAAAGCCTCTGGCCAAGGCTTTCGTCTTTGGGTAGGGTACCTCGGCCAGGGGACCCCAGCCAGCGATCAACCTGTGATCCAGCTGATCACTGGCTGGCTCCACCCCAGCCCCAGCCCAAGCCCACCCCAAGGATCGCCCTGCCATGGGCAGCAGCCATCTTGGTTGGGTGTTAATTTGCATACCTCTCCTGATTGGCCAGTGGGCATGGCTTGTGGGCGTGGTTTATTAGATGTAGTGAAGGTATGGCCTATTTGCATATTACCCTTTTATTAGATAGGCTACTGTTTTGCAGTTTACAAACACTTTCATATTCACATTCACTTCCTTATAATACTCAGACACCCCAAGAAGTTGTCACTGTTTGATCGAAATAGGAATGCCAAAGCAGCTAAGGCTCCACCAGGGAGGAGAGAGTGGCCATCTGAGATCTCACGGCTAGAAGACCAAAAATGTGATTTGCACAGCCCGTCCCTACTTCTGCCCCTTTCAAGTGAGTTGTTGATTAAAGAAAAGTTTGTAAGGTGCCGTGCTTGCATGGGCTCTGCAGGTTTCAGCCATGAGTGAGGCAGACCAGGCGTAAAGCAGTAGGGAGCAGTGAGGCCTGTGTCCAGCAGGAGAGCACAGGGCCACCCAAAAGGGCGGCTGTGGTTCACTGTGTGGCTGCTGTATGTGGGGATGTGGGCCAGTGCTGCCAGCTCTCCCAAGTCTAGGCACTGCTGAGAACTAGACGTTTAGAATATTGACAGTGGATTCTGCTCCTTTCAAAACACTCCGTGGCTCAAACAGAAATCATCTGCACCACCCTTCAGCTTTGATTAATGGATTAAAGCAGCGATTTTCAACCGGTGTGCTGCAAGAACATCTAAAACATGCAATACCGACTGGTTTAGTCCAGTGGTCGGCAAACTGTGGCTCCCGAGCCACATGCGGCTCTTTGACCCCTTGAGTGTGGCTCTTCCACAAAATACCACTGCCTGGGCGAGTCTATTTTGAAGAAGTGGCGTTAGAAGTTTAAGTTTAAAAAATTTGGCTCTCAAAAAAATTTCAATCGTTGTACTGTTATTTGGCTCTGTTGACTAATGAGTTTGCCGACCGTTGGTTTAGTCAGAGGTGCTGACCTCTTTTCCCTTAGATTGTCAAATTAAAAAAACGACAACAGCCAACAACAATAGCTGTCGGGAGTGAATGAATCAAAATTATACCTATTTGGGCGGGGGGGGTTAAACCGGCAAAAATAAAAAAGATTTTTTTGACCGCAGAATTTTGGTAATTATTTTATGTGTGCCGTGAGATTGAAAAGGTTGAAAATTGCTGCATAAAAGTAACACTCCCTGGGGAATGAGGCTTAGCTTCTTTGGAAGCTGCTTGCATTTTAAAAATTCATTGAAGCAATTTTGTTTCTAATGAATACAGTCCATGGGGGAGACTTTTTTTTTTATGCATCCTACCTTCTTCTGCCTGCTCCCAGTCCCCAGTTTCAATGAATCTCAGCTAACGAGGGTGGGGAATGGAGATGCAATGTGCTTGGTGCTGCCTTGCAGCTAAACTGTGTCCTCCCATTCTGTCTGCACGGGGTTCTGAACCCCACAGGGTGGCAGCCCCTGGATGTTGGTTGGGGATGAAGCTATCTAAACGTGCCCTTGGAGACGCACAGAAGCCATGAAAAGGGCCTTTTCTAAATCACCTTGAAACAAGGGGAAAGTGCTGTCTGAGCCTTGCTTTATACTTTGGGGTTGTTGCAAAACAGGCCCACTTTTAAATAACCGATGCCCGGGGTCTGAAGGGGGAGCTCTGTGCTGGAAAGGGCTCTGTTTCCTCCTGGGCTGCTCCCGTGGGCCGATGATCAGCAGACTCCATACTGAGACAGGAGTTTTGGAGGAACATGGAATCAGCTCCTGAAATGGTGTCCACCTAGCAGGGGTGATTAAAAACTATTTGGGGGAAGAGGGAGACCCCTCGGTAGAGGAAGCTCGTTAGAGCCTCAGTGGTTCTCAGCACTGGTACCTCCCGGAGCCTTAAAAACCACCCTCTCCTGGGCCCAGCCTCAGAGATTAGGATTGAATTGGTCTAGGCACCTACCTTTTCCACAGCTCCCCGCAAGCTGCTTGAGAACCACTACCCATGTCTGAAGTTCCAGACTTCATTGCATCAGAGCACCTTCCCTGAATTTATGTCCCTAAGGGAGGCCCTGGAATCTGTATTAAAGTATTTATTGTTCCCCTCTTTCTCTCATTGACCCCTTATAGCCTGCCCCCCAGAATCTGTTGGGTTTTTGTTGTTTTTAATATCTTCTTACTGATTTCAGGGAGAAAGGGAGATGGACAGAGAGATACATCGATGACACAGAAACATCCATTGGCTGCCTCCTTGCATGCCCCGCACTGGGGATCAGGCCCACAACCTGGGCTTGTGCCCTGACTGGGAATTGAGCTGTGTTCTTAGGTCAGCGCTCAACCTCCGAGCGACACCGGCTGGGCTGGAATCGGTAGTTTTGAAGGCACCGCCTCCAGCCTGAGATAACCACGGTGATCTCTGGCTTAGGTCATGAGCAGCCCTTCCTGGGTCCCAGAGTGGGCGCCCACTTGCAAATACACACACTGTTGGCAACTAACACACAGAGTGTCCCGCTTTGGGTGCTTGAAGGAGAAATTATAGATTTTCTGAAACAAATGTCAGTTAAGTTGCCAAGGCTGTGACTTCCTTATTCTTCACTGCGAGGGTGGGGAGGGCCTCGGCGAGGCAGGCTGTGTCGGCGAGGGGACAGGGGAGGACTGGATCAGGCCAGTCGGTGACAGTGGCTTTCTGGATAAATAAATGTAGGCTCTCCCAGGGACAGGTCTTCCAGTCCATTGATCTTGTGTCCTTACTTCTGGCCTGGAATGGTGGCTCATAGAAATGGTGCCAGACGACTGTCAATGCAAGGCGGAGGAGGGCTGTTTGTGCCCGTGCTTGGTTCTTTTTAAGGATCTAGACAACAGCTCTGCCTAATGTGGTAAATTAGGTTTTACTTCTTCTCTTCTGATTAAAGAAATCACTCTGAAATACAACTTCGAGACCTCCGGATGTCCTGGTTTTGTTTCTGGCAATATAATATTTGTGTATTCTGGGTCTCAGCAGGTTACAAAAGCTTATGAAACAAAAGCAGTTTGTTTTTCCCGCCTCTGATTCCTGTGCCCCTTATCTCCACGATTGCTTTGCACTTTCGGTGTTGGGCTTTGCATAACTGAGTCACCTGCTAGCATTTTGCTGTTGTTGTTACTTTGTGATAAGAGAAGGATTGATGTGAGCTGCAGCCCAGGAAAGTGAAGGCACAAATACTGTGGATCAGATATCACCTCAGCCTGTATGGACTCCTGACCTCATTTTCCTTCCCGCATTTACAGGAGACTCACTTCATTCTGACTGAGTTTAGGCCTTTGTCTTCCAGAAAACTTCCCTTCTGATTCCAACCTTGTCTAATCATTAACTCTGAGAGCTACTACAAGTTGTCAGTCGGGGAGAAAACTTACGCGTAGGGAACTCACTTGATCGCATCTGAAAATGGCTTTGGTGTAAAGCTACCCTAAGTGTCTTTTTATTGTCAGACACTTTGCTTTAACTCCGAAAACACTACCCTTCCAGTTGGGCCACGATGGTTTTCATTCTTTTTTGTTATTTTGTTATGCAGATAAATAGCCGATTATACATACATGGCATAAATATGGGGTGTCCCCAAAAAAAGTATACACACTTTATGAATCATTATAAAGGCAATGGTTTTTTTTTTTTAAATACATTTCATTTTCAAAATTGAGCTGGTAAAGTGTGTATATATTTTGGGGGGGGGGGGGGACACCCGGAACATGCAGGCTTTACCCTGCAGAGCTGTATAAATGTGTGGCAGCTATTTAGATTTTATTTCAAAGACTGGATTTCCTGTTTATATATTCGAAATGCCTGATTCCCCAAATTTTGGGGACAGGGAAGGAAGAGGAGCCACTCGGACACATAGGAGGTCAGGTATGAGTCTCCGTGATTTTTTTTTTTCCATCCAGAGTCTCACACACTCACTTTGTTTGCCTTGCTTACATGGGGAACTGACCCCTAAACGTGCTGATAAGAGAAGAATAAGTAAGCAAACGCTCCCAGGGTATGAGGCTGATATAAAAGTCACTTGGTTTCAGTAAACCGAACTGGAACACGAGCCTTTTGTTTGCTGTTGAAAGTTTAGCACTTGAATTTCGGGTTGGGCTGTTCAGTTCATTAAGGAAAATGTGGACACCTCATGCCAACGCCTGTTTTCTTTAGTCCCTGAGAATGGAGGGCATTGTGTGTTCGGTACACACACCAGAAGAGCGAACAGTGACTTACTTGTGCCCTGGGAACAAAAGCTCTTACCTGGGGACCAGAAGGGAGACCCCAGGCTTCTGCTGGCCCTGCTTCATGCTTTGCAAGGTCAGTGTTGCTGGGAACCCCCGCGCAAGTGTCTGACATGTTGCTGATGTTTTGAGTGTGAAATTAAGCCATGGATTGCTTCCTCCTGGAGCTCACAAATGAGAGGGACATGGCAGATTTGGAAGAGACCAAGAGCCTGGGCCCTAGGCTCCCCGACAAACACCAGACATCAAGTAGGAGACTGAAGAGGGAACAGAGTTTGGTCCCCCCACTCAATCTGCCTCTTTGCAAACACCCCAGTGACACAAATTGATGGTTGCGTCATGTGGCTGCCCATCTGCTTGGCAGCAGTTCGGCTTTGGTTAAATCCACTTTAAAAGCCTTTACCCACTGTTCAGTTGTCTGCAGCAGTGGGTGCACAAGAGAGCGGGAATTTGGGGGCATTTGGCCAGGAATTGGCTTTGCCGTTTGTTGATTGATGACCTGAGTCCCAGGTCATTGTAGTTCTTTTGGCCTTTATATATTAGTCAAGACCAGGATTTCAAGTGTTCTTTGTTCATTGGGGAGAATGTTAGCATGCCAGGAGTTGGGAATACAGTGATTCAAGTAAAAAGTTGCTTTAGAATTTGAAATTCCTATTCCCCCAATGGTTCTCTTGAGTTTTGGTAAATCTATAGCTGCTAATAATAGCGGAAGCAAAGTCAAAGCTTGTACTGACCTTTCACCCTGTACCATGCCCTTTATAAGCATTATCACTTCTAATTCTCATAACTGAGGGTTTTTAAAATTAAGCAAAATGAAAAGCAGGTGTTTAGATTGGGTCCCAGGATAATGGCTGAGTATGTTAAATTCTCCTTGAAGTCATAACGTCATACTCTAAGCCAGCATTTCCCCATGTCAGTGTATACACGTGTGCCCCCGGGTTGTTAACACGCATACTCTGGTTCAGTAGGGCTGGGTGGGGACTGGGAGTGTGCAGGTCCATGGAACATACTGGGGGGCAAGTTTCTAAATCAGACATTGCCAAGCCTGGCCCATGATTGGGATTGCCTGGAGAGATTCTAAACACACAGCCTCCTTCCCACCTCCAGGGTGCCGATTCTTTGAATGCCAACCTTGCTTCTGCAAACCAGTGAGCAAATGGGGGCCCTGAGAGCATCCGTCATCTGTACCAGGTCACACAGCGTGAACCCAGCCTCTGGGGGCCCAGGGTGTGCTCTGTCCTCACACTATCTGGGACTTAACGCTGACTGGTACCACCTGCTGAAAGGTGTGCTCAAATTCATCCTCCCTGACGGGCCCATGGTGCACTCCCAGGTGGCACTAAAGCTAAGCCTTTGTCTCTCCTGGGTAGAAGCACTGCTCCCCTGAAGAACCCGTGGCACCCAAGTTTTGTCCTTTGCTCACAGTTGTTTATTAATACAACATCTGGTTGACATGAGGAGGAACAGGAGAGGGGGAGAGGTGAGTCTGGGGTGGTGGGGATATGTGATTCTGGAGGAGGCTAGTGTGTTGGCAGAGGTCGGCAGCTCAGGTGGGGGGGCTTTCCCCAACACAGCTGCATTGTTGGGGCCTGTCCCTGACTAGGAAAGCTCAGTCTTCTAGAAGGGCTCCCAACCCCAGCCAGCACCTGAAGGACCTCAACAAGCTGTAGGAAATGATACCCCCCCAGGATTCAGGCCCCTGATTTCTAGGATTCTAGCCCAAGCTGACCCTTGATCATTTGGAGTTGTGAAAGTTTCTTTAGAAGTATTTTTATTACTGAATGTTTGTTAGGATTAGTTTTGGCTGCTTGTGCTAGAAATTCAAAATCATCATGGCTTAAAGAAAAGGAGTTTATTTCTATCTCATGTAGAAGGAGTCCAGAGTGGATGTGGTATCAAAGACTTTGCCTCCTTTGATGATGTCACTCTGATATCCTAAGCTGTGACTTTCACTTTAGGGTTCAATACAGCTGCTCCTTCTCCAGCCATCACAACTTCATTCCATCTAGGAAGAAGGGCATGCTCTTTCTGGCGAAGGACATTCCTTGGCTGTTGCACACGATACTTGTGTCCATCCTATTGGCCAGAACATAGTTATCTGGCCTTAGCTAGGTATTTAGTACCTGTCTGTAAAAAAGGATAGGAAATGTGGTCTTTCTATCAAGTGGCCAGATTTCAAGCTAAAAATCAGCATTTCTAGGCCTCAAGACAAAGGAAAGATCAGATATTGAAATGAATAACCATCCCTGCCTTACCAGGGTCTTAAGGTCATTTCTAAAGACAGGAAGTGTTTGGATTAGGTCCACAGGTTTCAGATCGATGCTTCGGAGCCCCTTTATATGCCACAGGAGGTTTGGGGTCATGCTGGCTCTCCTAAGCATTCCTCCGAGAGGAGCCAGAGCTAGCCATTCTAGATGTTATTCAATTAATTATGATTTAATGATTTAATTAGGGGCTGGTGTGGAATGCAGATATAAGGAGAAAAATTGCTGGCAGAAATCAAAGCTTAAAGGTAGAAGGCAAGCCTCGTGGATTCATAGTGGTCCCCCTGGTGCCATCTTCAGCTGGCCGGGGGGTGTTTGCTCATGTGTTTGGAGCCCTGCTGAGACGAACAACAGTAACCACAGCAAAGCAGAAAAGTGGTCCGAGTCTCAGCACCAGAAGGGATGTTGGTCTGAGTCACCATTGGGTGCTTTCTGTGGCATGATGCAGCCTATGGGTCTTAAAGGTGTGTTTGGGTCCTGAGATCCTTATTTTGTAAAAAGAAAGCCTAGAGCCCTAGCCGGTTTGGCTCAGTGGATAGAGTGTTGGCCTGTGGATCAGAGTCCCAGGTTCAATTTTGGTCGAGGGCACATGCCTGGGTTGTGGGCTCGGTCCAACGTGCAGGAGGCAGCCAATCAATGATTCCCTCTCGACATTGATATTTCTATCTCTCTCTTCCTCTCCTTCCCTCTCTGAAATAAATCAAAATATATATTTAAAAAGAAAAGAAAAGAAAGAAAAGAAGGGAAAGGAAAAGAAAAGAAAAGAAAAGAAAAGAAAACCTAGAGTTGTAGGTACCTGGCCTGTCCGTCTTCATGGAGGTTTCAAAGGAGCAATGTGAAGAGTGGCAACCATATTATGTGAACATTGATAATTAAATAGATTTCCAGAGCTAGTGGACTAATCTATGTCCTTTCTAGAATGTTCCATCTTATTCCTAAAAAATACCTAAGATAACTCACTTACCCCTGATGGAAACAAAGATTACAAACTCCCCTTGCCTTCCTGTATTTTGCCTAGCAGTAAACAACATTTTCTCTTTAGAGGAGAATGTGTGAAGAGAGGAGGAAGAACAAGAGTCATTTTCTTCAACCTCATCATCCCAAACTTGAACAGACACCCTTCACATTCACAGGCAGGAAGGAGTTCCCCTGTCAAGAGAAATCTAGGGCAGAGCAGAAGGTGTGGGCAGGGTGTGTGCTGCAGGACTTGGGGGCAGACCTACCAGACCTTGGGGGAGCCTGGGAATAGTACAGTCAAGTCCTGACTCCGGAAGTAGCCAAATCTCACACGTTTTACGGAAGCTTTCCATGGTTCCACGTTTGCTTTTTCTAAGCAGCGCCGGATGTCTGTTTTAGTGTAATCCTCTTCAATGTGAACGTTCAGTGCATTCCATCTTTGAGTGGGTTTTGATGGGCTCATTCTTCACGCACATGCACATACATGCAGGCCAGTCAATGAAAAAAATGTTTGACCTGGTGCTAATGGCAGGCTGACCAAAGATGACTGCCTGTTCTGAATGCATTGCTTTTTTATGTGTACTAAGAATTTTAAAATAAAGCATAATGAACTCATATATTTGCTCTTAATGTTTTTCCAATAGTATCTAAGTCGTGTCTCTTTAAGCAGCATGATGTCTGCATTTAGGAAAGGTTTTGTCTTAGTGTGTGTCTGTTCTCAGAGGGAGCAAAGCCAGGACTGGAGCGTCTGACAATCCTTGGTTGTGTCTCTGTCGCCCCCCTTCACTAGCTGCCTGTCCCTGGCAAATGTCCACGTTTCCCTAGATCTCACTTTTCAGTGTTCTGCAATAGAAACGGCTGTGCCCTGCGTCCGCATGACATGAGCTCTGGAGGATATGCAGGATCCAGATCCAGCCCGGTGCCTGGCCCCCTGCAACTGCTCGATGAATGGGCATTTCTTTGTCTTGATTTTTTGCTTTGCCTTTATTAGACAAAAACACAAAACAACAACAAAACCTGCCAGTCAAGGGGAAAAAATACTAATCCGGTTTGTCAATAAAATTTTTATGAGTTGGCATGGCTCAATGGTGTGAACATTATTGCCCTGCACACAGGAGGGTCTTGGGTTCGAGTCCCAGTCAAGGGCATGTACCTGGGTTGCAGGTCTGATACACATATCTGTTCTGGGTGCGTGTGGGAGACAACCAATCTATGTGGGAGGCAACATCAGTGTTTTTTTTCCTCTCTCTTCTCTTTTCTCTCTCTCTCTCCCCCTTCCCTATCCCTTACACTTTCTCTTTAAAAAAAAAAAAAGTGTTATGAAAACCTGATGTGGGATTCAAGGTCAATGGGGCAAATCTAAGAAGCTGTTTGTCCTACTTCTGTGGTTCTCAAAGTGTGGTCCATGGCACCAACAGCACCTGGAACTTGTTAGAAATGCAGACTCTCAGGCCCACCCGAGACTTACCAATCGAAAACTCGGATTGGAGTCCAGCGATCTGTGTTTTAACCAGACCTCTGGTTGATTTGAAGATATACTACTGTTTGGGAACCACTGGTCTCTACATCTGGGTTCTCAGACCTTGCTGGGACTTAGAATTTCTGAGGAGCATTTTAGAATACCAACACCAGAGATTCTGGTTCGGTGAGTCTGGCATCGAGCCCAGGTGTGGGGATCTTTTAAAAGCTCCCCGGGTGATTCCTGGGTGCACCCAGGATTGAAAAATTCTGCTCTGAAGAGTTCTTTGTCCTCTCTCTTTCTCCCCTCTTCCCCTTCTGCCTCCTCCTTCTTGGACTCCGGGTTGGGATGTTGGAATTAGTGGAATCATTCTCTTCTAATATCAGCTCAGAGGAACTCATGGGGACTGGCTAATAGGCAACCCACAGAACACGAGAAATTCCCCTTGTCCTTGCCTCATTCCTACCTTTTTCTGATGTCTCTGCATGGCAGTCTTCTTCTTTTAAATGTAGCACATGCTCATGTAGAAAGTTTAAAAAAAAACAAAAACTAGGAAACTTTGCAAGAGAAAATAGAAATCTCTCATAAAGGTCCTGTTAAATGTGTAGATGTCACTTTTTTTTTAATATAAAGTTGGGATCATACAATGTATGTAGTTGTATATGTTGCTTTTTTACTAATACCATATTATGATAATTTTGCTTTATATTCTTTGAATTCTGTTTTAAAAGCCAACATCAGATTGCATCGTATGGGTTTTTCATAATTGATCAGCCATTGCCCTTTGGTTAATCCCCTCCCTCTCACCCCACTCCATCCCACGCCCCTGCCCATGATAAGTTCAAATACCCCTGTAAATAAATATTTGATTGTTTTTCATTTCCTTAGGATAGATTCCTAGAAGTAGAATCAGTGAGCCAAAAGTTAGAAGCACTGTAAAGGTTCTTGTTACATAGTGCTAAGTTTGCCTCCAGAGAGCTGTGTGCCATTTTTACTCCCACTTGCAGAGCTGCCTGCTTCCCTGTACTTTTGCTAACATTGGTTATTGCTTACAAAACAAACAAACATACAAACAAAATGTGTCATTTTGCTGAGCCAAGTGGTCATGGCCTTGTTCTCTAGCAGCTCTCTGTGAATGTGGTCACAGATTTCTAAGCCCGTGTGTCTTTATCTTCCTTTCATTTGTCTTTGGAATCATGTTTATCTTTTCATGTCTGACAGCTCTTGTTGGGGGATTTTCATCTTATCTGGGGATTTGAGACCTTCTGGAATTCTCAGCTCTGCTCTCTGTAGCTCTGTCTTCGTTGTCTCTGGGCTTTGTCTTTAATGCCTTTTGTGCCTTTTAACCCATGCATGCCGTGCCCACCAGTGCTTACCAAGAAGACATTTAGCACAACATCCTCAAGAGACCCTTAGTAAATGCTCTGGAATCTTGCTGCAAAAGGCATACATAGCATTACAGTCAAAGGTAAATTATTCTGGATCATCAAGGTGTATGTCACCTAGTACAGAAGTGATACTGTACCCCCATCCAACACACACACGCACACATATGCTCAAGTGCACTTCTTCAGTGTATCATGCAGAGAAGTAAGTCTTTTAGGGCTCCCAACTGAAATAATCAGAGATTCCATTTTCTTGGCCTTCCTTGACAAACGATATTTGATTGACACACAGAACTACTCGCAGTTGTAGACTCCTTTCAGGTGGAAGGTGCCTTACCTAGTAAAGGAAGAACATTCCCATTGTCCTCACTCCACATCTTGCAGCCACCTCAGCTTGTCACAATGGCTAAGCCACTGGAACCCTGCTAGGAAAGCCTCCTTGCTAGAAGGGCAGTGGAGAGACAGAGGGCCACCGCTGTTCTAATCCAGGGGGCTTCCTTGGCACCTGTGTATGCTCAAGGCTCCCCTTTCAGAGGTCTGAGCACTACCTGTCTGCTTGAATTCAAGTTTAGAGCCTCAGCAGGCGAAGGAAAACATAGGAGGCTCAGCTGTTAATGCATTCCAGTAACTCAACATTATTTGGGGAGTTGAAAAGCTCAGGAAGGACCAGGCAGAGGACCTCTCAGGATGGAGGCCACACATGTGCACACTCTCTTCTGTTTGTTTACAAAGTGAGCCCTCTTTTTCAGCTTATGGACATTGAATACTTATGTTGCAGGAAAGGACTGGTGGTCTTACCTTTATCTCAGAGGCTGCTGGATGTGTTCGTTCCCATCCATCCACCCATGCATCCATCCACCCATCCACCCATCCACCCTTCCTTCCAATAAATACTTACTGAATGCCTATGACTAGGCAGCCACTTGTGTGTGGTCCCTGGTTTTCTAAAGCACAGAAATAACATACAGCACCTAAGTGTATGCTAATTCCAAGGCCCTGTCATGTGGACTCATTAGTATACACAAAATTTTTTTTTATTATAACAAGCAAATAGAAAATTAACAATAGCCGAAACCGGTTTGGCTCAGTGGATAGAGCATCGGACTGCGGACTGAAGGGTCCCGGGTTCGATTCCGGCAAGAGCATGTACCTTGGCTGCGGGCACATCCCCAGTAGGGGGCGTGCAAGAGGCAGCTGATCGATGTCTCTCTCTCATCGATGTTTCTGACTTTCTATTCCTCTCCCTTCCGCTCTGTAAAAAATCAATAAAATATATTTTAAAAAAATTAACAATAACAAGGCCTTATCTATTCAGAGACAGTGCATACAGCATGTAAATAGGGACTGAAGAGGCAGGCAGAGAAAACCTTTAACTGTGGGTGAGAGATGGAACCGCCCAGAACTTCCAGGCAATTCCTTTAGTTCCTAATTTAAAAAAAAAAAAAAAAAGTAACTAAAGAGGTCTGTGGTCATATTTAGCCCATTTGTGGGGGCAGTAGTCAGATAATGGCCTGCAGTTACATTATATTGTCTAAGGGACTTCACAGTGGTGTTCCTGGTGTTGTGATGCAAAAGCGATGTCAAATACTTTGTGTAATTTTACTTTTTAGACCACAGGTCCTAGTTTGGGTTTGGAAAAATACATTTTCCACAGCAGGTTACACAGGAGTGAATCTTATCCCTCATCCTTTTATCTTTGGAAGAACCTCTTGCTCCAAAGTTTCATTTATCCGATATTATTGAGCACTTTCTGTATACAAGGCTAGCATGAGAGTGACGCCACAGATGAGGTCTGCCACTGCTCTGCTGACCTCATCACCTGCCCCCAGACTTCCTTCATTCTCTGCCCTTTCAGCAGGGTTTAGAGGGCCCCTGTAAAGGTAGCCCCCACATATGACTGGATGTTAAATGTAGAAAGAGGTTTTCTGAAATTTTAAGGAGAAGCAGTGCTCAACAACTGAGAGTCGCACAGGGAGTGTCTGTTGGTGAGTTAAGGGTCAGCTATACTCCAGGAGAAGGTGGGGGACTGCTAGGTGGGGCTCTCCTGACTGGGCAGATCCCACTATTGCTGGGTTCCCTTCCCAGAGCCACCGGCTCAGATGTGGAGACCGCACCATCTTGAAGGGGAACGTGAATGTTATTGGAACCCTGAAAATCTACAGCTATGGCACACACCAAACAGCTGCAAACCCCAGAACACTGGTCTCCAATTAGCACAAACATGCAGATTCAGAGGAGCTCTACACTCCACTACGGAAAGGTCGGATTTCACCTGGGATAAGGAGAGAGAGAACTACATAACCAGACACCTAGAGAAGAGAGACCGTGGGGAGACAAACAAACAGCCTGCATATGAAAGAAAAGCAGGCATCACCAGAAAAAGAGGTAAACAAAATGGAGGCAAGCAACCTGTCAGAGAAAGAATTCAGAGAAATGGTCATAATGTGGCTGAAAAGAATGAAAGACAAATTCAATAATATGAGTAAGAACCAAGAGGAAATGAAGAAGAACCAAGAAGAAATGAAAAGTGACATCGCTGCTGTAAAGGACTCAATAGAAAGCATCAAGAGCAGACTAGAAGAAGCAGAGGACTGCATAAGTGAGCTAGAAGACAAGATAGGAAAAAATACCCAAGTAGAGCAGCTTCTGGGAAAAAAAAATTAAAAAGCTGGAGGAGAACCTAAGGGAACTTTGGGACAACACAAAACAACATCTGCATAACAAGGATTCCAGAAGGAGAGGAAACTAAGCAAGGAATAGAAAACCTGTTTGAAGAAACAATGACAGAAAACGTCCCTGATATAGGGAAGAAAAAGCCCACACAAATCCAAGAAGCTCACAGAGTCCCAAGCAAAATGAATCCCAAAACACGCCACCAAGGCACATTACAATTAAATTGGCAAACACCAACAACAAAGTAAGAATCTTAAAAACGGCCAGAGAGAGACAGAGAGTTACCTACAAAAGAGCCCTCATCAAACTAGCAACTGATTTCTCAACAGAAACTCATCAGGCCAGAAGGGAATGGAATGAAATATACAAAGTCATGCAATAGAAGGGTCTGAATCCAAGAATACTTTACCCAGCAAGGCTCTCAATCAGAATTGAAGGTGAAATCAGGAGCTTCACAGACAAAAAAGGACTAAGGGAACTCATTACCACCAAACCAGCAATGCAAGAAATGCTAAAGGGTCTGCCGTAAAAAAAGGAAATAGGAAGCAAAGAAGGAAAACAGGGGTAAAGAATAAAAATGGTGACAAATAGGTACCTATCAATAATAACTTTAAATGTAAATGTATTAAATGCCCAATCAAAAGACATAGGGTAACAGATTGGATAAGAAAACATGATCCATATATCTACTGTCTACAAGAAACCCACCTCAGAAAAAAAGACCCACACAGACTGAGGGTGAAGGGATGGAAAAAGGCTTTTCAGGTGAATGGAAATGAAAGAGAAAAAAAAAGTTGGGGTAGCAATACTTATATCCGACAAATTAGATCTCAAAGTGAAGGACATAACAAGAGATAAGGAAGGCCACTTCATAATACTAAAGGGAGCAATCCAATGAGAAGCAGTGCTCAGAGTGTGGTTCTGACTGCACGTGAGGACATTTAATACGAACACTTGGTCGCTATTTTAGTATGTGGGCTTTATTCACTTCGGTGTAGACTTCCCTATAAAATGCTGATGACGCAGACCTCTGGGGGACCACTGTACCCACTCTCCTCCCCTCGCCCCGCAACTGCAGAGTCAGCGCAGAGCAAACACTCGGCTCAGAAATCAGGTAACTTATCTGAATGGTTTCCCTCCACCCGTTCTCCATCTCCATAACCGCTTTCAAACATTGTCTAAAACTGTGATGCTGGCTGTTTTTCTCTGCTGGCCAGACCAGCATCCAAACACAAATAGCTTTTGGAGATGCACAGATGTATTTATTATTCCTTGGAAACCGACGGTATCGCTCAAATTGCACATTTTTATTGTGCTTTTGTTTTCATTTTTCTGTCTCGGGAGCAGCTGGGAAGAGCAGAGGGGGCTGGCGGGAGTGTCCTTGTTGTGTGTCAGAGCTCTTCTGCCTGGAGGCAGGTTCGCCTGAGCACCAGCCCCGAGGATGGAGCCAGCTGTGACTCTGAAAAACTTAGTTAATTTTACTAACAACAATATCCTGAAATCGAAATGTGTAGTTTTCAGATGAAATCGCACTTACGAATAATAGAGAAGGCTGATGCCAGAGCCCGAGTTTGCGGAGGCAGTTAAGCCTGTTTCGGTTTTGAGATCCACATGTCTCATGTGTCTTTGGGGCCAGGTTGGGTTGTGAACTAGAACTGATCCTCTCCCACTTCCCGTTTGGCTGCATGCAACATAGCTGTTGGGGACAGAAGCAATGTGCTCACATGACCAGCCCACAAAACAGAGCCAGCCTGGAAACCCGCCTGGCTGAGCTGGCTGGGAAACTTGGAGGAACTTCATTCACCTGGTGGGGAGAGAGGGTCTGCATTGAGGGAACAAACCAGCAATTAATTTATCACGCCCTCCACCCTGGAATAGATCGTACGCCGGAGGCCATCTGTTGTTACACATTCATTCCTTCTCATTGTCTTTCATTTGAAATTCTGGGGCTTAATGTAATAAGAAATGTGAACAGGGCCTCACATAGAGTTTGGTACTCTGTAAGAATAGAACTCAACTGTAAAAGAGAACAACATAGAAGGCCTTCAAAGCTAGACTACACAAAAGAATCAACTTTATGTTGTCAACAAAGATGGGTTTTGCGCTCTGCTGGAGTTTGGTCCGTACCAGGTACATCCTTCTCCTCCAGCTGCTTTCTTAACGAGCTGGAGTAGCTGGTGAGATCTGAAGTAAGTAGACGTAATGTAATATTGAAAGAATTGCTAGAATCTTGGCTGCTTTTCTGATTGCACCAAATGATTTTAAAGCAAAGTGAACTTGAGGTGTGTGTTAGTCTTATCACAGACTGAGTGGTTTAAGCCAGTTTAATTAAACTGAAATTAATTCTCTCACAGTTCTGGAGGCTGGAGGTTGGTTCTGGGAGAGCTCTTTCTGGCTTGCAGACAGCTGCCTTTCCACTGTGTCCTCAGATGCCAGCTCTCTTCTCCTAAAAGCGTTAATCCCATCCTGGGGCTCCTCTCATGACCTCATCTAACTATAATCACCTCCCAAAGGCCCCATCCCCAAATACCATCGCAGTGGGGGCTGGGGCTTTAGCATAGGAATTGGATGAGATGGGCACATGCATTCAGTCCACAACAGGTGTCAGGAAAAAGACAGTAGAGAAACAGCAGTCCTTAGAATCTCTGGGACGATAGCACCTGGCCTTTTGGGGCCCAGGAGTGGTTGACATTCCGTGGCAGTCTCCACTGTGCGCTTCCATGGAATGGACAGGTCCTCCTGAAAATTATGGTCAGGAAGTGGCTAGCAAGTTCATTGAAACTGATGCCCATTTCAGTTGGTTCTGCTGTGGTTACCTGTGACCATGAAGCTTTTCTCCCTGCCAAGGTCACACTTTGCCAACTGCCCCCACTTCTAATGGGATCTCTGAGCTATGAAGGACCCTGGATATTGATAATCAGAATCAGCAGCAGCGTAGTGTGTTCATGTTCTGTCAAGAAGTAGCTGATCTGGCACCTTCTTTTTCTAGGTCAGCAGGCACAGCCGGCCACTTCTAAAGGGGAAAGATGTTCATCTTTCTGTTTTTTTTTATAAGGAAGCCAAGGCACAGTAAGCAGGGAGAAAGACTCCTAGAGGTTGTCTCAGCCTGGAGAGGGAAGAATAGCATGTCATTGTTACAGATTCCCCTTTTTGGGGGGGAACCATCATGCCATGTCTGACACAAAGACAACATAGACAGTCCTTAAGAAGTGTTCAGTGAGTGAGTGGATGGATGGATGGATGGATGGATGGATGGATGGATGGATGGATGGATGGATGGACGAACAAACAAACGAATGAATGAATGAATGAATGTAGCAATTACTTGGAATTCAGGGAAAGACCCCAGTTTGTTTCACACATTTAAACTGGCAGTCTGGCAGGAGCACTAGCGCTCTGTGAAAATGCCTGGGGCAGTCCTCTGCGTCCCTTGTGAGCGGCTTGCTAATTCCTGTGATGATCATGAGCTGGGGCACACAGTGGATATCAGTGTGAGGACCTCTCACAGGCGAAGAAGAAATGAATGAGCCCTGGTTTGTGGTGCAGAGAGAGGGCAGATGTCTGTGAACAGTGGAAACCTTCCTCTCCCCTGCCATCCTGTCAGCCTCGTTAACCTCCTTGAGAATGATGTAACCATTACCTCCTCGTTTCCAGTAACCTTTTCCTCTGCTCCACAGCATCACCAGAAACTGGACCCAAATCTCCACGTCCAGGCAGCCATTCTCATGGCTCCTCCTCCTCACCCCTGCCACCATCATCGCTCTTTGTCTTCATTGGACACTTCTAGTCCATCCACCACTTGTTCCCTATCTGCCTTTCTCTACTCTGGTCCTTGGCAGGAGGGAGGGAGTAGCTATGAAATAAAGAACATTATATCAAAAAGTCAATTTACCAGATAGAATCAGACTTTTAAAATCAGCTGAATCATAACCTCTGTTTCTATTTCCCACTGGGCCTGTTACATTTTTGTAGCCTCGTGTAGTATATGCTGCATAGAAGTCTTGATGTTTGCCTTTGTGGAGCCGTCAGCTCGTCGCATGAAGCAGCGGTCATACCAACAGGAACTGGCTAGAGAAAGGCTGATTCGAGACCCAGTGAATGACTTCAAGAACATAAATGTTTGTTAGAACATGTTGGTTGTCCAATTGACTTCCATAGTCCAAACAGCAGGGTATGCTTAAAAAGAAAACCACCTTAGTGCACATAACTGAAGAGGTGAAAATGTGTTCACATATTTTTAAGAGAAATATCCAAAATACATAGAATGGTTTCCAAGAGAAATCTTGATCTCTATTAATCTTCTAATAAGGTCAGCTATGGTATCTTTTATCTTGCAATTATTAATGTGCTCAATTAGCCATGGTTGACCTCCCAGTGACTTTACGAGTATCCTTTCCACTTTCCTTCTATAAACAAAATAATCAAGTTATGTCCCAATTTTATATTATAGCTCTTATATTAGCTAGAGTACTTGAAATGCGGCTAGTCTAAACTGAAGTGTGCTGTGGGAGTAAGGCACACACTAAGATTCAAGCACACACACACACACACACACAAAAGGTAATATATGTCACAATTTTTCTTGACATGTTGAAATTATAATATTTTAATATGTTGGGATACATAAATTATATATATATTTTTAATATATTTTATTGATTTTTTACAGAGCGGAAGGGAGAGGGATAGAAAGTCAGAAACATCGATGAGAGAGAAACATCGATCAGCTGCCTCTTGCACGCCCCCTACTGGGGATGTGCCCGAAACCACGGTCAATGTCCTTGACCGGAATCGAACCCGGGACCCTCAGTCCACAGTCCGATGCTCTATCCACTGAGCCAAACCGGTCTCAGCCATAAATTATATTATTAAAGTTAACTTTACCTGCATTTCCAAGTAGAATTTAAAGATGTTGAAGGCAATATGGACTTTATTTTGAGTTTCAATCTGGGTTGCTCATTAGTATAACAAATTCAGAAAATACATGAGAAAGAAATTCTGTCGTAGGATTTCAACTGCACGTACTCAACAGTGTGTTTTCCTTTAGTTGAGCGAGTATAGTAAGCCAGAGTCTGGGTTTCTGCATCCTTAGTGGCAAAGCATCTTAAGGTTGGGAGGAATCTAAGAGATCATTGTGCAATCTCCCCCTCATTCCTGGCTGATGGCCTCTTGACAGCCCTTCATGTAGCAACAGTTGTCATCACCAGAGGCAAAACCTTCTTACTGCCCTGTCCTCCCCTGACTGCCACCTACATTGTCAGGGTCTTTCCTCTCAAGTGCAGGTACCCAGCATGCAGCCCAGCCCTTTCTGAGCACTGGGGTGACAGTGTGGTTGCACTGTGCTTGTATCCTTTGTAATCAGCTAGAACCATCAGATATTTTCTATATGAGTTGCCTATAGTTAGATTCAACGATTAAATTCTTTGAATCTAACTATAGGCATTTCTCTTACAAAATTTTTTTAAAGTATATTTTTATTGATTTCAGAGAGAAGGGAGAGGGAGAGAGAGATAGACACATCAATGATGAGAGAGAACCATTGATCAGCTACCTCCTGCATGTCCCACACTGGGGATCAAGCCTGCAATCTGGGCATGTACCCTGACCACGAATTAAACCTATGACCTCCTGGTTCATAGATCGACACTCAACCCTGAGTTATGCCAGCCAGGCTCTCTTATGAATTTTGTTATTGAGTCTTTGGGATAATTTAGATTTTAGGTTCTGTCAGTAAATTCAGCCATTCCTTTTAGACTAGTTATTTTGAAATGTGGTAAGTATGCTTTCCTCTGATATACTGAAGAATGTCTTGTTTAGGACAGTGCTAAACTCTAGAGCCCTGTGGCCTGCCAAGTCCACCACATGGTGAGTCATCACTTCATCTACAAAAATATGAAAAATCATGTCACAGGCCTTGCCGAAATAAAAACATTCCTTTCTTGTCTGTATAATTTTCCATTTCTGCTTGTCTCATAATCCAGTCGGGGGCAGGGGACCGTGTTTGCTGCTTGTGTAGCCTATTAGTCCACCTGCTGTTTATAATTCATCTGATCAGTATTTGATTCTCAATTTTTGCTGGAGACTAATAACAAGCTAATTGATCTTACAAGAGGGATCCTGTTAGGTCCTCTTTTCAACATCAACACAGCATAATTTCTTAACATTTGTCCAAGATGATCAGCAATGGTTTTAAGTTGCTTCTGCCTCACTGAGGTATAACTTTCTTAGACCTGAAGATATGGATTTCTTTTAAATGCCTAGCCAGGGAATCTTTTATTTTCTCTCTTTTCTAAACTCCAGAGTCATCACTACTTAACAGTAATTTCCCAGCTTCCCCCTAACTGAAGATCACTGTTGGCCTTACACATACACACACAAACATGGAAGCTGAAGAGTGTTAGTTTTGTTTTCTACACCATTGACTCTGACCAGCCATTTTTAGTCCTTTCCGATTTATCTTCTTGCTCAGAAGTAAACTTAAGTTTGGGTTGTGGTTTTTATGTTCCATTTCTAAATCTTAGTTCATTTAGGTTTTTTGAATAATTGGTACTATTTTGTTGTATTTATACAAGATCATAGCGTCTTGCCTTCCAATTTTCCATTCTTTAGAAACCTAACCTTCTTGGAGTTTGTACATTCCATTGGCCTTTCAAGGGCCGATTGTAAATTGGTTAATGACTAAGAGAAATTTTTATTTAAAAAATATTTAGGTTGTGCTCCAATTAGGGAATTTACCTAGCTACCTGAAGTTATGGCCTAAGCCCTAAGACAACTGCTTACACAGAGCACTTGGCCCCAAGGAGACTGGGAGAATTCCCCCAAGCACAGATAGCCTGTATGAGGACTGTCATATACCTTAGCTTGAAAAGTGAATGTAGGAGATCAGATACACTGATTGTCCCCTTGACAAGCTTCCAAGACAGGTGTGCAGCTCCCAGGACCAGTTGGGGCCCAGCACAGAGCGGGAGCCCAGTGAGAGAGTGAGAGAAATAAATGCATATGGACTGCCCTGGGCCAAGAGGTTCTTGAAGCAAATGATGAGACATCTTGTATGATATGTTTAAGTCCTGGAATAACTGCTTTTCCATGTCCAGAAAGGTCAGTGGAAACAATTTAAATAGATAGGTAGTCCGCTTATAAATTAAGGTGACTCGTAAGGTGATTGGGTCTAATATTAATCCTAACATATTACTGAGTGCAATGTTGGACTCGGGACTGAATAGTGGTGCTAATTTTCAGAAAGAATCCTGTATACAAGTGTGATTTAAGCAGTTTTCCAAAGGTAATATATTGGGTGACGATCTCTATGAAGTGGCTTAAAGTTCAAATTTTAGGAGTCAAAGTTGCCATCAGTGTGGAGAGGCGTGTCAAGACCCTCAGCCCCCAAAACTATGGATGAGGAAGTGGGAGCCTAGGAGCAGAATGGGGGCCAGTTCCCCCTCCCACCTTCGACTCCTTCCTCCCTCGCCTGCCAGGAAGTTATGTTTCCATCAGACAAAGCTCCTGACACACCCCTGTGGATGGTCACTCCAAGTCTCCCTGGATTCAGGCTACCCATTTTTTTAGGAAGTGATGCCTCTGGAAAGATGATTTGGGTTTGCAATCCCAACTTCACGAGGTATCACTTTCATACCTCACACACGCACATTCCTTCTCTTTCTTGAGGGTTTGACCTATGACCTGATTGGTGACATCTGTCCCTCAGAAGGCTCACTTCCTGGGAGAAGTGACGTCATCCATGTATTGGATCTCCTGGATGCGGTATTTACAGCCTTCCCCTGCCTCTGACAGGAGCCTCACGTTTGTTCGGTCTGACCACAGTGGTGAGGTCAGCCCACCTGGCAGGCTTCCAGGGAGCTCTGCTTCCACTGAGGGAACACTCCCACTTCCCGGGAGCTCTGGTTTCTCTCTGACTTATCGTCTTTCAGTTTTATCTGCGAGGCTCTCTCTTCAGGTAACTCCAGCAGTGAATTTCCCTGCCAGCCTCGCCTTGCCTGGCCTGAAGTGACCCCCCCTCGGTCCTCTGCCTGTTTTCTCCTCTCCTTAGACTTCCTCTGTGAGGTGAGTCCCCACCTGGTTCAGAGCCAAGGTGGCGGATCTGTAGACATCATGGGAAAGGCTGGCCAAGAGCACTGTGAAAAGGATTCCTCTTGGCTGGGCAGATAGCCAGACAGCCACTCGCTGCCTCCCTGAGACCCGGGCCTGGGCCTCTTGCAACCACAGAGAAGGAAAACCCGGAGGAAGCTGCTGCACCCCCTGTTGGATTCAGTGTCCAGAGCCAGATAGGCCCTTGTACAGCATCTGCAATGAGCATCCGTCCTAGGACTGCACTAAAAGCCGCATCAGGCCAAGCACATTTGCATTTCTTTCAAGTCACTCAAGTCCAAACTCTTCACCAACACAGACCTGACTTCTTTGGAGCTAATTCTTTCAATGACAGACCATGACAAAGGGTCCCAAACCTGCCCACGAAGACACACAGGCAAACAGCATTTCCACCTAAGCTGAGAGGGGAGACATGAAAACGTTTGTACCTCTTTATGCAAGGCCTGTCATGCTCCAGGACGGGGCAGAGGCCATAGCGGGGACGATTGCCCACAGATCTCTACAAGCTCCCTCTCATCTGTACAACTCAGTGTAGTATGTGCACAGTCCCAGCCTGTGCCCAGCAGGCTGCCCCGCTGTTCCTTTCTCTTTACCTTTGGCTTCAGTCCGAGCCTCTTGAACGAATCTTCCTTTTTTGGGGCCATGGAATAAGGAACTTCACCTCAGCTCCTCGTCTGTCTTCTCTTTTGCCATGAAGTTATATGAACCTCCTGCTCCCTTTTGCAACTTTTTTCCCCCGAGAGCAGCTTGCTGAGTTGAATACAGATCGTGCCTTATGGCCCAGTTAACTTTAGCCAGTCGCTGAAAGGGGATTACATGACAAAGTCAGGATGATCAAATAATGGGATTGGCCCAAGGGACAGCGTGAAGTCGGAACAATCAAGCACAGGACCGAGCCCTCTGAGACGCAGCTGGACAACCGGAGGGCCCCCTGCAGCTCAAACATGGACTTGGGGAAGGAAGCCTCGATCTCCAGTCACCTGATGTTGTCACCGCTGATTAAATGGGAGGGCTGCGCCCTGTGTGACACCCTTTCTCTGTTAGGTCATTTTATTCTCCCTGGGGTCATCCTGATTCCAATGGGGTTGCTTGTATATTTCGGAGAAAATATTTGGAGTATTGTTGTTTGTTTTACTAGTCTAGTCCATTGGAGGTCCCATTTAGACTGTATCAGATGACACTTTTCTAAGGCTGGTTTCCATCTTTCCTTTTTCGTTGGCTTTAAAAACAAAAACAAACAGCTGTCACGCACCAAGCCTGTGCTCTGGCCCTGGCCCTGAGTTAGGTTATCTCAGGCCTCTCCTAGAGCGGGATCCCCGCTCACTGTGCACACCCGCTTCATGTAGCGATCGCTGCTCTGTGACAAGGCAGCGTCTTGTTAATGCCTGCCGATTGTAAAATCCAGAAGTCACAGACCAGATCTGAATCGGGCGAAATTAGGCATGGCCACGAGTGACAGGACCCGGAGGAGCTGCACCCAGAACGCAATGGCAGCGTTACCGCCACGCTTGTGTCAATCAAGGGCCCGGGAGGCCCATCAGGCCTTGCTCAGGGCTCCACAGGGTGGGGGCCCCCCGCCTGTCACCTCCTCACTCTTCTCCGGGGCAAGTCACATGGTCCAGGGTAGCAGCGAGGGCTCAGAACACCTGTAGATCCACCAGCAAGTACCACCGCTCTGCCTCGGAGCTCCCACTCTCCACACCTGCTCTGCCTGCTCTCACTGCCTCTTTAAATAACCAAATGCAATTGACTCTGAAAGAAAAAATACCCATATCCCCTGCTATTCTCCAGTGGTACCAGGCTCTGTTAGGACTGGGACCACCGTGCATTTTCCTGTCTCCTCCACTCAGCGCTTGACCAAGAGGCAGAAGGCAGAGGCCAGGAATGGCCTGACTTAGTTGTCCCCACCCTTCGAATGGGCCACCATTCCAAAAGGGTCTACACCCCGTGGCCACCAGCACCCCCAGCTCTGCGCTCAGCCCCACGCAGGCCTGAGCGAGAATACTGTGACTGGCATCTTGCTTTAAGAAATAACCTCCAAACACAGCGCTGTGCTGAGACTGGAAAGGAATCGGTGCGTAGGGAGTCCCAGCTCTCAGGAGCCAGCCATTTAATGGGAGAGAGGACCAAAGCAAACTTTCCTAAGAAAACTGGATTTCAAAATGCTCCAAGCCAAAAAAAAGAGAGTGTGGGCAATATCCCCAAACCCCTCGAAACACTGAGTGTTATACCCCCTCTTGGAGAGAGCAGGGTCTGCTGCGTCCCGCATACAGAAGCCTGCTGTGACTCTGTTTACCCTGTTTCCCCGAAACTTCTTGGCCATGAACGCCTTCCTCTCAGTAGCATGACTTTACAGGGACGTGCTCCTCCAGATGGGTCTCAGGCGGTCCGCTACCATCTCATCGAGACAGGTGGGCTGAACAAAGGTGCTCACTGCTGTCCTAATTTCTTAGTTGCTAAGTCCTTCATTGTAATGCAACTGCTCCCGCCACCTCGATACTCTGTATATTTGGTTTCTTTGAGCCCCTGGCAGCAGCAGCACCACAGCTGTGTGGAAATTCAGACCCTCGTACGCTCTAGCTTGGGCCCCAGGTTTGGCCCCGCTCTGCTTGGCAGACTTCTGTCCTGACCCCCGGGGAGGATGCTGTCCCCAAGGTGTGCGCCTCTGGGGCTGGCCCTCCTCCACAGGGTGTGCTCCTCCAGCCTCCCTGCCCGTCCTTAGGCAGCACTTCTCCTCCAGCATCTCACTCCTGAGTCGCGTGTGTTGTTCGGTTCCCAGGGTGACCTGCTGCTGTTTATCGCTCCGCAAACTCTGCCTCTCCCTGTCGGCGCCCTGGCAACCTGCTGCTTTCCTCATTGGATTCTCTAGACCTTGCCACCTTGACTGAGCCCTGGTAGCGGTTCAAATAATTTCTGGGGTGTTTAAAAATATAATAATAAGCCGAAACCGGTTTGGCTCAGTGGATAGAGTGTCGGCCTGCGGACTGAAAGGCCCCGGGCTCGATTCCGGTCAAGGGCATGTACCTTGGCTGTGGGCATATCCCGGTGGGGAGTGTGCAGGAGGCAGCTGATCGATGTTTCTCTCTCATCGATGTTTCTGACTTTCTGTCCCTCTTCCTTCCTCTCTGTGAAAAATCAGTAAAATATATATATAATAATAATAAACCACAAGTTTTGCATTTTTGTCAACAGTGGCTTGCCTTCCTGTCACACATAGTTTCTCAGAGGCCAGCAGGAGAACAGTTCCTAATGCGGGCTGCAGCACGGGACACTCCGAGAGAACTGAGCTCGGTGCTGAGGACCCAGTTCCCGGAGGGGACAGCCTTCTCCATCGGTGGGTTAGGATGGAAGGGGAGGTTTCCACTGAACCAGGACAAAGCACTTTGTCTTCACAGGTGTTGTCACTGTGGGAATGTGACTGGCCTTCGGACCAGTCAGAATACAGATTAGGTAGCGGTATGTGCCCTGGGTCCTGCTGGAGTAGGTGGTTTATGTGTGTTTCCCTGGTGGGCGAGGTGAAAGGTAACCTGGAGATGAGCACAGCTCAGCCAGAATTCTGGTAAGACATTTCAGTGTGTGGGGTTTGTTGGTGGTGGTTTTGGCCTTGGCACAGAGGTCCCTCCTAGCTGATGCAGAACTTTCCTTGAAAGATGGAGAACCGCTGCCAAGATGAGAAGTGAAGAACCTGAAAGTGAGCCCACACACGCTGTGAGCCTGGCAGGGGGGTGGGGGGGGGGGAGAAGGGGGGACCTGTGTTCAAGATGGTCAGGGCGCTCCCACACCTTTCCTGTTCTTCCCTTAGTCGGTCTGTGGCATTGGTCAGCTACTGGCCCCCCACCCTCTACGTGGAAGCCTTCCTCCACTCAGCTTCCTGGGTTCTCCGTTCAACCCACCATCCCAGATATTTCAGTGGCTGTTCCTCCTGCCCATTGCTGTGTGACAAACACTCCCAAACCTGGTAGCTTCAGACACCTCTCCTCCTGTGGCTGCCTGAGTGTTCTCACCTAGGGTGTCTCGTGTGGTTGCACTAAGATGTTAGCTGGGACAGGGGCCATCGGAAGACTTGCTAGGCCAGACATCCATGATGGTCAGTCGCCTGGCCAGCTTTTAAAAGCTGCTTGCAGCTCAGCTTAGACTTCTCCCAGCAAGGTGGCTGGGCTCCAAGAGGGAGCTCCCAAGAATGCGTGTTCTGAGAACTCCAGATAGAACCCCCAGAAGCACTTCTGCCACATTCTATGGGTCAGACAAGGCTCAGGTTCCAGGGGAGCCGGCTGAGAACCCACCTGGTGCTAGGAGAGGCCAGGTCACCCTGCAGAAGAGCATGGGAGATGGAAGATATGGCCTCACCGACCCACAGGCTAACACTTGAGTCGCCAGGCAAAGGCACAGGGTCCTTTGGGGACCAAAGGGGACAAATCGAATAGACTTCCATCTAAATTGAAAACAGACTTGTTATTCCTGATTGGAGGGCAGGGGGGATAGAGACTTAACACATAGATTTCAAAGTTGTTGGGTAGAAAGGTAAAAAGAAATGGGTGCTGCTTTTCAGCCGCTGAAATAGGACCCTCTGTGCTTCTTTGAGAAGCAGGAAGCTGAGACAGCTTGCCAGTTTTCATCCGTTACATGGACCTGATGTGCTTAGAGAACCCAGTTTACACTCACATGTAGGGTCTCACTTCATGGTATCATCACCCTTGCATGAATGGGGAAACTGAGGCTCAGAAGTCTGTTTTCCCACGTTACTGACAGAGCTGGGGTTGGCCTTACTTGGTTCTGGGTGGGACCCTGTTTATGGAGCTGCTGTTCATCCTCCCCCTCGCCCCCCCCCCCCCCCCACACACACACACACACACACACTCCCTCTTCTCTCAGAACGCTAGGCAGGCTCTTTTGCGGTCCCTGCCCCGGCTCATCTGTGCCTTTTCTCAGAACTCATCCCTCCACACAGACCTTCATCTCCCTGGTCACCTCCAGCCTTGAAGACACAGCCTGGGTCTCCTGACCGCCTTACTCTCTCTCCCCCCGAGTGGCCAAATGGCCACGTCTTTTTTATGGCCCTTCCAACATTCCGGTGTTATGTGCTTGTGTCTCCCATCAGTCTATAAACTCTTTAGGGCCTTTCCTCTGCCATAAATGTGAATTATTATCCAATGTTAACTCATCCTTGAGAAACCACCTCTTATTTAAGACCTGTAAGTTCAGTTTTCTACCAGGATCCAAGCCGCTGCCACTCTTGTCAACACAGCTCTTCAGGAAAAATAGGTGGCTCATAAGCCACCACTATAATTGTGCCAAAGGGTTGACATGTGAATTCAAAAGTAAAACTTATTTTGTGTTCATTAGAAACCTTATTGCTAAGACTTGGAAGGAGGGTAGAGTTGAAACTTATCAGGCTGTTTTGATGTAAGCCAGATCTGTTTCCAGCATTAATGTAGGGAATTCGCAATAACAAATAGTTCCCGTAAATAATTTTTAAATGTTATATGTACTGGGTAGATGCATGCTTTAAATTCTCCCAAAAATTATATGCTATTTTGGTGTGTGTTTTTTCAATCTGCAGTTCCTGGCTGGGAGCTTGTTCTAATGTGGTGTCTGGATCAAAGTCAGCCGTGAAACTGTTGGAGCCTGGGTTAGGCACCAACCCACGGGCAGAACAAACAGTTGCTCCCAGACAACTTGCTCTTCCTGCATTGTGAATGCAGCATCTTTGACTTTGCTTGTCCACCCATCTTTCCCAAAGCGAGAGCAAAACTCCCACAAAGAAATGAATTTGAAAATAAAACCTGAATGGATCAACAGGTGTTTGTTGATGCTGTTGTTGTTGTTTTAAAAATTTTTTTTATTGATTTCAGAGAGGAAGGGAGAGGGAGAGAGAGAATCATTGATCAGCTGCCTCCTTCACGCTCCCCACTAGGGATCAAGCCCTCAACCTAGGCATGTGCCCTTGACTGGAATCCAACCTGAGACCTTCCAATCTGCAGGTCGATGCTCTATCCACTGAGCCAAACCAGCTAGGACCAACAGGCTCATTTGTAATGCACTGTGAAATACATAAGACCTCCAAAAATACAGATGCTTCACCAATTGCTTGCCATCTGACCTTGAGACTTTTCTGTGGTTCTTTCTAATTGTTAATACTGTGCTTCCTAAGCACACACGAATGTGGTTTACCTTTTATTGCAGAGCACCAACAAGGATATTCAAGCAACGGCTTCGTTAATTCAAACACTTGATGAGTTTTCGGTGGCGAGGAGAAGGCCACATTGCCCAAACGTTTTAACCACAAACCTCTTTGTTTCCCCACCCCCAGAAAGCTCTTTCCTAGAATGAAGTCCTGCAACTTCAGTGGGGCGGGGGGGGGGGGGGGGGCTTGTATCTCAAACAAAATGGACCCAAGCCCAGCATAGCAACCTGGCTCAATGACTGGAGCTTTGGAGCAAATACTACACTTGGGTTTGGAGTCATTTCTGAATTATGCAAACTTCCTTGCTGAATGATTTAGAGCCATTTTTAAGACATCCCTCGGAAGCTTGGCGCTCTCATTGGCAGAAGAAATGAGGATGGTGTGAATCTTACAGTTAAAAGGGGGAAAGAGTCAACAATGGATCATTTGGCAATGAAAACACACTCAGATAGTCTTTAAATTCTTTGTGGTGTGCCCGCAGATCTTATTTTATTTTATTTTAAAACTTCAGGTTTGTTTTTTTAATGCAAGATGATTCGAACCACAGCCGAGTCCTTACAGCCTCTGAGATAAGTCACGGTGCCTGTAGGGCCTGTAGCCTGTGGGGGCATCATAGCCTCCACCATCCCCAGCCCCAAGCACAGGTTTATGGTTTGGAGGTCCTGCCCTGTGAATGCACTCTGCCTCCTCTCTGTGCTGGGGTCCCCTGAGAGCCCTCTGTGGGGGACATGGTATCGTCTCTGTGAGGAGAGGGGCTGAGTTCCTGCTTTTCTCCATAAACCCCATCTCTGCAGCATACCCCCTGCCCTCAACAGATAGAAAGCCCAGTCCTTCACTCCCCAGAGAAATTAGAAAATGGTTGTAATAAAGTTGTAACAGATTCCCTGGCTCTTTAAGGTCGTGAGTTTATAGACTATCAGTGCTAGCATTCCGGTGTGATTTATTCTTCAACTTCTCTGCTCTCCTGCTGCAGGGGGAAAGAGGGCATTAATAACCTGTCATGCAAAAAATTGATACTACCACCGAAACCAGTTTGGCTCAGTGGATAGAGCATTGGCCTGCAGACTGAAGGATCCCAGGTTCGATTCCAGTCAAGGGCATGTACCTTGGTTGCAAGCACATCCACAGTAGGGGGCAGCTGATCAATGTTTCTTTCTCATCGACGTTTCTGACTGACTTTCTATCCCTCTTTCTTCCTCTCTGTAATAAATCAATAAAATATATATTTTTAAAATTTTGATACTGCCATAAAAATAATCCTTCGTTATGTGTTTTTTCTTCTATGGCTTTTGCTGCTCAAGTAAATGAGTAACATTTGAAAGTATCCATTCTTTAGCATCAAAATATTACCACTTATTTGATTTTCTCTCCCCTTTTTGTCCTCATGTGAGGGGAATGAAACTAGCTAAAAATAACTGTGATGATGCTCTGCATAGCAGTTCTCCAGCGGGTGCCAAGAGATGTACAGGTCTTGTGATTGGGGGGACCTACCCTGCCTTGGGCACTAGGGAAGAAGTGAGGGTCATTACAGGAAGCATCTTTCTGTAGTTTCACTTACATTCAAGGTAGCCTACTTACCTCTCAAGATCTCACCCACTTATGTCTTCACCTTTTATTGTGTGTCAAGTTATTTTATAACTAGAGACCTAGTGCACGAATTCGTGCACAGGGGCTGGCCAGCTGAGGGAGGGACCATGGGAAGTTGGCTGTGGGAGCACACTGACCACCAGGTGGCAGCTCCTGCATTGAGCGTCTGCCTCCTGGTGGTCAGTGCATCTCATAGTGACCGGTTGTAACAGTTGCTTAGGTTTATATATATATAGATACTCCTTTATATATACATAGGAGATTTTGGTTATTTGCTATGGCACTGGATGGATCGGATACTTTCCTCTGTAAGAAATAGAAAATACAAATCACTAGCTTCAGCAGTAAAGAGAATTTATTAGCCTATGTTGCTGAAATTTCCAAAAGCAGATAGTCTCAGTCTTGGGTTGATCTAGCCACTCCCAGTGTTACCACAGACCTACTCTTGTTCTTTCTACCGGCTCTGTCTCAGCAGTGTGATTAGCCTTAAACCAAGAGTGGCTTCTCATATGGTTCCAAGGTGTCTGCCAGCAGTTTGGGGGGGATCAAAAGTCTCAGAAAAAGTCTCTGTCCAAACATCCTCTGGAAGGTCTTACTTAGGTGCTGGGCCTATCACTGGAGCCAGGAGAATGTAAGTTCACTGAGTGGCCTAGCCCAGGTCACATGATCTGAATCTATAGTTGCGGATGGAGGCAGCTTCCTAGAACCACAACAATTCCTAAATAAAGGTATTGGAAAAGGAAGAGGAGGGTGGTGATGCTGAAGAAGAAGCCAGCAGATGGCTAGTCCATAGGACTCATCAATTCCCAAAGTATGAAAAAAACATATAGCTTATTTTTGTTCTGGAATTTTAGTTGATAACTGTTGGTGCTAGAAATATGTCATCAGAGTCAGAGCTCTACATATTTTCCTACCAATTCCCTCATCTCCGTCTCGTGTTTTCCTAAACACACAAGGAAAAGAGCTTGTTGGGAGTGAGGTCTGATCCAGGAGCTCCTTCCCCTGGTCCCCGAATCAGAAATGGGAGGGAAGGAGGCCAGCATCATTCAAGAAAATAATGTTTATCCCTCGTTCATAAAGAAACTGGCTTAATAAAACTGAAGTAGAATAAGAACTAGTCCTACTCACTGTGTTAATTGCTCACAATTTGGACTTTTCTACTCCCAACTCCATTGTTCCCCCCGTCCCCCACCTTTGGCCTATCCTTGCTCGAATCTTGTATTTTAAAGAACAGAAAGAAGGTGTAAGTGACGCGTGTCCTTCTTCCGTCCCCTCCCTTCAGCGGGCAGTTTGCGGTGGTGAAGAAATGCCGGGAGAAGAGCACGGGTCTGCAGTATGCCGCCAAGTTCATCAAGAAAAGGAGGACGAAATCCAGCCGGCGGGGCGTGAGCCGCGAGGACATCGAGCGCGAGGTCAGCATCCTGAAGGAGATTCAGCACCCCAACGTCATCACCCTGCACGAGGTGTACGAGAACAAGACGGACGTCATCCTGATCCTGGAGCTGTGAGTGCCCTCTGCGTGGCGGTGGCGGGGCCGGGAGCCGGGAGGCGGGGCGCGGGGATGAGAGTGGGCTCCGCTCTGCCAAGTTGGAGACGTGACTAGGGTGTGTTGCCTGCAGTTACCTGGAGTAATGTTGAAGACCATTCATGTATTCCCGCCTGATTTGCAGGTGTTCCCCAATCTTAGGGTTCTTGGCTTATTATAAGGTTATCTGTTTTCTGAGTTGTATGTTAAGCTTTTAAGTATACTATGTCCTTCTCTACTTCTTTCTTCATTCCCTTTCCCCCTTTCTTCTACTGTCTCTCCCTCCTCCCTGTAGCTCACACACACCCCCCATTTTCAGCTGTTGGAACTGTCGGTACTCATTATATGAAAGGGTGAAATTGGACCAGAATCACTCAGAGCTGATTATGAAACTTGTTTTTAAAGCAGTTTGCTTGGTGTCCGAGGCCCACCCTGCTCATGGGATGCGGATCATAGTGCGCTGTTCTGGGACTGGCGCCCGTCCCTGGCTGCTGTCTGGGTGCCCAAACCCCACAGCACAGGCTGAAGGGGGGTTGAGGGGAGGAGAGGACACTGTCCTGGAGCAAGTGGCTGGGATGTTTCTTGGCTCTTTGGAGAGAGGAGAGACTTGAGTGCCCTGAGGGCGGAGGACTACGTGATGCAAAGGACACTGGTGACCACCAGCCCTGAGAGGCTCTGAGTGATGACGGGCCACGCCTTTCCTGAGAGCCTCCAGAGCGCACATCTCCCTCCTGCCCGCCCCGCAGCTCCCTGTCTGCAGATCTCGTAGGGCTACGAGGTGATTTGTGAGACCAGAGGAGATGGAAGTGAGGAGGGTCCAGCCCGCCCAGCACCACACTGCGGGAACTCTGGGCTGTGTCATCACAGCAGCCTGGGGCAGCCACAGCTTCTTGTCTCCTCCCTGGGGTTTGGCCACGTTGCTCTATGGGTCTGAGCACCCACCTTCTTAACTATGAACTGGGGTTAATAATACTTCCCTCAAAAGGGTCTTGAGGCCGAAACCTGTTTGGCTCAGTGTATAAAGCGTCGGCCTGCGGAATGAAAGGCCCCAGGTTCGATTTCAGTCAAGGGCATGTACCTTAGTTTCGGGCACATCCCCAGGAGCAGGTGTGCAGGAGGGTAGCTGATCGATGTTTCTAACTTTCTATCCCTCTCCCTTCCTCTCTGTAAAAAAATCAATAAGATATATATTTTTTAAAAGGGTCTTCAGGAGATAAGCATTTAAAAATGCTTATAGCACTGTGTCTGGCTCATACATATTTCCTCTCTTTGTTCCCTTTAACCAATAGGTTTGAGCGTCTGCGCTGGTCACCTTTGGGGCTGGGTAATTACTTTTCCAGGGGGCCATCCTGGACACTGTAGGATGTTTAGCAGCACCTCTGGTGTCTACCTCCCAGGTGCTGGTGGCATTGTCCCCTCCAGCTGTGATGGCCAAAAATGTCTCCAGATATATGGCTCTGTGTCCCGTGAAGGCAAAATAGCCTCTCTTCCCCAATCACTGCTTTAAAGGCCGGGCGGGACTTGAAGAGCACAGGGGATTAAGGGGCCTGCTCAAGGTGCAGCGCAGAAAAGGGAGGAATCACAGTTTAATCCACGCTGTGGCTTTATGCGGCCGCTGTGGACCCAGACAGAACCCGGATCAAAACCGGGGTAAATCCGTTACCATTTCTAAGCCTAAAGGTCCTCCCTTAAAGCTGCTGTGAGAGACCATGAACACAAAGTTCCTGGGAAAGACACATTACAGATCACAACTGTTTTGCCTTTTCGGAGAATTACCCAGTGACTGGAGTGTCACTCATCCTCTTTACACACCAGGCTGCACCCATGATGCCTGGGAGTCCCTGCCCTCCTCACGCCCACCTGCAGGTGCTCATTATGGACTCAGCTTCTGATGACTGACCCCATTTCGGAGACTTTTTTTTTTTTTATTAGGCGCATTTATCCTGCGTGTAAATTGGGTGACATTGTAAATTATCATACAGTAAACTTTTTAAAGGGTTTTTTTATATATATTTTTTATTGATTTTTTTACAGAGAGGAAGGGAGAGGAATAGAGAGTCGAAACATCAATGAGAGAGAAACACCGATCAGCTGCCTCCTGCACACCCCCCATTGGGGATGTGCCCGCAACCAAGGTACATGCCTTTGACCAGAATCAAACCTGGGACCCTTGAGTCTGCAGGCTGACGCTCTATCCACTGAGCAAACCAGTCAGGGCATATCATACAGTAAACTTGATATTGGAGGAGGATGGTACAAGTCCATGGAACTTGACACGTGGATTCTTGTAACCACCATCCAAATCAGGATTCAGAACAGTCCCATCACCCCCTAACTCCCTTGTACTAATCACTTTGTAGTCACACCCACCCTGCACCTCCGTCCCCACCCCCAGGCAACCAGTGAGCTATTCTCCATCCACTTGTCTTTTGGAAAATGTTATGTACGTTTATTTATATAAGATATAGTCTTTTGAAACTGGCTCTTTCACGCAGCAGAATGCTTCTGAGTTTCTCCCCGAATGGTATTCCACGGCATGATGTTTATCCATTCACCCACTGAAGGACATTGGTGTTGTTTCTGGTGTTTGGCAATCATTAATCAAGCTGCTGTCAACATTCACAGACAGCCGTGTGTGTGTGAACCTAAGTTTTCATTGCCTTGGGGCAAACACCTATGAGTGGGATTGCTGGCCCGAGTGGTAAGTAGGTGTATACCTTTAAAAGACATTTTTCTAAACTGTTTTCTACAGTGGCTGCCCCGTTTGTCAGGCCCTCCAGCAAAGGATGAGAGTTTCAGTCGCCGCACCAGCACTCAGTAATTATCAGAATTTGTTTTTCATCATCACCATTCTAGGAGGTATTACAGTGGCTCAGCAACATTACGAAGTTCGTTGTGTGGTGGTGACCTTGAGTAAAAGTTGCGCACACTCACCAAGAGCAGCTATGAGAAGGGGCTGGAGGGGCCTTAGGAGACTGCCTTCCCCACAGGAAAAGTCTCTGCTCCCTTGAGGGTGGTTATGCTTACTTCAAAGGTGTGTTAACCTAGGTGCATAAAATCTATGGACAGAGCTTGCTTTAGGCAAAGGTAAACCTTTTACTAAAGAAGTTGTATGCCTGGCGCATGACTGCCCACCAGGACCTGCCCAGTTAGACATTTATTACCAGATCACCTGTGATGTCACATTCCGTAGAACCCCGCCTCCGCCTACAGCTCTAAATTCTTACCGTTTAAAGGAAGAGTTAGTCTTCAGTGACATGTTCCATCTCTTTTCTTTCAGAAGAAGCCTGAGGTACAGTGGTGGTTCAGCAGAGAGTAAAACTTAAGGATTTGTCAGAAGGTAGCCCTATGATGTTACAGTGGCCATGTATCTGTACCTTCTGCCCCAGTAGTCTCTGAGGAGCTGTATTTCTCTGATGTACTGCTGTGGGGTGGACTCCACGGCAAGTGTAGCTTTCTGGGGCTTACCAATAAGCTTGTTGCCTCGTTGAAAACGTGTGGGCTCTCCGCTGATATGTGTGAGTCCCACCTCTGAACCCCAGGCCCATCCTCACCTCTGAGATAAAGAGACCCCAGACCACCACTCCGCTCACCCTTTCCTGAACTGTGTCTTGGGTGAGGTACGGAAATGGTGTCTTTTCTATCCTTTTTTCCAAATATTTGGGGTCTGGGTTACAGGCACAGTTGTGAAATCTAGTCCAGGATCTGCCCTTTAAAGTATATGTAAGCCTGAAAGTAATTTTAAAGTTTGACTTTTTCCCCACTTGCTTCCCTGGGCAATAATCTTTCCTCGGCTGATCTGCTATTGGAGCTCAGCCTAGCACAGCAGTCGGCAAACTCATTAGTCAACAGAGCCAATTAACAATAGTACAGCGATTGAAATTTCTTTTGAGAGCCAAATTTTTTAAACTTAAACTTCTTCTAATGCCACTTCTTCAAAATAGACTCTCCCAGGCTGTGGTATTTTGTGGAAGAGCCACACTCAAGGGGCCAAAGAGCCTCATGTGGCTCTGGAGCCACAGTGTGCCGACCACGGGCCTAACATATACACAAAGGAGGTCTGTGTGGTGCTTCAAAATCACGACCTCGTGCCCTCCACATCCACTGTTCCCCAATCATGCTGACATAAAATCTCGTCACCGTGGTATAGCTCGCCCACACATCACACAGGCTGGGCCCTGCCAACCTTGGATCCTGGATGCTGTAGTCACTTCATAACTCGACCTGTGAAACCTGAAGCTAATCAGAGTCAGTGTCAATCAGTGACACTGGCTTCTGAAATTCCATTTCTAAAGTTGCTGCTCAGAAACTTGACTACATATACTTAGTTAAGTATTTCGGGCTGTGGATAGAGATGCGTTTTCTATCTGCCTGCCTTCTCTCCAGCATGGTTGAGATCTAAATGTTTTCAGGGGCCAGATAGGTGATGTAAGTAAGCAGAGTTGCTCTGCGTAAGGCCCCAGGGTCAGGGAGACATCAGGGAATGGTGAGGATTGTGGCTCACTGGAACCCTGATGCCCCACCTCAAAGAGGCAGCCATCAATCAGGTGATTGTTGCTGTGTGGAATTTCAGATCCAGTGATTGCCAGCGATCTTGCAGTTTAAAAAAAATAAAATAAAACCCTCTGCAGTTAGGTTTTTTATGTTGGCAATTAGTTCATAGTATTCCTGGGCAGACAAAATTAGGCCTGTCTATAGGCCACAAGTGGCCTGTACAGATGTCCAGATTCTAGCCTGCCGAAGCAATCATTATCTAGTTATTTGTTTATGTGAGCAGTAAGTATTTGTTGCTCACAACTATGGCAGAAGCGAGACGGGATAAATACAGTCAGAGACAGCCCCAAAGGGCTAGCGATTCTTTTGGAAGGGCAAGAAACACATTTTACATGCCAAAATGATTTTTTAAATGTACAGCATGATTTGAAATCAGGGTCCCCAAACTTCGGCATGCATCAGAATCACTTTGAAAGGCTTGTTAAAGTATATATTATTGATCATCTGCATTTCTAGAGTTTCTAAGTCAGTGGGTCTAAGGTGGAGCCCAAGAATTTGCATTTTAAACAAATTCCCAGCTGATGTTTATCTTACACACACACACACACACACACACACACACACACACACACACACACAAAGCTATGTTGAAGTTCTAATCCCCTTTACTTCAAAATATGTCCTTATTTGGAAATAGGGACATTGCATGTGTAATTTGTTAAGATGTTGGGGCAGAATGCACGGGAGAACGATCAGCCAGCACTCTGAGGGAGGAAAGTTTAACCTTTTATTTGAAGATCTGCTATTCTGGGGACATTCTGGATCCAAAGCCTGAACTGAACTCGTGGGGAGGCTCTGACCTATATATCGCCTCCTGTGGCGGGCCCCTGAGGATCCCCACAGCTCCGCCCAAGTCAGCTGTGTCCCTGGGGTTAGGTTCTGCAACTCGCCCAAGTCCGTCAGAGTGGCGAAGTAAGACTACAGTTTTAACCAGATACTGAAACTAGGTTGCCAGGCGCCCCCCATTTTCCTTTTCAAGTTAGGTCACACTGGAGTAAGGTGGGCCCCTAATCCCATATGACCGGTGCCCTTGTGAGAAGAAGGTCATGGGAAGACACAGACAAAGGGAGAGTGCCATTCGAAGATGGAGGATTGGAGTGACACTTCCTCCGAGCTCTTGGGAGGAACTAAGACTGCCAGCCCTTTGATTTGGGGCTTCTGGCCTCTAGGACCATGAGATAAAGTCCTGTGGTTTTAAGTCACCCGTGTGGGGTTCTGTGTTACAGCAGCCCTCACAAACTAATTCAGTTGTACTAGCTGAATCGAGAATTCTGTAAGCTGGTTAAAATAAAGCGCGGAATCGTGGTGGTCACATCAGCCAACTGAAAAATGATGTGGAGTGTGATTCTTCCTCCCTGCAGGCCTGAGCAGAGGAGCACTGCAGAGGGCGGATGGGTCCGCGTCTGACTTGAGGCAGGAGTGGGCACCACCCCGTCTGGGCCTGCTCCAGATAGTCACCTAAGCTTTAATCACCCATCCGAAAGGTTACCCTGTTAACACTGAAAGTAAAAGTCCTAGAATTGTCACCTACGTTTTGGCACAGTGTATTGTTTCAGAGAAATCAAGCCAGTTTGAGGTCTCCAACCCTAAAAATTTCCCCTTATTTGTTCCGCTTGGAATTTAAAGGAGATTCTTAATTTGCCCTTTTCAGCTAGCATGCATGTGTTATTGTTCTCTCTCTCTCTCTCTCTCTCTCTCTCTCTCTCTCTCTCTCTCTCAGACTCTCTCTTTCTCTCTCTCTCTCTCTCCAGGAAACACTCAATTTCATTGGTGAAGTATGCTGTGGTTGTAGCCAAGTGCAAGGGCATGGAATGAATAATGCATTCTGTTGTTTTTTAACTTAAATCTAAAAAAGAAACACCACGTAAAATTGACCACCTTACCCATCTTTACGGTCAGGGCAGTAGTGTTGGTTATAGGCACCTCATTGTGCAACAGAGCTCCAGAACGTTTTCAGTTTGCAGACCTGAAACTCTGCGCCTGTGGAACACAGCTCCCTCTTTAGCTCTTTTTTTTACTTTGGCTGAGTTAATAATCTGTGGAATTCGGTTTGCTCATGGCAAACAGCTGCCGAGTTGTATTGAAACATTTGGGCATTATTAGACCACTTGATGCATGATCATTAAGTTGGCTCACTCTTTCTTAACCAAACTGAGATACAAACTAGTAGGACTATGAATATGAATGTTTTCCATTCTCTATCAGCACAGTGGATATATGTGGATGAGTTCGTGCTGCACCGTCAGCAAGTCCAGAATTGCAAGAACCTTTTGGGAAGCAAATACAATGATTGAAGAAGCTACGGTTTCAAAGTGACAGAGCTGTACTAAGCTGAAGGCAGTCCTAGGGACCTAAGTGATGCTAGTAAAGGAGGTGAATCCAATGCCTGAAGCCTTTCGGCTCCCCATCTCCACCCTTTCTTGCCTCTCCTGGTCCTCACGAGGCACAATAGCACACGCAGATGTCTTAAATGGTTGGGTTTTTTTTCTTTTTTTTTTTCTTGCTACTTTTGTTCTTTCTTCCCTGACCTGGAGCCAGCTCTCTTGACTTTTTGAACTTTTGTTTTTATTCACAAAGGTAATTTCAAGAGCTGTTCTGAGTTACACTTTTGGCATCTGACTCCTCAGATAGCTGCGATTAGGCAAGAACAGAGATCTGAAAGTGCATTTGGCAGCAGTCTCAGCCTTTCACAACAGAATTAAATCACATAAAGTAAGTGAATTTCCATCCAGGCATTCTCTCGTGAAACAAAGCCCTGTACGTACGGCGTCTTCCCCGCGCTGTGAACTTCTGGCCAGTTCAGTTGTAAAGGGTTTCCTTAGTGTTTGTTGAATGGGCATATTTGGTCTTGGAAAAATTGGGACCATGCAAATCATGAAAGCAGACTACACGTGGTATCTGAACTCATAGATCTGTGGTTTTTATTATGCAGTCATAATTGAATATCTGGCCTGATGTTCTCTGCTGTATCCATAGGTTATAAATAGAAGGTATCTGTGCTTATTTCCAAGAAAACTCTATAATCGTTAAGGTTTGGTGAGCCAGCCTGAGGGACTTCCACAGCTCAGTCGTGGTATTCTTAGACCCTCGTCTAGACGCCGCAGACTCTACCTATGACTCGAAATCCCTGAGAACTGTTCACACTTCCTCCTGGAAATTCACAGCCATGTCACGAATCGCATTACTCTTCCTGTCTTGGCCAACCACCCCCCTAACCAATGACTTGAGAGGATGTCCCAGGAGGAACTCTGTGGAACTGTGGCTCCAACTGACCCCTCAGACATTCTGGCTTCCCCTCTTGTTTTGTTCCCTCTCCTTGCCGGCCCCTGTTTCCTCTCTGTGTGGTGGTGGCTGTCCCAGTCCCAGGCTCCCTACCTCACTCAGCTATCTCTGCACACCCAGGGCCCAGGAGAAGAATGGGAAGCTGCACTTCATTTGAGTCTTTGGGTTAGCACTGTGGGGCCCCGTCCCTTGCGTTATCTCATTTAATCCTGGCTTCAGAAAGCTGAGCCCATTCTATCCAGATATAAGGGTGGAAGACTCTAATTCACAGACAGTAGCTTCTTGGGGAGGAAACTATTTTTGTTTGAGTCCTTAAATTCTGCTGAGTCTATATAGGACTTAGCCTACAAGGCCCATTGTCCATGTGTTCTAAGCTGTCACCTTTCCCCGGGGACAGGAAGAGTGAGTTAAGTAAAAAAGACTACCTTGGAGCAGAAAGCATGTTCCCAGCCTGCCCCACTCCCTTCCCTCCTCATCTAGGGCTGCCGGTCACCTTGACCTCTACCTCCTAGGGCAGTGCTTCTCGTGTTCCTGTGGCCTTGAGCTGCCTTTGGCCTCCTATATTTCCATCAGTAGCTTTTGAAAGCCAACCTGGACTTGGAGGATCTTCCCGAATCTCTCTCCAGAGCTGCTTCTTCGGCAGTCATGTTGTTCTTGCCCCTCGTTTCTTAGCATTTCCATGGAGCTGGGAAGGGGCAGAGAATGTGCTCATGTTCCTGTGGGAATGAAGGCCAGGATGGTTTTGTGAGGGCTCTCATTACAGCTGTATGTGCATTATTTTCCCCCTCAATATGTTTCTTTGAGGGCAAGACTGTGTCCTACTTTGGCACCCACAGCGCTTAAATTGGGCTTGGCCCAATGAATTGTGTGGACAGTCCAAATAGAGCAAGAAGCACAAGACAATGTGATGAAAGTGCCTACATGGCTGGAGAGCCAGGAAAGTGGAGACACTGTTCTTTGTGAGATGCTAATCTACCTGCTTGGCCTTAGGCAGCAACTCTTGACTAAGTGTCCTAGAGGGTAAGGAATGAAACCTTGAATGTTGGGATAAGAAAACAAGTGACAGGGCAGCACCCTAGGACTACTTATAGCAAGAAGCTCCAACCACCCTTAGACCTGGAGGATAGGAAGGAGCGTGGCTTGGGGAACCTAGAAAGGATCATTTCACAGAGAGAAGGAAAAAATTTTTTAAAAAACCAACACAGACAGAACCACCTGACATGAGCTAAGCCCTCGGTAGGGAAACTCAGCCAGCTCATGGCAACTTGACAGTGAGGAGGTGGAGTTGACCTCAGTCTTCCTTATTGGTGCTACCTGTTAGCCCAACCGAACTAGAAGCCAATTGACAGAGAAAGCTTTTTATTCAGTCTCTGGGTGCAGCTTCCCTGGACCCAGAACTGATGGAAAAGGATAGAACATGGATCTGGAGAGGTAAATAGAAAATACCTCTAGTGTCTGGTCCTTCCGACACTTCAACCCAGATGCTGTAGCTAAGGAGTTACAGTCCAAACTTCCCGGTGCCCCACAGTGACCCCTTTCCATTACTGAGGAATACACAATTTGTCACTGGATGGTTAGGACCCATTGTATCTCAAGCCCTTTTTTCTCAAAGTCAGTGTGCCCATCACAGATTCTAGAGGGGAAGTACTTTTGTGTGTGTGTGTGTGTGTGTGTGTGTTTCTAGTTTTTCACTTTTTTAAAAGTGTTATTGGAATGAGGAAGTGGGGACATGGCCCAAGGCTAGAAGTCTTGGTTCTTTTGCAGGTGGTAGCTCCCTGTTGCCAGAGCAACTTGCCCAGCAGGAGAGTTGTGTTCATCCTGCCTCTTCTACCCTTTGGGTGCTGTGTCCTCTCTGAAGGGTTGGGGGTTGTCTCTGAGCTTTTTGGTATCCATGTGTCTATGGGAAGAATTTCTGTGGAAATAGGAAGCAATTTGTACCTGCTCCCTTCTCTTCCTTCATTCTTATTCCCTCTTCAGATCATTTTAATCTGCATTTTAACCTTCTGCGTGCCACCGAAAGGATTCTTGCTGAAGCTTCCTAATTTGCAAAATTCCTTTATATATATGCAGCTCATAATACTCAACTATCACTATTACCTCCCAATATATCGGTATCCCTAAAGGCTAATGCTGTATCTCTAGGTCTTTCTCTGGAACCCCACAATTGCTTCTCTAGTTGCCTATTCAACATTTCCACCAAATGGATCTCCCGCAGGTACCTCAAACTTACTGTGTCCTAAACTGAATTTATAATCTCCCCTCCCTTGCCCACTCTCTCCTCTCCTTCTCTAGCTTGGTTTATGGCAGCATCATCTTCCAGCTTCCCAGACTGGAAGCCATGATACTATCCTTGCCTTTCCCTCCTCCCCTGACTCCCCGCTGTGCCACACAGCCAGTCTTTCATTAAGTCCCCTGGGTTCTGCCCCTGAGTCAGTCTCTTTATTACCGTTCTCATTTTTCCTCACCTGTCCAACTCACCCCCAGATTTATTACATAACAGCTATGTCTCTTGCTTAAAAATCTTTGCTAAATAATTATATGAAAAGATTTTTATTATCACTCATCATTAGGTATCTCTACAAATAAAAACCACAATGAGATCGGTTCATGTCCACTAGGAGGGCCATAATTAAAAAGACAGATGACATTAAGTGTTCGTGGGGCTTTGGGATAAACTAGAACATTTCTCCATAACATTGCCGGAGACTAGAGGTATTTTCTATTCACTGCAATGTAACTACTGTAATGTAGTGTAATATAAAATGGATCAGCTGCTTTAGAAAACAGCTTAGCCATTCCTCAAAATATTCAGTGTAGATCTATTATATGACTCAGCTTTTCCACTCTTCAGACTATACGCAAGAGAAATAGAAATATATATGCACACAAAAACTTATACATGAAGTTTATAACAGCATTTTCACAATAGCCAAAAAGTAGAAGCAACCAAATGTCCATCATCTGATGAGTGGATCAATAAAATGTTGTCTAGTGATCCAACAGACTATTATTTGGCAGCAAAAAAGAATAAGGCATTAATATACACTTCAACATGGATGAACCTTAAAAACATTATGCTAAGTGAAAGAAGTCAGACTCAAAAGACCACATCCTATCTAATAAAAGAGTAATATGCAAATTAACCACCATCCACTATACCTACAAGCTACACCCACCAGCCAATCAGGAAACAGTATGCAAATTAACCCCAACCAAGATTACTGTAAGCAGGAGGCTTGGGTTTCCCCAGCAATGGAAGAAGCCAAGCTTTTCGCACATCCTGGTATCCCAAGCCTCCACTTAAGGCTACAGAGTTTCAAATCTGGAAGATAAATAAATCCCAACAAAAATGTCAGCAGCCACAGAGCTGGAGAGAGCAGGAGGCTTGAGTTGCCCCTGGCGATGGAGGAAGCCAAGCTTCGGCAGTCCTGGCCTGCCTTGGCCTCCACTCAAGGCTATAAAGTTTCAATTATAGAAGATAAATAAATCCCAGATACCATGGCCTCCACTTGGGTTGCTGCGGGTGGGGAGTGTGGCCGGGCCTCCAAACCACCACAGGCCCCTTGCCCAAGCTGCCCCATGCCCCAAGGGAACCTCCACCCTGATCCAGGACACCCTTTCAAGGCAAACCAGCCAGCCCCCATCTGTCCATTAGGTCTCTATCCTATCTAATAAAAGAGTGATATGCAAATTGACCATTACTCCAACACACAACAAGGCTGCCCCCATGTGGTCAAAGATCCTGTCCCCATGTGGACTCAAGATGGCCATCACAAGATGGCCAGCCAGGAATGGCAGTAAGGAGGGACCAGGCCTGCAAGGGAGGGCAGTTGGGGGTGATCAATCCTGCAGGGAAGGGCAGTTAGGTGTGACCAGACTGGCAGAGGAGGGAAGTTGGGGTGACCAGGCCTGCAGGGATGGGCAGTTCGGGGGGGAGCTGCAGGGAGAGCAGTTGGGGGGGGGGGAGCCAGGCCTGCAGGGGAGGGCAGTTAGGGGCAAGCAGGCTGGCAGGGGAGTAATTAGGCATCAATCAGGCTGGCAGGGGAGTGGTTAGGGGGTGATCAGGCAGGCGAACAGTTGGGAGCCAGCAGGCCTGGGTTGTGAGAGGGATGTCTGACTGCTTATTTAGACCCGATTCTACCAGGATTGGGCCTAAACGGGAAGTCGGACATCCCTCGAGGGGTCCCAGGTTAGAGAGGGTGCAGGCTGGGCTGAGGGACACCTCCCCCGCCCCCACCCGGGGCCTCTACTATTATATGAAATGTCCAGAATAGACAAATTCATAGAGGCAGAAAGTAGATTAGTGGTCCTAGGGCAGGCTGGGTAGTGGTGGTGAAGAACGGGGAGTGGCTACTAATGGGCACGAGGTTTCCTTTGGGGATGATGAAAATATTCTAAAATTAGATTGTGGTGATAGTTGCACAACTCTGTGAGGGTGCTAAAAACCATTGGATTGTATGTATACTTTAAAAGAGTCAATTATATGGTATGTGAGTTATATCTTAATAAAGCTTTAGAAAACCTCTCTGGCCCTTCTGCCTACAGAATGAGGCCCATGAGCCATAATAGAATAGTGTAGGATCTTTGCACCAATGTCCAGCTCTTTCCTTATATCCAACCACTTCTCCTCCACCCCTTTCATCTCGGCCCTTCATGGTCAACCCACAGAGAATCATCTTTACCAGATTATGCCAACCCACTGTTTATGTTGCATCCTCTTCCTGACATGCCATACTTTGTCTGCCTAGAGAATTGCTACTCGTCAAAGCCCAGCTCACACGGGTTTAGTTCCTTTCTTACGTGTGTTTTGATCATCTTATAGAAGTGTGTTCATTGTAGCGTTTACACGATATTTTAAATGTTTGTACATCTTTCTCCTGTAATGGACCGAGCTATCCAGGGCATGTGCCGGCATTTTACTTGTTTCTTTCTATCTCAAGCATCCAGAGGAGGGCATGAATGCTAGCACACAGTCAGCAGTCAGTGCCCCCTAAAAGTGGTTGAAGTTGAATTCAGTCAAGGAGACCAGTGGGAGATCCTGATGAACAGGGACGAGGGCCTTTCCAGAGCGAGGACAGTGGAGATGTCACAAGGAAACAAGCCAAAGGTCAGCGACGTCTGTGACCGGCTGAAAGGAGCCTCCCGCCTGAGAACAGAGCAGCTTGTCATCTGAGCTAAGTTCCACTCTGGGCCTGAGAGGGGCGAGACACGAGGCCGCATATCTAAATTGGGTTTGTGGGATGAGCAAAAGGGTAGGTTAGAAGGAGAGCTGATGGCATTACAAGGGACAGAAGTTGAGAACCTACAATATGCCTGATATTATGAGGCTAGATACAACGGCAATCAGAGGCCAGCAGCTGAAATTAAAGCTGCTGATTATCATTGGCATCTCGTATAATAATGTCCATCACATGTCAGCTACTCAGTAAACATTTATACAAAGGAAAAAAGGAAAGAAAGAAGGTGAGCTCTTCAGATACTCAAGGTCACCTTTGCCCATGAGAGTCTCCTACTTAGAGCCAATCCTGCTCAAGCCCTGGTATGGCCCCTGCCTGACTGCGCTATTGAAAAAGAGATCCATTCTCATCTCCATCTTTCTTCGAGGCCTCTGGTGGGGGTGACTCTCCACTCTTGAGGTCCTCTTCCAGCACAACAGGGTTTCAGGGAGTCTTCTCCTTTCTTTTCCCTTCACTGAGGTGGCCAGTAGGAAGTACTCAGCTCCGGGCCCCTTCTCTGCCTGACTCCCCATCTTCTTCTGCCAGTGGCCAAAGTGATCTCTGAGCCTCCCCACCTGACGAGTGAATATCAGCTCACTCACCTTCCTCACCTCTTCCTCCCCCACCTTCCTTTCTTCTCAAGCTCATCCCAAACTAAAAGGCAGGACCACTCTGCTCTGTGCCTCTTTAAGTTGCAGGTTTCTACATCTCGAGGGTGGCCCAAAAAAAAGGGGGCAACACCTTCAGGCTGGCTGGGGCCCCGATCTGATGGGCCAGGGGTCTTTCATCCAGGATTTCCAGGTTCTTAACAACAACCAGCAGCCTTTATCTGAGCCCTTTGAGCTCAAGGGAGAACAAACCCAGTCAGCAGTGGGAGGGGCAGGTCCCTGTGCTTCCCCAGATAATAGCCTTCCCTTGTTTTCAACTAGACCAGACAGATTGATTTTGGAAAAACCTGCATCTTTGCTCTCCCAGCTTGGTTTACTTCCCACGGCCTTTATTCTAGCACCAGTTATAATGACCCAGGTCCAAGAGATGTCTGGCTGCCCCAGCTTTTCCGTGTGCCCCACTTTTGATTGGCCTCGTTATGTCTGTGGGTCTCCGAAGCTTGAACTGAAGCCATGGAAGTAGAAAGAGGCTTGGTGTTTGCTGTGGTCGGTTGGCTGGTAGGTTTCTTATTTTCCTGTACGTGAGGACCTTCTTTCGTTCAGGAACTCTGCTGGGCCGATTGGGGGTAGAACTCCAGTTTGTCTCTCAGTCCCTTCTCTGTCTCTGATAAATTCTCTCATCCTGTTGGTCACTCCATGCCTAGCACGCACCATACATGATCATTTGTTCAGAGCACTGGAGTGAACGGATGAGGCTAGTCTAGATCTAGCCAGGCACCTCTGAGCCCCATACAGACACCTGAGGGCTCGGGGTCCTGTACCCCTGCACACCTGTACCCCACCGTTTTTGATAACCCAGTTGGCAGGCTCAGTGCTGAACTGTAGGGCACCATGCCAGGAAGGCCATACGTGGCCTTTCTAGTGCGATTCCTGCCTGAACTAGCCCAGCCAAGGATTCCTCTGTTCCTGGGGCCACCTGTGCCCAGCATTTCTGCATCTCCTGGCCTCCCGAAACTTCTCAGACTCCCTCACCCTGGGTTCCCCTTCTGGCACGCCAGCATCTGCTTTTTTCTCATCTGCATTAGTTTGTAATTTCTCCAGAGTGGACATTTTGGCTCCTCCTCTCTATCCTCTCTTTTCACTTCCCCACCACCCCCACTAGAACCAAGGCCTGGACAGTTCCAGGTCCCAGGCTTCTCATCCCTGTGACCCAGAAACCCAGGTTCTCCGGACATCCACGCTTGGCTGCCAACAGCCTCCCTTGCACCTGTCACCTCTCTCTGAGCACACCCTTTGGTCTCATGGAATTATTTGGAAAGCACATTGAGCCACTGCTCTGCATAGGTTCCTTCTGGCTGTCTTATGCTTTTCTCCTGTTTCCCTTCCTGAATTGATGCACTCACTCTGTTGTTTTTGCTTCTGGGGGGTCGAGGGGCTTCTGGAAGCTCTTTTATCCATTGGAATATTTTTATGTTACCTCCCCCATCCATTTCTCTTTCCACATCACCTCTCTCTCTATTCAATATGGAAACAAAAATGCAAGTGAGGAATCAGAAAATGAGCAGGAGCTCAGAATTGGGGGTGGGAAGGCTGTGGCTCATATTAATCCACAGTAGGTGTGATGACCACCTACATAAGATATCCTGTAGGCGTGACATGTCACCCCGCTGCCTGAGCAGCAGGCCTTGATCGCCCAGAAAACAACCATCTAGGTTTTCTTCTCCAGAGAGCTGGCTCAACAAACCACGTCTCTGAACTAATAGCGTATTTTCCAGAGTTGCAATCATTTTGATCTAGTCAGTGGGTAGAGGGCATGCAGATTCAGTTCCCTGAACCCTCGAGGAAGAGGGAAACGAAACTGGTTTGGGTTTGTCGGCTTTTTGCATAAATGCCGCATTATATTCCACACACATAAAGCTTCTTCAGTTGAAAAAGGAGGGGGGGATTTTTTTTCCCCTTTAGTATCATGTCTAACAGAACTGCAGCCTCTTTTTTGAAAATCTGCCTCAGCAACTGCAGTTCCATCAGTTGGCCTTGAATTTGAACATGCAGTCATTCAGTGAGGGGCTGGATACTCCTATCCGGGGACCGCTGGGACTGGAGCACAGCCTCTCATTAAGTTTTGTCCACAACTGCTGCCTCCTTGCCAGCAGCTGAGCAGTGCGGTCGGTCCCGCGTCATGCTGTGCCTGCTGGTATTGACAAAAGATGATGCATTTTCTGTTTACCAATCCAGCATTCTGTTTTCATCTTGGGACTAAAAGAAAGTCGTAATTCTGCTCTTTTATCTAAAACGAAAGTGATTGCTTTGAAATCTTCTCCTTCCCCTCTCCCCCGACAGAGACCATACTTTAATTCAGCTTCACAGATTAGTCCGTCATTCATGGCAATAGAAGACCAGATTTTTGAGGCAAGGAACCTTTGGGGGATCCCAGCTTATTGCCAAATGTGGGTGGTTTCACAAGACTGACATCTTTCTTTCCTTGCTGTAGCTGGCAGACCTAACAGTGTTGGTCCCTCGGGCACAACACATACATCCCTAAAAGCATGTAGACCAGCTCTCCGTGTATTCCATATTCTTGCCAGTGACAGCAGTCTCCCCTTTGAATCATGGAGGCCCCCGTCCACCTGGGTGCAGAGGAACTGAAATGACAATCGTTAGTTCTTGGAGACTGTACAGGTCAGGCAGACCTGTCAGGTGCAGTGTGTTAACGTAAAACAAAACAAAAACAACAACAACAAAAAAACATTGAAACCTGTGAAGAATTTTTGTGAGTTTATTTGAGCCAAACAGGAAGCAGAACCTCAACGAACTGAGATAATGCTCCAGAGAATGGCAGGTTACATTTGTATTTATACATTGCCATCAAAGAAGGGACATAGGTGGGTTACATGAACTTCATTGGTGATAGATTAAGGAGGTGGGATGAAGCAAAGCGGGGGAAATCCCTGGGATTGAATAAAAAGTAAAATGCTGGACACATACTTAGGTGGGCACAGGAACAATTAACATGATAATGAAGGAATTTATGGCATCTGTCCTGGGGGGGCCATTTGGTTGTGCCCCAGGGGCTCCAGAAAAAAGGAAGTTACAAGTTACCCAGACATTTCAAGGGTATGTTATCTTGGATGCAAAAAGACAGAGAGACTCAGTTAAGGTAAAGGTTCATCTTGTCAGTGAAGATACTGGCCTAGGATGTCACTGCCCACCATCACTGTGTTTAGGTAAAGTTGAATTTCAGACCATCCTTTGTGGTGACTTTAGGTCTCTGAGTTTGCAAGGCCTCCCCTGAGCTGTCAGGTCAGCATGTGGCCCTTTTCGTCCACAAGTGTTCACTTGGCGGGCTGCAGGCTGGGTTGGGAGTGAAGGTGTGGGACGAGTTAGAGCTTTTGTGACAGTTTCTGGGCATCCGAGCGGAAAGATTCTTGCTATTGCCTGGGCAACTACTCTCTGTCCTACTCTGTGCTAAGTGCTTTTCACTTTGTTTCATTTAATAAAGAAGTCACAAAAAAGCAGCCTCTTTAGAAATGGTCTGAGGACCTCGTCCCCTAAGAGAATGAGGCCAGACATATCCCGTCTCTCTGGAAGGGAACTCAAGCCGCTGTATTTTTTCTGAATGATAATTACATTCATTGAGGACTTTTTTTGCGCCAAGCATTGAACTAAGCACATTATAGACATTTAATCTTCACAAAAGCCCGAGGAGGTAGGGCCCTGAGCCCCGATCTGGTTATCTTTTGCTGCGTCTCGAACGACTTCAAAGCCTAGTGACTTCAGGTGGGAGCAGTATTCTGTTTTGGTCATGAATCTGCCATGTGCCAGCTCATCTCTGCAGTGCCAATATTGCAGAAAACCGGAGAAGAACCAAGCAACGCTTAGAGAGATGGAGTTACATTTATTATTATTATTATTATTATTATTATTACTACTACTACTACTACTACTACTACTACTACTACTACTAGAGGGCTGGTGCATGGGGATGGGGGGCCTGTCCCTCAGCCCAGCCTGCCCCCTCTCCAATCTGGGACCCCTTGAGGGATGTCCAACTGCCTGTTTAGGTCCGATCCCATCCCTGTCACAATCCAAGACTGCTGACTCCCAACTGCTCACCTGCCTGCCTCCCTGATTGCCCCTAACCACTTCTGCCTGCCAGCCCGATCACCCACTAACCACTATCCTGCCAGCCTAATTGATGTCTGACTGCTCCCCTGTCAACCTGTTTGCCCCCAGCTTCCCCCTTCTGCCAGCCTGGTCACCTCTAATTGCCCTCCCCTGCTGGCCTGACGGCCCACAACAGCCCTCCCCTGCTGGCCATCTTGTGGTGGCCATCTTGTGTCCACATGGGGCAGGATCTTTGACCACATGGGGGCAGCCATCTTGTGTGTTGGAGTGATGGTCAATCCGAATATTACTCTTTTATTAGATAAGATATATGCCTGGTGCACAGGTGGGGGCCACCTGGTTTGCCCTGAAGGGTGTCCCAGATCATGGTGGTGGTTCCCTTGGGATGTGGGGTGGCCTGGGTGAGGGGCCTGTGGTGGTTTGCAGGCTGGCCACACCCCCTGGCGACTCAAGCAGAGGCCCTGGTATCTGGGATTTATGTATCTTCTACAGTTGAAACTTGGTAGCCTGGAGCGGAGCCAAGCCTTCTGCTTCTGCTTCCTCCAAGGTAGCAGCCATTTCTGTTGGAGTTTATTTGCCTTCTATAATTGAAACTTTGTAGCAGAGGCCAGCTGCAGGCCAGGATGTGCAGAAAGCTTGGCTTCCTCCATTGCTGGGGAAACCCAAGCCTCCCTCCTGCTCTCTCCATGGCCATAGCCATCTTTGTTGGGGTTAATTTGCATATTCACTTCTGATTGGTTAGTGGGTGTAGCGGAGTGATTGTTAATTTGCACATTACTCTTTTATTGAATAGTATTATTACTACATGTGGGCCCAGAAGAAAATGTCTCTCAAATTCTGAGCAAAGTCCGGTATTTGTATGTTTTTTCCTTGTCTCCCAAATAAGGATTTTTCCAGTTCCCTTTGCAGGTTCTTTTTTTTTTTTTTTTTTTAAATATATTTTATTGATTTTTTACATAGCAGAAGGAAAAGGGATAGAAAGTCAGAAATATCGATGAGAGAGAAACATCGATCAGCCACCTCTTGCACACCCCCTACTGGGTATGTGTCCACAGCCAAGGTACAAGCCCTTGACTGGAATTGAACCCGGGACCCTTCAGTCCACAGTCCAACGCTCTATCCACTGAGCCAAACCGGTCTTGGCTCCCTTTGTAGGTTCTTAAAGGACCTATTGCTGGGGCTTTGAGACCTCAACCGAAGGTTTGGCCTGGCGCCAGCACTAATAACTTCCTCTAGGGAAAGCTTATGGCCTCTTTGGAACAGGGAGTAATCTTATTTTCTTATTATTTAAGCAAGCAAACATTTACAGAAGCCAAAATAGCAGGGTTAAAATTTCAAACAACAGTTTTTATGTGAGATGGATGCTTCACCAGCTCATCTCTGTTCCCTGCAGCATCGGCTGGGCGACTGACTGGGGCCCTGGATCACACGGCTGACGTGTGGAGAGGTCCCCTGAGCTCTGCTGCTTCTAGACCCTGTGACATTCCTGAGTTGGCCAGAGTTCCTGACTGACCTCCGCCCAGGTTTCTGTGCCTTTTCCTGCCTTCGCTGGGCCTGCAAGGTCCATGCCCACCACAGTCCAGGCCCAGGGAAGCAGATTCTAGAAACATCCCTAAATCCCTTCACCTGTATCTGGAATTGACTTTAACAGCCACCTGGGCAGAACCCCAGGTGTGAGAAGAAGAGACCCAGAGAGATGTGAGAGCCATCTTCAGGGATGGGGAGGGCGATTGTGTGGGTTGCAGAGTGGCTTGTGTTCTGTGGCCCGCTTTGCTTGTGAGCATCGCTTGGCAAACTATAGCTAGTGGGCCGGAGCCTGCTGCCTGTGTATGCCTAATCCTGGAGAAAAAACAAAACAAAACAAAAAACAGTTTTTAAATGGATGAAGAAAAAAATACACCAAGAAGAGTATGTAGCAGAGTCAAGTAATTGCAACCGAGACCCTATGGCCCACAAATCTTCATGTGGAAAATGTTTGTTGTAGAGGCAGACTCTGGATCTGCGTTAGCAAAGCGAGATTCCAGGTCTGCACAGGAGGGAGTTCCCTGACTAGAGCCGTCTGTGCTGGCACAGCGGCCCTCAGCTGAGAGGTGTGCAGGCAGGTGGCTGTGCCCGGGGCACTGTAGGCCAGTGGTGTGACGGTAAGTGTGTAACAACGGGTTCTCCAGGCCAGGAGAGCCCTGGTTTGTAATGTTAGTCTATTTCTGCGATGCAAATCCCCCCAGGGCCCATTTCCAGTCCTGACGTGATGTCACCAAAGGCGGGGTTGGGACGAGATGCGTGTAACTGGGTCTTGCAGTGGGCTCAGGGCATCACCAGTTGTAATGCTGCCCTCGGGTAGCTCCCGCTCTAGAGACACACAGGGGCTTGGGAAGGAGCGTCGTGCTGGAAAAGGCTTTGACATTCCACCGTTCTCTCGGGACGCACAGGCAGCTGTCGTTTATGTCTGCAGAGCAGAAGGGTGAAGATCCTTGCCCTGGACCACAGAGCTGCCGAACTCCACCTGCTATTTCATTGCCCCCACGTTGGTTTAGAAACTCTTGATTTCGGCAAAGATTGATAAGTTTGAACAGAACGTCACTTTAAGTAACGCTGAAAGGCAAGTGACAGATGGGAGAAAACATTTGGGATGCAGAAGAAATCCAGGCTTAGCGTGGAGAAGAGGTAAGGAGCATCCATCCATCAATTCAAAACAGTGACAGTCCAGTAGAAAAAAAAACTGTCTGCAAAGGGTGTGGGCAGACAGTTTATGCCTACGCAGATACAAACGGCTGATAAACCGATGAGAGAGTATTAGTCTGTCAAGCAGGGGAATGTAGGATAAAACACTGCCCCGTTTATTTCACCCATTGAATTAGCCCAAACTAATGATACCAAGCAAGAGGCTGTGCTGACGCAGCCCATTCCTTAAGTACACAGCAACCAGCATAACCTTTGACCCAGAAGTTCTATATGGGGCTGTACAACCCCCAGCTGAGAAAAATTCTCACACTTTCAGAGGAAGCGGGTACAGCACAAAATCATTGCCTCATTGCTTGTGGCAGTGGAAAACCGGAAACACATAATGGCTAGATAGACTCTGATCTAGACATCCCAGTGACTATCGGGCAGCAAGGAAAGCAGGGCGTGAGAAAGGGTCATTGCGAGGGGAGCGAGCAAACTGCAGAAGAGCGAGCGTAGTCTGATGCCACTTGTGTTCTAAAATGTCCATAAGTCAGTGCTGTGTAGGTCACACGCAACATAATGTTGTGAGGGCTGTGCGCCATGTCCATACTAGGATATACTTTGGGGAGGGCAGAGGGCCAGGATTAGGGAGGAGGGGAGCTAGTCAGAGGGACTTTAGTTTATATTATGCATGTTTTTGTTTTTCTTAAAAAGAACATATTCGTGTATTTCGTGTGTAATATTTCTAAGAAACCAAATTACAGTTTAATTCTCCCCAAATGGAACAGAGGGGGTAATTCCCATCCCCCTGGGTAAGCCCAGATCTTCCAGGTCGGCCTGCGGGGCCACATGGGGAGAAGGAGTGTGTGGGTGTGCTGGTCGCTTTGGCCCATGAGATTGAACTTGAATTTCCTGCTCTTACACAATTGAGACTGGACAGAATCCTGTTAAATACATCTTTATTTAACAAGGAACTAGAGTCACTTTAAATGAGTGCTGTTGGGTTGGGGTTGCCAGCACTTCCTCCTGCTGAATCCCAGCCTGCCTTCCCCCTTGGGGCGCCTTTCTCCCCACTCCTCTTCCCCCTCTCTGGTGGCTCTCAGCACATCTAGATTCCTCTATGGCCAGACTCAAGGAAAGATGCATAGAGAGGTGTTCTCTGTCTCCCGGAGCCAAGGCCCAGCTTCCAGCTCGCCTATTACACATCCAAGTACCTACCTCTCCCCCAGGTGCTTGGCCCCAGGAACATCCACCCATTTCAGGAAAACCCAACTCTTTAACCGCAGGTGTGTGTGGCCTCATTCCATTGTTAACACCCAGCCACGTCTCTAGCCACATCAGAATCTGCTGCCATTAGCCAGCATCTGGAACAGAGAGCAACACAGACAATAGCTTCAAGGGCTTTTCTCACCCATTGCCTGTGGCCAAGAGACCTTAAGGCACTTACCTTGTGTCAGACACCCATATCCTTATCCCCACCCCAGCAGTAGTGATGAATAGTAGGCATTACTGTTACCCTTCCTGTAGGCAAAGCAACGGTGCCTCAGAAGGAAACTTAACCTTAACCTCTCTGAGCCCCAGGGCAGATTGAAACCCAGAATGCCTGCCTCCAATGTCTTTACCCTTGGAATGATGTTCTTCCCTTAGGGATTTCATTCTAGAAGCGTTCAGAAGGCTCCTGCCTGCTTTGTGCACAGCCTCCCTGGGTAACATGGAAACGAAAGATCGCTTCCCCCATGAATTTTGAGTGCCAGGCTTTCTTTTCTGTGAGCATCCAGAATTCCTTTTAAGTTGTTACTGAATTTTAGGCGAAACAGATAGAAATGTTTTTCAGAGAAGCTTGCATTTTGGATCCAAAGAAAGTGTGAAGGTTAGGAATTCCTTTTGGGATTTTCTGTGTAATTCGGGGATATTTTCTGTGTAATTTAGATAAGCAACAAATGGTGTTCCCCAAATCCCCAGTCTACTTTTGGACCTTAAAGTCACACCTATTTCACTAATGGGAAAAAGGAGGGTGTTAGGTAGGCCTCATCTTTCCCTTTAAATTCTGCAAAGTCCTCAGTGACCCAAGGAATGTAAATTAGAACAGGAGAGGTGAGAATGTGAAAACCCTCCAGGACTCCCCCAAGATTAAAGAGATAGAGCAGTCAGCACACAGGGAGGACTAGGGAGCACTAGTTTCAAGTTTGGGTTTATTGGACGCAGAGCCAAGAAGCTGTGCGGACTTCCCCTCACACCGGCACAATCACAGCCACCAAGACAGTTATGTTTAAAGGAAGAACCACCGCAAAGAGTCGAGGGGATTCCTTCAGGACTACAGCAGATAGGCATTTCTCACCCACATGTTTCTGCCCTGAATTTGGAAGTTTTTAACTACTGGGTGAATGAACCCTTCCTTCGTGGGAGAACTGGAAAACAAGACTAACAAAACTATCGGATTCTAATGATCTCCCTCCCCCCCGGGTTGCTTTAGCCATCCTGTAACATTTTGTTCACAGCTGCGCAGTTACTGTCTGTTATGGGTTGAATTATGGCCCCCCCAAAAACATAAGTTGAAGCCCTAACCCCACCCAGTATATCAGAAACTGACCTTATTTGAAAATAGTATCTCCCTCGATGTAACTCTCTGGCTGCCCCCCATGGCAAAGACAGACCCTGCGCCAGAGCTGCCCAGCCAACCCATCTTGGACTCCTGCTCCATAGAAACCTTAAGAGATAAGAAAAAAGTGATTGCCATGTTTAAAACGACTAAACCTGGTACACAGCAATAGGAAACTGGAACAGTTAGTGTTCTCTGTGCTTTGCACTGAATGCTTTCCTTTAATTTTAATGTGTAAAATGTACTGTATTATCACTTCTGATTAAATAAATTTGTATTTAGAGCAGATGAAACACAACCACAAAAATCTCAGTGGCTTAACATGATAGGATTTATTTCTCACTTGCTCAAAGTCTAATGTGGACGTCACAGGTTGGCTGGCTCTCCCTCAGACAGTGACTCGGAAACATATTCTTTTTTCTTAATTTTTTTATTAATTTCAGAGGTCAGATAGATGATAGATAGATGATAGGTAGATCAATGATGAGAAAGAATCATTGATCAGCTGCCTCCTGCTCACCCCACAATGGGAATTGAGCCCAAAGCCCGGGCATGTGCCCTGACCGGGAATCGAACCGTGACCTCCTAGCTCATAGGTAAGTGCTCAAGGGGCAGGCAAGGGATCCATATCATTAAACCTAATGTCTCTGTTGACCCCTGGTCCTTCTTGGGGCTCTCTGCTGGGTATAGAGGTGTCAGGGGTCGTTTTCTGGTTAGTTTCCTTTTAACCTCATCAAAGAGGAGCCGGGACCCAGGCCAGTCTGCCCCAGGCAGTCTGGAACAAGTAAACCATTTGCTCCTTGGTGTCCTTGGGTGGGAAAGATAAAACCTTGTGATTCATTCGATGGCTGTAAATGGCTCGGATTATTTGGCCTCATTTAATTATAGTGTCTCTTATTCCACTTGTCAGGGAATCTCCCCAGCTTCTCACCTTCCTGCCTCAAGATCAGTCCCAGTCCCAGAATCAAGCCCTGTTAAGTCTTGCATAATTTCTAGGAAGAGTTAGGAACTCCAAATAGTGTTTTATTTTTGAAGTTGGAATCCTGTGATCGTTTCTCTTATGTAACTCTGAAGGCCCACTTTGTTGTAAAGCTGTAATGTATCCTAATTACATTCTGTTAGGGATAGCTTTTAGGAGAGGCATTGGTGGGAGGGGAGAGGAGGGGAAGAGAGGGAACCTTCACGTTTCCAGCGCTCTCCGAGAGAGCAGCCAGTGCCTATTAGCATTCATTTCACGTAATTTCCATGATAATGCTACAATTTAAAACACTCTGACTCAAAGACCTAATAAAGGAGGTTAGACTTTCTAAATTTGCTGCACAGATTGCTCATCTCTCCATCAATCTTCCTTCTCTTAAGCAAAATGTAAAATTTGGAACAAAGAGTGAAAGTGCCAAGGTTTGGCTGATCCCTTGTTAACATTCTTCTGCTCTTCGGCAATATCTTAAGCCTTCGAGATCTGTTTCTGAGCATTCGGGTGAAGTGCCTATGTGAAAAAACCCCCAGGGCACTTCTACCTTCTGAGTTGGGGAGTGGGGGCGAAGGTGAACTGCCAAACGAGCTTGTCGGCTCCCCAACCTTGGCTGGAATCACGTCCTTCCAATTACTTTGATTAATGACTCAAGATTGTATAAGTAGAGACTCTTGGTGGAGATATCGGCCTTCCCGTGTGAGTGTGAGGAGAATGCCTGCGTGTGTAGGGCTTTCAGGCAGCAGGAAGCCAGTGGTGAGTGTGGGCCTAGTGAGCTGGGCTCCCTCACTAATGTTCAGCTGCATGGCTTGGCTTCCTGGACAAGAGACGGTTTGGCCTCATCGTGAAGGGCAGGATATCTGAACTGGACCTGCGAGCGGGTGGAAGGGGAAAGCCGGAGATGGCCGGTGCCTGCTTCCTCAGTCCTATCAGGCGCTGCCGCCCTTCGGGCTGGTCCCTCACCTTCGGGCTCCAGGTTGTTACTGGTTCTCACGTCTGTGGTCGGGAAGCACCTTGGAGGTGAGCTGCTCTGCACAAGAAGACTATTCTGAATAGGGGGCCGGTTTGGTGAACTGGATAGAGCCGGTTTGGCTCAGTGGATAGAGCGTCAGCTTGAGGACTGAAGGATCCCAGGTTCAGTTCTGGTCAAGGGCCCTTGCCCGGGTTGCAGGCTCGATCCCCAGTAGGGGGCATGCAGGATACCGCCGATCAATGATTCTTTCTCATCATTGATGTTTCTATCGCTCTTCTCTCCCTTCCTCTTTGAAATCAAAAGTATATATTTAAAAAAAAATGAATAGGAAAGTATGAGATAGCTACTCCAGACAAAAAAGAAGAGCTAAGACTTGGCCTGGGGCAGCAGTGGGGTTCCTAGAAGGACTTGGGCCTCCTGCCTGTACCTGGCTGTTCAGGAGCTCAAAGATTCTCCCCAGCTCTGGGCAGCCAAGGCCCAGCTGTTTCTCCTGTCAGGAACCAGCAGCCTCTGTGAGCAGGGGGAGTGCAGAAGGCCCTGGAGCGGGGACAGAAAGAAGATGGGGCTGGGCACCGCAGTCCCTGGAGAACCCCTCCTGGGCGCAGCTGTCTGGCCACACCCATGGACTGAGGGGAGTGAGAGGAAGCAGGGCGGGGAATTTTATGGGGAAGCCTGCCTGGCGGGGGTGGGGGGGTGGAGGGGGTGTTCTGTAGGAAAGAAGGCGCTTTCCTTCCTTTGTAGGAATACCAGTTCTGCTTTCTGGGCCTCGGCCTCCTGCCAGACCTGCCTGCCAGTTGCTTTATGTATGTTTACTCTCTTTATCCTCAAAGCCCTAAAACTGATAGGGCCTAATATTCCCATTTGATGAGAAAATGAGGCTCAGAGCGAAGGAATAGCCTGTGGCTGCAGAGTTAAGATTTCAGCCTGATGTGCCATCTGTGGGCCAGCCTCCCACGGAGCAGCCCTCTGTGGCCCCCGCGGCAGAGGGCACAGAGGCAAACAGGATGCAGCATCTGTCTCAGCAGCGGGCGATCGACAGTTCACCATTTTTCCTCCTTTTTGTTCCCTATGGTTGAAGGATTCCCCCTCCATTATTATTGGTTCTTTAAAACATACATGTATGTATATATGTTTAAATTTTTTAAAATATAAGTTTTATTGATTTCAGAGGGGAAAGGAGAGGAAGAGGGAGACAGAAACGTTAATAATGAGAGAGGTTCATTGATCAGCTGCCTCCTGCACGCCCCACACTGAGGATGGATCCCTCAACCCGGGCATGTGCCTGATCTGGAATCGAACTGTGACCTCCTGGTTCATCGATCCACCCTCTACCACTGAGCCACACCAGCCAAGCCATGATTGTTGGTTTTAAGAGGAATGAGAACACAGAGAAGTGAGAAGCGGAGGGTTCGTGGGGCGGAGAGGGCAGCCAGGCTGAGAAGCTGCAGGCAGGAAGGCCACTGCCCGGCCAGTGCCGCCGACTGCAGGCCTCTGCCCCCCGGGGGGCTGCTGGCCTTCCTGGCCGGCTCTGGCGCTGTGGCACGCCGCAGATCCGCCAGAGCCTTCTGCCCGGGTCCCAGGGTGGAGGCGTCGCCTCGCCCTCTGGGTAAACATCCGGAACTTAAACATCAGAGGGTGGCCTGGCCGCAGAGGCAGGTAATTAAGACTTTGAAAAGGGGTCCTGGGTTTTCAGTGTGCTAAGTCACCCCGGGGTGTTTGTTCAAAATGCCGCTGCACTTCCTGACCCCCACTCTTAGGGGCTCTCAGGCAGCAGTTTGGAAGTGAGGCTCAGAATCTGCATTGTCAAAACACCCAAGCAATTCCCCTCCTCTGCCCCCTGGACCAGGCGAAGGAAGACACTGGCTTGGAGGGAAGACTCTGAAACCTTTCTTTAAAAAACAGCTTTTTTGTCCTATTGTTTAATTCCGTGAGCACCTGTTGTCAATATACACTGAGTGGCCCGATTATTATGATCTCTGAACGCATAATAATCTGGCCACTCAGTGTATTTGTATCTCAGATGGGCACCAAAAGTGTTCTAGACTATTGCTGGAGATCACCACCTATTTACCATCAGCCAGTGCAAAGGGGAAAACTGATCAAGTGCACGATTGATAGTATCTTTGATATCAAATAAATGAGGTACCCAAGAGAAGCACACTGAGTGGCCAGATTATTATGCGTTCAGAGATCATCATAATCTGGCCACTCAGTGTAGGTGTGATGTTCATGGAGCTATCTTGCTGAAAGAAAGATAATGAACATAGCAGTTATATACATAATTGCAGTTAATTGTTATGTTGTGAATGTATCGTTAAATGATAAACATTAACTTATAAACACTCTTATTAAGAGCTCCCTGTTATTTACCATTAATCAGGGGAGTTTGCTCCTTCATCCACTTGATAAGAAAGTTTTGGGTTCTTGCTGTGTGGCAGGCTGCTCAGGAAGGTGGGGACAAATGTGGATCAACAGCTGGGGCTGATCTCTACCCTTCTGGGCCTTACAGTCTGGCCAGGGAGATTGATTAAATAAATCCCCAACAACCATGTGCATTTCAATTTTGTGTAAGTTTATTCTTATTACTTAGGATATTTGTTAAATTCATTACTAAATGTGATTTATATTGTATATAGGGGTTTGTCAATAAACAAATACTGAAGAAAAAAATCCTTGTCAGACTATGTATTGTTATTTGGGGTTTAAAACATTGGTTGACATATGGAATATAAACTTTCCAGGTAGCCTCTGATTGAGCTAGGAAGATGTATTTTGAATAAATCCTGTACAAAGTTGCCATTTTGTTTCTTAGTGAGTTGTGATAACTTCATCTCCAAATATGTTTAATTAAAATGATCCCCTTTGCCGAGACTGGTTTGGCTCAGTGGATAGAGCGTCGGACTGCGGACTGAAGGGTCCTGGGTTTGATTTCGGTCAAGGGCATGTACCTTGGCTGTGAGCACATCCCCAGTAGGGGGCGTGCAAGAGGCGGCTGATCGATGTTTCTGACTTTCTATCCCTCTTCCTTCCGCTCTGTAAAAACTCAATAAAATATATTTTTAAAAAAATAATAATAAAATGATCCCCCTTGATCCCCACCCCCACCATGTCTCTGCTTCTTCCCTCACTTGTGAACATAATGCCATTAGGAAAATGGTAGCCAAGTGCTTTTGAGCACAAATGTACCTGAATGCAGATTTCTCATCCAGTGAGGATTCTGATTTTTGCCTACCACATCGTTATGCTGTTCCCCGGCCTGAAATTTGAATGTGCCGATAGTCTCTGAGAGAACACATCACATGTGGAACAGAGCTGTCATCAGTAACCTCTGCTTCTTGATTTCCAGTGTTGCAGGTGGCGAGCTGTTTGACTTCTTAGCTGAAAAGGAATCTTTGACTGAAGAGGAAGCAACTGAATTTCTCAAACAAATTCTTAATGGTGTTTACTACCTGCACTCCCTTCAGATTGCCCACTTTGATCTTAAGGTATGTTGCCGAGTGTTAGTCAGAGAGAAGCTGATGGAAACCACAGCACTGGCTGTAAGAAAAAATGGAAGCACTTGAAAGAGAATTGTTGTTCCTGGGGGTATAGCAAATGGAATTATCAGTGTAAATCAGCCGGTGTATAAGGCATGCCTTCTGCAGTGACTCCTAACTTTCTGTGGAATAGAAGCTTCAGATTAATGATTACATTTGAGAATCCCTGGGGAAGAACCAAGGGGTCTCACCAGCCAGTCTTTAAGTAATGGAGCTGCTGGTGGTGGTAGGACATTTTCAGCCGGGAGTGCCCACTGGCTTCTCAGTTTCCGTCCCCCTGTGGCTGCAGGGCATGTAAGATAGAGCCTCAATCTCTACTCTTCCTCTTGATGCAAAGGCTTATGGGTCTGGCTCTGTCACCGGCAATCAATCAAGCCAAATTCTGAGACTGGCTAAGTGGGGTCAACCTGGCTGGAGGCAGGGCACTATGAGAGCTAATGTCATAATCCCAACAGTCACAGAGGTCATGGTCAAGGTAAGACACCCATGAGCCACTGGAAGTGACAATGTCAATGTTAAGATTCCAGTGCAAAGTAGCATGTGATTGATTGCCAAGTGAATGATTCAGATCATTGGAGCTAGGATAGGGCCATAGCAGAGGAAAGATTTTCTTCATGCTATTGTAGCAATGCTATGAAGACACCATTGCTATCCCCCCAACACTCACTAAGGCACACCCCAAAGTCTGCTGTTGCAAACACCTATGGCTCTCTTCTTGACATCTGGTTTCTGGCCCTGGGAGCTGGCAATGCGAAAGAGTAACTGCCGCCCTAGCCAGTTTGGCTCCGTGGATAGAGCGTTGGCCTGCAGACTGAAGAGTCCCAGGTTCAGTTCCAGTCAAGGACACATGCCCAGGTTGTAAGCTCAATCCCCAGTAGGGGTGCATGCAGGAGACAGCCAATCAATAATTCTCATCGATGTTTCTATCTCTCACTCTCTAAAATCAATAAAAGTATAGTTTTTTTAAAAAAAAGAGTAAATGCTCACAGGCACAGCTCTTAGCAATGAAGGATGGCAAGATGATCAATAAACCCCCAAACTCCCTGCTGTTATATTTGGAAAACTCTGAGTGCTACTCCCCCTCCCCCAATTCCTCAAAGAGGTCACACTGCAGTCACTCCTAACTTGATAAAATGCCTTGTATCAGCTTCCTTCCATTTCCTGCCTCCCCAATCCTCTACCAGTGGCTCCCACATAAGCCACACGCACCCAAATGTCCCAGGTTCACTCCTGAGAGAACCTAAACCAAAACATTTCTTTTCCTGGTGTTCCGTTGCAAGTACCCTTTATGTCTGTTTTTCAGTTGTTTTTTCAGGGGAGAAGAAGAGTTATTCAGCTCCCTTACCTTAGTATAACATAGCTTAACTGCTGTATTTTTTTATTGTGATAAAATAAAGATAACATATAATTTATACCATTCTAACCATTTTTAAGTATGCGGTTCAGTAGCATCAGTATATCCACCTTATTGTGCAACCATCACCACCATCTGCTTCAAGAACTCACTGATCTTCCCACCCGGAAACTCTGTGCCCATTAGGCAGTAACTCCCCGTCTTCTCCCCACCCCCATCTTCTCACCACCACCATTCTACTTTCTGACACCATGAATTTGCCCACTCCAGGTACTTCGTATAAGCAGATTCATATAATAGTTATCCTTTTTTATCTGGCTTATTTCAGTTAGCATAATGCCTTCAAGATTCTCTCATGTTGGAACAAGTTTCAGACTTGACTTCCTTTCTAATGCTGAGTAATATTCCATTATATTACCTACCACATTCTGTTTATCCATTCCTCTGTTGGTGGGCGTTGGATTTCCCCCCACCTTTTGGTTACTATGGGTATCGCTGCAGCACTATTTCTTTTTTTCTTTAAGCCTGAAAACATAATGCTTTTGGATAGAAATGTTCCCAAACCTCGGATCAAGATCATCGACTTTGGGCTGGCCCATAAAATTGACTTTGGAAATGAATTCAAAAACATATTTGGGACACCAGAATTTGTTGGTAAGTTTCTCTGCTCCTGTGGTCATTTATTTCTCATAAGCATTATGTTGGCAACATTTCCCCGGCGACGGCATCATTTCCCCGGTACATGTGTCTGGTTTATACATGAAAACACGACCTGTTGGTTTGCTTCCTTCCGAAACTCCCTCTCTCATTGTGCATTTATTTCCTCTTAGCTCCTGAGATAGTCAACTATGAACCTCTTGGTCTCGAGGCAGATATGTGGTAAGTAGCTCGCCCTTGACGTTGTCATCTTTCTGACTTAATTTATTATTATTCTGACATTTGTTTTTGTTTCTGTTTCGTGTCTAGGAGTATTGGAGTAATCACCTATATTCTGTAAGTACCAAAATCCACAGCTCGCATTCTAATCCTTCTTTCTTTGAGACCATATGTTTTATTAAGCAGTCATGTTGATCTCTTCAGCTTATGCATGCTCTTTATGTAAACATTCATTTTACACCCCCCAGAACACGCTTAGTTTACACTAATTAAACATTTTCTCTGACTTTGAAGTGAATCATCAGAAACTGCAGCATAATCACTGGAAGAAAGCATGTCTGTCCATCACTGAGGAAACAGGATAGAGGTTTTTTTGTAAACTACTACATGCTGTTCCAGATTAACTTTTTAAATGCACCCTTTACATTAAGCAGAAGCTTTTGTGCCTGACAATTAAATGGAATTCTAAAGTGATTGCCCAAGCACCACATTATAATCTTATTCCTCACCCCCCTTATCAGGTATTATGGAAACGGAATGATAACACAGGAGGTAATTGTTCATGTTCTGTGCCCCCCGCTTTACCAACAGCCTCAGTGGGGCGTCGCCATTTCTCGGAGACAGTAAGCAAGAGACGTTAGCAAATGTCTCCGCTGTCAACTATGAATTTGAGGAAGAATACTTCAGTAACACCAGTGCCCTCGCCAAAGATTTCATCAGAAGACTGCTCGTCAAGGATCCAAAGTGAGTGTCCCTTGTTCCTGAAAAATGATCAGCCGTGGCCTCCGCTCGATGACCAGGTTTGCCCCCGTCCTGTGCACGAGGCCCTGCTTGTGAGACCCGGTGGTCTGCTCCTCACAGAGGAGCCTCAGGGAATGCAGGCTCCTTTGTACCTGCTCAGTCAGTCCTGCAGGCACAGCGAAATCATCACACAGGCTTACTTTTTTCTCGACTTTGTTCCATGAAGCAAGCCCCAAACTGCATTTTCTAGAACAGTGGTCAGCAAACTCTTTAGTCAACAGAACCAAATATCAACAGTACGCTTGAAATTTCTTTTAAGAACCAAATTTTTTAAATCAAACTTCTTCTAACACCACTTCTTCAAAATAGAGTCGCCCATACCATGGTATTTTGTGCAAGAGCCACACTCAAGGGGCCAAAGAGCCGCATGTGGCTCGCAAGCCACGGTTTGCCAACCACTGTTTTGTAGGCCTAGCCCTCAGGAAAACAACCATAGTGTTTACTTCTGTGCTCACAGCATTTTCTTTTTTCTTTCTTCTCTCCCCTCAAAGGAAGAGAATGACCATTCAAGATAGTTTGCAGCACCCCTGGATCAAGGTAAGCTGCATTTGGTGATTGGATTGGGTATTAAAGGGCCTCCTGAAATTCGTGTGTTCCAGGGCATTACTACTACTGTGGGTTCTAATCACAGGACACTTCTGGAGTGTGGCATTTGCTTTTGGTGCCATATTTTAATACAACTAGCAGACAGGAGTATGCTAATGATATCAGAGGTGGGGAGGAGAAAGCTATCCTAAGGCGAGATCATAAAGAGAGCTAAAGGTCAAGTCTACTCACACCGAGCCCTCATTCCAGGAGGCTTTTCTGCTAGGCTTATGGCCACTTCCTTGCATATTTCACCCTTATATTGCCTGCCTGATGCCTTCGGGCATTTAAATGAAATAATGGAAGGTGCTGCAGATGAAATGGGTCCTCTGAAAGTAAACCTCACAGGGCAATCTGATTATAAATTTCTAACTGGGCAGGTCATGGGTCATAGTGGGTAGTCGTTCTCCAGGCATAATCCTTTTTTTTAGTAAGAGGTTTATCTCTGCCTTAAGCAATGGACTGGGGATCATTGTTCACTGTGTGTCTATGTTAACACACTTTTGAAATAAGGGACAACCACCCTCAAGAGAGCACATAATCTTGTTAATGTTCCTGTAATCCAATCCCCACCTTGCTTTCACCCATCATTCTATAATCTTCTTTATGTTCCCTCCCTAATTTCAGATGCATAAAAGGAACTGAAAATGTCATTCCCCAAAGCATTTGAAATCTTGCTCCCCGGCATCGGTTTGGTTCAAATAAACCCTGATAGAAATTCCCCACACAAAAGACCTGAAGTTCCTTCAGCAAGAACAGAAAGGCCTAAGGGTAGGGGAACATGGCAGTTCAGAATAAAATCGTGGAAACAAGAAGCAGGTTGTGATGCAATGACTTGCATTACAAAAGTAGGTCTGGTGTACCTGGAGAACTCTGCCTGTACCAGGCCCAGACAGTTGCTAGAAGGCAATGGTGTCTCTCTCAGACGCAGAGCTTTCTGGGAAAAGGTGCAACAGAAGACATACTACTGCTGTCAGACAGGCTTAATTGGATGACCTCTGAGGTCCCTCTGAGCTCTAAATTACTTGATGTTCAAGTTCAAATGCCTCAGAACATGGTCTCGCCGTCTATCTTGCCACTCCCAGACTTTCTTATGAAAAGTTGTGATTCAGCTTGGTCCAAGCTCAACTTTTCAACTTTTCCCCAACATCCAGCATCCAGTCTTCTTTTTTTCTTTTTTTAATATATACATACATATTTTATTGATTTCAGAGAGGAAGGGACAAGGAGAGGTAGAAACATCAATGATGAGAGAGAATCATTGATCTGCTGCCTCCTGCATGCCTCCAACTGGGGATGGAGCCCAAAACCCAGGCATATGTCCTTGCCCAGAATTGAACCTGGGACCCTTCAGTCCACAGACCTGATGTTCTATCCACTGAGCAAAACCAGCGAGGGCTGCAACATCCAGTCTTTATAAATGTAGCAAATCCTTAGCCACAAGCATTATCCTCTACTGACTAGGTTCCTAGATCTTGCATTTTATTTCAATATGTTTTGTTATTCTAGCAAGGTAATGTGTAAGCAAGTATTCCAAATAATGAGAGGTTTCAAAAAATTGTCATGTAACATGTTTCTGTAATTTGAAAGCTGTAAATATTTTCTTGGACTTTCATTTTAGCCTAAAGATACCCAACAAGCACTTAGTAGAAAAGCATCAGCAGTAAACATGGAGAAATTCAAGAAGTTCGCAGCCCGGAAAAAATGGAAAGTAAGATTATTTGACATTGAGGGATTTGCTGATTCTATTTCCTGTGCATTTCCAACAATTGTATGAGTTTTAATAGTCACATTGTCTTCCATTACTGGCTTGCCTGTGACCAAGGACACAGGGCAAGACACTTGCATACTATGCTTCTCTGAGGGGAGACGTGCAAGGGTTTTGCTAGGGTAAGAGCTAATTGCTCAAAGAATCAAGAACAAAATATCAAGAGGAAAAGGGATGGAGGGCATCCAGTTCTGTCGTTTAATAATGAAATGCAGAAGGAGACTTTCTATCCTACTGTCTTGATGTATAAGACCTGTAGAATTATTCTTTAAGCAAATACAGTTCAACCACTCATGGGATGCCTGCCCCCGAGAATGCATTCTATCAGCAGTGAATGCCATCTCCAAGACTGTCACTTGCACTGATTTGAGTATTATTGCATAAGCTCTCTCCTCCTCTCTCCCTGCCTTTATTTATCCTCTTTCTTCTTCTTTTTTCTCTTTTTAAGCAATCAGTTCGCTTGATATCACTGTGCCAAAGATTATCCAGGTCGTTCTTGTCCAGAAGTAACATGAGTGTTGCCAGAAGCGATGATACTCTGGTAAGCAAACGTGTTTGCCTTGGTGACGCTCTTTCCTAGCACTGTGTACTTAGGTTTGTTTGCTTTGTTCGACAACTCCGAAAACCTGAAGTCACATAAATGTCAGACTTACCCTTCCTGGTCTCAGGATAGGGAGTTGGGATGGCTGATGTATGTCCTCCTCTGTTGCTTCTTCGTCCTTTTTTTGTGTGCTTTGATTGGCACTATACCTACTCCCACCCATTACCTCTAACACTACCACCCACCTCCTCCCACACTCACAGTTTGATAAACGAGAGGCTGATCAGTAGAAGAGGGAAGAGCTCATTTCTGAAAGGAGAGCCTTCTGGTGCCACTGGCCTGGTAGACTCTAGGGTTGTAGTAGTACAAAAGGAGCAGATAATCCTTCCCCTACACACACACACACACACACTCTCTCTCTCTCTCTCTCTCTCTCTCTCTCTCTCACACACACACACACACACACACACAAATTAGAGAAAAATCAGTAGGGCTTGCTGGTGTAGTTTGTGGTAAACCAGAAGGCTAAACCCACTTGTTTTGTCAGCATTGTCCTGATTGTCCAAAGCCCTTGAGAACAACTTCATAATTTTTCCCCTTAATCCAAACTGAAACCTAATCACAGATTGACTCTTCAGATATGACTAGACATATTTGAATTCAGCAAGGCTTTGCTCTGACAGTCAGACAACAGGGCTTTGTTAACCCTGGAGGCAAAGGGAACTCCGGGAAAGGCAGAAAGAGTGATTCTGTGGGAACCAGGCCACTCCTGTAACTGAATAGTCGGCGTTTCCTGCGTGGAATCTGGGGATTCCAAGGGCGGGATCACACATCGGCACACACCAGCTCTTTTATTCCCCTCACCTCTCCGAAGTTAGTAGTTTCCCTGAGGCCAAGCTCTAGCCTTGTAGTGTAAAAAGAGATTGTATGTGTTAAAAAGAAAGAAGAAGTGGGAGAGAAGCAAGGTAGAAGAAGGGAGGGGAAGAGGCGGAAGGCTGGGTTTGGGAATTGTGGGGCCAAAGAAAAGATAAAAGTATTAATACAAGGGAATGAGAATGATTGAATACTATACATTAAAATCATCCTGAATAATCAGTTGAGAAAAATGACATTTATTTCAAGAAAAGTTTAAGGTAGAAGAGGGACCCAAGCCGTGTAGGAACTCCAGGTGGGAAGACTTCTTCCTCCCAGACCACGGGTTCTCATTCATCTCAATATCCTGCGAATGTGAGGACATGTTGTAACACTCTCTGTGTTGTCTCTCTCAAGGATGAGGAAGACTCCTTTGTGATGAAAGCCATCATCCATGCCATCAATGATGACAATGTCCCAGGCCTGCAGCACCTCCTGGGCTCATTGTCCAACTATGACGTTAACCAACCCAACAAGGTCTGATCCTGTTCTATCAGGGATAATTGGGAAGGGGCATGTGAGGGGAGAGATCATGTGACTGTGCACCTCCAAGTCCTAGGGGAAGAGACCCTGTCTAGTTGCAAGCTCCATCTGTTGAAAAACTCACTTCTATGTAGAGGTGAGACCTTCTATAAGGTCTTTTTGCGTTCAGTGCCTTTCTTCATGAAAGGCCATTCCACATATGCACCAATTACACCTCTAACCATGGAAATTTAAAGTACTCACCCCCAAAGGAAAGCGTTACCTTTTGATTGTGAAACCAAAAGAGGAAGCATGCTGTGTTCTGCCTTCCATTCCTGTTAGGTAGCAGTCCTTATGCACCTGTTGAGACACAGGACGGTGTGTCGGATAGCAATGATAATTTGGGCATTTTTTTCCTACCAAACCTGAAAAACAGTGTGTTTTGTTTTCTTGCCTATTGCAGCATGGGACACCTCCGTTACTTATTGCCGCTGGCTGTGGGAATATTCAAATGCTGCAGCTGCTCATCAAAAGAGGCTCAAGAATCGATGTCCAGGATAAGGTTATCACTGTCTCATTGCAAATAAATTTAATTTTTTAAGCATTCCCAAATGCCTCTAATCTTAGAGATAACAGAGAAAATAACATGTGTGCTCTACTTTCGTTTTCTGTAAAGGAAGATGCACTGCTTCAGCAGCCTGGTCCAAGCTAACAGGTGTTGTGGAGCAAGAGGAAAACATTGATCTTTCTCTGGGCTCTGTTTTTGGCTCTCAGCCTTTCCATGTGCACTACCCCAGATTTCTTCCTCACTGATCACTTACTGAACCAATGTTATTGTACGATGTCACCGTTGGGAAAGTTTTCATTGTCTAATTTGTCTCACCAGAAATGTATTTGCCTGCTTGTTTATTAGAGCCACAGGGAACGATGATATGCTTTGAGGTGGACATCGCATTGAAAGTGTAGACACATTGATTAACAGTTAATAGTCACTACTGGTATAATAGATCTGGCCCTTGACAGTATAGGGAATTCCACCCAGAAGTTCAAGTGAAGGCTTTAAGAAAAGAGAAACAACTTTGCAAAAATAATAATACACAGAGCTTCCTGATCCCCTCCCCACAGCTCCCCGGAATGTTAGCATTTCACATAACCTCGATCTCTATGGAAAAATAAATGAAACAGGAGGGGGGTTGTTCCTCATGGAAGGAGCTTCTGTGGAGTTTGCCGTCACAGAGGAAGGGGGGTAGAGTATGTGAGCGCCGTGCATTCAGACCCTGGAAGTGTGGCTCTGGAAGTGTGACTCCACCCCGGTTTCTGCACAGGGTGGATCCAATGCCATCTACTGGGCCTCCCGGCACGGCCACGTGGAAACCTTGAAATTCCTCCATGAGAACAGATGCCCTTTGGATGTTAAAGACAAGGTAAGGCCGCTTTTCTTAGGGATGCGGGAAGTAACCAAAGGCTGCCTTTGAGCTTCCTCTTGCCACCCACCTCAGGACCCAAAGAGCAAGGACTCAGGACCCAAATCTTCCTACAGAGAATTTAATCTGGAAATTTGTTTTTGCCGGGGGCTTGGTCTAATGTTAAAATCTGCTTTTAGCTGAGTTGTCATTATACGTGAGCCGTGAATTATTTTGCATGAAACAGAAAAACTCTTAAGTTCTGGTAGAAGGACAGCTAGAAAGAGACCCGAGTCTGAAGCTCACATTGGCTCACCATGTGCGTGTCTCTCGACCACACTCTTCATCTTGGAAGTGGCTGACAATGCTGACCTTACAGTCACTGGCACTGGGAGAGTTCATGAGACAATGCATGTAAAGTCAGGCTTTGGGGGCACAGATGTTATAAAATTATTGACTCAGCATATTACTTCCACATATTCAGGTTCCATTCAGTCCATCCCACAGTCTTGCACCTGCACCCAGGATTCCTACTTTCTCACCTATTATGGGTCCTACTGTGCATCCCATCTCTGCTGCTAACACTTGCAGCAGAAGGTGTCATGTTTGCCGAAACCGGTTTGGCTCAGTGGATAGAGCTTTGGACTGAAAGGTCCCAGGTTCGATTCCAGTCAAGGGCATGTACACTGGTTGTGGGCACTTTCCCAGTACGGGGTGTGCAGGAGGCAGCTAATGGATGTTTCTCCCTCATCGTTTCTAACTCTCTATCTCTCTCCTTTCCTCTCTGTAAAAAATCAATAAAATACTTTTTTTTTTTTTTTAAAGAAAGTGTCATGTTTGGTCAGAGCTGCCATACACAGTCGTATGGATTGTGCCCTGCACCAATCTAAGAATGATATTCACATTATGGCAGTTTTCTGTCAGGTGGCAATAAGGTATCTTGTTTTGTTTTAATCAATTTATTCTAGCAAATTTTTTTTTTGGCAACCGTAAGTAAAATACCTTAAGGAAGTTGCTTACTAATTCACTGAAAGTTAATAGCGATGTTTTAAAATCTCTGAGAATATAAGAAATGAGATTCTAAATATGGACAGTGAAATCAGAAATGTGTCAGTTAATAAAACCGTACCTTTACATATTTTCTGGGTGATGAACCTAATACTAAAGAAATGGGTTTTGTGTTTAAAGAAATCACCTCGCTGGAAGCAGCAGTAGGTAAAGTGTGAGAACAGCCATCCCAGACCAGGGAAAGCAGTCTCACCTGGGGCTGTATGACCAACAGGGTGAGCTTGGCGGGTGGGTTTAACACCAGCTCCGTGATGGACACTCCATCCTTAGGGTCCCTGGCCCAGGCACCATCTGGATGGAGGGAGGTGGGCACCCCCAGAAGGAAGGAAGTGGAGCCAGGTGTGTGTGGCCGGGCCTCCAGTCCTATGCCTTCCATTCCCCTCAGCCTGCTCTCGAGGACGCGCTGAATCTCTGGCTGTTTCTTTTGCAGTCTGGAGAGACGGCCCTGCACGTGGCCGCTCGCTACGGCCATGCGGACGTGGTCCAGTTACTGTGCAGCTTTGGCTCCAACCCCAATTTCCAGGACAAGGTGGGTCATGGCAGCCGGTGTCCTCCCTCCCTTCTGCCCTCTGCATGGATGTACAGGCAGACAGTGACATGGCCTGTTCCTCCCAGTTTTATCCAAGTTTCTGCTTAGATTCCAGAGGGCAGCGCCTCAAACAGAAACACTACCTAACACCCATCTGTTTAATCCTCTGGACAACCCTAGGAGTTGTTATGACTGTCATTATCATTCTCATTTTACAGAAGAGGAAACAGGCAGGGAGAGGCTCAGTATCTTGCCCAAGCTCACACAGCTCATAAGTGGGAGAGCTGGGTTTGGGATTCGAAACCACAGGGTCTGGTTCCAGAGTCCCTGTCAGTAACCACTAACTCTGATGGCCTCGCATAAGCAGACATATGCGTCTAATGATGCTGACCATGAATATATAGCCTTACAGTCCTATAGACCCCACGGCCAGCCCTCTCTGACTATTACAACGTGGTTATCTTCGTTGCTTTTATTTGTCTCAGCAATAAAATGATGAGTTTATATGACTCATCTTTGTCAAACGCATGGCAGACATGGTGAGGTGTCAAGATTGTTATGAGAATTCTTGTTCAAAAACAAGAATTTGTTTTTGCTCTCCTACCGTCAGTCACCTCAGATGAAGCGAACGAAGCACTTCTGTAAGAAAGATGCTAAAATTCCACCCGCACTGGGGCTCAGTTGTTCAAAAGAGCTGAGCTGTCGGTTCCAGTGGGTTCCTGAGGTCCTTTGTGGCTCAGATGCTGAGAATGCCAAACGCGTCCAACACACAGGCGTTGAGGAAACAAACGGAATGAAGGAGAGGCCTGTGCCTGTTAACTTCAGGCTGACGCTTCACTCCAGTAGCTGTCAGCTCATTCTCTCCCTTGCCTTGACTTCGCTGCCGAGTCCAGCGGGGACTCTCGCCTTGCCTGCACTTTCTCTCATGTGATTGCACTTGTCGCCTCGGCCAGGAAGAAGAAACCCCGCTGCACTGTGCTGCCTGGCACGGCTACTACTCTGTGGCCAAAGCCCTCTGTGAAGCCGGCTGCAACGTGAACATTAAGAACCGAGAAGGGGAGACGCCGCTCCTGACGGCCTCCGCCAGGGGCTACCACGACATCGTGGAGTGTCTGGCGGACCACGGAGGCGACCTGAACGCCTCTGACAAGGTACGTTGTGGGGGAGTGCGCCAGCTCGCCGAGAAGTGATCCGGGGGGCTGGGGGGGGGCCGTAAGACTTCCGAAATTACCCCAAGTGAACTTGAATGCAGCAAATTGTAATTATCCTTTCTCTTCTCTGTCCCAAAGATTCCATGAACGTTTCTAGATGCTGTTTAATAATTAATATTCATTGGTGGCATGCAGCAGCATTTATGAATTGGTCAGATGACTCAGGTCTCTCTTATTTTTTTAGCTTTTTCAGCTGGGAGCAGGTACAGTGATGATCGCTGAGCCCAAGACAATCCTCATTTAGGGCTAAACTTGGCAGTGCACTATTAATTTGTAGATAAAGAAATAAGTGGCTTATTGATTTCCATCACCTGCTGTTTTGGAAAAGACAATAAATCACTCTTCTTTGTCTGAAACTCCATTCTGGACCAGGTGTTTGATTTTTCATTAAGCAAATTCAGCATGATCTGTTTTTATTGTGAGCTAGTACTTAAAATGAGGCTGTTGATCTTGCATTATATAGCTAGATTTGGACACTGTAGTTAATTTAGTAATGCCATCTGTGGAGTATTTTCTTGGTACAGAGAAGTGGTTCTCAGCTGGGGCGACCTTGCCCCCAGGGGGCATTTGGGAATGACTGGGGACATTTATTGTTGTGATGGCGTTACTGCTGGCCTCTAGTAGATAAAGGTTGGCGGTGCCTCTTACTGATATATCCTCCAACTCACAGGACAGGACCAAAATGTCAAGCAATATGCTGAGATCAAGAAACCCTAGAATAAATAAGGTATAGAACTTTCCAAAACCCTCTACCAGCTCCTGAACTCACCAGGGGTCCTATAAAAGGTAGAAGGAATCCTCAGGCTGGTCTCTGGTGGGATGCAGGGAGTAAGCATGTTGTCTTCGCTTTTCATACATAAGACAGCCCTCGAGCATATCCCTTGACGTCACTTTCACAGCTTCTTCTGCTGTAAAGGTTGCCAAGCAAATGTTCTTAAAGGTATTTTTTAATTGCTTGAGAAGACAGGCCATTGGAGTGCCTGTTACGTCCTGTACAGTCAGAGACAAAACGCAGTGCCCAGTCTTCCCACCCGCTGGCCCTGGCCAAGGCTGGATTAGCCGCACGACGGTCAGCGGAGTCTTATTATTCAGAGTGGAACGTGTGGAGCCTCTCCCTGACCCCCCAGAAGTGAGATGTGTGGTTTCTGATCCCCCTTCAGCCTTTGCAGTAGGGATCCCGTCTCCAGTGAAACCTGGCCCGCTGGCGGCTGGAGGGGCAAGGCCAGGCCCACGTGCCAAGTGGAAGTGCTCATGCCCCCGGTGTCTGTTGCAGGATGGACACATCGCTCTCCATCTTGCTGTGAGACGGTGTCAGATGGAGGTCATCCAGACGCTCATCAGCCAGGGGAGCTTCGTCAATTTCCAGGACAGGCACGGCAACACCCCCCTCCACGTGGCCTGCAAGGATGGCAACGTGCCTATTGTGGTGGCCCTCTGTGAGGCCAGCTGCGATTTGGATATCTCCAACAAGGTAAGGCCGGAGAGGAAGGCCCCCAAAGGGCCTACTGACCTGCTTCTGGATTTTGTCCAAGTTCTCTTGGCATCTCTTCACTGTTCAGTCAGTATTCCTCCTATAACCTTTTCTTTTTCTCTCTCTTTTTATTGTTGTTTTTTGTTGTTGTTGTTGTTGTTAATCTTCACCTGAGGATATTTTTCCATTGATTTTTAGAGAGAGAAACATTGAAAGACACTCACTGATTGGTTGCCTCCCACAAGCACCCCAAACAGGATCAAAGATTGAGCCTGCAACCAAGATACGTGACCTTGACCAGCATCAAATGCAGGACCCGTCAGTGCTCGTGCCAAAGCTCTATCCACTGATACAACTGACGAGGGCCATGTTCTTTTTCTTCTGTTTTTTTTTTTAAATATATTTTTATTGATTTCAAAGAGGAAGGGAGAGGGAAATGGGAACATCAGTGATGAGAGAGAACCACTGATCAGCTGTCTCCTGCACAACCCCCACTGGGGATCGAGCCTGCACTCCTCAATTCTCAGGCTGAGGCCCTTGACCGGAATCGAACCTGGCACTCCTCAATTCTCAGGCTGAGGCTTTATCCACTGAGCAAAACCGGTAGGACGGGCCATGTTCTTTTTCATGTTGCTCTCCACTTTCAGTCATAGCTTAGGTATGACTTTTGAATGGTTTTATAGAGTAACACAAAATGATGGCATTAATAAGTACTTCCTGTCTAACCTGGTTACTACATACGGGCATTGAGGGACAGACACAGAAACCGTCCACCTTAGAGGGATCCGAGAACATGGTACAAAATTGGGGTGTCTTTCTGGAGCTCTGAGTCTTCAGGAAAACACTCCTGAGTTCTGATTTGATTGGGATTTCTAGGACCAGATTTCTCACTTACCCCCCTGGTGAATTTATGGTCAGAAGTTCATTGCACCTTTTTTTTTTTTTTTTTTTGCTAAATAAATTTTTAAGACCAATGCGAGTAAATAATTTCATGTTGCTAGGCTGGTTTTTCAAATGTTATTATGTTGACTTTTAGAAGCTAGCTAACCCTTCCCCTTTCTCTAAATGCCATCTAAATTTTTAAAAAATATATTTTATTAATTTGTATAGAAAGGAAGGGAGAGGGATAGAGAATTTGAAACATCAATAAGAAACATCAATCAGCTCCCTCCTATACACCCCCAAATGGGGATGTGCCCACAACCAAGGTACATGCCCTTGACCGGAATCGAACTCGGGACCCTTCAGGCCGCAGGCCAACACTCTATCCACTGAGCCAAACGGATCAGGGCATCCATCTAAATTTTTATTATCAAATCAGATAGAACAGTTGACTATTCAGTTGGTTTTGACCCTGTGACTGTATGAATGGCAAGCACTATTCTGTGAAGATAATGTTAAAAACAAAGTCCATGTAAAATTATTTTGATTAATTGTGGAAAATGTTTTTTTGTTTGTTTTTTGGTTTTTGGTTAATCCTTACCCAAGGATATTTTTTCCATTGATTTTTAGAGAGCATGAAAGGAGGGGAAGAGAGAAGCATCGATCTGAGAGAAACACATCAATTGGTTGTCTCCCCCTCATGCCCCTGCCAGGGCTGGGGATCAGTCCTGCAGCCAAGGACCCAAGACCCTTCTTAGCTGATGCTCTGACCGCTATGCCAAACTGGCTCAGGCGGGAAATATTTTATAAATGGCAGGCATGATGCCAGCAAAATTTTATTATGACTTGAGGCAAAAGAATTAATATCTGAAACAGGCAGAAAATTATACTTCTACCCCAGAAAAATTATTCCTGTTGCATATTATGTGATTAATTCTAGTGGAAGTTGAAATTGGTAATCCTCACATTCTAGAAATATGAAAAGGCAACATACAAGGTCTTAGCCATTAGCTGCTGGTTGCTTTCTTAGTTTATCCCATTCTAATCTTGCCAAGTCAGTTATATAAGTGGCTTAAGGGGAAAGCCAAATGCAGTGTTAAGAAGCATCAAGACCTTGGCTTTCCTTCTAGGAGTCTTTAAGTGAATAAAAAGCAGCTTCAAGGAACGTGGGGGCACTCATTTGAATACAATTAGACTTGGCCATTGTCTGTCTGCTGAGGCTTACTAACACCATCTCTCGCCAATACCACTAAAGAAGACATTCACCTCATGCCTTAGGGCAAAATAGTGCACTTGTTAAGTATGCTCTATGAAATGCCCAGCCACAGATCCTAGACTTCCATGCTTAAAAACAACTGGTTCAGCCCTGGCTGGTTTGGCTCAGTGGATAGAGCGCTGGCCGGCAGACTGAAGGGTCCCGGGTTCGATTCCAGTCAAGAGCACATGCCTGGGTTGCAGACTCAATCCCCAGTAAGGGTTGTCTAGGAGAGCATCCAATCAATGATTCTCTCTCATCATTGATATTTCTATCTCTCTTCCTCTCCCTTCCTCTCTGAAACCAATCCTATCTAATAAAAGAGTAATATGCAAATTGACTATATCTCAAGCCATACCCATTAGCCAATCAGGAGCAAATTATGCAAATAAACTCCAACCAAGATGGCTGTGGCCACTGAGAGCAGGAGGGAGGCTTAGGTTTCCCTGGCAAAGGAGGAAGCCAAGCTTTCCACCTGCCCTTGCTGGCCTAGGCCTCCACTCAATGCTACAAAATTTCAATTATAGAAGGTATATTCCAACAGAAATGATGGCAGCCACAGAGCTGGAGAGAGAGAGGCTAGGGTTGCCTGGGCGATGGAGGAAGCCAAGCTTCTGTAGCCCTAGCGCCTAGGCCTCCAATCTGGGCTACAAAGTTTCAATTATAGAATTTAAACCCAAACAAGAAATGGCTGTCTCCACAGAGTGAGCAGAAGGCTTGGCTCCTTTCCAGGCTACAAAGTTTCAATTGTAGAATATAAATTAATCCCAGGGCCTCCACTTGGGTCACTGGAGGGCATGGCTGGCCTGCAAAGCACCATAGGCCCCTCGCCCTGGCCACCCCACGCAAGAGTAATACAAAGATTGACCATCACTCCAACACACAAGAGGGCTGCCCCCATGTGGTCAAAGATTCTGCCCCCAGGTGGACACAAGATGGCCAGCAGGGGAGGGCCGTTGGGAATGTTCTAGGCCTGCAAGAGAGGGCAGTTGGGGGCAATCAAGCCTGCAGGGGAGGGCAGTTAGGGATGACCAGGCTAGCAGAGGAGGGAAGTTGGGGGCAAACAGTCTGGCAGGGGAGCAGTTAGACATCAAGTAGGCTGGAAAGATAATAGTTAGGGGGTGATCAGGCTGGCAGGCAGAAGCGGTTAGGGGCAATCAGGGGGGCAAGCAGGAGAGCAGTTTGGAGCCAGCAGTCCTGGATTGGGAGAAGGATCGGGCCTAAACGGGCAGTGGGACATCCCTCAAGGGGTCCCAGATTGGAGAGGGTGCAGGCTGGGCTGAGGGACACCCCTCCCTCCCACCCCACCCCCACTTCTGCCCCTGTGCATGAATTTCGTGCACCAGGCCTTTAGTAAAGTATATTTAAGAAAGAAAAAAAACTGGTTCATTTCATAAGAAAGCCTCAACATTTTGGGGGGGTGAGGTGGGGGGAGGAACTACTCATTAGGAAGCATTGACATTTTTGATACCATAGATGGCCGTGGTAGTTCATATACATCAACATAAACTTGTATTGTTACTATGTACGGCCCAGCAATGGTACATACAGGGCATTCAGCCGATGATTTTGTCATTGAGTTGAGCTCAGCTGGAGGAAAACTCATTAGTTGCATGATTTCCACCTCCTGGAATCAGCAGCAAAGTTCAGCCAGTTCTTCAGAGCCCGCCTGGAGGAGCAGCAGCTGCTGGAGCAGCTCCAGGTTCTGGACCCGCAGGCAGGTGCCCACTGCCGTCAGCGCCAGGCTCAGCCCACAGCCACTTTCGTGGGTCTCCCGCCTGCGAAGGGCCAGTGTCAGCGTTGCCTCTCTTCTTTTTGTTTCTGTTTTGTTTTCTGGAAAGATAACGGAGATTCTAGAGGAGCTTAAAAGATGTGCAGGAAAGTAAGAGGAAGGCATTACTTCCCCAGGAAGCACAGCTGGCTTCACATGGACTCACCCTAGAAACAGGCTGACAGGATCCCCGGACACGGCACAGCGACAGCCACGCCTACGGGCAGACTGTCGCTCCCTACCCGTGGTGTGCTGTTCCTTCTCGGAGTCAGTTCCCCCAGAGACAGAAATGCCATTCCGATCCCACCCCTGTCACCAGGACGTGACGGGAACTTGTCACTACCTTTCACACTCAGTGTCACAGACAGTCTTCGCTTTTCTCCGTTAAAAACCGTTGCACATCGGGAGAGTAGCTATTGAACATATTAGGGAACACATGAGGGGGAAATAGACGGTGCAGAGCACACAGCCCTTAACTCTTTGTTCCTTTTGTGTTACCTCTTCTCATCAGTTCAGAGAGAGAATGTGTGTGGCACCCAAGCACATGTCCACACAGATGCACACACATACACCAGGCGCATGAGAGAGGATTTCATGCCAACCAGCTTGGACAGCACTGTGCCGGGCTGTGGGAGGGAGCTTGTGGGCAGCACAGTGGTCATTCTTGCCCTCAGGCTGCTTTTCTCTCTTTTCTTTTCTTTTTTCCTTTTTTTTTTTTTTTTGGCTTCTCAATGTAATAGCATCTCATGTCTCCGTCACGGCTATGACAGACGCACAGGCGCTATGGAAACGCTGACATCTGGACATTAAGGAAACGAGGGAAAGCTTTTCAGGAGCAATCACTTCAAATGATTAGGACTTTGACAGATGAAGAGGGAAAACTGTATTGCAGATGGAGAGAAGCATGTGGGGGCGGGGGGGCTGTCTGGAGGCCCCTGTAGCTGACGTGTGTGGTGTAGGTACTGAGGGTGCTGCTTCCTGAGTCGCTCTAGAAGCTGACAGCGGGCAGAACATACACAGGCACGCACCGTGCAGCGTTCTTCACCCTGGCTGGGATGGGACCGCCCCCCGTGTTGCTCCGCAGCGGGCTGGCCAGTGACCTGTGGCCTGTCCCTGTCGTGGGCATTAGTCACGTGTCTGAAAGAAGGTAGTAGCTTTCGTGACACGCAGAAAAGTGTTCACAGCCAATTGTTTGGTGCATGAAGCAGGGGACGGAATAGAATCTGAAGGATGATTATACGTCTGGACTTTTCAAATAATATATGTCCTTTTGTGGATTCCTCGATAAAAGCTTGGAAGGAAAGGCCCCGGAGTGTTAAGTAGGGCCAGCTCTGAGCAGGGGGACTCGAGGGAGGGAGTGAGTAGGGAAGGAGGACTTCTACTTTCTACCATTTTTCCTTCTCCGTGGCTGAGACATTTCAAATGAGCCTGTGTTAACTTCATAACAACAACAACAAAAAAGCCTATATTTGCAAATAAACAATGGAAGACAGAGGCACCCTAATTTTCTTGGTTCCCAGCATCTGTTGTATCTCAATAATTTTGTCCTGGTTCCCCCAGGGCAAAAGAAATACATAACAGCTCTGTTTATTAGGTAGCTCAGTCTAAACAACTTAGTAAGTCTTTATATCCTAATGAGTTTGTAGCCGTTGCAATGAGTGATTCACATAAATCAAAAGAAAATTAATAGGTTAATGTCATTCTTACATAACCACAGCTATGTACTAATGGGATGTTCTCACCGCTCCTCACATCTTGGGCTCAGATTGAACATTCATTTTCTCAAAATGCTTTTCCTCCTTATCCCAGTAACCCACGGCCCACGGTGTCAGTGAAAGGAAGACAGTGCAACCTAATGCTGAGGCCCTGCACTCCCTGGAACCAGTAGCTCACCTGGTCTCCCAACATGCTGGGTTCATCAGAAATTTAAAATATTTATTATGTCCCCAGGAACTGACCGCAGTGCCTGGAAGTCCCTAGTTACACAATTTGGGAGCCATAGACATTTTTTTTTAATGGTGGGCATGCCTAGCCGGTTTGCCTTAGTGGATAGAGCATCGGCCTGCGTACTAAAGGGTCCCGGGTTTGATTTCGGTCAAGAACACATGCCCAGGTTTCGGGCTTGATTCCGGGGATGGGGCAGCCAATCGATGATTCTCCCTGATCATTGGTGTTTCTATCTATCTCCCTTTCAGAAATCAACTTAAAAATTATATATATGTATATATATATATATGTGTGTGTGTGTGTGTGTGTGTGTAATGGGCATGACCTCATTCGTGTGTCTTCAATGGCTGTCCTCCCGTCCCCTCGTCCCTTGCTGTGTCTAAATGGGAACTGTGGAGGAGATCTTCCTGGAACCTGGGGGCTGGCCCTTTAAGCCCTGGCTGAACCCTCCTTTATGCCAGCACAGCAAGAGACTTAATTACCTGATGATAAGCCTCCCACTCTTTCTGCCCTTTGAAGTTACTCTTTTAACTGAAAAAAAAAAAAAAAAAAACACTTGAGAGGTTGTGCTTGGCTTGCCTCCTTCAGGAGATGCAAGTTTTTGGAAAAGCAGGCCATGCCTCCTGGTGGGTCCCAAACCCCGGCTCTGGGCTGGAGGGCCCCAGACCCTCAGGCGCCATCGTCAGGACTTTCCTGGGTCTCTCTGTGTCTTGCAGTACGGGCGCACCCCCCTGCACCTGGCCGCCAACAACGGGATCCTCGACGTGGTCCGCTACCTCTGTCTGACAGGCGCCAACGTGGAGGCGCTGACCTCGGTGAGTGGCCTGCCGGCAGGAAGGGCGAGCTCCGGCGGCCGAGGCCCGGCTGCCGCTCTCCGCAGCGGACGAGCTGCTGCTGGGCTCCAGCCCCTGCGCTGCAGAGCGGGAACATGTGCCCACACAAACCGGGGCGACTCCACCTCGCGCTCCCGCTGCCGGGAAAGCCTGCTGCCTCCCGGGGGCCTTTTTGTACTCCGTGTTATGTAACTGTGCCTTTGCCGGTTTTATGAGACGTGTGTGTTCTTTCCTGAACGCTCCCCCTCCGTGCAGGGCACTGAAGGGGCCTTGGCTCTCAGAGAGGGAGGTGGAAGGGGCCCTGGGGGTGTGGGCGACAGTTGACAAGAGCTGCTGTCTCTCGTGTGGAAGCCTGGCTCTGCTGGTACGCCCGCAAGTTATTTTTAAGTGAGATTCCTTCCGGCCCCCTCACTCCCCACTCCTCGTTCCAGACCTGGCAGTGGGAGTTCTTCCAGACCGCAGGGGTCCCAGTGCGCAGTGGAGTCTGGGAGCCGCTGAGTCCTTTTCTTACCACGACAGTAAAGGGGTCTAAGCAATTTGCCATGAGTCCTGACAGGGTGACTAATGCATCCCCAAAGCAAACAAGAAGCCCCCCCCCGCCCATTGGACACTTTTCGGGAATCTTAGGGAGCAGAGAGCGGTGCCATAGGACTGTAGCATGCCTTGTCCCCACACCCATCTGAGCTCCCAGCTTCAGCCCAAGGTGCTGGTTCTCACCTGGGCACTTTGCCCCCAGGGAGCGTTGGGCCGAGGCTGGAGACTCTGAGGGGGCCAGAAGGGGAGTGCTGCTGCCCTCTAGAGGTGAGGCCGGGATGCTGCTAAACATTCCGGGTCGCTGGTTCCCACAGTGAGCATGACCCTGTGCAAAGTGTCCGTCATGCTGGGGTTGAGACGCACTGGTTGACGGGGACCCCCGTGTGGCTCAGAGGGTGCCTTGCTTGGAGAAATGGGAAGGTGTGCTGTTGGACAGACTTGGGCATGTCTCCGCTTCCCCTGGGGATGGGACTTGGTTACGACCAAACACTGAGAGACAGGCCCAAAGGCTTCTTGTTCTTCTTGTTTAAAAACGTTGCTTTCAGTTATGTGGAAATGGCTCCTCATCATTTCTACTTTTAAATGTGCAGTGATTTCTAAAGCCGCAGCAGAGCAGGGCCTAAGCCTAGGGTCCCCGGGGCGGACTGTGAGCGGCCGCCATTCCTGCCTCTCGTGAGGGACTGAGCCTGTGCACACGAAGCCGTGGGAGCGGGACCAGGGCGATGCTGCGGGGAGCTCAGGAGCCGTGGAAATCCCCTCGTTAAAAATCAAACACCAGCCTGCCGAACTGGTTTGGCTCAGTGGATAGAGCCTCTGCCTGCGGACTGAAAGGTCCCAGGTTCGATTCGGTCAAGGGCATGTGGCACATACCCTGTGGGGAGTGTGCAAGAGGCAGCTGATCGATGTTTCTAGCTCTTTATCCCTCTCCCTTCCTCTCTGTAAAAAGTCAATAAAGTATATTAAAAAAAAAAAAAAGTAAACGCCAGCCCTAGCTGGTTTGGCTCAGTGGATAGCGCCAATCTGAGGACAGAAGGGTCCCAAGTCCGATACCAGCCAAGGGCCCATGTCCAAGTTGTGGGTTCGATCCCCAGCAGGGAGCGTGCAGGAGGCAGCCAGTCAATGATTCTCTCTCATCATTGATGTTTCTCTCCTCTCTGCTGCTCTGAAATGAATTTTTTTAAAAAATTTATTTTTTTTTTGAGTAAACACGGAAGTGCCACCCATGGACCCTTATTTTATATCCTTGTTGATGGGATCATCCAAAACTGTAAGAATTCTTATGTGATTATTTGAACCAAACTTGACAATTGCAAGGAAGCAAGTTCTCAAAGGATTGAGAAAATGCTCCTGAGAATGGCAGTTTTGCGCCCTGTTTTATACATTAGAATCAGAGGAGGAGAATGGAAGGGTGTGACTTGAAACCCTTTGGTGATAAGATTAGGGATGCTGAAGGATGAGGCATGAGGAAGGTGGGAGAAAGCAAGGGGAGAGGGGGGGGAAACCTTTGGGATTGGATAAAAAGTAAAAGGAGTAACAAATACTTCTTTTACATAGGGGGGTGGAGGATAGCTAACAGCTAACCATTAACAGACAACAATAACAAGGGTTCTATGATCTGGTGGGAGATTGTGCCCTGAGGGGTCTGGAAAAAGGGGGATACTCTGACATTCCAAACGTATGCTATCATAGATGCAAAAAAGACGATATACAGGCCCAGTTAAGCCAAAGATTGCCCTGTCAGGGGAGATACAGGCCTATGACAGGACTACCCACCATGACTCGCTCTTGTCAGAACGTTTTCATTTCAGCCCTCCCAGCCCGTCCTGTGCGATTACGTTAGGTCTCTGAGTAGGTAAGGCTGCCGTGCAGGCCTCCCCTGAGCTTGTCAGGATTAACATGCGGCCCCTTATTTGTGCACATCCTTCTTTTACATTCACCGGAAGTCTTTGGATATAATTGTCTGTTAAGCAACTCCTCTTGGAATGCACAGCAGTGACTAGTAACTAGTGTGACATCAGTGCTGAGGTTTGCCTCTGGAAGTTTTTTAAGCCGTTAGCTGACACTAACTGGAGTTCAGTGTCTAAAGACAATCTTTATTGTCGTCCTAATTGGAGAAGGATTCAGTTCACCAAGTAGTCTGTCTGCTAACGAGGTGCCGAGTGCGATTAAAGCGGGGCGGGGGGGGGGGGGGGGGGGAGCTGAGGCACCTCACTGTTGGACCTCAAAACACCAATGCACAACTTCTTCCTCCTCTTCCCTCCCTGCACAGTCCTGGTGAAATGAGTCCCCTCAGAGGGAAGAGGCCGAATGTGCTCGGTCCGGCCACCGTGTTTGCTTCTGCTTCCTGTCCTGTTTTCTGCCTCCAGGGATGGAAATGGTGTGCGAGATGCACACTCTCTGCTGAGCAGGAAGGAAACTAATCCGTTTCCCCCACAGGACGGGAAGACGGCGGAAGACCTCGCCAGGGCAGAGCAGCACGAGCACGTAGCCGGTCTCCTCGCCAGACTCCGGAAGGTGAGAGATGCCGTTCGGTCAGTCTGTTCCTAAGCGCAAAGGTGTCTTTGCTCCTGGAAACTCGGAGAAGGAGGCTCTGGACTCAGCGGGCTGCAGGAGACGGCAGCTCGCTGTCCTGGCCTGTGGTTTGCATGTCAGTTTGCATATCCATCTTGGCGACCTGTCTGCTTCTTTTCTGTATTTGGACCCGGAGGCCGCTGGACCTCTTGACAGTTTCTGTGCCGAGTTTCCCTCCTCCTGTCCTCTCGGTAATAACCCCCGCCCCCCTAAAAAAGTGGAGGGAACGTGGAAAAGCTGACTCTGGTTCTTCTTCATGTTTGAGCTTTCTTAAAGAAAATATATATTTTACTGATTTTTTTACAGAGAGGAAGAGAGAGGGATAGAAAGTCAGAAACATCGATGAGAGAGAAACATCAATCAGCTGACTCCTGCACCTCCTATTGGGGATGTGCCCGCAGCCAAGATACATGCCCTTGACTGGAATCGAACCTGGGACCTTTCCGTCTGCAGGCCGACGCTCTATCCACTGAGCCAAACCGGTTTCGGCATGTTTGAGCCCTAAGACACCACACATGCTCTGGTCTGTTTCCCATCGTTGCTCTGAGGCTGAAGGGAATGTGACACAAATAAGTAATGCAGGTGTGACTTTCCGGCCCACGTTATTGTGATGTGTGTTAAGAGACGTCAAAATAGTCATGCCCTTGAAGCTGGGACTGGATGTCTGGGCTGTATCCTACAGAAATGAAACACAGAGAAAACATTTTAAGCACAGAGCTGTCCACTGCAGTGTTGTAAGTAATCCTATCTAATAAAAGTAATATGCAAATTTACCTTCGCCACGCCCACAAGCCAATCAGGAGCAAATTATGCAAATAAACCCCAACCAAGATGGCTGCTGCCACTGAGCACAGGAGGAAGGCTTGGGTTTCCCCAGCAACAGAGAAAGCCAAGCTTTCCCCCTGCCATTGCTGGCCTAGGCCACCACTCAGTGTTATAAAGTTTCAATTATAAAAGATACAGAAATGGCAGCAGCCACTGAGCTGGAGAGAACAGAGGCTTGGGTTTCTCTGGCAACAGAGGAAGCCAAGCTTTCAGCCTGCCGTTGCTGGCCTAGGCCTTCACTCTAGGCTACAAAGTTTCAAACAGAAATGACTGCCGCCATGGAGCAAGCAGAAGGCTTGGCTCTGCTCCAGTCTACAAAGTTTCAATTGTAGACATAGATTAATCCCAGATACCAGGGCCTCAACTTGGGTTGCTGGGGGGTGTAGCCAGCCTGCAAAGCTTCACAGGCCCCTCACCCAGGCTGCCCCTCACCCCAAGGGAACCCCTACCCTGATCTGGGACACTCTTCAGGGCAAATCAGCTGGCCCCACCCATGCACCAGGCCTCTATCCTATCTAATAAAAGAGTAATTTGCTGATTAACCATCACTCCAACACACAAGAAGGCTACCCCCATGTGGTCAAAGATCCTGCATCCATATGGACACAAGATGGCCAGCAGGGGGGGCGTTGGAGGGTCCAGGCCCTGCAAGGGAGGGCAGTTGTGGGTGATCAGGCCAGCAGGGGAGGGAGGTTGGGAGGGACCAGGCCTGCAAGGGAGGTCAGTGGGGGTGATCAAGCCTGCAGGGGAGGGCAGTTAGGAGTGACCAGGCTGGCAGAGGAGGGAAGTTGGGGGCAAATAGGCTGTCAGGGGAGCAGTTAGACATCAGTTAGGCTGGCAGGGTAGTGGTTAGTGGATGATCAGGCTGGCAGGCAGAAGTGGTTAGGGGCAATCAGGGAGGCAGGCAGGTGAGCAGTTTGGAGCCAGCAGTCTTGGATTGTGAGAAGGATGTCCAGTAGGATTGGGCCTAAACAGGCAGGCAGACATCCCTCAAGGGATCCCAGATTGGAGAGGGTGCAGGCTGGGCTAAGGGACATCCCCCGCTGCGCCCCCTTCCTCCGCCGCCCCCCCCTCGTGCATGAATTTTATGCACCGGGCCTCTAGTAGTGTAATAAAAACCGGAGCCGTCCAGCTTGCTGTAGGCGGCGGAAGCGGCCCCGGGTGTCTGACCAGTGACGGCAGACCAAACCTGGATTCAGCAACCTCAGTGCTTGGGTTGTGGCTAGGGAAGAACTCAGAGCGAGACCCAAACTGTAAGAGAGAACATTTATGGGGGAAATTGCAGAGGTAGAAGTAATTCCTGGAAGAAAGGGGCTTAGGAAATGAGTTATGGAGGTAAAGGAAGGGCCCTTGGAGCTTAGGAGAGGAAGCTAATGGTAACCTGCTTGGGGCAGGGGGAGGGGAAGGCAGGGGTGAGCTCCCAGGAGGGAGAGCACACTGGATTCGCAGTCCTAACGGTTTTAGGGGCGGGTCCAGGGGAAGACTCAGCAGAACATTCTGCCGTTTTCCAGGTGTGTCCACTCAGGGTTGTGGTCTCCACTGATGGACTGCCGGGCACCAGGGCAGGGGGTCATTATTCCAGGCAGCTGGTCCTGACATCAGCAGTGGCTGGTTTTGTTGCTTATCTGGGCCTGGAGCTGAACTACAACTGAGGCCTAGATGTTATCTCCAGGGAGGACAGCTCAGGGGATCCACACCTCATGACCGGCCACTCCGGAGAAAAGGTCACCCTGGGGCGTGGGACGGGGTCCCACCCTATAATGGACTGTCCGTGGCTAGGCGCCTGGGGCTTTCCATCCTGGTGACCTTCTGTACCGGGCCCATGTCCTTGCTGCCCTCAGGTCTGTCTGACTGCCGACAAGATGACCAGCAATCACGTCGGGCGAGTTGTCCTCCAGCTATAAAGCAGAATGGTTTTTGGCCATTAAAATATTTTAGAAGAGGTTGTGTAGTAACAGGAGTTAATGCTGAGGATGTTCCTGGACTTCAAAGCAGGAGATAAATTATGTGCATATTATAATCCGACCTGTGTTTTTCTAAAATGCCTGGAAAGAAAAATGTTAACCGTGGTGTTTTTAGATTTTGCTAGCGTAATTAACATTTTCTTCTTTAAACATTGCTGTATTTTTCTAACTCCTATAATGCTTTTTCAAAAAACAAACTTTATGGAAAGGAAAAAATAATTTAGTGATTTAAGAGTTCCTTGAAAAGGTATTGCCCAATGCCCTAGCCCAGTGGTCTGCAAACTCACTAGTCAACAGAGCCAAATATCAACAGTACAACGATTGAAATTTCTTTTGAGAACCATTTTTTTATCTTTATTGTTCAGCTTATTAATTACATTGTTCCCCCTTTTTTATCCTCCTATAGCTCCCCTCCACCCTGTACCCATCCACCTCCACCCTCACCTCCCCCCCCCCACTGTCCTCTCCCATTGTTGCAAGATTTTTATCCAGTCTCTTGCTGCACCTCCCACACCCCTTTTCTCCCCAAGAATTGTCAGTCCATTCCCTCTCTATGCCCGTGATTCTGTTATATTCACCAGTTTATCCTGTTCATCAGCTTATTAATTCACTTGATTTTTAGATTCATTTGTTGATAGATGTGTATTTGTTCATAATTTATATTTTTACCTTTTTCTTCTTCCTCTTCTTAAAGAATATCTTTCAGCATTTCGTATAATATTGGTTTGGCGGTGATGAACTCCTTTAGCTTTTTCTTATCTGCGAAGCACTTTATCTGACCTTCAATTCTGAATGATGGCTTTGCTGGATAGAGGAATCTTGGTTGTAGATTCTTGCTACTCATCACTTTGAATATTTCTTGCCACTCCTGTCTGGCCTGCATCGTTTCTGTTGAGAAATCCGCTGACAAGCATATGGGTGCTCGAGGGCCAAATTTTTTAAACTTAAACTTCTTCTAATGCCACTTCTTCAAAATAGACTCTCCCAAGCCATGGAATTTTGTGGAAGAGCCACACTCAAGGGGCCAAAGAGCCCCATGTGACTCGCGAGCCGCAGTTTGCCGACCACTGCCCTAGCCAGTTTGGCTCAGGGGATAGGGCGTCGGCCTGCGGACTGAAAGGTCCCAGGTTCTATTCCAGTCAAGGGCTACTGGCAGCTGCCTTTCCATAGAGGTCCCTGGTTGCGGGGAGGCGAAGGGACACGAAGATGAGAACATTCCCCCCTGTGCTTGGAGCTGACCTTGGGGTGTCAGAGAGAGAATAATCTATCTTCTCACCCTTGTGCTTCGGAGGCTATGAAGCGGCCACGCTGGGCAGGAGGCCAGTGAGCCCGGAGCCCTCCAGGCTGCAGGATTCCGGCCGCCCTCCGCTCTGGGAAGTCCAGAAGGAGATCGGCCAGGAAAGCTTTCCCCGCCTTACTCACTTGTTCTCGCAGGAAACCGACTCCAGTTGGTGAAGCAACATGCTACCCAGGGCAGAGCGCAGACTCAGACCTGACCTAGAAGCACCTGGTCCTCAGGGGCTCCCGTCTGCCTCAGTTTCCCCCCTGTGGGCTGCCAGGACCACCCTCCTGGGAATAACCCAGGGATGTTCCCCCTCGCACTGTCCCAGGGAGATCCATGTTATTTGTTTGCCTTCATCAGTCCCGCAAAGGGCTCTGGAGCTCAGCTTCCTGAGGATCCAGAGAAGGGGAGTCGGCTGCCCAGCAATTTCTGACCACGTCACAGGGCGGGGTGGTGGGCGGGCTGCCCGTCCTCGCAGGACTCACGGCCCCCCAGCACCTCATGTGGCGGCATCCCTCCTCCATCTTGGTGCAAACCACGGAAAGGCCTCCACGCTTTCCGACACCCCCTGAAGACTCGGCCCTGGATACTCATTAACGACATTCACGGGGAGAAATGGTTACGCCCAGATTTTAAGATCCCCAAAGACCACCAGGGAGCCGAGTGTGATGCAATAGCAAAGAGCCTTTATTACAAGCTAGCTTGGCTCTCTGCCTCCACCAACACAGCGGCAGGATGCAAAAGAGAGCAAATTTAGAAAGCACAATGATTTTATAGGGAGGCGGGGCCATCCTCAAACCCCTGAGTTGGCCGACTCCGATGGGTTGGGTGAGGGCTGGGGCCAGTGATGCAAAGGCAGGGTGTGGCTAGGGTCTGGTTACCCAAAGACAGGATATGATCAGCATACTTTTGGCCTCGGGTTAGTTCCCCTTGTATTCCCATTGGCTGAATTAAGGGCGGGTTGAGTAACTGACACATCCTGTGTTTTTTCTCAGAAGAGGGGACACAGCTACACAGGATGGAGTCAGTCCCTCTCTGCCCTTTCAAAATCTGTGTAGGGACAAGGGAGGGGGGTGGCTTTCAATGGCCGTGCCATTCCCTATGGTTCCAACTAAATTAGCAATAAAAAGAGCTCCCTGAGTGTCCCCCTCCAGTCGGCTGACGCGCCTGGAAATGTGGCTGTAAACAGTGTTTGCTAGGGCAGCTGGGGCTTTCTGTCCTGAAGTAGAACCACAGCCGCATTGACGGTGTGGGCAGCCGAGGCCAGGCCAGGAGAGTGGGGGGTTCCCATGTGGACAGCGCAGGGGCCGGCCCGGGGCGGGGGGTGGAACCTTTCAGCGGCATCTGGGCAGCGTGGGGATGAGGGGGGCCTAGGCCGGGTCTTGCGAGGGAAGCGAACACAGCTCAGACATGAAGTGACGTGTGGGTGGCAGGTACCGGAGCCTCTGGTCCCGCTGGGAGAGCCCCCCCATCCACGTCTCCTTCCAGCTGTGTGCTCAGGGCCGCCACGTGGGGGCCTGCACTCAGCGTGGAGGTGGTGTCGGCGCCACAGGAGGAGCCAGTGTTCAGCATCAGGGCTGTTTCCTGGCACGCCGGTTGGTCAGCACACCATTGCTTGGGGGGGGGGGGTCTCCAGGGTTTTAAGTACAACGTTTTTAAAACTATATTTATTGTTGTATTGGGGGAGGGAGAGGGAGGGAGAGATAGAAACGTCAATGATGAGAGAGAATCATTGATCGGCTGCCTCCTGCACGCCCCACACTGGGAATCAAGCCCACAACCCAGGCACGTGCCCTGACTGGGAATCAAACTGTGACCATCTGATTCATGGGTCAGTGCTCAGCCACTGAGCACACCAGCTGGGCAGGTACAACACTTTTACAAAAAAAGAGCTGCCTGACCCTTCTACTCTCAACTGTGTTCCCCCCACCCCTAAGCAAAGCCCAGGTCAGCCCTCCAAGCCTGCGGGCCCCCGGTGCCCTGGCCCCGCCAAGCCCATCCTCCGGAGGAGGGCTGCTTGCTGTGACGGGGAGAGGAGGCATTTCCACTTGGTTGCGTCAGCCTCCATTTCGCTAGCGGTGCAAGTCCCATTCTTACCTGATTTTAAGATACTCGCTTCAGAAGGTTTGGGGAGCTGGCTTATTCTTTCTTTGTTTGATTGTCCTTCTAATCAGATTGTCCCTAAACTGATATTAAAAGGAATTGCTTTTCCTAAGCCCACGACTAGGCAGTGAGAAAGGTGCCCAGGAATGTTTTGGAGAAGAGGACAAGGTTGGGGGTTTGCCCGGAATTAAAAACTCACAAGCAAGCTGCATTTGCATAATTAGGCGTTGCTGCTCCATCGGCGCAGGTTGTAATTGCATCCTGCCACGTGCGGAAGGCACATTGCCCCCCCCCACACCCCACACACACTTATCTGGCTTCCCCAGATTGCAGCAGGCTCGTCCTGTCCATCAGCGGATGTTCAGTCATCTTTCCTGAGGAGAGAGTGAAAGCTACATTTCCGGGGAGGGAGTGGGGGGAGTTGCTGGAAGAAAGGAAATTGGAAACCAAGATTCATCAGGGCTTCCAAGAGCAAAACGGATACCAAATAATATTTATTTAAAAGATACTCACAGTGTCTCTTATATGCCAAGAACTGCTCGAGGCAGCAGAGAGATCGCTGAACAAAACAGGCGAGACCCGGCCGATAAACAAATAAAAATGCAAGATAGGGTGGATTAGGGGTTGGCAAGCAATGGCCTATGAGCCAAAGCTGACTCACCACCTGTTTTTGAAAATAAAGTTTTATTGAAACATAGCTAGACCCACTGACTGCTGTCCATGGCTGCTTTCTGGATGCATGGGAGTCCCAACAAAGACCACCAGGCCCTTCGCGGAGAGGTTTGCTGTCCCCTGGTGTAAGTGCAGGCGAATCAAATAGGGTGAGATGAAAGACAGGAGGAGATGGGGGGACAGCTGTCTCCACTGACTGGTCAGGGACTGCCTCTCCGATGGCAGCGTTTAAACCAGTCCCTGAAGGATAAGACAGGGTTGGTGGAAAGCCAAGGCAAAGGTCCTGGGGCAAGAAAGGGCTGGGTGTGTCCCCGGAAGCAGCCCGAGGAGGCGGGTTGGTGGGGCTGGCTACGGAGCTCGAGCACAGCGGTCTGGGCAGAGAATGCTGCCCGAGACCATCCCATGAGAGAGGAAGGCCAGCTTCACCAGCTTGGTCAAGAGAGTAGGGCTTGGAGTACCCACCTCAGGTAACGGGAGGCTGAGCCACTGACCCTTAGAGGACATCTACCACATAAAGCCACCATGCGGAGATATGGAAAGAAATCAGATGTGAAAGAAATGGAGGAAAAAAGATGACTAGACATAGAGTTCAAAACCACAGTTATAAAGCTTTTCAAGAGGCTCCTAGAAAAGGCCGATGAACTTAATGAGAATTACGAGGAAATAAACAAGACCAACCAGGAAATGAATGAGACCTACAAGGAAATGAAAGACTTACAAGGAAATGAATGAGACCTACAAGGAAATGAATGGGACCTACAAGGAAATGAACAAGACCTATGGGGATATGAAAGAGACCCTCACGGATATGAAAAAGGAGCAACTAGAAATCAAGCATACACTGACAAATAAAAAATATTACACAAAGTCCTAAAAGCAGTCCAGAGGGCCACAAGAACCAAGTCAAAGATTTGAAATACAAAGGAGCAAAATCCACTCAGCTGGAAAAGCAAGAAACAAAAAGTATCCAGATAATTGAAGATAGCGTAAGGGGCCTCTGGGACAACCTCAAGCATACCAACATCCGAATTATTGGGGTGCCAGAAAAAGAGAGAGAGCAAGGTAATGAAAAGCTACTTGAAGAAATAGTGACGGAAAACTTCCCCCACCTGGTGAAAGAAACTGACTTAAAAGCCCAACAAGTACACAGAACCCCAAAATATAGGAATCTAAAGAGGACCACACCAAGACACATCATAATTAAAATGCCAAGAGCAAAAGATAAAGAGAATATTAAAAGCAGCAAGAGAAAAACAGTTGGTTACCTATAGGGGAGCACCCATACAATTGTCAGCAGATTTCTCAACAGAAACGATGCAGGCCAGATTGGAATGGCAAGAAATATTCAAAGTGATGAATAGCAAGAACCTACAACCAAGATTACTCTACCCAGCAAAGCTATCATTCAGAATTGAAGATAAGATAAAGAGCTTCACAGATAAGAAAAAGCTAAAGGAGTTCATCACCACCAAACCAGTATTATATGAAATGCTGAAAAGTATTTTTTAAGAAGAGGAAGAAAAAAAAGGTAAAGATAAAAATTATGAACAACAAATACATATCTATCAACAAGTGAATCTAAAAATCAAGTGAATTAAAAATCTGATGAACAGGATAAACTGGTGAATATAACAGAATCATGGGCATAGAGAGGGAATGGACTGACAATTCTTGGGGAGAAAAGGGGTGTGGGAGGTGCAGCAAGAGACTGGACAAAAATCATGCACCTATGGGAGAGGACAGTGGGGAGGGGGAGGTGAGGGCAGAGGGTAGCATGGGTACCGGGTGGAGGGGAGCTATAGGGGGGAAAAAAGGAGAGGGACAATGTAATTAATAAACTAAACAATAAAGATTAAAATATTTTTTAAAAAGAGAAGAAATGGATATTCTATTGCCTCCAGAGCCTCTGCCATCGAAACCTTAGGTCACACTCTGAGGTTGATGGGAGCTGCCGCTCTGGGGAGACTCGTCAGGACTCTGCTGCACCATCTAGTGGTGAAAAGTGATAATGCGGCGCCCACCACGTGGGGTGGGGAGAGCTTTCAGAAACTTCTGTCCGACCTGTCCAGCTTTATCCAATTCGGTTGTATTCAGATTATGCAGGATTTTTAGTGAGCACAAGGAGGGGTGCGGTTAGGTTCTCTTCAAAAGGAGGAGACGAGAGACTGTTTTGTGTTTCCTGGTGTTTCATGGCTATGGCAGATTCTGTCCGTCTTGGTAGAGAGCAGTTTCCTGATTCGTCTTCCCAAAGACGAGGTGGAGTGCGAGTCAGTCCCGGCCAGGCCATCCGCTCCTGGGGAAGGGAAGCGGGAGGGGCTGGGGCAGAGGCCCTGGGAGGGTGGGATGTTTGTGTGTTCGTGTGGTCTTTTAGAATCCGGGACATCGTAAAGCTGAGCTGTGAGCCCAGCAAACCACAATTTTCTTGGGGCGGGGGGGATTTCAAAGGACAGTTATTTAGGAAACAGCACGTGAGCGTGTAATGGTTCTGAGATGCTCGCAGCCCCTTCCCTCGGGAATCACGGCTGCTGGTCAAGAAGGAAAGCCTCCCTCCCTCCCGCTCCCGCAGCGCCCTGAGGACGCGTGAGGCGCACAGGCCAGCGACCCAGGTCCCCGCACAGGAGAGAGGTGCTGAAAGGAGGCGCCTGTTGCTTTAAATCCAGAGCAGGGAGGCTCATCTCCTTCTGATCGCCGCTTTGTAGCAACGACTCATCCTTCCTTTACACCAACGGTCCGCAAAGCGGCTCGGCCTGGAGACCCGCAGGAGCTGGGCCTGGCCCCCGAGTGGGACCGGTGGCCTGGCCCCCTGGGGTGTTTGTCGGTGCTGGTGACTCCCTCCCACCCGCTCCCCTGGGAGATTCTGCCCCCGGCGTGCAAGCACATCTTTGTTCACCCCTTCTCTCCACCACCTCCCGCTTCCGAGACACCCGCCCCTCCCTGAACAGCAGCGGGGCCAGAGGGCCATCGAGCCTCGGGGGAAGTAAGAGCGAGAGGGGAGAAGCAGCTGGTGGGGAGACGCTCTGTCCACACTCCAGTGGGGACCCCTCTGGGCCTGGGTCTCCTCTTCTGAAAGGGAGCACGACGGCGTTACCCACAAAGGTTTCTCTGCGGTTTGAGAAAGGAGTGGGAGAGACGGCGCACGTGACAGTTCTGCTGCAGGACGGAAATTCATCCGTCTCCACTCCTGGGTGCTGAAGGGAAAACAGTGTAGGACCGTTCTTAAGGACAACAAGGTGGATCTATTCAGGGGGCCCCCCAGGGGGGTTAGTGCAGCGGCAAGATGTCTTCCGGCTCTGACTCCAACAAGGACAGAGGAGATTCGTAGCCCAGGAGCAGTGTGGGGGTCTGTGGATGGGACATGGCTGAGAAAACATCAAAACGAGGGGCTCTTGCTTTGGATTCTTCTCTGAGACGGTCGGCCGGGTGTGGTCACTAGAGGAGGCAGAGGGGAGGCACAGGAGAAAACCAAGTTTCCTCTGCTCACTGGTCCCAGAGAAACGGGGGTCAAGAGGAGGGACACAGGGCAGAGAAGATCCAGGGCAAGGAGCTTTACTGGGGGTCAGGTTGGGGTGCACCAAAAGGCATCAGGGATGTCACGGTGAGGGGGGTAGGAAGAGGAACTTGTGGCGGTGACCACTGTCGCTCACTGGTGGTCCTGGCAGCCACTCCTGGCCATGCGGGGATGGTGAAGAAGGGGGGAACAGGACATTTTAAAGGTCGCAGTACACAGACTGGGCAGGACTCCCTCTGAGGACAGGCCAGGTGATCAGATATCACAGATGGGAGTGAGCGATTTCACCAGATATCAGCCCAGGAGAAGGGATTGTCACTAAGCCAACCCAACCGGATTCTTGCTAAAACCGGATTAGCCGGGCCAAGGACACAGCCCAAGGTCGAGACCTGGAGGGCTCAGAGGTCCTTGCTGGAGTTAGGACAGATAGAGTCTTCCCACCAGCTGCCTCTTCCCTCTCGCTCCGTGTCTGCGGCTGGTCCCGAAAACAGGCAGGCAGATCGCCAGCCGCCCGCGGACACCACCTCCCTGCGTGGAATTCGAAGTAGTGAGGGCACAGCCTTGGTTCAGGGAGGCCTCTGGAAGCCCACTAGGGCCGCACCGTCCGCAGAGGTGGGGGCATGGTTCAAGCCTCACCAGAATGGAAGGGCCTGTGAAACTCATGCAGGAGAGAAGATCATGCCCCCAGTCCTTCCCACAGGACAGACACGTTGGCCAAAGTGTCAAGGTCAACAGGACAGGAAACGAGAAGAGCCAGGAGCTCACTCATTGCGTAGCGCACCCGTGTCCAGGGATTGGCTGGGAGCCGGAGCAGGTTTGCTGCCTTCCCGTGTCTCTGCAGGAGCAGACACTGGCTTCACACAGAGCTGTGGTTGGCAAACTGCGGCTCTCGAGCCACATGAGGCTCTCTGGCCCCTTGAGTGTGGCTCTTCCACAAAATACCACGGCCTGGGCGAGTCTATTTTGAAGAAGTGGCGTTAGAAGAAGTTTACGTTTAAAAAATGTGGCTCTCGAAAGAAATTTCAGTCGTTGTACTGTTGATGTTTGGCTCTGCTGACTAGTGAGTTTGCCCACCACTGGTCTAGCCTAACTCCCTGAGATGCTCAGAGCAGGTGGTGACACCCACGGACTCCGACTGGGATTCAGAGGCTCGCCCTGCGGGAGGATTTAAGTGGTTTTGAAGCTTAAATTGAAACGAGGGAAGGTAGCTTTGCTTCGGGAAATCACGGCTGATCTGCCACGCCAGAGGGCACCGGGAGACCTCCACACCCGTGTCTTCCCCGTGGTCCGCGCCACCCGCTGAGTTACTATCAGGACAGGACCTGCTCAGCTTTCTTGCCGACTTGGATGATAATCAAGGAAACGGCTGGCAATGTGCCCCGGCCCTTTTTATCCTCTGCCGCACTTTGAGGCCAGGGGGAGCCATCGGCGCACGAGCAGCCTCATGTTCTACACATCGCTGCCCACGCCCTGGTCTCCAGCCCTGGCCGATCCAGCAGCCTGCAGCTCCCTTTAGTGCTGCCTTCTTCGCCTCCTGAGGTGAAATCCACAGATAACAACGCACCTACTCAGGGGACTGTAGAAGACTAATAGAGCCCTGGCCAGTGTCGCCCAGTTGGTTGAGTCGTTGTCCCATGCACCAAGAGGTTGCGGGTTCGATTCCAGGTCGGGGACACAGGGCGTGAGGGGACGTATTGAAATCGGCAGATACTCGGACCATCCACAGAATCACCCTGCAGACGCCCACGGGCATCCAAGGGCTGGGATGGCAACTCAAACACTGCAGCGACTGCAGGCATGCTTTCCAGAAACGCAAGGACAGAGCTCGTGAAAGATCAAAGTTATAGATATGCGTATTTCCACCAATTTATAAGATAGTTGCATTCTTGGAAAACTCAGTATGTATTAAACCATGCCCCCTAAAAAAACCCTGTGGGTCATATGTAAAGCGATGCAGGTAAGTCCTAAGCTCAGATATTCTAAACAGGTTATTTCCTATATAAATGCCCAGCAGACACTCAGAAATCTGCTCAGGCAGAAACCGGTTTGGCTCAGTGGATAGAGCATCAGTCTGCAGACTGAAGGGTCCCGGGTTCGATTCCGGTCAAGGGCATGTACCTTGGCTGCGGGCACACTGCCAGTAGGGGGTGTGCAAGAGGCAGCTGATCGATGTTTCTCTCATCGATGTTTCTGACTTTCTATCCCTCTCCCTTCCTCTCTGTAAAAAATCAATAAGATATATTTTTTTGTTTAAAAAAATCAGCTCAGGAGAATTCTTACTGCTCAGGACCACTGTTTGTCCACATCTGGGCACCTGGTGCTCCAACGTGAGAACTAAAAATGTCTCTGCAGGTGGCTTAGCTGCCCACCAGGGGGCAGTGTGGCCCTGCTGAGAAAGGAGCGCCACATTCACCCATAGAAAACAGGTGGGAACTTCGCAGCCTTGGGGAGAGTCCCGAGTTTGTGAGAAGAGCTTGCTCGGTTGTTAGCGGGAAAAGTTAAGTGGCTGGGCAGTAAGTCCGTGCCTCCCAGGATTTAGAACTGGAAGCAGTGGTCCGGCCAGGCCTGCGATCACAGTGAGACAGAAAGGAAGGCGCTCACTCCGGGCACGTGCTTACGGGTTCCCCGGAGCCGAGTCATTTATACCACCCCCTCCAGGGGCCATCCCACCGGAGCCAGGTGCTCTGAGGGTCTCGGCTCCGCCCTTCCGGTCCGGGCTCAACTCTCCCTGCTGCATTGGGCTCCGGGTCTGATTTGGGATTAACCAACCACCTCTTCAGGCCTCAACCCCACTCCTTGGGGCTCCCCTGGGCTCCCACCTCCTGGACTGGGCTCCACCATTCTGGGCTTGGCTGGGCTCGTAGGCAAACAGAGACGTGAGAGATCCGAGGGAACGGAGGACAAGGACGGGTTAGATCAGCCGGTTGCAGACACGGTGAAGGTACTAATAACGCCTCTGCACGGTGCACTTTAAAATGGTTGAGGTGGCGAGTTGCATGTTACGTGCATTTTACGTAAGGTTTGCAAACGGGTGTTGAGAACGGGACGAAATGGGTGAGGACCGCCGGCCAGGAGGACCCAGCCAGGGCTGCGGGGCCCGGGAGCCAGCACCGCCGCCCCGCGGGCTTCTCGTTCGCGGTGACTAACGGGCCCTCTGTCGCCCGCGCAGGACGCGCACCGAGGCCTCTTCGTCCAGCAGCTGCGGCCCACGCAGAACCCGCAGCCCAGGATCAAGCTGAAGCTGCTGGGCCACTCGGGCTCGGGGAAGACCACGCTGGTGGAGTCGCTCAAGTGCGGGCTGCTCCGGAGCTTCTTCCGGCGGCGCCGGCCCCGGCTCTCCTCCACCAACTCCACCAGGTTCCCGCCCTCGCCCCTGGCTTCCAAGCCGGCAGGTAGGCGCCCCCACCCGGCCCCAGCCTCTGCAGTGGGTGCTCCGGGTTGCCCTCTCTGGGTCAGGGTCCGGGGTGACTGGTGGCTTAGGGTGCTGGGCCCCTCCCCGGGCCGACTGGATTCCGGCGCCTTGGTGGCTGTGAGGTGTGGGCCGCCCGGCCCCGGGCCTGGTATCCGCCCTGCTATTGCCCAGCAGTTGCGAGCTGCCCCCAGAATAGCAAGGAAAGGGGTCGCTGACGTTGGGGTCGCAGACACCGAAGTTCACAATTACAGATGTGCGAAAGGCAGACCTGTGCGCGGTCTGCCCGGGGACCCTGCTCCTGAGGACACGGGAGCTGGGACTAACGCCGCTGGCACAGGCCGAATGGCCCGGGATGGCTCCTCCCCCATGCTGCTTTTTCTTTTTTAATATATTTTATTGATTTTTTACAGAGCGGAAGGGAGAGGGATAGAAAGTTAGAAACATTGATGAGAGAGAAACATCGATCAGCTGCCTCTTGCACACCCCCTACTGGGGATGTGCCTGCACCGAAGGTACATGCCCTTGACCGGAATCGAACCCGGGACCTTTCAGTCTGCAGGCCACCGACGCTCTGTCCACTGAGCCAAACCGGTTTTGGCCTCCCCTATGCTTTTGTCTTGGAAGTCCGAGCAACAGAATCGGGTCCACGTGGGATCGACATCCCACACATCAGAGTTGCTCCCATGGTTTTCACAGTTGTCCCTCTGCTCACAAAGACCCTCTAGAGCAGTGTTCGGCAAACTCATTAGTCAGTGGAGCCAGATACTAATAGAACAATTGAAATTCCTTTTGAGAGCCACATTTTTTAAACTTGAGCTTCTTCTAAAGCCACTTCTTCAAAGTAGACTCACCCAGGCCGTGGCATTTTGTAGAAGAGCCACACTCAAGGGGCCAAAGAGCCGCGTGTGGCTCACAAGCCGAAGTTTGCCGACCACGGCTCTAGGGCAGCAGGCTTGGCTGTCTTCCGCCACCTTCCTCAGACACAGTTAGCAGCGGGTTCACACCCAGACCTTCGGGGCTGCCTGTCCTTCCCCAAGGAGAAACACCGGCCCTGAGCAAGAGGAAGGTGTGCAAGCTGGGTGTTCTTTCTCCAGAGCCCCACCTCAGAGCAAGGGACTTGAGTTTTGCTAAGATGAGAATAGAGACCTTCCAAGAGTTTCCTAAACAACATCAGTTTTTAAAAAAATGTATTTCATTGTTTTTGTTTTTTTACAGAGAGAAAGGGAGAGGGATAGAGAGTTAGGAACATCAGTGAGAGAGAAACATAAATCAGCTGCCTCCTGCACACCCCTAACTGAGGATGTGCCCAAAACCCAGGTACATGCCCTTGACCGGAATCGAACCTGCGACTTTTCAGTCTGCAGGCCGCCGACGCTCTGTCCAGTGAGCCAGCGGCGATGTCTGTTTTGAAGCCTTTGTTTTGGGTTCATTTCCTGTGCATCCGATCGCAGAGGGGCCGTGTCGGTGCCCGAGTGGAAACCAGAGTCTTATAGTTTGGGTTTCTGTGTAATTCTTCTCTCCACGAGGAGGGAGATCTGGGCGCGTTCGTGGGGGGGCAGGTGACAGAGATTGATGTGCTCTTTCAGCCTGTCGTCTCTGAACACGGCAGAAACTTGGAGGAGAGAAATAACCCCAAGTGGCTTTTTAACTCGAATGATTACAGAGTTGCTCGCTGGGGTTGCTAATATTTACCGAGCACTCGCTGTGTGTCAGGAGCGGCACAGAACGTGGCCGTGTGAAGCCTCATTTCACCCGTGCGACAGGCGTCGGGGTATCTTTACCGCCGTCTTCCTGAAGCCGTGAGGGGTGAAGTAGGTCGTCCGAGTCACGCAGCTGGCAGCTCACGACGTCTCTGGCTCCTGAGCCACAGCTTCGTAACGACACAGCCTCTGAGTAAGGGCTGTTGTGTGCACGCGCTTTCCGTTTGCCGCCGAGATTTTGCCCGTGTGCCCGGCCCAGGGTCAGCTTCTCTGGCAGGTACAGTGTCACCCAGAGGGAGCCAGGCCAGCTCTCTCCTCTGGGTGCAGGCCACTCCAGTCTGAGCCACTGTTAGGGGAGGGAAGGCGGAGACTTCCGTGTGTGTGTGTGTGTGTGTGTGTGTGTGTGTGTGTGTCTGTGTATCTGTCTGTGTGTCTGTCTGTGTGTCTGTCTGTGTGTAAGACAGAGTGACCAAAGACAAAGAGATCTATTTGGATCTATGATCTGGGATTTTTAGAAGTCCTCACTGGGTGTGAGGATTGTGGCCCAGGTCCCATGACCTAAACTGAACCAGCCACACCAAGTGGCCGATGGCTTCCCCTTGAGGGACAGGTTTTATCTGCTGCTCAACCCTAGCCCTCAGAAGTAACATCTCCACTCATCTTCCTGGGGGTGCATTTCCCACACCTGGGAGAATCTGGAAGTAGATTCTTGATACAATTAAACTCGGGGTGACCAGATTACCAGGAAGTCTCCCGGTGTGACCACGTCCTTCAGCCGGTGCTTCGACTTGGGTCTCGGGGCTCTGACAGGTTCTCAGGACCAAACGACTCACCCCGCGGCCCAGAGACGCTGTGGGTCTCCCCAGAGGCCCCTCTCGTTCTCTCGGCTCCCTGGGTTCAGAGCTGCCTTCTTGGGCTAAACCCTCCTTAGCAAGGGCCAGGCTTCTCCAAAAGGACTGTTAGGCGTTGGACACAGCTCTCTATCCCATGGGCCCTTGTTGTTTAGACTCTCCCTGGTGTCCTGTCATCGCAGGATGCTGGTTTCTGACCAGGATGGAGAACACCTTCAGAGGCGTCCCCTTCTCCTGGGCTGGGGTCCTTGTTCTCACAGCTCTGCCGCCTGTGGTCCCTGGACGAAGGGAAGTCCACCTGGGGATGTGCAAGGCTGAAGACAGTAATAGATGCCGGACACACGGAGAGAAGACCCAGGGACACCAAGTGGTTGTCCGGGTGCAGAGCTCTGCTTCCTGGGAGACCGAAACACAGCTTAGGTAGAAGCCAGTGCATGAGAGCGGCGGGCGTGGGGTCAACAGTTTGCGCCAACCCATGTCCCAGGTGCTGCACACTTCGTCTCCTGGGACGTCTCATGGGCTGCGCCATAAGCCCGTTTCAGAGACAGGCAGCTCAAGGCTCACAGACACGAGGCATCTCTGGGGAGGCTGGGACCCAGCAGCCGGCAAGCTGCAGCTGTGCAGGAGGAGGAGGGGAAAGAGGAAATTGAATTAGCTGCCAACATTGAGCAAGGCGAAGGGGTTAAGCAAAAATAAAACAATGCGTGGGCACAGACAGCAGTATAGTGGTTAGCGGGGGGGGGGGGGGGGGGCGGGTAGAAGGTAGTGATGGAAGGAGACCTGAATTGGGGTAGTGAGAACAATACAATACACAGATGAGTCTTATAGAGTTGTACATCTGAAACATATAATTTTATTAACCAGTGTGACCCCAATAATGCAATTAAAATTTTTTTAAAGAAAAATGAAGAGATTTCACTAAAAAGCTAGGAACTTTGCTTCTTGTGGGAAAGTGGAGGCTTCGGCCACTCTGGACTCCCATTCCTGCCTGTGCCAGTTAGGGGGAGGGGGCAGCGGGCCCCTGTAGAGGGGCGCAGTCTCTGCATTTCGCCCCATCTCCATCCACCCAGCCCCGCCCGGAGAGAGCTCAGAAGCAGACTCCTCCCCCTCCCTGCCAGGCGTGGCGTTCTTTCCTGTGATAGAAATGACATTTCCGGAATGCATTGGAGTGTGTGGCCCCTCATCAGTGTCAGGGGTGTAATTCAGTCCCAGATCTGTCTGGCCAAAGCCAGCTGGCCTCCTGGAGGGCCTAGGCCAGTGGTCAGCAAACTCATTAGTCAACAGAGCCCAATATCAACAGTACAACGATTGAAATTTGTCTTGAGAGACACGTTTTTAAAAGTTAAACCTCTGATAACGCCACTTCTTCAAAACAGACTCACCCAGGCCGTGGCATTTTTGTGGCAGAGCCACACTCAAGGGCTCAAAGAGCCGCAGTTTGCCGACCACTGGCCTAGGCGAGTGTGGAAGAGAAGGGTAGCCCATGAGGCCAAGGGCGCTTGATGCCCAGGTGGGTGGCCTGCTCTGAGGGGTGGGGAAAGTTTCCACCCAAAATCTGGAAGAGAGAGACTCCTCTTCAGTTAACTCTGGGCCTGCCTGAGGCCTGGGCAGGGCCAGGAGCTCCGACTGTGGGCTCTGCGGCAGGCCCTCCTGCCCGGTGTGGGAACAAGCACCCCCCGAGCTGAGGGAGCCGCTGGCCGGGGCGGCAGCACCAGGGCCTGGGCCCCCGAGTCCTAGTCTGACCGCTCACCGGTCACTTCCTGACCCTCACAAAACAGCATCCACAATGTCTTTGGAAAAGCAGAGTGTGGCACAAATATCAGGTGCTGTGAGGGCCGCCCGGGGGGGGGGGGGGGGGGGCGGGCAGGCTGTGCTGGGGGCTGTGGCCTCCAGGGGAGGAGGTCTGTTTGCAGAAACAGCGACCATGTCCCTTTGGAGTGGCATAGGAGCCCTGCCTAGAATGGCCAGGCCTTTTTCCTTTCCTGGAGAAAGGCTCCCTTCCCCGGCTCGTATCTGGCAGGCAGCAGGAAACCTGTTTGCTTTCAGAAAGCCGGCCCTTTGTGGTACCACCTCCTGGAAACACTGGAGGCTCAAGGCTGAGGGCCCGATGCCGCAGTAAATGGCAGGCGAGCCTGGGAGAGGCAGTCCTTGGGGTTTTGGGGGGGAGGGGGGCAGACAGAATCAGCCCAACATCTCTGGGAAGTGCTGCTGCACAGCACACCCGAGGGCCACCGCAGCCCCGGGGGCCTGAGGCAGGAGTGGGGTGGTGTGGGAACCCCCTTCACATCCCGCGTGATTCAGGGTCCCCGGTTCGGGGTTCGGGTTCCGGAGAAGGCCGCACACAAATGAACAGAGACTTGGAAAAACATTAATTGGGGACATGGGGGCCAGATGACAATCCAGCTCTAGTGGGAGAAGAACGGCTAGCTCTGGCTTCACTGTCCCTTTTATTAAGATTAAGATCGTAAGATACACCCATTATCCCCCAGGCAGGAAACACCAATAAAAGCCAATCATTGAATCCATTTCGGACTAACAGGTGGGGGCTGCTTCAGCCACCCATATCCAGTAATTCGCTCCGACCCTTCAGAGCTAAGGTTGACCAGCCGTCCACGTGCCCGTCCACAGCTGTCATTAAGCCAGTGGTCGGCCTCCGGCAGGTGGAGACAGGGATGCCCAGAAAAGGACAGCGCAAGCAGAGGGCGGGCGTGCGGGCGTGCGGGCGGGCGGGCGGGCGGGCGGGCGCCCTGTGCGAGTCTCCCCCGCTCCTCGCCCGCAGTCTCCGTGAGCATCAACAACCTGTACCCCGGCTGTGAGAACGTGAGCGTGAGGAGCCGCAGCATGATGTTCGAGCCGGGGCTCACCAAGGGGATGCTGGAGGTGTTCGTGGCCCCGTCCCACCACCCGCACTGCTCCGCCGATGACCAGTCCACGAAGGCCATCGACATCCAGAACGCCTATTTGAACGGTACGCCTGCCCACAGCGTCCCTTTGCCAGGGCTTTCAGTGCACCCCTGCAGGGGGAGCCCGGCCCGGGGCTCCCGTCACAGCCCCACAGACGCAGAGGAGCAGCCAGGGCGGTGATGTGGGAAGTGACCCAGGACGGAGGCAGAGCCGGTTCGTGCCCCTAAAAAGTAAATCCAAACACCCTGATATCCTCTATTCTTTTTTATTATTATTATTGATTTTTTACAGAGAGGGAGAGGGATAGAAAGTCAGAAACATGGATGAGAGGGAAACATCGATCAGCCGCCTCTTGCACACCCCCTACTGGAGATGTACCCGCAACCAAGGCACATGAACCTTGACCGGAATCGAACCCGGGACCTTTCGGTCCACAGGCCAACGCTCTATCCACTGAGCCAAACCGGTTTCGGCAATATCCTCTACTCTTAATAGAGCGTGGGGCACACAGTAGGTGCTTAATAAATGTCAAGTAAATACATTTTTTAACGTATTGATTGACGAGAGAGAAGGAAACGTTGGTTTGTTGTCCTATTTATGCGTTCATTGGTTGATCATTATTGTACGTGCCCGGACTGGGGATTGAACCTGCAAGCTTGGCGTATCAGGACAACACTCTGACTAACTGAGCTACCCGGCCAGGCTAACACGTTTTTTAAAGTAGAGCTAAACATGCACTTGGATGGGAAATCTCATAAAATACAGCCCCTCCTGCAGTTTGATACCCAATATAGAAGAATTACGTTTAAACCCATCAACACTCATGCCTAACGCTCTGATATAGACACGGGCAATTTTTTTTCCCCAGAAGCAACAGTTCAAGTGTGTTCTTTGCTGTCAAACATTTCCAAGGAGGGGATGCTTCCCAGGTTGCCACGGATGGTTGGCCCCCTCCGGCCACCCCGCCCCGGCCGCGGGGACACCGGCCCTGCTTGTGGAGGCCGGTTTAGAACGACAACATGGCCGTCTCTCTGGATCCAGTTCCCTCGTTCGTGAGGGCTTTATGCGCTGATGTTCATGAGAGGCCCTGGGAGAGCCTCTGGTTCAGGCAGGGACTCAGAAAATGGCCATCGGAGCCCTTCCTGGAGGCCCTTTACTCCCCCGAGCCCAGTGAGAATCAGGATTCAAGTCCGTGCACACTTTGCTCTCCTAAACGTTGACTGTTCTCGCGAAGCTGGCCCTGCAGCACAGAGAAAGGAGGAGGGCGCCCTCAGCACTCCCCGGCCCTGCCCTCACCCCTGCTCTGCACAGGCCTCCCCCCCACCCCAAGTCTACCTGCCTGGGCTCGGGGCCTCTCTGTGTTCTGGGGAACTTTGCACACGAAGGCCTTCCTGCCAGACCTCGAGTGCCTGTGCTCCAGGAAAAGCCCCGGGATCTTCCAAAATGCATACGACATAAAGACATGTCTGCGTTACATACATAGCTCTATACTTTTTTTAAAAATATATATTTTTTACAGAGCAGAAGGGAGAGGGATAGAAAGTCAGAAACATCGATGAGAGAGAAACATCGATCAGCTGCCTCTTGCACGCCCCCTACTGGGGATGTGCCTGCAGCCAAGGTACATGCCCTTGACCGGAATCGAACCCGGGACCCTTCAGTCCACAGTCTGATGCTCTACCCACTGAGCCAAACCAGTCTCTGCCATAGATCTATACTTAACACACTGCAGACCAGTAGTTTTGTTGCTAGCTTTACCCAGTGGCCGGGTAAGTTTCTATGGAACGAGTACAAAAAAACGTTTCACATTCATGTAAAAGGCACGCTTTAATAAATACCCTTTGCATTTTGAAGGTATTACGTGTTCTTACAAGCTAATATCTTTTTAAAGAATTCTTGTGATTGGCCACAAGCCTTAGAACAGAGAACAGTAATTCTCGCGATCCGTCCGCAGTGCGGTATGGTAAGAAGGTGCCTGAGTCCACGGATGGACGCTGTGGATGGCACTTCCCCCCAGTAACCTTAAACTGCTGGGACGCCTGCACCGTCACCCTCGTTTTTCTCCACAGGGGTTGGCGACTTCAGCGTGTGGGAGTTCTCTGGAAACCCTGTCTACTTCTGCTCCTACGATTACTTTGCTGCCAACGACCCCACCTCAATCCATGTCATCGTTTTCAGTCTGGAAGAACCCTATGAGATCCAGCTGAATCAAGTGGTTTTCTGGCTCAGTTTTCTCAAGTCGCTCGTGCCAGTTGAGGAGCCCATAGGTAAGCTCACGCACCTCCGGGCGAGCCAGCACCTTTCGCCGGCCTTGCTGTGACTCTGGCCGCTGCAGGCTCACAGCGGTGCTCCCCGCGCCCCCCTTCCTGCAGGAAGGTCTGCACTCCGGCGGTCCCCCGAGGATCCCCGTTCATTTCCTCCTCCCCACCCACAAGGAGTTGTCTCACGATCACGTTTCTGCCTCCAAGGCCTGATTCTGAGCTCATTCCTGGAGGGCTGTTTCTCACTTTCTCTCTGTTTTGGGGCTGGGGGCACTTTTGTTGGGTGCAGAGTGGAATGCCACCTTCACTAGCCTCCGCACCTTTGCCTCTCGGGCACGTAATTCGAAGCAAAACGAGCTCTCCTGCATTCCGTAGCTCCCTCACCACGCAAGCAAGGGGACCGCGCAGACTAGATGCGGCGTCCTGTCTTCATTCTGGAGGGGAAGACGGCTCTGTCCTTTTCCCGCCTCAGAAGCAGCAGCCTTCTCTGGCGAAACAGGAGTCACTTTCACTTTGAAAAGCAAACGCAGAACCAGAAAAACTGAGCTTCACCCCCCCATGGAGCGCCCCCCCCCCCCCCCCCATGTCTTTGTCTTCAACACTCCCAGATGCGAGAGGCTGGCTGCGTGCACCGCACTTTTCCTCCGGGTCATTCCTGTCCCTGTACCCGGAGGGCTTTCTCTGGGCTCACAGAGGGCGGCCCGGGCCAGAGGCTGGGTCCCATCACCCTGCACGCGGGGCCCATTTGCAGATCGATTTGAGAAGCTGCCTTGTGCTCTGTAGTCGGTTCTGGTCCTGGTCCGTTTCTGAGCAACTCTCTGGGAGGCCCAGGAAGCAGGCTCATCCTGCTCCCGGCAGCCCACGGCCCAGAGGTCACCGTCCCCGGCAGGCGTCCCCGTGTCCTCGGGCAGGTTGCGCGTCCTCCTGGGGAGACGGGGGGATGGGGCCAGCTCCCCCCACCGCACGGGGTGGGAGAGGCAGCCGGGAAGGGGCGCCCCTCTGAGCCGTGCTCTCCGCCCCCAGCCTTCGGCGGCAGGCTGAAGAACCCGCTCCGCGTCGTGCTGGTGGCCACGCACGCCGACATCATGAACGTCCCGCGCCCGGCGGGAGGCGAGTTTGGGTACGACAAAGACACGGCTCTGCTGAAAGAGATCAGGAACAGGTAAGGGAGGGGCAGCCCCGGGCCCCGGGCCCACCGCGGTGAAGGCCGTGAACTGGAGAGAGGAGGGAGCCAGAGAACCGCCTCTCTTCCTGGTTGGCCCTTTCGTTGTATTTTTCCTTTTTATCAAGGCAGTGAATATACATCATTATAAATCAAACAAGAAAATAGCACAGGATAGGAAGCAGCAGCCTTCTAACTTCTTTCGTCACCTCCTGGTACCGCTGCCTTTTAGCTGTCTTATGGGGGTGTTGTTCCCTCGGTTTATTGAGGCATTATTGACGGATGCGGTTGTAAGCGCCCATTTGAAGTGTCCATTGTGGTGATGTGATATGTGTTTACGTTGTGAAAGGATTCTCACTACCGAGTGAATTAAAACATCATTCACATCTCTCTCTTTTTAATATGTATTTGTATTGGTCTCAGAGAGGAAGGGGGAGGGGAGAGAGAGATAGAAACATCAATGAGGAGAAGTAATCGTTGATCAGCTGCCTCTTGCACGCCCCCTATTGGGGATCGAGCCTGCAACCCGGGCATGTGCCCTTGATTGGAATTGAACCCAGGATCCTTCAGTCCGCAGGCCGACACTCTTTCTACTGAGCTAAACCAGCTCTCTCTGAGGAGAACATTTAAGTTCTACTCTGTTAGCAAAGTCCAGCTGTGAAACATGCATTATTGTCAACTATGGTCACTGTGTTGTACATTAGATCCTTAGTTCTTTTAGTTGTCTGAGCTTTCAGGTATTTATTTGTTTTTGTGGCTAATGATACCACTGGTCAATATTTATCAAAATACTGGGTTATGAAATTCACTCGGGGGGTCCCGACCCACTCCCTGAAGCGGGGTGGGGAGCAGTCCAGCAGAGACTGGCAGAGAGCGCTTCATGTCCTGCCGTTTTGCAAAGCTCTTGTTTCCCTTATAAATACGGATGGGCACAGGGTCACCTGCTAAAAATGCAGAGCAGGGCAACAGCTGACCTACCATGGTTCGCATGGAAAACAACACAGCGATCCGTAACCAATAATACAGGAATAAACTCTGTGTCACGCTCACCACTGTAAACCTGCCTTTTTCTTCTGCTTAGTACCTGTCACCAGAAAGCTTGAACCCGCAGCTCTGTGCAGTGTGCTAGTAACTCAGCTCCCCTCCGCCGAAGACATTGCCTCTTACCTTCCTGATGTGAAAGCAGGGCTTCTGCCAGCGTGTTTGATCGGGGTTGTGCCGTCACGCTTATCCCTCTGCCCTCACTCTGCAGCAGCATCTCTTCTCATGACCGTGAGGTCCTGCAGCAGGGCGGCCGGTGCCTTTCGCACCGCGCTCCTGCCGTCTCGTGGGGCCCGCGGTGCCTGTCGCCCATCCAGGGGCACACGGGCGTCCCCAGGCCTCTGCTCCGTGTGACCGGCCTTGGGCCCGGCCGTGGGAACGCCTGCGGGACTCTGTGGCTCTGATGAGGCTCCTGCTCTTCCCTCTCAGGTTTGGGAATGACCTTCACATTTCAAACAAGCTTTTTGTTCTGGATGCCGGGGCTTCTGGGTCGAAGGACATGAAGGTACTTCGAAATCACCTGCAGGAAATCCGGAGCCAGATTGTGTCCGTGAGTATGCCCGCGTGCGAAGGGCAGGGACCCCACCTCGGCCCGGCCGCCCAGCGGCGCCTGGAGGTGTGCTGGCCTCTCGGTTTGGTTCGGTTTTCAGGGGCCCCGGTGCGAGGAGGCCGCATGGACAGGTTTTTATCTTATGGGTCTGGGTCGAGGAAGAAAGAGCAAAGAGAAGGAGGTGGCTGCGAGGTGAAGGGACTGTTAGGGACAAAGGGGACCACCTGAGAGGGTAGGGAATGCTGATGGTTTTAGTGGTTTGTTTTAACAGTAAAACTGCTTTTTACAAATTGCAAAAGCAACTCAAAAGTGACGTAAGTGAAGAACCGTATGACTTCTCTCTGTATGGAATATAAAACAGAAAGCAATGAGTGATCTGAGAAAACAGACTCAGCCAGAACAGAAAGGTGGTTAGCAGAGGGGAGAGGGTTGGAGGAGGATGAAGAGGGCTGACGGGGTCAAACTTATGGTAACCGTGGTGGGAGGAGACGATTTTGGGTGGTGATCACACGGTGCAATAGGTGGATGATATATTATAAATTGTCCTATTGAAACAAAATGTTATTAGCTAGTGTCACCCCAATAAACTTAATACATTTGTAAAATATATAATGATACAGCCCTAGCTGGTTTGGCTCAGTGGATGCAGCGTCAGCCTGCAGACTAAAGGGTTCTGGGTTTGATTCTGAAATCAATAAAAATGTATTTTAAAATATAGATAGCTATAGATAGACAGACAGATAGATGGATGCTAGGGGTCAATTGCACAAATTAGTGCACCTTGAAAGGAACTCTGGCCGCGAGACTGCAGTGGGCACAGGAGAGCATCTCGGCCCACCCTCCACACCCCGGCCCCTCCCCTCCAGCTGCAGCCCCCCCTCCACACCCCCGCCCGGCCCCTCCCCTCCAGCTGCAGCCCCCCCTCCACACCCCCGCCCGGCCCCTCCCCTCCAGCTGCAGCCCCCCCTCCACACCCCCGCCCGGCCCCTCCCCTCCAGCTGCAGCCCCGTTACCGCCGCCGCTGGTCCCACACACTGGCCCCACTCACACCTGCAGATGGATGGAGCGATTGGGGCCGATCCCAGCAGTGTGTGCGAGCAGGGCCCTTGCCCTCAGCAGGTGCAAGCAGTGGCTGCTGCCCCAATCGCCATTCAGGAGCAGGGGGAGGTGGAAAACCCTCAGGAGCGATCAGGGCCGGCAGTCACCCCTCGCACCCGCCGACAGCGATGGAGACTGGCACTCGGTGCCAGTGGTGGGTGAGCGGCGGGCAGGACTGCGGCACACGGGATCAAAGAATTTTCAGTGACCACCAGAGGCTGGCCCCGACGCCAGCGACCAGTGCCCTGCCTCGGTCTGGCGCCCCCACTCACCTGCTCCGCCCCCCTCACCTGCCCCACTGTCCCCCTGCAGCCGATGCCCGCCGTGTTCTACACGTGCCCCCGGTGGTTACACATCATAGCAGCTGGTTGTTAGTTGTCCCACTGTTCAGTCTATTTGCATACTAGGGTTTTATTTGTAGATAATGATACAAAAAAGCAACTTGTGAAATATCTAGAAAATGCAGAAGGTAGAAAAAATTCGCCAACCCTTGAAGGGAATAAAATAATAGATGAACAAATGGAATGAGGCTGTGTTCTCGGGGTGCGGTTTTGTTTGCTTCACACACACACACCCTCAACTCCTGAGGTCAGGCCGTCCGAACTTGCCTGTATCCCTGGGCATTTTGTGTTTTTCAATAAGGAGTGGAATTCAGCTGACCTAAAGGCTACTGTCCACCGGGGACAGCCTCCCGAATGACGGGGTGCAGGGTATGGCTGCTGTGGCTTTTAATTAGGAAGGTGTGGTTGGGTAGGTGAGTCTGTAGCAGGCTGATTTATTGAATCAAGTTAAAAGGTTAAAAACCCATTTCAAGCCAATACCAAGAATTGGTCTAAATTGAAGAATGTCAGCAGTCCCCGTGGAAACCCGGGCTCCTGCGAGTCCCCACGGCTGCAAACTGGCCTGCCGTGTCCCGCGTGTCTAGGGCTGCCCCCCGATGACCCACCTGTGTGAGAAGATCATCTCCACGCTGCCGGCCTGGAGGAAGCTCAACGGGCCCAACCAGCTGATGTCGCTGCAGCAGTTCGTGTGCGACGTGCAGGACCAGCTGAACCCCCTGGCCAGCGAGGAGGACCTCCGGCGCATCGCCCAGCAGCTCCACAGCGCCGGCGAGGTGAGGACTCCCGGGTCGAGGGGCTCCAGGCGTCGGGGTGATGGGGTTGGGAGCTTTCCCTCCTTGGAGCTGAAGGAAGGGTAGGAATTCACCCGGGAAGCCTTCTAGTCTTGGAATCTTATTCGTTGGGAGTTTTCTGGTTACAGATTGAATCCGGAAGCAGCAGAAAATCTGAAGCAACTGATGACTAGAAACAACATTCCGTCCTGGAAGCTTGTTTCTAGGCATTCAGCCACGTCTTCTCGGTTATCGAATTCGTCGGCGTGTCATTGCTCATACTGTCCTCCCACAATCCTGTGTATTCCTGCGGTGGGCTGTCCCTTCTCTTCCTGATTTTACCAATTTAGGCCCTTTCTCTTATTTTTCTTGATGAATCTGTTCAAAGAACCAGCTCTTAGTTTTGTTGATCTTTTCTATTTTTCAGTCTCTAGGTCATTTGTGTCAGCTTGCTGGCTCATTCATCTGCATCACAGTTTGTTGTTGATCCCCTCGGGTGTATTTGTTTTTGTTTTTTTCATTTCAGTCACTGTGTTCTTTAGGAGGTCTGATTGGTGTGTGATTTTAAGAATATGTTTATTGAAGCTGGGACATGAGCAAGAAGGGATGAGTATAGAAGAAGCAACAAAAGACCCTGGGCCGGGCTGCTTGTTCTCCGGAAACGTTATGGGAAAGAAATGAGCCGAGGCAGAGCTGCCGTTGGCTCAGTGAAAAGTCAGAGGAAAGCGGCCTTGTAGTCGGGTACAGGGGACAAGCTGCTGGTCCCCAGTGCTCCCCTGGTTGCACGTCTCTAGGGACCCTTAGAATTTAGGGAAGCGGAGACCGGTTTGGCTCAGTGGATAGAGCTTCGGACTGCGGACTGAAGGGTACTGGGTTCAATTCTGGTCAAGGGCATGTACCTTGGCTGAGGGCACATCCCCAGTAGGGGGCGTGCAAGAGGCAGCTGATCGATGTTTCTGACTTTCTATCCCTCTCCCTTCCACTCTGTAAAAAATCAATAAAATTTTTTTTTTTTTTTTTTTAAGAATTTAGGGAAGAAAGCCATGGAGGGAGAGCACTGATTTTTTTTTTTTTCTGTCTATTGAAATTCCGAGTTCACCTCGTCTTCTCCCAAGTTCATTGAGCAGCCTTATAGCCAATGTTTTGACCTCTTTATCTGGTAGATTGCTTTTCTCCATTTCATTCAGTTCCTGGTTTTCATTCGGAACGTATTTTTCTGTCTCCTCATTTTAGCTGTCTCTCCCTGTTTGTTTCTGTGAATTAGGAGATGTAGCCCTGCCAGCATAGCCCAGTGGTTGAGCATCGATCTGTGAACCTATGGGTCACAGTTCTCTCCCAGTCAGGGCACATGCCCAGAGTGTGGGCTAGGTCCCTAACAGGGAGCATGCAGGGGCAGCCAGTCAATGGTTCTCTCTCATCACGGATGTTTCTCTCTCCCCCTTCCTCCCTCTAAAACAAAAAATAAGATTTTGGCCTATTGTCTCCTAAAGAGGACATTTTCCCACATAGCCACAATATAATTAATAATCCCAGTCTGGACACATACTATTGATATACTACTGAATATGTAGTCCTTATTCAATTGTTTGCCACTTATGCCAATAATTTCTTTTATGCCTGGTTTTACTTTTTATGCATTTATTTTGGAACAGAATCTAGTCAATCACTCATTCCATAGCTGCCGTCTCTCACCTTTTTCTTTTTTTTTAAATATATTTTATTGCTTTTTCACAGGAAGGGAGAGGGATAGAAAGTCAGAAACATCGATGGGAGAGAGACATCGATCAGCTGCCTCTTGCACACCTCCAACTGGGGATGTGCCCTTGACCAGAATCGAACCTGGGACCTTTCAGTCCGCAGGCTAATAATGCTCTATCCACTGAGCCAAACCGGTCTTTGGCTTAGTCATTGACATCCGAGAGCCAGCCACACAAGTGATGGAGGAGTCACTCCTTGCAACATCTGCTCAGATGTTGTCCCTGCGCAGGCCCGTTGGTGCCTGTTCCTGTCGGTTCCTCCGTGTGACTTCTCGTTGTCTCCTCTGGCAGATCAACATCATGCAGAGCGAAACAGTCCAGGACGTGCTGCTGCTGGACCCCCGCTGGCTCTGCACCTACGTCCTGGGGAAGCTGCTCTCCGTGGAGACCCCGCGGGCCCTGCACCACTACCGGGGCCGCTACACCACGGAGGACGTCCAGCGCCTGGTGCCCGACAGCGACGTGGAGGAGCTGCTGCAGATCCTGGACGCCATGGACATCTGTGCCCGGGACCTGAGCAGCGGCACCATGGTGGATATCCCCGCCCTCATCAAGACAGACAACCTGCACCGCTCCTGGACGGACGAGGAGGACGAGGCGATGGTCTACGGCGGGGTGCGCATCGTCCCCGTGGAGCACCTCGCCCCCTTCCCGTGCGGCATCTTCCACAAGGTCCAGGTGAACCTGTGCCGCTGGATCCACCAGCAGAGCGCCGAGGGAGACGCCGACATCCGCCTGTGGGTGAGCGGCTGCAAGATCGCCAACCGCGGGGCCGAGCTGCTGGTGCTCCTGGTCAACCACGGCCAGGGCATCGAGGTCCAGGTGCGCGGGCTGGAGACGGAGAAGGTCAAGTGCTGCCTCCTGCTGGACTCGGTGTGCAGCACCATCGAGAACGTCATGGCCACCACGCTGCCGGGGCTGCTGGCGGTGAAGCATTACCTGAGCCCCCAGCAGCTGAGGGAGCACCACGAGCCCGTCATGATCTACCAGCCCCGGGACTTCTTCCGGGCGCAGGCCCTGAAGGAGACCTCGCTGACCAACACCATGGGCGGGTACAAGGAGAGCTTCAGCAGCATCATGTGCTTCGGGTGCCACGACATCTACTCGCAGGCCAGCCTGGGGGTGGACATCCACGCATCGGATCTGAACCTGCTGACCCGGAGGAAGCTGAGCCGCCTGCTGGACCCGCCCGACCCGATGGGGAAGGACTGGTGCCTTCTCGCCATGAACTTGGGCCTCCCGGACCTCGTGGCGAAGTATAACGCCAACAACGGGGCCCCCAGGGAGTTCCTCCCCAGCCCCGTGCACGCCCTGCTCCGAGAGTGGACCTCCTACCCCGAGAGCACGGTCGGCACCCTTATGTCCAAACTCCGGGAGCTGGGGCGCCGGGACGCGGCGGACTTCCTGCTGAAGGCGGCCTCCGTGTTCAAAATCCACCTCGACGGCAACGGCCAGGAGGCCTACGCCTCGAGCTGCAACAGCGGCACGTCTTACAACTCCATTAGCTCGGTCGTGTCCAGGTGAGGGCAGCGTTGGCTTGGGCAGGGTGTCTTCAAGCTGCAAAAGCAAGGGGGGTGCAGCCATCTTTCCCATCAGAGATTCCAGATGCACCCCCCCTTCCCATGCCCACCTGCTGAAGGGCGCCCCCTCCCTCCCGCCGCACCCGTTTCTCTGCTGCTCCCTCCCCTCCTGCCTTCCCGCCCTTCCTCCCTCTCACACATTCCACTGTGAGTGAACGGTCTCTTCTCGGGTAAGAGCTAGTCACACCGTCCGTTTGGCCATTGGGGAAGCTCGCGTCCCTCCTCTCCGTGTTCTGGACTCCATCTCTCAGCCTCTTAGTCCCTTGCTTCTGACTGACAACTTTACTGGGATTCCTAACTTTTCAATGAAAAATTTTTAACGATTATATTGTCCCTTAAATAAAAAGTGCACATTTATCCAAAATGTGCATTTCATACTCTTTTCTTTGTTATATATCATGTCCTCAGCTTATCTTTTTTATATTTATAGGAAAACCCCTCATGTATGGACTCCCAGTGTATGATTTATAAATAGACAATATGTGAGTGCCTTTTGCAGACGAGGGTGTGTTTGAAATCATCACGTCAGCCAGGAGCTGTCCCGAAGGAAACGCTCCCTCTCTGCTCCTTGCTGTATGCTGATCATCGCCAGAGGTGCTTCACCCTCCGATTTGTGTTGGGTTCTTTTCCCGGCAATTTTTTTGTGTTTTATTTGGCGAGGAAAGGGGGAAAAGGGATCCTCCTTTAGAGTGATTTCATGGCCAGTGTTGTTGCTACGATGACATGTATTCGTTAGCTTTTGTTTAAACGTCGATGTGAACGTCCCTGTGGAATCGACAGACTGTGGCGCTGTATCATTCCCTCTCATCTCAGGTAGAAGGGTGACAGTTGTAGGGCTACGAAGATCTGTGTGAGAATTCGAAACCCCCGCCCGACTCACGGTTTGTGGCTGTCCGTTGTCATTTGTGCATAGCAGATGGTTTTCCACATTGAGGTCCTGGTCTGATTAACTTCCTGTACTTGAAATCTACAAAAGAAAATAAAGGAAGCAAGTTTTATTGCAGTGATTTTAAATTGTGAGAGAGTTTTAAATGCATATGGGGAACATGTCCTAATTCTTCTGTCCTGAGAAGCATGTAATTTTAATGTTATATCATGTGTGTGTGTGTGTGTGTATATATATATATATGCAGTATGTATATACATATATATTAATACAAGTATTTTTACTTAATCTATGAGATAGTAAAAGTCATTTGTTTTTCTTTTTGTTGTCCCCCCCCCCTTTTTTTTTAAATAAACTATTGCTTGTTGCATTAGTTTGTTGGTCTTTAATTCAAAAGGAATTCTTTCTTTGCTTTGTTTTTACTTACCTATGCTATGCCGCATGTGGTGGTGGGACAGCGAATCTGTAATCCAGAAAGTCATGAAACCTAGGAATGGTGGGGGGGCGGGGGGAAGAGCCCAGCTGATTTTCACATTTGTCCTCACTTTAAAAGAGGCTCCTTCCATTTTCCCTTGGATGAACCAAGAAAAGCACACCAGTGGAATCATTTAGTCTCGGCACTGGGGAGACAAAGGAAGCTTTCTGTTTCTATACCAACGTAAAGGAGTGGTCCCTGCAGGAGCAAGAGAAAACCTGCTGAAAATGTCTGCCCTTCTTTAAATATGGACCAACTAGAAACTCTGGTTTTGGCCTGCATAGCACCTGTGAGACACAAAAGCTCTAAGTGACCAAAGCTTATACTTAGTGAAATCTCATGATTGTTTTAAAAAACTGGGCGAAGCTGAAACCGGTCTGGCTCAGTGGACAGAGCGTCGGCCTGCGGACTGAAAGGTCCCAGGTTCGATTCCGGTCAAGGGCATGTACCTTGGCTGCGGGCACATCCCCAGTAGGGGGTGTGCAGGAGGCAGCTGATCAATGTTTCTCTCTCATCGATGTTTCTGACTTTCTGTCCCTCTCTCCCTTCCTCTCTGTGAAAAATCAATAAAATATATTTTTAAAAAATAAAATAAAATAATGGGCAAAGCAAAAGCATTGGAAGGAGGAAGACTAAAACGGAAGGAATGGCCCTGGTTGGTTTGGTTCAATGGATCGAGTGCCGGCCCTCGGATTAAGGGTCCTGGACTCAGTTCCAGTCAAAGGCAAATACCTTGGTTGCAGGCTCGATCCCAGGGATACTTGATGGGTCTCTCTCACATCGATGTTTCTGTCTTTCCCACTCTCTCTGTAAATAAATAAATAATAAACACGTAACAATGACTTTCTCTGTTGATGGGAAGGAATGCAGTTCATTTCTGTTCTGCCCAAATTAGTCACATACATGATTATACATGATTTACTTTTTTAAAAACATAACTTATAATTTTAAAAAATGAAATTAAACTAAAAGCTAGAAAAGAAGACACAAATTGAAAATGTGGTTGCCTTAGCAAACCACATTAGTCAACAGAGCCAAACGATTGAAATTTCTTTTGAGAGCCAAGTTTTTAAACTTACACTGTAAAGGTAGGTACATTGTTATTAACTAGTGACCTGGTGCACGAAATTTGTGCACATTAAAAGGGGATTTACGAGAGGAAATACTTTAATATTGCTCTTTGCCCTTTATAATGAAAGTGTCAGAGCCGAAACCAGTTTGGCTCAGTGGTAGAGCGTCGGCCTGCGGACTGAAGGGTCCTGGGTTTGATTCCAGTCAAGGGCATGTACCTTGGCTGCGGGCACATCTCCAGTAGGGGGTGTGCAAGAGGCAACTGATTGATGTTTCTGACTTTCTATCCCTGTCTCTTCCTCTCTGTAAAAAATCAATAAAATATATTATAATGAAAGTGAAAGTGTCAGAGATAAAAGAAAATTAGTAAAATGTATATAAAAACCCTCCTGTCAGTCTGGGGCACACCACCACAGGACCCAGAGTCAAGTTCCCACCCACCCACATGCACCTCAAAATTGCATGAGACCCAGATCTGGCTGGCCCCTGCTTCCATTGGGCTAGATCCAGAACTGGCTAGTCCCACCCTTGTCAAGCCTCACCAGGCAGGGAATGTAGCCTCAGGTCTCCTGGCCTGGCACTGGGAGAGGGGGTGTGGCCTGAGGTCCCCCAGCCCAGACCGGGGCAGGGGGCGTGCCTTGAGGTCCCCCCTCAAGACCCACCAGATGGGGGACATGGCCTGAGAACCCCTGTCAAGCCCTGCTGGGTTGGGGGTATGGCCTAAGGTCCTCTGGCCCAACACTGGGGGGGGGGGGGGGAGGGGGGAGAGCAGCCTCAGGTCCCCTAACCCAGCACCAGGACAGAAGTGCACCTTGAGGTCCCCCATCAAGCCCCACCAGGCGGGGATCATGGCCTGAGGTCCCCAAGCCTGGTGCCAAGGCAGGAGACATGGCTTGAGGTCCCCTGTCAAGCCATGCCGGTTGGGGGGTGCATCTTGAGGTCTCCCATCAAGCCCCACCACGGTCTGAGGTCCCCCAGCCTGTGCTGGGACGGGAGGCATGGCCAGAGTTGCCCCAAGCTAGCACTGGGGGTATACCTTGAGATCCTCTGTCAAGCCCCACTGGGTGGGGGGCACAGCCTGAGGTCCCCTGCCAAGCCCAACCAGGCAGAGGGGCACAGCCTCACATCCCCTGACCCGATGCTGGAGCAGAGGGTGCTGCCGGAGGTCCCCAGTCAAGCCCTGCTGGGCGGGGGTGCTGTCTGAAGTCCCCCAGCCTGGTGCTGGGGCAGGGGGAGCAGCCTGAGGTCCCCTAGCCCTGCACCAGGATGGGAAGCGCACCTTGAGGTCCCCCATCAAACCCCGCCAGGCCTGGGGCAAGGCCTCAGGTCCCCTAGCCTGGCGCCAGGGCAGGGGGCACGGTCTGATGTTCCCTGTTGGGGGCGGGGAAGGGTGTAGCTTTAGGTCCCTGCTGATTGCTCATTAAGGCTGCTTATGGGAACTTGGCTTCAGCTATGGGTACAGCCATCTTTTGTGACAGAGTGATGGTCAATTAGCATATTCCCTCTTTATTAGATAGGATTAGGGTACTCCTTCAATCGCCCTGTACATGCTCACCCGCACGTAGCATTTTGTAGAAGAGCCACACTCAAGGGGCCAAAGAGCCACATGTGGCTCGCGAGCTGCGGTTTGCCAACCACTGCCTTAGGAGAGTAGGACTTTTCTTGTGTCAACTCCCTCCTAATGCCAACTTCATTCTTTTCTACTTCAAGAGCACTTTACATCCCAGGGACATAGTATCAGGCAGCTAGAACCTGGAGGCAAGAGGTTTGCCTCTGGCAGCGTCAGTACGTAAGATCCCAGAGGAGCCCTGGCCAGTTGGCTCCATTGGCTGGAGCAGCATCCTGTCCGCCTGAAATCCCAGAGGATTCCGACAGGTACAGCGTGGTTCCCTGGGCTGTCCCTCTGCAAACACGGTGGTTGAAGGAGACTGAGTTACATGACTGGGCTGGCCCCAGGGACCCTGGGTGAACAGGAGAAAGGGATGGGGGGGGGATAAGGGGGAGGAAATGCTGAGCAAATAATTGTAAAGAACTGTACCGACTTTTTTTTTTTTTTTAATTTGAGAGAGGAAGGGGAAGAGTGGAACACTGGCTTGTTCCACTTATTTATGCATCATCGGTTGATTCTCCTACGCGCCCCGACTGGGATCGAACCCACAACCTTGGTGTATGAGGAAGATGCTGTGACCCAGTGGCCAGCCAACTCATTAGTCAACAGAGCCAAGTATCAACAGTACAACGATTGAAATTTCTTTGGAGAGCCAGATGGTTTAAACTTATACTTCTAACGCCACTTCTACAAAATAGACTCGCCCAGACAGTGGTATTTCGTGGCAGAGCCACACTCAAGGGGCCAAAGAGCCACATGTGGCTCAAAAACTGAGGTTTGCCGATCACTACTCTAACCAACCAGGCCAGGGGCGGCTCAGACACATTTTTATGAAAATTATCTACAGGTTCGGACATCTCCTACCCGTCCTGCACTTATTACTTTCTTCAGTCTTACAAATCCCCAAGTGGACTTTTAATCCAGGGACCACGGACAGCAGAGCCGCGCTCCCTGAGCGAACGACGGCATCTGCTGCAAGAACATCCGGGAGGTTTTCTCCGTTCAGGTCAGAAACAGGACACCAGGAAGAGTCTAGAGAACAAGGACCCGTGGGATGGAAGAAAAGGCAGTGGCCACCTCCTGACAGTCCTCTTGGAGAAGCCTGGCCCTTGCTAAGGAGGGTTCAGCCCAAGAAGGCAGCTCTGAACCCAGGGAGCCGAGAGAACGAGAGGGGCCTCCGGGGAGACCCACAGCGTCTCTGGGCCGAGGGCCGCGGGGTGACTCGCTTGGTCCCGAGAACCTGTCAGAGCCCCGAGACCCAAGTCGAAGCACCGGCTGAAGGACGTGGTCACACCGGGAGACTTCCTGGTAATCTGGTCACCCCGAGTTTAAGTGTATCAAGAATCTACTTCCAGATTCTCCCAGGTGTGGGAAATGCACCCCCAGGAAGATGAGTGGAGATGTTACTTCTGAGGGCTAGGGTTGAGCAGCAGATACAACCTGTCCCTCAAGGGGAAGCCATCGGCCACTTGGTGTGGCTGGTTCAGTTTAGCCCAAGGACTCCTGGGCATAATTTTCATATCCAATGACATTTATAAAAATCCCAGATCATAGATCCAAAGGAAATCTGTGTTCTCTCTCTGCCTCTCTCATACACGCAGTGTCCTTCCCTCTCCACCCCAGCAACAATGGTCCAGTGACCTTATCCACAGCAGGAGAGACCTGGCTCCCTTTAAGACAGTGGTTCTCAACCTTTCTAATGCCACAACCCTTTAATACAGTGCCTCATGTTGTGGTGACCCCCAACCATAAAATTATTTTCATGGCTACTTCATAACTGTAATTTTGCTACTGTTATGAATTGTAATGTAAATATCTGTGTTTTCCGATGGTCTTAGGCTCTACACCAGCGGTTCTCAACCTGTGGGTCACCTAAGGCCATCAGAAAACAAAGATATTTACATTACGATTCATAACAGTAGCAAAATTACAGTTATGAAGTAGCAACGAAAATAATTTTATGGCTGGGGGTCATCACAACATGAGGAACTGTATTGGACTTGTGGCATTAAAAAGGTTGAGAACCAGTACCCTAAGAAGTGACATCATGAGTTGTCAGAGAAGCTGACCTTGCACTAGAAACACTGGCCAGGCTCATACACAGGGACTGAACCTCATTAAATTTGGAAAACTAATGGCCTTAGAGAAAATACAACTCTTCTTATATATATATCCTCAAACTGAGCCAAAATGAGAGTGGAAAATGGAAAACCTTGTGCATGAAAATGTCCTTACTCCGACAAAGTTTTAAGTATCGAAAGATAAATAGCCGTATTATCTCACTTACATGTGGAGCCCAATGGACAAATTAAAGAGGCACAAAACAGAACTGGAGGGAAGGGGTGGGAGTAGGGAACTAGCCAATGGTCGCAGACAACAGGACAGGGGAGGGGCGGTGGGGGCTGGGTGGTAGTGGGCAAAGGGGTAAAATGAGGGACATCTGCAATACTGTTAAAATAATAAGCACGATGCACTGACTCACAAGCCAGATACTTCATGTCCTGCCAGCTGACAAGCATTCTTGGCAATCCACGAGGTCCAGCCCTTCTTTGACTGCAAGTAGCCAGGTGGTCTTCACTAGCAGTTGGGGAAGATGCAGCAAAAACTGTGGCATTCACCCTGTAACTTAGTTTGGGTTATCATTATCTGGATCAAATAATCATGATGTTGAAGGCCCCTTTTTAATCTAGCAATCCTACATGTGTGTGCTCAACTTTTCTAAAATGTGAGTTTTTTTCTTATTAAAATAATTATCCTAGAAACATCAGCTGCCTCCTGCCATCTCCTACTGGGGATATGCCCACAACCAAGGTACCCATTTGTTGGGAAAGATGTGTTTGATGCTTACACAAACAAGCTGAAATATCAAAAGATGGAAGACTTATTTATACTGGAAATATGGCCCAAACAGTATTTGGTGTGAAATGTTTCTCTTATTCTACGAGTGCACACAGCCTTACGTTTCTACCATACATTTTTGCCCAAAATAATATTGTATTTGGAAGTCTGCCTTTGCAAATCTTATTTTATGGCATCATAGGAAGCTTTACAGTGATCACTCTGGTCCTGCTTCACTTAGTTACAAAAGGCTATGTCATTCAGTTGTATCATGAGGCCACGACACTTACAAAGCCATTACTTATGTTTTGATTTCAGAAACCAGTGCTGTGTTTCACCAGAATGACGTGAAGATTCCAAGCAGCACACACCTGTTTACCACATTTTACGCTAAAACGAAATCAGTTAGTAATGCAGGTCTTTTTCCAAACCCCAAAGACTATGACCATCTAATGAGTTATGACCAACCATTCACTTTTGATATGGAAAGAAACAGTGAAAAGAAACAGCTTGAAGATGAGAAATGAATCTATTGTTTTTGTTTGTGCTTAAATGTGATTTATTTTCCTGTGTATAATAATAAAATTGCCTTTACTTATGAAAAAAATTGAAAAATAAAATAATTGTCCTTGCCCTGGCTGTTATGTCTAAGTGGTTGGAGCACCTGCCAAAGAACTGGAGGGTCGCAGGTTCAATTCCAAGTCAGGTGCACATACTTGAGTTGCAGGTAGACCTTGCTCCCCCCCGCGCCCCCCCGCCCCCCAGGCATGCAAGGGAGGCAACCAATCCATGTCTCTCATCTTGATGTTTTTCTCTCTCCTTCCCTCCCACCCCTCCACTCTCTAGAAGACCCAGAAAGCCATCCAGCCACTGTCCTGATGGACCACTGGCCCTAATTGGGTCTTTAGGGCCCAATTAGTTTTGTGCCTAGAAAGTAAATCTTTAAAAACTGGAAAGAACCGAGGGATGATGGGTTAAGACTCCAATGCAAGAGGAGAAACCAAGATGGCGGCATAGGTAAACACCTAGGCTTTTGCCCCGCACAATTTTGAGAATACAGCTAAAGGACAAAACGGACTGTCCAGAAGCACAGGAAGGCTGGCTGACTAGATCTGAAACCAGAGGGACGTAGAAGTGCACATGGATAATCAGAGCCTCTGCAAAGCCCAAGTAAGGTGGAGACTCGCACAGGCGCGAGAGGACGGGGTGTCTGAACGCCTGGCAGGGGTGCTCTAGCAGAAAGGAGACAAAAACTCCAGGCTGCAGTGAACCCAGTTCAGTTTGCACTCAAAACCCAGGGGAACCAGGCCCTTACGGGGAGAATCTGGATTGCGGGCGGAATCCCAGGGGAAGAGCCAAAGGCAGAGTTCCGGAGGCGTGCATGCAAGTATGCACAGAGAGGACGAACGGAGCCTCTGGCAGTGTCTGGCAGGAAAAAGGAGCTCCGGCCAGAGGCGGAACTCCGGGGGTGCGCACGAGTGTTCACGGCGAGGGCATGCTGTTGACTGTGTGGCTGGCGTCTGACGGAAAGGAAAAGGAGTTCCGACTGCACTGAACCCAGATGCCAGGCAAAAATCTGAGATTCCGGATTCACTGGGGACTGGACAGTCTGGCGGCAAACAAAACTCAAGGGCACCTTTCTCACAGAGGTGCCTGTGGCGATTGCCTGCAGATGCTAGGACCCAGCAACCTCGTGGGCCGGAGCTGACTGGAAGCCAAGGCTGTCGGCTCCACCCTGAAACTCCACCCCATCCAAACTGAGCACAGAGACTTTGGCAAGTTTTCAAGTCCTGGCGCTTAAGGCTGTCTCCTAGAGTAGACACAGCTGATCCTCACAGCCAGTTGGCCTGGAGGTCAATTCCTCCCAGTGATACCAACAACAAACAAGACTTATCTGCAACAAGGCTGTACAAACAGTCCACAAAGGGGTGCACCAAGAGTGTACACCTCAGGCTACCCTACCAACTCAGGGAAGCAGTGAAGAAAATGGGGAGAGAAAGAAACAGATCACAAATGAAAGAAATGGAGGAAAACAAACAACTGGATATAGATTTCAAAACCACAGTTATAAGGTATTTCAAGAGGCTCCTAGAAAAGGCTGATAAGCTTAGCGAGAACCTCAAGGATATGAGCAAGACCCTTGTGGATATGAAAAAGGACCAACTAGAAACTAAACATACACTGACTGAAATAAAAAATATTTTATAGAAACCTAACAGCAGACTAGAGGAACGCAAGAATCAAGTCAAAGAGTTGAAATACTAAGAGGCCAAAAACACTCAACCAGAAAAGAAAAAAGAATCCAAAAATTTGAGGATAGTGTAAAAAGCCTCTGGGACAACTTCAAATGTACCAACATCAGAATTATGGGGGTACCAGAAGAGAGAGAGCAAGATACTGAAAACATATTTGAAGAAATAATGACTAAAAACTTCCCCCACCTGATGAAAGAAATAGACTTACAAGTCCAAGAAGCGCACAGAACCTCAAGCAAAAGGAATCCAAAGAGGACCACACCAAGACACATCATAATTAAAATGCCAAGAGCAAAGGATAAAGAGAGAATATAAAAGCAGCAAGAGAAAAACTATTACCTACAAGGGAGCACCCATACTCTTGTCAGCTGATTTTGCAACAGAAACTATGCAGGCCAGACGGGAATGGCAAGAAATTTTCAGTGACTAATAGCAAGAACCTACAACCAAGATTACTCTACCCAGCAAAGCTATCATTCAGACTTGAAGGTCAGATAAAGAGCTTCACAGATAAGAAAAAGCTAAAAGAGTTCATCAACACCAAACCAGTATTATATAAAATGCTGAAAGGTATTTTTTAAGAAGAAAAAGGAGAAAAACGTGGCTGCTTCAAATTAAGAGCATGGATGGAACTGGAGAACATTATGCTAAGTGAAATAAGTCAAAGAAAGATAAGTATCACATGAACTCACTCATTTATGGAATATAATGAACAACATAAACTGATGAACAAAAACAGATCCAGAGACAGAAAAGCATTGACTGTCAAACCTCAGAGGGATGGTAGGGGAGGGTGGGGGTAAGGGGAAGAGATCAACCAAAGGACATAAAACAGACACCAGGGGGTGAGGGCATAAGTGGTGATGGGGAGGAGGGGGGATTGCAAGGGGTAATGGGTGATGAGGACATATATGTAATACCGTAATCAACAAATTTAAATTTAAAAAAAAAAAAAAACAACGGAAAGAACCCTACCTCTACATACAAAATTAAGTTTTAGCCCTAGCTGGGTGGCTCAATTGGTTGGAGCATTGTCCCATACACCAAAAGGTTTCAGGTTCAATCCCCAGTCACAGCACGTACCAGAGGCAACTGATCAGTTTCTCTCCCACATCAATATTTCTCTCTTTCTCTCTCCCCCTTCCTCTCTAAAATCAATAAACATATCCTTGGGCAAGGATTAAAAATAATAATAAAAAGTTTTATTTTAAAAGGTAAAAATTTATACATCCTTATAAAAGAAGTGGTAACATTTTCGCCAATGTGAGACATCACAGAATTCAAATCACAGTTTGGATCTTCAAGATTCAAGTGTCGTATCCCATTAAGTAAGATGTGGTCAGTTTTAAGATAGGAATTCCTCCTCTGGACATCCTGTTCCCGATCGAGTCTGTCTGTATCACCGTCACCTCACACAGTAGGATAGCTGGCCGAGGTAGCGATCCCGCAGTTGTTGTTCTGGTCTTTGGCCATTTTTATGTAGCCACTCATGCCCCAAGTTTCACCCCAGCTGAAAGAGAGGGTTTTCCATTTTATACAAATAATCAAACACATTTACTTTCATTAACAACTACGAACAGTGCCCCAGAGTTCCAAACAGATTTAGAAAGAACCAGGAGAGGCAGTACTAGTTCTTGGCTGAGTTCTAAGCCTGCACACACTTCCTAACATTAAATTTCGCTCCTAGCCAGTTTTGCTCAGTGGTTGTTAGACTATCAGCCCACGAGTCCCATTCCCATCAAGGGTACACATACCTCGGTTGCAGGCAGGTGTGGGAGGCAAGCAATCATGTGTTTCTCACATATCAATATTTCTTTCTGTCTCTCCCCCTCCCTTCCATTCTCTAAAAAATCAATGCAGCCCTAACAGATCCCAGTAGGGGGCATGCCGGAGGCAGATGATCAACGATTCTCTTTCATCTATCTCTCACTCTCCCTTCCTCTCGGAAATCAATAAAAACGTATTTTAAAATTAATGCAAGAAAAAAATCCTCTAGTGAGGATTAACAAAAATAAAATAAACAGGACTATCGAGAGAGAAAAAAAGACTTCTAGAATTTCAGAAGTGTGCTCAAGAATTTGCAGGCCTATATCCATACACTGATCCAAAAAATATCTCCCTTTTCCAATATAAGTATTTTTTAGCAGATTATACCTGTTCTTGACGATCCAATATTTGTTGTTGCTTGATTGTTCTCCCTCAAAGCCATAGCCAACCACCAGAACGCCGTGATCCAGATCCTCGCTGCTGCAGTGCCGCTCATAGTAAACGCCTGGCAAAGCAAAGTTCGATATCGGCATAAAGACCTCCAAGCGGCAGGTGACAGTAACAAGGCATATATCAACTACAGTAAGGAAGGCATCTCAAAATTCAGCTAAACGACGTAAAACCGAGTAAGATTTGAAAACAAGATCTTCGAAAGTATGCACACCAGAGGGAGTCTTGCTTTATGTCGTGGTGGTTTTTCCAGTTTTTCTGCCTAAGTGTCTACATAGACAACGCTTACCATCTTCATAGAACTGGAAGCTAGGGTGGCTTGCATCTATAGCAACAGAGATGGGCCCCACGGTGGCCACTGCCTTCATGAGGGCACTCTCCTGCTGAGGGATGTCCACAAAGCCAGTGTCGTTGGCAACAGAATCCTCAGGCCTGTATCTGCAGGGTCCATCCTTTAAAGGTAAAGAGATTTGATTACTAATTCTTGGGGAGAAAAGGGTTGTGGGAAGTACAGCAAGAGATTGGACAAAAATCTAGCAACAATGGGAGAGGACACTGGGGAGGGGGAGGTGAGGGTGGAGGGTGGGATAGGTACAGGGTGGAGGGGAGCTATAGGGGATAAAAAAGGGGAAACAATGTAATTAATAAACTGAACAATAAAGGGGTGGGGGAAAGAGATTTGATTACTAACCCACCTCCCGGGAAGCATGAGTTTCAGTCTGGAGGCAGCCTCGCGATTTCCAGGTTAAGTGTGTGAAACGCTACTGGCCGTTTTGAAAATGGAAAACCAGCTGGTGTCTATTCAGTGAGATGCTGTCGGTCTCTCTCTCCATAAGAAACGTTTCACTCTGAAGAAGAGTGTGCTATATATAGAATGGTATGTACGTCTCCATGTAACACAGAAATAAGAACTGTGAACATCCCAAACAGAACTGTTCAAGACTGATATGTTTTGATGAAAGTTCTGACGTTTTACATATATAGACTCGTCTAAAATATGAATTCTAAAAAAATTTTTAAATTAAAATATGAACTCTAAATATGGCATCTGTTTGCTCTAAGTTGTTCAACTTTCTTTTTTAAAAATATACATTTGATTGACTTTTTTACAGAGAGGAAGGGAGAGTGATACAAAGTCAGAAACATCGATGAGAAACATCTATCAGCTGCCTCTTGCACACCCCCTACTGGGGATGTGCCTGCAGCGAAGGTACATACCCTTGACCGGAATTGAACCTGGGACCCTTCAGTCCGCAGGCCAACGCTCTATCCACTGAGCCAAACCGGTTTCAGCTAAGTTGTTCGGCTTTCAAAAGGAATGGCATGAAGGTAAGAACTTTGCTTACCTTTGCTTGATAGGGATAGGACTCCTCTGAGTCCAGGCCTCCGTTGGACTTCACATACTGGAAGGCATTATCCATCAGGCCACCATTGCAGCCATCATTGCCTTGAGCCCGAGAGCAGTCCACCAGGTTCTGCTCACTCAGCGAGATAAGTTTGCCAGTTTTCCGGAACATCTGTCCTTCAAGGGCACCAGTTGCACTAAATGCCCAACAAGAACCACAGTTACCCTGAAAACAATATAGAAGCTCTCAGTCTGCAGAATAAATAGCAAGGTTTTGACAACTTTGCCAACAATATGTAAACTCTTAAAAATTAGTGAAACACATATTGTCCCACAGTCTACCATAGCCATGATGCCAACTCCTTTAAGGCTTTACTCTTGGAGAGAGACCTGAGTATTATCAAACCTGGTTCTTCACTGGAGTTACACAGCCTTCTTTCCTCCAATCCACGGTTGGGGGGATTTTAGCAACATAAGGTTCCCGAAACACTCTCCTTTTCACTTTCTTCTGGAGTTGATGGCCATTCCTCACCTGCCTGAATTCTTCATTGGTCTTCAAGGAAAAGGAAGTAGAATGTTGGCAAGCAAGGCATTATTTTGGTATAGTACTGAGTGAGGAGAGGAAGGGCAAGGTAAGCCTCCCAAGCCATACTCACCATGTCACCAAAAGCATTCATTGCCAAGGTGAAGCTCTGTCTCCCTAGGTTGTATTCTTGGTTGTGCAGGTCAATCATTTTCATATTCTTCTCCCACACTGTTCTTCTCCATCCTTCTTCATTCTAGAAGCAAAGATATAACCAACCTATCCTTTTTATTTCTATTTAAAACCAAGTCACCTTCACCAAGTGGGTTTGCAGAACAGACACCGTGGCCGGGAAAGGTTTATACTTCTGTTCTCCAGCACCCACACACCAGCGAGGTTTGCCCATAGCGTACTCAGTAATAGGTGTCATGAAATCACTTGGGAAGAGCCAGCTTCAAGAAACTACTGTCTGCGCTAGCTGGTTTGGCTCAGTGGATAGAGCATGGGCCTGGGGACTGGAGGGTCCCATGGTTCAATTCTGGTCAGGGGCATATTCCCGGGTTGCGGGCTTGATCTCAGTAGGGTGCATGCAGAAGGCAGCTAATCAATGATACTCTCTCATCATTGATATTTCTCTCCCTCTCCCTTCTTCTCTGAAATCAATAAATATTTTTAAATATATTTTTATTGATTTTTTTTTTTTACAGAAAGGGAGAGGGATAGAGTTGGAAACATTGATGAGAGAAAATCGTTCAGCTGCCTCTGCATGCCCCCTACTGGGGATGGAGCCTGCAACCAAAGTACATGCCCTCGACCAGAATCGGAACCGGAATCCAACTCAGGACCTTTCATACGCAGCCTGAGCCAAACCACCTGAACCAAACCGGTTGGCGCAATAAAAATACACATATATATTGGTTTCAGAGAGGAAGGAAGAGGGGGAGAGAGGTAGAAACATTCATGACGACAGAAAGTCATTGATTGGCTGCCTCCTGCACGCCCCGCACTGGGTGGGAATTGAGCCCGCAACCCAGGCATGTGCCCTTGACCAGAATCGAACCCGGGACCCTTCAGTCCACAGGCCGACGCTCTATCCATTGAGCCGAACCCAGCTAGGGCTAAAAATTTATTTTAAAGAAAACAAAAATCTACTTTCTGCTAGAAACCCCCAAAAGCCTGGACCATCCTCTGAGGGGTCCCTCTGGATAATTTCAGATGTTACCCACCGAGCCATATAGTTTTCTGTGCGTTGCCTTCCACCGGTGCCATCGTGCCTCTAAACTTCCATCAAATTTTGGAGCCGCTGAAGCTATTCCTAAGTAAAGGGCAATCAAGAAGAATGAAGGATCCATGTTTCAAAACCTAGGGAGGGAAAAGGAAGTATCTGATTACACCAATCCTAGATGTTACGGGTGTGAAAAATGATTTATCCTCCCAAGTATTTACACAGGGCTGCGGAGGGAGGCTACGCCTGTGGACGGAGAACAACAGCCCAGAGACCCCACTCCTGCACCGGGACGGGACAGACTCTCCCGGGGCTCAGCGCACCGCTGGGGCCGGGGACAGCGGCCCTGCAGGGCCGGGTCTGGGATGTGCGGCCTGCTCCCCCCTCCACACAAGCCCACGGCTGCCAGGAGCGCAGGGAGCCCAGCAGACGGAGGTCTGGCTGCCTTGCCCGCCAGGCCAGGACCCGGGACCCAGGACGGTGCCTCCTGGAACTCCCGAGCCCTCCACCCGCAAGGCTGGTTCCCGGGGTGGCCCAGCAGCGTCGGGCCCGGCCCGCGACTCTCACCTTCGGGGGCGCAGCACAGCAGACACAGCCAGCACGTGCGGGTCCAGGATCTCCGACGGCTGCGGCTCCTCCGAGGCAGCGGATTTAAAGCCTCGGGAATTCGGCCCGAGCGGCCCGCCCCCACACGGCCTGCCAGCGCCTCCATTGGCTGACGATCCCTGTGGGCGGGGCCTGCGAGCGTGGAATTCCAGGCACCTGATGAGGCTCGCTCCGCATCGCCCCAGGCAGAGCCCAGGGATGGAGGGAGGCGAGAGGCGGGCCGGGGACTGTGCGAGCAGCTCAGCGCCTCCCTGGGGTGGGATCACCCCTTTACCCCGAATTCGTGAGCTCAGCACGTGGTTCACGAAAAGAAGCCTGTGGGGAGCTCCAAGTGCTTTTTAAAAAATATATATTTTATTGATTTTTCTTTTACAGAGGGATAGAAAGTTAGAAACATGGATGAGAAACATTGATCAGCTGCCTCCTGCACACCCCCCATCCGGGATGTGTCCGCAACCAAGGTACATGCCCTTGACTGCAACCAAGGTACATGCCCTTGGCCGGAATCGAACCCGCGACCTCTCAGTCCAGGCAAGCTCTCCATCCACGGAGCCAAACCAGTTTCGGCTCCAGGTGCTTTTTCAGCGTGCCTGGCCGGTCCAGTAATCCCCCCGAGGGCTGAGAACGTGATAATCCGGGAGGGGTTCCTGTTCTTCAGACAGTAACGCGGGGCGGGGTGCCAGAGGCAGAGCCCTGGGGCAGAGGCGGGGACAGCTGCAGCTGGGCTTTGGAGAATGTGGACGGCTGGGGCAGATCGCAAGTCACTGGCCTACAGGGAGGCCGTAGGCGGGCTCTCGGTGAAGGCCAGGCCTTCTGTAAGGCTCCTTGCCTGTCTTCCCGGTCTGGAGTCTTCTTCCTCCCCAGGCCTTTCTCAAAACCGACCGAAAGGAGTTAGTTGCCGGAGAATTTGATTTAACCGGAGCAAGAGGAAAGGCTGAAAGACGGAGCTACTTTGACCTCCCCGTTCTGGGTTATGGATTGTCTTCCTCAACGTGCTTTTATGGAGATTTCGTTTAAGAAATTTCCTTTAATGACATTTACTTCAGTGATTTTTACTTTAACCTGTAATTAATGTCAGGATTTAAATGAATCTGTGAAAACGTGTTTTTCTTAAAAATATATTTTATTGATTTTTTACAGAGCAGAAGGGAGAGGGATAGAAAGTCAGAAACATCCATCAGCTGCCTCATGCACGCCCCCTACTGGGGATGTGCCCGCAGCCAAGGAACATGCCCTTGACCGGAATCGAACCCAGGACCCTTCAGTCTGCAGTCCGACGCTCTATCCACTGAACCAAACCGGTCATGGCTGTGAAAACGTTTTAAGTAAAGAAAATATATTAAATAGTAATGCATATAATTAAGAAGTCCCAAGAAACACTGTACATTTTCCTATTTTATTACATACACAAACTCTTGTTGAAAATACCTTTTTAAAAATATGCATCCTTGCCCTTGCTGGTTTGCCCTCAGATTGAAGGGTCCTGGGTTCGATTCCACTCAAGGGCACAAGCCTGGGTTGCAGGCTCGATCCCCAGTGGGGGGGCATGTAGGAGGCAGCCAATCGATGATTCTCTCTCGTCATCTCTCCCTTTCTCTCTAAAATCAATTAAAAAAATTTTTTTAAATAAAAAAGAGCATGTTCCTCAGTTGCAGGCTTGGTCCCCGTCCTCCTCCAGGGCATACAGGAAGCAACCAACTGATGCATCTCTCTCTCACACACATCAGTGTTTCTCTCTGTCTCTCCCCCTCCCTTTCACTCTCTGAAAATCTATGGGAAAATATCCTCGGAAGAGGATTACCAACAACAAAAATATATATCATTACCTTATGTTTCTGTCCACATCACCTTTTTCTATGCATGTTTTAGATTATTTTGATAAAAATGGAGTCAAGGTCCAGGTGAATTTGTAAACTAACTTCTATTTAGCATTGAATTGATAAACCTAAAAGCACAATCAGATGCATAATCTTTTTTACTGTGGTAATATGTGTGTAACAAAATATCTATTTTAACTACTTTTAAGTGTAGAGTTTAGTGGCATTAAGTTCATCCATATTGTTGTTCAGCCATCACCACTGTCCATGTGCAGAACTTTTATCTTCCCAAACTGAAACTCTATGCTCATTAACAGATACACTCATTCCTCCTCCCCACAGTCCCTGGCAACCACGATTCTACTTCTGTCTCTATAAATGTGACTGTTCTAGTATCGACAAAAGGAATGTCCAAAACTGTAGATAATTTTTATGAGTTTATTTGAACCAAATTGACAATGTAAGCCATGCAGCAAGATCTGAAATGCTCCAGAGAATAACAGTTTTGCAGTTGTTTTTAATCCTCACCTGAGAACATATTTTTATTGATTTGAGAGACAGGAAACATCTATCGGTTGCCTCCCAAACACACCTGGACTGGGGATGGAACCCACAACCTGGGCATGTGCCCTGTAATATTTTCAAGTGTCCAAATTTTCCTTTTTTTAAAGGTGAATTCCATTGTATAAATGTACCATGTTTTGTTAGGGAAACAAAAATTTATGCCTGCATAGACATGTGAGTTATGTCAACATTTTACTATTTTGAATAATGCTGCTGCAATCAACATTGCAGTACAAATGTTTGAGGTCCTGTTTACAATTCTTTGTGTATTTACATAATAAAAAATATAATTGCTAGATATGATAATTCTATGTTTAATCTTTTCCTGTTTTCCTCGGTGGCTGCACCATTTTACATTTCTACCAGCATTGCACAGAGTTGCCATCTGATATGATTTGCAAACATTTTCTCAAATTCTGTGAGTTGCCTGTGCATTATATTGGTAATGTCTTATAATGCACAAATGTTTTTAATTTCAATGAAGTTTGGTTTATCTATTTTTTCTTTGGTTGCTTGGTGTCATATCAAAAAGATAATACTAGGTCCAATATCAACATCCAATAAGTCTCTTCCTTTGTGTCCTCATCTAAAGTTTTGTAGTTTTAGCTCTTACATTTGGGTCTCTGATCCATTTTGTGTTAATAATTTGCACATGGTATGAAGTCAGGTTACAACTTCATTCTCCTATATGTGCATATCGGTCCTGGCAACCCCATACCATTTAAAAAAATCAATTCATTAAAAAATTTATTTTAGTCAAAACCAGTTTGGCTCAATGGATAGAGAGTTGGCCTGCGGACTGAAGGGTCCTGGGTTCAGTTCCGGTTAAGGGCATGTATCTTGGCTGTGGGCACATCCCCAGTAGGGAGTGTGCAAGAGGCAGCTGATCCATGTTTCTCTCTCATTGATGTTTCTGACTTTCTATCCCTCACCCTTCCTCTCTAAAAAAATCAATAAAATATATTTTAAAAAACATTTTATTTTAGCCCTAGCCAGTTTGCCTTAGTGTATAGAGCATCGGCCTGTGGACTGATGGGTCCCGGGTTCGATTACGGTCCAGGGCACATGCTGGAGTGGCTGGCTCAGATCCCCAGTGTGGAGCATGCAGAAGGCAGCCGATCAATTATTCTTTCTCATCACTAATGTTTTTGTTTGTGTGTTTGTTTTTCTTCTTTTTCTTGTCACTGATGTTTTTATCTCCCTCTCACTTCTTCTCTGAAATAAATAAAAATATTTTTAAAAATTTGTTTTAAGAGCCGAGACCGGTTTGGCTCAATGGATAGAGCGTCGGACTGCGGACTGAAGGGTCCTGGGTTCGATTCCGGCAAGGGCATGTACCTGGGCTGCGGGCACATCCCCAGTGGGGGGCGTGCAGGGGACAGCTGATCTATGTTTCTCTCTCATCGAGGTTTCTGACTTTCTATCCCTCTCCCTTCTGCTCTGTAAAAAATCAATAAAACATTTTTCTAAAAATTTGTTTTAAGATCTTTGAGGAAATTGAAGCTCTTCTCTCTCAAACACAACTGGAGACTGGAGCTTTTAGGTTACAAAAATGTATTGTAAATAAACTGAGGTTTAAGAAACGCTTTTTAATACACCAAAGAATTCAACACAATCAAGAAGTCTACAACTGGAAGGCTGAGGAGTGTTGGGGAGGGAGGGAAATAGATCAACCAAAGGATTTTTATGCACGCAGATAAGCACACCAATGAACACAAGACACTGGGGGGGGGGGGGGGGAGGATGAGTGCATGCGACAGAGGGTAGGGGAGGCTGGGGGAAGGTCAATGGGCGGGGGGAAGGAGATTTTTGTACTGACATATGTGATACTTTAAACAATAAAAAAGAGTCTAATATAGGGGTTTTAAAGTTGCCCTTGGAGCGCAGTGGAGGGTGAGAAAACCTGGGATGGGGTGAACGCCTGCACCTGAGGCAGGAGCCTGTGGAGCAAGTGCTGTTCCAAAGAACAGCATCCCCTTTGCTTTTTGGACTGAGACACAAATGCAGTGGAGAAAGCATAGACTCTTTATAGTAAACTAAAGGCCCGTTGCAGGAAGATTCCTGCCATAGGGCTTCCTGCGGTGGTCTCTGCTGCCCCACCTGCTTCCCTCCCTTCTCCGAAGCCTCGCCTGCTTCCCTCCCTTCTCCGCAGCCTCGCCTGCTTCCCTCCCTTCTCCGCAGCCCTGCCTGCTTCCCTCCCTTCTCCGAAGCCCCGCCTGCTTCCTTCACTTCTCCACTGCCCCGCTTGCTTGCTTCTCCACAGCTTCCATCCCTTCTGCAGCACTTGGCTTCCTTCTACGGTGTCTTCAGTCTTTGCTCTTGGGTATGCAGATCAACTGCCATCTTGTTTGGGTTAATTCGCTCCTGATTGGCTGATGGGCATAGTGGAGGTATGGTCAATTTGCATGTTTCTCTTTTATTCAATAGGATGGGCCCCAAATCTAAATTTTTATTGATGTTTTAGAGTGAGAGAAAGGGAGAAGGATGGAGAGATAGAAACATCAAGGGAAGAACATTAGTAGGCTGCCTCCTGCACACCCCCTACTGGGGATCGAGTCACACCTCGGGCGTGTGCCCTGACCAGGAATCTTCTGTTTCCTGGGTCCATACTCAACCACCGAGCCATACCGGCCAGGCCCAAATCTAAAACTTGACCAAGAATCATATAATGCCAGAGAAATTCCGGAGAAGACCGTTTAAGCAAAAACTGGTAACATTTTCACAAAATTTGTCAAATTATGTATTACAGAAAGACATCATTTTGTTCTCATCTCTACTCTTCTGTGCCAGTTTCTTTGTTAGGTAACTCAGATGAGTGCTATTTATTCAAATGGCCACATTTTATGTAAGTGGCCAGTCCTCAGCTCTGTCTTTAATAAAATACAGCTGGCAGATTTCCCAATTTAAAAAAAAAATGCAGTCTCTCTGAGAAAGTTTATTCTTGTGTGCATCTGTCTAGATTTCTTTTGCTTGCTAGAAAAACAAGATATAATTCTCTACCCCATCTCTGGCAGTTTTAAACCACAGGGAAATGAACAAATCTAGTGCGGTGGTCTTTAAGACCCTGAGGCCACTTAACACTTCTCCCCCAAATAACAGCCTCTCCCATTTGTTTTAAGCCAATGAGCCAAGACTTACCTTATAAAGCGCTCTCCAGACAGCTGTCCAGTTGTTTCTGTGGGGTGGAGTCCAGACACAGGCATGGGTTCAAGTACCAAACATACCCCTGACCACCTAGATAAAGGGAACAACAGATAGCACCTGCTCCTGGGGCTGGTGGAGAAGAAAGGAGAATTCACTGAAGTGCTTGCCTAGAGCCTGTCCTGTGTAGGCAATCAGTTCAGACTAGTTACTGCATTATTTTTGTAGATACATGTTTGTTATTTTAGAGAGGAAGGGAGGAGAGAGAGGTAGAAACATCAATGGTGAGAGAGAATCATTGATCAGCTGCCTCCTGCACCCGTTACTGGGGATGGAGCTCGCAGCTGGGACATGTGTCCTGACCGGCAATTGAACTGTGATCTCCTGGTTTATAGGTCGACATCAACCACTGAGCAACACCGGCCGGGCCATTGATGCATTATTTTTAACCAGAGGTAACATTTTATGTAAAGGGCTAACTGGTGCTTAGAAAGAATTTAGGTGTTAAGAAACCCTTTGTTACGTTTCTGTGTATCTAAAGAAAAATTGTCCAAACTCCTCTCTTGGTGAGAATGGGGGTAACCCCCCTCAATCATCCCCCTGAGGAGACTGCAGACACCCTGGGACTCATGGGGCCAGGAACACTACACCATCAGCATCCCAGAAAACCTCAAGCCTCGAATGAAAGGCCAAGTCCAGGTAAGCCTAGCTAAAAGGGACCTTATGTTTGTAATCAATCTTCTTAAGAGGAACTCTGTGAGATATGGAAAGGAAAAAAAATCACTTAGTAGGACTGCATTAGACTTTGGAGTCCTACCAGCACCCTTTCTACCTGCCTTCACAACATACCCTGTTTCCCCCAAAATAAGACAGTGTCTTATACTAATTTTTGCTCCCAAAGATGCGCTAGATCTTATTTTCAGGGGGATGCCTTATATTATAGTGAGTATGTCTTATTTTCGGGGGATGTCTTACTTTTGGGGAAACAGGGTAGTAAGGAGGACACCTGTTGACTCATTATGTATTTCTATTTACTCGTAGAGTTTTAGTCATTGTCATTCTTACCTTACAGCTGCCTCCCATTTCTCCCTATCACAGCCATAGAATAGTGATGAAAACTGGGCGACAGAACAGTACCTAAAAAACCCCTTTTTATTATTAAAATGTGAACAAAAAACACTCTCCCCATCCCCAAGCCTCAGGTGTGGATTAGCCCAGCTTCCTGGACCTGGCAAGGAGGAAGTGCCCAGCACCAAGACCCCAGGGGGATTAGACACCCAGGTAGAGGCAGCTGCTGAGGTCTGTGTCCCAGGGTGAGTGGCAGGCCAGCTACATAAGGGGCAACTTTAATAAAATCTCTGTCAAATCTGAGACCCTTCTATCCACACAGAGCTTCCCGGGATGATGTAGAAAATATCACAAACATCACTATATACTGCTGCCCCGAGAGCGCCCCTCGCCCCCATCGTGTATACTATGCAGTACTTTCTAGTGCAGATAAGCCTGCTGGGAATCTCATAAAAATACAACTTCTGAGTCAGCGGGTGTGAGCTGGGGCCTGAGACCGTGCATGTTCATTCCCAGGCTGTCAAGGTGCCGACTGCACTTTGAGTGGCAGGAGCTTCTCCTAACAGGGCACTCCTTCCTCAGGGGTCCTTCTCTGCTTCCTTGTCATTGCAGCTGTTCGCCGGGAAGACCTGGCAGGCAGTCCTGAGATGTGACACAGACAGGAAGCTCACTGCCACAGTGGGGTTACCCTCACCTATGTGGTCCTCAAGATGGCCAAGCAGGCCCTCGGTTCTTAGCTCTGCACTGGGAGCTGCATCCCGAGGGTGTGCAGCGCCCCCAGCCAGCTGAGCTCCGGGTGCAGAACCCCGCTAGCCCGGCTTGAGCACTAGAGTTCCTCCAAGCACAAACTCAGCAGTTTCTGCGTCCTCTATTTTTGTTAGTCTTTTTAGCTTCTTCTAGAATTTGGAAGTTAGAGTGATGGGGATGTCGGTAGTGCCAGGAAGAACTGAGCTGTGCTTTCAAAGTGATGCTGTGTTTTCATGCTTAGCCTCTCCTTGTTCAGATGAACAAACACATCTTCTCATAAGGTGTCTCCTGTCCTCTTTAAAAAAATTTTTTTTTATTGAGTTTTTACAGAGCAGAAGGGAGAGGAACAAAGAGCCAGAAACATCGATGAGAGAGAAACATCAATCAGTTGCCTCCTGCACACCCCCCACTGGGGATGTGCCCGCAACCAAGGCACATACCCTGACCGGAATCGAACCCGGGACCCTTGAGTCCGCAGGCCGACACTCTATCCACTGAGCCACACCAGTTAGGGCTCCTGTCCTCTTTTTGTTCCTCTCTGTTCTCCTCAGCTCAATGAGACCTTGGCCCTGAGTCATTCACCTTTGCCTATTACAGCAGCGTTCGCTGACATGACAGATAAGAACTTTTTAAGACTTTAGATGAGAGTGGAGGTTGCAATTCTTTCCCGCTCCCGTGACCCCTTGTGGGCAGGTCAAATTATGTGCCATTTGATGGACTGACTTTAAAAGATATGTGAAGTTTTCGTTTATTACCTTCAAAATTTTTCCCAGAAAAAATTTCTTTTGTCAATAAGAGAACTTTGTTTGGAGGTGGTTTTGGAGAGACACACAGAATATTTCTAATTTGAATGCAATTAAATCTATTTTCAAGGAAAATTCTTTTGCTTTGGAATTTAATTCTGTTATGTGTGAGTGGCTATAGTTTTGGTTTATTTAGAGCGTAGTGAACCTTAGACTGCAGCTTCCCCAAGCCCAGTAGTAGGCAAACTGCGGCTCACGCATGAGCCATATGCGGCTCTTTGGCCCCTTGAGTGTGGCTCTTCCACAAAATATCACGGCCTGGGCGAGTCTATTTTGAAGAAGTGGCATTAGAAGAAGTTTAAGTTTAAAAATGTGGCTCTCAAAAGAAATTTCAATCGTTGTACTGTTGATATTTGGTGTCTAGGTGCTGGATTTGGAGGTTACAGGTTCTTGTAGTTATGACTTCTGGAATGGAGTCCCTTCACTTCTGGATTCTCCTCCTCTACCCCGAAACACACCTACTATCCGTTTTTGGCCAGTGTCACATCCTTGCCCACTCCAAGGCTAAACAAATATCCCCTTTTACTTGGTTTCTCAAGAAGGCACTGGTCCTCTTACTCTCCAAATTATGTGTGCTGCACCTGCCGGTCCCCATCCTTCCTCTCTGATCCCCATATTCTTTGTTCTTTGAGGTGTCTAAAGCCATCACTGCCTGAATCCCTCCTAAGGAAACAAGCCTTCTGTGGTGTGCACAGTGAGTTAACTGACAAGTGTATTTAATATAGCAGATGAGCACATGTATCTTTGGCTAAGGGACAGTCTTCCAGTAGGTGGAGAGTAATCTAGCAGGAGACTAATTAGTCACGACTCTCTTTGTTGTGGCAGTAGAAGCATAACTCTGGCTTAAGAGAAATAATAATAATAATAATAATTGATTTATAGAACTTTAAAATCAGGGTTGGCCATGGCCACAGGCTTGATTGGTTCTTGTGGTTTAAACTCAGTTTTATCTGCTATCATTCTCCCTCTCATCTTACCTTCCATTTGCAATGACTTCATTCTTCTGGGCCACTCCGGGTGCCAGGGGACATGGCCACCAGCAGTTCTAGGATAACAGTTAATAATTTGTGACCTTAGAGATTTGTCTCCCAGCATTTCCTAGTCTAAAAACATTGGGAGTTTCCTAGTCACTTAAGCAAAGAACCTTATTTTGGCACAGTTTCTCTTCCAGGGTTACGTTAGGAAAGTGTAACACCTTACCCCTCGCGTGCCCCCCGCCCCCCAGTCCTCACCCGAGAATACTGTCCCATCAACTTTAGAGAGAGAGGAAGGGAGGGAAAGAGGCAGAGAGTGAAAAACATGGATATGAGAGAGACAGATCGATTGGTTGCCTCCCGAACAGGCCCACGACCAGGACCAGGGCTGAGGATCTACCAGCAACTGAGGAATGTGCCTTTGACCTTCAGTATGAGGGCCTATGCTCTATCCACTGAGCCAAACCAGCCAGGGCTAGAGCTACTTCTTGAAAACAGTAACGAAGGTTCCACTAGCTGCCTTCTCACGAGAGCGGGCGCGTTCAGGGAGGTATGGCCGTAGACGCTGGCTTCTTAGAAAGTTGTTCAATGTCATGATCACAAACAGAATTTGATGCTCGAGTCATTTTTGTTCACTCAGACAGCCAAATTACCATGAAAAAGGACTATATAATTACAGCTGATATTTTTAACTATTTTAATAATTTGCATCCCAAGTTCTAAGGCCTACATATTAAATACAGCTTTGTTTAATGAAATGTATAGTTTTATTACACAGTATAATAAAAGTTACTGGTATGATCCTGAGATTAATATTCCAATTTGGTTCTGGTTGTCTAGTCAGCATCAGAGCTGTATACCTCCACTGTGCTTCTACAGGATGTTCAGGATGTCCCATGAATAATAGAGTTCTAGCCGGCCGGTGTGGCTCAATGGTTGAGCATCAACCTATGAACCAGAAAGTCACAGTATGATTCCCAGTCAGGGCACGTGTCCGGTCTGCGCACTCATTCCCCCGCACGGGGCGAGTCAATGGATGATTCTCTCTCATCATCGATGTTTCTATCTCTCTCTCCCTTTCCCTTCCTCTTTCTGAAATCAATAAAAACATTTTTCAAAAGGGTTCCAGGCAAAGACCTTGTATGTACATATGCATAACCCATGGACACAAACAGTGAGGTGGTGAGGGCCTGGGGCAGGGGAAGCTGAAAGGGGTTGATGGGAGAATAAAGGGGACATATGTAATCCTTTCAATAATAAAGATTTTTTAAAAAGTGTATCAGGGTCAGGCCCTGGCTGGGTAGCTCAGTTGGTTAGAGCTTCTGCTTAATATGCCAGGATTGCAGTCAGGGTACATACAAGAAGCAACCAATGAATGAATGAATAAGTGGAATAACAAATCAATGTTTTTCTCTCCCTTTCTCTGTGCCTTCCTCTATCTCTAAAATCAATACATTTTTAATATATTTTTATTGATTTTTTTACAGAGAGGAAGGGAGAGGGATAGAAAGTCAGAAACATCCATCAGCTGCCTCTTGCACACCCCCTCCTGGGGATGGGCACTCAGCCAAGGTACATGCCCTTGAATGGAATCGAACCCGGGACCCTTCAATCCACAGTCTGACGCTCTATCCACTGAGCCAAACCGGTTCCAGCAATACATTTTTTTTAATTTAAAAAATAAATGAATTAAAGGGTCCCAGGGTCAGTGTACTTGGAAACTACTGGATTAAATGAGTCTTATTACCGTAGAACGGCCACGGCGACACACAATCACACGCTGGAGGGCAGAGGTGGCGGCATGCAGAGACCTGCCTGACCACGGAGCGCCTCCTCTGGAGCAGCGCCCAGCACCAGTGCTCCACAGGCCACCCAAGCGAATGCTGATGGTCTCATTATTTGCTTTTTAAACTCAAATAATATCAGATTTAAGGGCAAGGATCAAAACTCACTGACCCGCTGTATAAGCAGGTGTTTGCTTGAAGGTGACTTTTCATTTCAGGTGAAAATACCACCATGTCAGCACTGGCAGGGACCACAGATAATAAGATCTGAGACTGTAAGATGAATTGTATAATACACCACCCGAGGATTCTAATACCATAATCTTTCGAACTAGTATCTAGGCCCTTTGGCAATCTGGTCTCTGACCCTGCTTAAGTAACGAGGCCGTTTTCCAGTTTAAGCTGTCTGCCCGGCCTACTGCATTCCCGGCATTGTTCGTTTCCACACAAGACTGGCTTTACCAGTTTCCTTTACCGACTCCAAGGCAATGGTGGCACCAGCCATACCCTGTGACTCTACCTGCTGACCATGAGTCAACTGAAACTACCCATTCACCTTATCTCACAACCCCACCTGCTGAGACCACGGGCCAGTAGACCCTGCAGAGTCCAGCTGCCCCACCAATCAGAAAATGGATGATGTAAGTTTATGGTCTTGTTTCCCTAGCAACCCACCCTTTGATTCTTGTTTTTAAAACCCTTGCCTATGAGTGTCTCTGGTTCATGCTGAAGGCTATGTTCTCTGATGTGCAAACCATATCAGAATCAAACTCTCTTAATTCCTGTGACTTTCAAGTCCTGAGGAACTTGAAGAAATATATGTAGTTGGACATCCTGCCAGGATGTTCTAATGAGGGCTGGGCATATGCCCTTGAAAAAGACTCCCAGTTGGTTCTGAAATGCAGCCTTGGATCCAGAAATCCAATGACCAGTATTAGGACATTAATCAAGAGTTTTCATTCTTAAAATCTTACTTACTGTGTTTTGTTTTGTTTTTTCATTCAACAAATATTAACCATTGACTTCTCTGTTCCAGGCTCTATGCCTGGCAATGGCTTGACTCCATGCTAAAATCAAACAAGGAAAGTTGTTATTGTTTCAACTTTAGTCTGTCTTCTGTTGGTGGAAGAGAAGAGAGACTATTCACCTTCATCTAGAAAGACCATTTAAAAAAAAAAGACTTATATATGTATTTTTTTATTTCAGAGAGGAAGGGAGAGAGATAGAAACATTAATGATGAGAATCACTGATTGGCAGCCTTCTGCATGCCCCCTACTGGGGATCAAGTCCACAACCCAGCATGTGTCCTTGACCAGAATTGAACACGGGATCCTTCAGTCCACAGGCCAATGCTCTACCCACTGAGCAAAACCATCCAGGGCTGGAAAGACTATTTAGAATCTTAAAAGAACTACTCTTAAACAGATTTCTAGCAGATGTTTCATATATTCTATTGGAGTTCTTGAACAACAGCATCCAAAAAGGCAATTCCATAATAAAAGAGATACTTGTGAGATTGTGGTTTATAATAACACTAGTGGCCCGGTGCACAAAATTTGTGCGGGGGGGAGGGGAGAAGGGAGGGTGTCCCTCAGCCCAGCCTGCACCTTTTTCAATCTGGGAGCCCTCAGGAGATAACAGGCAGTTGGACATCCCTCTCACAATCCAGAACTGCTGGCTCCTAACTGCTTACCTGCCTGCCTGATTGCCCCTAACTTCTGCCTGCCAGCCTGATAGTCTCTAACTGCTCCCCTACTGGCTTGATTGTCCCTAACCACCCTACATCCAGGACCCAGATTCCTTCCTCCAGCCGACCACAGGCACCTGGGTTCTGGGCTTCTCACCCTCTGGTCAGCTATAGGTACCCAGGCTGGCTGCAGCTTCAGGGGATGGTGGACAGGTGGCTTCGCCTGAGCTGCAACTGCAAGTGCTGGTGCCCTGGACCAAGAGGTGAGTGGCTTCTCTGTCTACCAGGCTGTAGCCAGCCTCAGGTGCTGGCACCCGGACCGCAGGTGGGCAGCTTTTCCGTCTTCCCTGGGATGCAGTGTGGGTGACTTCTGCTGGCTGCAGCCTGGGATCACAGGGCAGGTGGCTTCTTCGTCTTCTGGGCTGCAGCCAGCCTCAGGCGCTGGGGCCAGGTTTCTCCATCTCGCCCAGGACATAGGGCAGGCAAACATAAGGTGGGTGGCTTCTCCAGCTGGCTATAGCCTGAGATCCCAGGGCAGGCGGCTTCTTTGTCTCCTCGGCTGCAGCCAGCCTTAGGCACTGGGGCCTGGTTTCTCTGCCTCCCCCAGGATGTGAGGCTTCTGCTGCTGGCTGTGGCCTGGGATCACGGGGCAGGCAGCTTCAGCCAGCCTCAGGTGCTGGGGCCTGGTTTCTCCGTCTCTCCCAGGATGTGGGTCAGGCAGACATGATGCTTCTGCTATTGTCTGCGGCCTGGGATCAAGGGACAGGCAGCTTCTTCATCTGGGCTGCAGCCAGCTTTAGGCGCTGGGTTCCGGTTTCTCTGTCTCCCCCAGGACATGGAGTGGGCAGCCTCTTCGGCCTGCTGCAGCCTGAGATTATGGGACAGGCAGCTTCTTGGTCACCCTGGCTGCAGCCAGCCTCAGGTGCTGGCCCTTGACTTCTCCAATTCCCACAGGCCCAGAGTGGCTAGGGGCTGCCGCCATCTTTTCAGGTTAATTTGCATACTCACTCTAATTGGCTGTTGGGCATAGTGGAGTGATGGTAATTTGCATGTTACCCTTTTATTAGTGTAGAGGTATATTTGGTCTACACGCACACACACACACACACACACACACACACACATACACCCCTTTCTGGCAGAGTTCCTAAAGCACTTGGACAAAGATGTCTCTTATTATGTTAATGAGATGACTTATAGACCACCAACCTGAATTACAAATAACTAATCTGAATAGAAAGATGCTTAAATTACTATAGAGCCTACCCTGAATCCAACACAAAACACCCTGGCCTGGATAGAAACAGCAAAACTCAGGCAGTTGTCTCTATCTGAAAAACTCCAAACTAAGCTCTGGAGCAACAGAAAATCTTGTTAAATACCAGGAGTGCCATTTGGATATGTACTCTGATTTTTTAAATAGAAAGAACAGCCAAATTAAACTGCCTCATCAGTATCAGCCAAGAGAGTCCAGACCTGTGGAGGAGGAACCAAGATGGCGGCATAGGTAAACACCTATACTGCTGCCTCACACAACAATTTCAAAACTACAACTAAAAGACAAAACAGACATCATCCAGAATCACCAGAAAGCTGGCTGAGTGGAAATTTTACAAGTAGAAGGAAAGATAAAAGGACATGGAGACTCAGAGGAGGTGCGGAGGGCAAAGGTGCTGAGACGAGGAGACATTGCATAGTGGAAAGGGCAGGTGGCTGAATACCCGGCTGGTTTTCTCGAACAGGGAGGGAGACAAAGGCTCCCCACTGCGCTGAACCCCAGTTTCGGGCAAGTCTCGGGGAACCTAGACTCATACGGGGTGAAACTGGGATGTCAGGAGGAAGCACACTGAGACTCAGGAGCCGCAGAGGCGTGTGAGCTTGTGGAGAGGGCGTGCTGTTGAGTGCGTGGGTGGTTTTCTCATTCGGGAGGAAAACAAAACCTCTGGACTGCACTGTATCTCAGTTCCTGGTGAGAATTTGGGTATTCAGACTCATTTGGGGAGAAACTGGACTATCTGGCAGTGGGCAAAATTCAAGGGCAGCTTTCTCTCAGAGGTGTGTGCAGCCACTGCCGCGGGACTTGGAGACCCACGTGCCGCTTAGGGCGGGGGCGACGGGAAACCAAGGCTGCCAGCTCAGCCCTGAGACTCCACCTCATCCAAGCTGAGCACAGAAGCTCTCCCAGCATAGACACAGCTGATCCTCACAGCCAATTGGCCTGGAGGTCAACCCCTCCCAGTGATACCAACAACAATTAAGATTTAACTACAACAAGGCTGAGCACACAGCCCATAAAAGGGTGCACCAAGAGTGTCCACCTCAGGTAATTGGGGAGGCTGAGCCACTGTCCCCTAGAAGATACCTATCACACACAAAGCTACTCAACCAACTCAGGGAAGCAGCGAAAATGCAGAGATAAGTAAACAGATCACAATGGAGAGAAATAGAGGGAAAAAAATGACAACATAGAGTTCAAAACCATGGTTATAAGGTTTTTCAAGAATTTCCTAGAAAAGGCCAATAAATTTAACGAGACCCTCGAGGATATGATAAAGGACCAACTAGAAATTAAGCATACACTGACTGAAATAAAAAACATTATACAGAGACCTAACAGCAGACTAGAGGACAGCAAGAATCAAGTCAAAGATTTGAAATACAAAGAAGCAAAAACCACTCAGCTGGAAAAGCAAAAAGCAAAAAGAATCCAAAAACTTGAAGATAGTGTAAGGAGTCTCTGGGACAACCTCAACCATACCAACATCAATTATGGGGGTGCCAGAAGAAGAGAGAGAGCAAGATACTGAAAACCTACTTGAAGAAATAGTGACCGAAAACTTCCCCTACCTGGTGAAAGAAATAGACTTACAAATCCAGGAAGTGCACAGAACCCCAAACTATAGGAATCCAAAGAGGACCATACCAAGACACATCATAATTAAATGCCAAGAGCAAATGATAAAGAGAGAATATTAAAAGCAGCAGGAGAAAAATAGTTAGTTACCTACAAGGGAGCACCCATACGATTGTCAGCTGATTTCTCAACAGAAACTATGCAGGCCAGACGGGAATGGCAAAGCTATCATTCAGAATTGAAGGGCAGATAAAGAGCTTCACAGATAAGAAAAAGCTAAAGGAGTTCATCACCTCCAAACTAGCTTTATATGAAATAGTGAAAGGTATTCTTTAAGAAGAGGAAGAAGAAAAAGGTAAATAAAAAAATTATGAACAACAAATACATGTCTATCAACAAATAAATTTAAAAATCAAGTGAATTAAAAATCTGATGGACGAAATAAACTGGTGAATATAATAGAATCAGGGGCATGGAAAGGGAGTGGACTGACAATTCTTGGGGGTATAGGGTGTGGGAGGTACAGCAAGAAACTGGACAAAAATTATACACCTATGGATGAGGACAGTGGGGAGAGGTAAGGGCAGAGGGTGGGGTGGGTACCAGGTGGAGGGGAGCTATGGAGGGAAAAGAGGAACAATTGTAATAATCTGAACAATAAAGATTTATTAAATTTTAAAAAAGAGAACAAAGTCCAAGTGTTGTCCATCAACTATTACTGGGAAATGGCTTGGGTGACCAATGAAAGGGAACAATAACACAGGTTGTGAAAATAATAGGGCAAGATGTACAACAAACTAAGGAAGAGAAATCAACTTTTCAGGAAATGCTATATCATTTACATGCCCCATTACTAACAGTTGCCTACTATAGAATTTTAAGGTTACATGCCATACATTACTACATAGAGAACATAATTATATGTAATCATCATTGATATGCATACATGTGCATGTGCGTGTTGAACCCTTGGAATTATTAACATTTAAGGGACCAGCAAAGAGGAATCAATAGAAAAGAGTGGGATAGAAACTAGAAAAGATGGAAGTCCAGAAAAAGTTTCAAAAAAGGAATACTCAACAGGGCCCAAAGCAGCAGCGCAGAGAGAAGGACTAAGGAAAGTGCCCAATAAATTTGGTAACCAGAGTCTGTGGTGACCTTGAAAAGAACAATTTCAGTAGATTGTTAAAGGCAAACGCTGGTTTACAGTAGGTTAAGTACAGTAGGCTAAGAAAAGGGAAGTATGGAAAACATTCCATCCATTCATTTATTCTAATGCACACTGAGTGGCTACTGGGTATACCCCGACAGTCGGTTCCAAAGGGAAAAACAGAAAGAGAACAAACTGAGGCTTTAAAATTTTTCCCAGATACTTAGAGCTCTATTGGCCTACAAATCATTCCAGGTCTGATTCACTCCTGTGTGCTTTACGTATATAATATCACACAAGCTGCTGAAAACTATAAACAGGAGGTGAGTAAAGTGATATTTAGTACAGTACAAGCCTTAGGTAAAATATCTTCATGTGATACAAGCAATTTGCCCACTAGGGATAATTTCTCCTTCGCTCATGATCACCCATTCCCTGCAGTGGCAGCTTGTGGCCCTGAGGTCATTTGGACATTTGTGCAGGATCAAATGGGAGCTTCTCAAAATGGAAGTCCCTCCACTTTGCATACAGCCTCTGCTCTCCGGTTGCAATATCCTCCACCACAAAACTTTCAATTTTTATGATTGGGATCTCAAATGTCTTATACTTCACAAGGATGCCCCAGTCATGGCTGCAGTTCTGTCTGGCACAGAATACCTTTGCTTTCTTCTCAAAAACCCCCACACTCTTTGGTCTGGGGTGTGGTTTGGTCACGAAGCACTCCTTGAAAGCATCTCCAACCACAGTGTAATGGCATTCCTATAGATGAAGGGATCAAACATTAAAAAAAAAAAGAACAAAAAAGAACATTAGAACCAGTTCACAACTGTGATTTAAAAAGAAAACTCCAGCCAGGCTCAGCAGCTGAGCATCGACCTATGAACCAGGAGGTCACAGGGTTCGATTCCTGGTCAGGGCACAAGCCTGGGTTTCGGGCTTGCTCTTCAGTAGAGGACGTGCAGGAGGCAGCTGATCAATGATTCTCTCTCATCATTGACGTATCTATCTCTCTCCCTTTCTGAAATCAACAAAAATATATTAAGAAAAAAAAAGAGAACTCCACAATAATCTGTGATGAAGAGCAGGTGGGATCCCACTTATTTCACAGGCAGGGAAAGAAGAAGGTATGGACTCACCTGAAGGCCAATCCATGCAGCCTGACTCCCAATCGCTGGGTGGAAGTCAGGGTTGGGGTGGAGGAGCAAGTGAGCTGATGAAGGGACATCTCATGAAGAGAAGGACTGAGAAGTTTCCAGGCAACCTAACTTCTTAAGTAGATATCTTTATTAATTCAGAAACTAAAGGGGTATTTGTTGCAAATCCATGGAGCCTGAGATCATCAGTGGCCTGACAGGCATAAGCCAAAAGACACAGGGAAAAACAACAAAGGGTCAGTGTGGATCTGAACAGGGCCAGGGATTAATGTGTCCTCAGCCAACTTTAGAGCTAACCTTAAAAAAGCCACACAGCACAGCACGTGGAGATCCACAGAAAAATGTACAGTCTAAAAGGGCCATTTCCAATAGAAAATCACCCAGCTGAAAGGGTCTTAAAGGAGACTCAGAATGATCTGGGAACTTGCCAGTATCACTCCTAATATGCTTCCTGCTCAAACAGCTGGATTAGAGACTTCAATTTTCTGAAGACCAAACAGAACCCTAAAGTCATCATCATTCATCATCTAATCCCAGACACCACCTAATCCTGGATCGGCAACAGTGAGTTACCTCCAATGTCTGCCTTTGGAGACTTTTCTAACCTTTTATCTAAAAGTTTGTTAACTTGCAGACACTGCGTTTTAAAAATAAGGAGACATCCTATATAATAAAAGCCTAATATGCAAATTGACCAAATGGCAGAACAACCAATGGAACGACTGGTCTCTATATCATGCACTGACCACCAGGGGGCAGACGCTCAATGCAGGAGGTGCCCCCAGCCCTCAGGCCCCAGGCCAGCCAAGGTGGGTGCCAGCAGGGGCCCCCTGACCACCCTGCTGATCACCCCACACATTGGCCCTGATCACTGGCCAGGCCTAGGGACCCTAACTGTGCACAAATTTTGTGCACAGGGCCTCTAGTTTTGTTTATAAAAGTGAACCATATCCCAAAATAAAAGTTTGAAAAACATAAAATAGTACAAAGAGAGAAAAATATCATGGAATCTTGCTAAATATTAATACACATTAGTGTATTTCTTATAGTCTTTTTTCTGTAGTTTTTCTTTTTCCTTTGTTGACAGTGATAGCAGTTAACTATTATTTCACACGTCTATAATTATAGCATATTTATAATTTTGTATCCTGATTACTCTCCCACTTTACCTTTAGTTTATAAGGAGTTTTTCATTATACTATATAAACTTCATAATCACTTTGTTTAATAAACTTGACTTTGGAATAATTTTAGATTAACAGATAAGTTACAAAGGTAGTCCAGAGAATTCCTGAATTCACCTTTCCTGAATGCTAACATCTTACATAACAGAGTAATAGCACATTACTGTTAACTAAACTATAGATTTTATCTCTTTTCCTAGTAAAACCCTTTATCTGTTCTAAGATCTAATCCAGGGAACCACACTGAATTTAACATAGCCATATTTCTAATGGCTACATAATATTTAATTGACTGTGCAGCAATTTTTAAAATGATTTCTTTATTGTTGAATTAAGGTTGTTGTTGTTTTTAACTTTTGTAAAATATATGGCCCATGACATTGGTTATAAGGAAAGTACTGTATTCTTATAAATATCTCACCAGTAATGAGTAAGTTTTAATTAGTGCTAAAAAATGACCCAGGGTTCTCTGGAAAAGGCTGCTCACCTCTATCACTCTTATATCCGCTGTATGACAAGCAAAGGCTTTGCACTTTCTGCAGAGCAGTTTTTTATTTTTCTTATCAAGTACAGGTTCTGCTTTTCCTTGACTATCCCTGATGAATTTTTCATGAATCTGGATCTGGTCAATCTACATGGGAAAAAAGAAAAACCTCATAAATGTAATTAAAGTATAACTATATATATATATATTTTTTTATATAGATATATAGATATATAGATATAGATACATACCTATCTATATCTATATCTATATATCTAAATATCTATATCTATATATATCTATATATATATCTATATCTATATCTATATCTATATCTATATATATATATATTTCATTCTGCATACACTCCCATGAACATGCTGCTCCTGGTGACTTTGAAAAAAAACCCCATAGGTATTTTATTGGTTTTCCTCTTTGTTAGTCAATGTTTAACTGTGGCCTCCAATTAGTCTTTTAATTTCCTCATCAAAGTTGTCCACAGAACACTAAAGATGTCCATAAAATGGTCATATGAACCATGCTTTCTACTTTAGTAGCAGGTAAAACTTAAAAATGTCCTTCATAAATAGACATGATATGCATAGGCTGTTTGAGACATATTTACACCCACTTCCAAGGCATAAATCCAAATGAATGAAACAGCAGGCAGAAGAGCCCTCACCATCCAAATTGGTTTTTGTCTTTCTCCTCTTCCAACCACAGAGAACACTGTCAAATTACAGTAAAGTTAAATGTATGTATAATATGACTGCATTATATTTCAAAATTTAGGCCTTGGCTAAGTACAACTTACGTTTATTATTTTTTTAAAAAATATTTTTTTATCGGTTTCAAAGAGGAAGGGAGATATAGAAACATTGATAATGAGAGATAATCACTAATCAGCTGCCTCCTATATGCCCCCTACTGAGGATCAAGCATGCAACCTGGGCATATGTCCATGGTTGGAATTGAACTGGGATCCTTCAGTCCGCAGGCTAATGCTCTATGCACTGAGCCAAAATGGCTAGGGCTATGTTTATTTAAAACAAACATAAGGAGCCCAGCTGGCATGGTCAGTGGTTAAGCTTCGACCTAGAACCAGGAGCTCACAGTTCAATTTTCAGTCAGGGCACATGCCCAGGTTGCAGGCTTGATCCCCAGTGTGGAGCGTGCAGAAGGCAGCCGATCAGTGATTCTCTCTCATCACTGATGCTTCTATCTCTCTCCCTCACCCTTCCTTTCTGAAATCAATAAAAATATTTAATAAATAAATAAATAAATAAATAAATAAATAAAATAAACATAAGGAGATTCTACAGGGTGAAGAGAGGAAGGCAGGCTAGCTAGGAACCTTGGGACCCCATGGCAGTAAGTTCCCTGTTTGTTTTTCATCTCATATATCCTAGATTGGAGCTGAAGAAACTGGCAACCAGAAATACCTACGGGCACAGATAAAAAAAGTTTCAGCAGCCAGACCAGCATGGCTTAATGGTTGACCTATATACCAGGAGGTCACAGTTCAATTCCAGGTCAGGGCACATGCCCGGGTTGTGGGCTCAATCCCCAGTGGAGGTGTGCAGGAGGCAGCCGATCAAAAGTCTTTCTCATTATTGGTGTTTCTGCCTCTCTCTCCCTCTCTCAAATCAATAAAAAAAAAAATCTATATATATATATTTTAAGTCTCAACAAAAGCCTTTCTCTCAAGCCAAAAGGCCAGGAAAGGGGCAGCCTAGAAAACTGAAGTGGAGGAACCAAGATGGCAGCACAAGTTAACACGCATATTGCTGCCCCGTACAATAATTTCAAAACTACAGCTAAAAAACAAAACAGACATCATTCAGAACCACCAGAGGGCTGGCTGAGGGGACATTCCACAAATAGAAGAAAAGATAAAAGGACACCATGACTCAGAGGAGCTGTGGAGGACAGAGTTGCGGATACACGCAGAGTCAGAGGTTCAGAGCTGCAGGCGAGCGGAAAGGGCGGGCGGCTGCAAACTCGGCTGGTTTTCTCGAACTGGGAGGGAGACAAAGGCGTCCCACTGCACTGAGTCCCGGTTCTGGGTGAGACTTGGGGAACCCAGACTCATATGGGGTGAAACTGGACAGTAAGGAGGAAGCACATTGAAACTCTGGAGCTGCAGAGGCGCATGAGCAATCAGAGAGGGCTCGAGCTGGCTCTATTGTTCGGGAGGAAAAAAAAACCACAAACAAACTGCAGGACTGCTTTGTTTTCCCGTTTCGGGTGAGTCTTTGGGTGTCCAACTAATTTGTGGAGAAACTAGACTGTCCGGCAGTGGGCAGAGCTCCGGGCAGCTTTCTCCCAGAGGTGTGTGCAGCCGTTGCCACAGGGCATGGAGACCCAGGAGCCATTTAGGGCGGGGCTGATGGGAAACCAAGGCTGCCTGCCCCACCCGTAGACTCTGCCAGTTCCAAGCTGAGCACAGAGGTTCTCTCAGTGTAGACACAGCTGATCCTCACAGCCAATTGGCCTGGAGATCAACCCCTTCCAGCGATACCAACAACAATCTAGGTTTAACTACAACAAGACTGTGCAGTCCATAAAGGGTACACCAAGAGTATCCACCTCAGGTAATTGGGGAGGCTGAGCCACTGTTCCCTATAGGACACCTACCACACAAACCTACTCAACCAACTCAGGGAAGCAGCCAAAATGCGAAGACAAGGTAACAGATCACATGTGAAAGAAATGGAGGGAAAAAAACGACTGGACATAGAGTTCAAAACCACAGTTATAAGGTTTTTCAAGAGGCTCCTAGAAAGGGCCAATAAAGTTAATGAGACCCTTGAGGATATGAGCGAGACCCTCGAGGATATGAATGAGACCCTCGAGGATATGAGTGAGACTATGAAGGATATGAAAAAGAACCAACTAGAAATTAAGCATATACTGATTGAAATAAAAAATGTTATACAGAGACCTAACAGCAGACTAGAGGACTGCAAGAATCAAGTCAAACATTTGAAATACAAAGAAGCAAAAATCACTCAGCTGGAAAAGCAAAAAGGAAAAAGAATCCAAAAAATTGAAGATAATGTAAAGAGCCTCTGGGACAACCTCAAGCATACCAACATCCGAATTATAGGGGTGCCAGAAAAAGAGAGAGAGAGAGAGCAAGATACTGAAAACCTATTTGAAGAAATAGTGACCGAAAACTTCCTCCACCTGGTGAAAGAAAGAAATAAGTCCAGGAAGTGCACAGAACCCCAAACAAAAGGAATCCAAAGAGGACCACACCAAGACACATCATAATTAAAATGCCAAGAGAAAAAGATAAAGAGAGAATGTTAAAAGCAGCAAGAGAAAAACAGTTACCTACAAGGGAGCACCCATACGATTATCAGTGGATTTCTCAGTAGAAACTATGCAGGCCAGACGGGAGTGGCAAGAAATATTCAAAGTGATGAATAGCAAGAATCTATAACCAAGATTACTCTACCTTCAAGCAAAGCTATCATTCAGACTTGAAGGTCAGATAAAATGCTTCGCAGATAAGAAAAAGCTAAAGTTCATCAACACCAAACCAATATTATATTAAAGGTATTCTTTAAGAAGAGGAGGAAGGTCAAAACCGGTTTGGCTTAATGGATAGAGTGTTGGCCTATAGACTGAAAGGTTCCAGGTTCGATTCCGGTCAAGGGCATGTACCTTGGTTGTGGGCACATCCCCAGTAGGAGCGGTGCAGGAGGCAGCTGATCGATATTTCTCTCTCATCGATGTTTCTAACTCTCTATCCCTCTCCCTTCCTCTCTGTAAAAAAAAAAAAATCAATAAAATATATTTAAATATATGTATATATTTTTTTTTAAAAAAAAGAAGAGGAAGAAGAAAAAGTTAAAGATAAAAATTATGAACAACAAATACACATCTATCAACAGGTGAATCTAAAAATCAAGTAACTTAAAAATCTGATGAACAGAATAAACTGGTGAATGTAATAGAATCAGGGGCATAGAAAGGGAGTGGACTAACAATTCTTGGGGGGAAAGGGGTGTTGGGGGGTGTGGGAAGAGACTGGATAAAAAGTGTACACCTATGGATGAGGACAGTGCAGGGGAGGTAAGGGCAGAGGATGGGATGGGTACCGGGAGGAGGGGAGCTATGGGGAGGGAGGGGGGAAAGCAACATTGTAATAATCTGAACAATAAAGATTTATTAAATTATATATATATATAAAAGAAGACAGAGAACTTATAGCCAAGAAATATTCTACTCCAGCCAAATACCAAAGAATTAAACAAAATAAATAAAAACTGTGACCCAATTTCCACCCACGCCAGCAAAGGCTGAGTGGAGAACCTAGATTTCCACTTTATGGGACTGTAATGAAATGCCCCAACCCACTCCCCTGGTGGTGTCAGAGAAGGCCAAGTAGGGAGCTAGGACTTTATCCCTGCTTAATAGTAGCCGCCCCTCCACCTTACCAATGGTGTCACGAGACCATGTGGGGAGACAGAACTCCCACCTCCACCCAGCAGTAACAAGGAGCCTCCCCCTCATTGGTATCAACAGAAGCTGAGTAGGGAACTGTAGAGTGCGCTTGGGAAGGCGCATGAGCTGATTGCTGGCTGAGTCCAGTGGTGACAGCAGAGCCACATCCTGGAAATATGCCTTGCCGGAGGCAGGTATGTTGTCAGCCTGACCTTTAGCTCAGGTGCCAGGGAGTGGGTTTCATTATCTAAGTTTAGCCAGGCACCAGAAACTGATGCAATTATCCCAGCTCAGCCAGGGATGACAATTATAAAGAAGCCCCATGAATGAAGAATTGCAGCTTGACCTTTAACCACGATTTCACATAATTTCCTTTGTCTTAAATTCTAGTGAAACTTCCTGGTATCATGCTGTATATAATAAATGCGTTGCACTAGCCCTGGGTCACTGTCTCTACATCAGAGGGCAGCATCCCATCTGGCCCAGATTTACTTACAGTCTTTGTGTCTGTCTCTTTTTTTCCTTTTCTCAATCCCAGCTGCCCCTACTCAGGACTGGTCCACTCTCTAGCTGTGCTGGTTTCAGCCCAAGAGAGAAAACATATAGAGAACCTGGACTTCTGTTTTCACCTAGCAATGATGAGATAATGTCCCTGTCTACCCTGCCAGAAAGGTGCCAGAAAAACCCAGCTAACACAGAAGGTTAAATAAGATCCCAAATTTCTTAATGGGATATAAAACTGTCCGGGTTTCAATAAAAAAAAACTCACTCTTCATACCAAAAACCAGAAAAATCTCAAACGGAATGAAAAAAAAGTTAATCAGTGAATACCACCACTGAGAAGACAGAAGTTATCAGAGAAAGATTTTTAAAGCAGCCACGATAAAAATGCTTCAGTGAGTAGTCAGAAATACTCTTGAGAGAACTAAGATGGCGGCAAAGGTGAAACACCTATCTTGCCATCATAATCAGCAATTTTAATACTACAACTTAACGAAAGAACAAACACCTTCCAGAATCACCAGAACGCTCTCGGAGTGAAAATTCCACAAATAAAAGTGAAGATAAGACACTGTGACTCGGAGGTGCGGCGGCGAACAGCGTTGAAAGATTCGCGCAGAGAGAGGTTTGGAGTGCGCACCGCGGAGAGGGCGGGCGGCTGGAAACCAGCCAGTTTTCTCAAACGGGGAGACAAAGGCATCCCACTGACTGATTCTCCAGCTCTGGGCGAAGTCCAGGGAACCCACTATCATACGGGGTGAAAACTGGACAGAGGGAGGGCATGCCGAAGCTCGGGTGCTGCCGGGTCTGCCGGCTTGTGGAGAAGGCAGCTTGTGCGAACAGCTCGGCTGTGTGACGGCGCAGGGAGCTCTCTGCGACTTCTCTCACATTCGGAAAACCGTCAGTCTGCTTTGTTTTACGACCCTGGGTGAGACATTGCGCATGCAGACTCATTTTGGGAAAGTCTGAATTCCCCGGCAACCGGCAGCTGGTGGAGCTCCACAGCGGCTCTCTCTCAGAGGTGCTGGCAGCCATTGCCCCTGGCACAGAGCCCCTGGGGCCGCACAGGGCGGAGCTAACGCTGTCTGCTTGGCCCGGAGACTCCGCCCACCCAACCTGAGCACAGCTGAGCTTCACAGACAATTGGCCTGGAGGTCAAACCCTCCTAGGGCTAACAACAAAAAGCTGGGTTTAAATTCAAAAACACTGAATACAACCCATAAAGGATTGCAGTAAGAGCACCCACCTCAGGTAACTGGGGAGACTGAGCCACTGTCCCTTTGAGGATAGCCACCACATAAAGCAGCCACCATGCAGAGACATGGAAAGAAATCAGGTGTGAAAGAAATGGAGGAGAAAAGACGACAAGACATAGAGTTCAAAACCACGGTTATAAGGCTTTTCAAGAGGCTCCTACAAAAGGCCGATCAACTTAATGAGAATTACCAGGAAATAAACAAGACCAACCAGCAAATGAATGAGAATTACAAGGAGATGAATGATACTTACAAGCAAATGAATGAGACCCTCAAGGAAATGAACAAGGACTCTGAGGATACGAACCAGACCCTCACAGATAAAAAAAAGGACCAACTAGAAATCAAGCATACACAGACTGAAATAAAAAATATTACACAAAGTCCTAAAAGCAGTCCAGAGGGCCACAAGAACCAAGTCAAAGATTTGAAATACAAAGAACCAAAATCCACTCAGCTGGAAAAGCAAGATCAAAAAGAATTCAGATAATTGAAGATAGCATAAGAGGCCTCTGGGACAACCTCAAGCAAGCCAACATCCGAATTATTGGGGTGCCAGAAAAAGAGAGAGAGCAAGTTAATGAAAACCTACTTGAAGAAATAGTGACTGAAAACTTTCCCCACCTGGTGAAAGAAACTGACTTAAAAGCCCAAGAAGTACACAGAACCCCAAAATATAGGAATCTAAAGAGGACCACACCAAGACATATCATAATTAAAACGCCAAGAACAAAAGATAAAGAGAGAATATTAAAAGCAGCAAGAGAAAAACAGTTGGTTACCTACAGGGGAGCACCCATACGATTGTCAGCGGATTTCTCAACAGAAACGATGCAGGCCAGACGCGAGTGGCAAGAAATATTCAAAATAATGAAGAGCAAAAATCTACAACCAAGATTACTATATCCAGCAAAGCTATCATTCAGAATTGAGGATCAGATCAAGTGCTTTGCAGATAAGAAAAAGCTAAAGGAGTTCATCACCACCAAACCAGTATTATATGAAATGCTGAAAGATATTCTTTAAGAAGAGGAAGAAGAAAAAGGTAAAAATATAAATTATGAACAACAAATACACATCTATCAACAAATGAACATAAAAATCAAGTGAACTGATAGGCTGATGAACAAGATAAACTGGTGACTATAACAGAAACATGGACATAGAGAGGGAATGGACTGACAATTCTTGGGGAGAAAAGTGTTGTTGGAAGTACAGCAAGAGATTGGACAAAAATCTTGCAACAATGGGAGAGGACATTGGGGAGGGGGAGGTGAGGGCGGAGGGTGGGATAGGTACAGGGTGGAGGGAAGATATAGGGGGATAAAAAAGGGGAAACAATGTAATTAATAAACTGAACAATAAAAAAAAAAGAAAAAAAAAAAGAAATACTCTTGAAAGATGGGCAACTATAAAGACTCAATGAAAAAAATGGAAGTTATAAAAATCCAAATGGACATTTTAGAATTGAAAGATGTTATAATCAAAATAAAAAGCTCAGTGGATGGGCTCAACAGCAAAATAGAGGGGACAAAGGAAAGAATTAGTGAACTGGAAAATAGTAGAAATTACTCATTTGGAACAACAGAAATAATATAGAAAACGAAAAAAATAATGAACAGAGCCCCAGGGACCTTTAGGAGAGTCTGGAAGAAGAGAAAGAGAGCAGAGCTTAAAAAATACTGGAAGAAATAATGGCTAAATACTCCCCAATATAAACTTACAGATTCAAAAAGCTGAACAAAAACCAAACAGGATAAATCCAAAGAAATCCACACCAAAACACATTATAATTAAAGTTCTGAAGACTAAAGACATAGAAAAAATCTTTTTTTAAAAAAAAATACATTTTTTGCCGAGACCGGTTTGGCTCAGTGGATAGAGCGTCGGACTGCGGACTGAAGGGTCCCAGGTTCGATTCTGGTCAAGGGCATGTACTTTGGCTGTGGGCACATCCCCAGTAGGGGGCGTGCAAGAGGCAGCTGATCGATGTCTCTCTCTCATCGATGTTTCTGACTTTCTATACCTCTCCCTTCCACTCTGTAAATAATCAATAAAAAATATTTTTTTAAAAAAATAAAAATAAAATAAAATAAAATAAAATACATTTTTTAATTGAATTCGGAGAGGGAGAGAGAAACATCCATGATGAGAGAGAATCACGGATCAGTTGCCTCCTGCACGTCCCACACTGGGGATGGAGCCGAAACCCCGGCATTTGCCCAGACCGGAATTGAACCCGTGACCTCCTGGTTCATAGGTCGATGCTCAACCACTGAGCCATGCCGGCCGGGTAGAAAAAAATCTTAAAAGTAGCCTGAAAAAAGTGACCCTTACTTATAGAGGAAAAACAATCTGAATGACAGCAGATTCCTCATCAGAGACCATGAAGGCCAGTACGTCCTTAAAAAATAAAGGGGAGCTCTAGCCAGTTTGGCTCAGTGGGTAGAGCATCAACCCGTGGACTGAAGGGTCCCAGGTTTGATTCTGGACAGGGATGTGCTCCGGTTGCAGGTTCAGTCTCCAGCGGGGGGTGTGCAGGAGGCAGCCAATCAATGATTCCCTCTCATCATTTAGGGTTCTCTATCTCCTTCTCCTGAAATAAATAAGAATTAAAAATAAAGGGGAAATCAAGACAATCTGAGATGAAGAGAAACTAAGAGAATATGTTTACCAGTGGAATTTCCCTAAAAGAATGGCAAAAGGAAGTTCTCTAAACAGAAGGAAATGAAAAAGGAGTCTTAGAACATCATAAACAAAGAAAGAACATGGTGATTTCCACAATGTCAGCTGTAAAATCAAGTATCCAATTTTTAAAAATGTACTTTTATCTAATTATATTCAATTATAAACTAAAATTCAGTTACATAGTAATAATCCCAAATATTTTAAATGTTACTATGGGCAATAAATCCCAGTAAGTTAAAACTATTACTGCTATACTTAAAACTAACTCAACAGGTAAAGAGTCGCAACCAATGTCACAAATTAAGTCTATAGCTCATTGCCTCTTCCTTCCACCCATGGTAGAAGCTTAATTCCACAGACTAACGTGGAAGAAAGCAAAACCATAAAACCCTGACTGTGTGCTGTTATGGGTACACATCATGTTGGAAGTCCTTTTTGACATTTTATCCTCTACTCCATGAGGAAGGAAGGTGGGCTTCCTCATTTTAATTTCAAACTGGAACTATGAAAAATGCCCTTTATACCTTATTTCTCCAGAATTACATATTCCCAAATCCTGAAGCTTCCCTTATGGAAATCAGTCCTTGGATACCTCTGGACCATCTACATATTAAAATGGCGGCAGAGTCACCAGAGATTCCCTGGGGACCACAGTGCTCTGCGGAAGGTTGGCCGCATGGAGACAAGGGGCAATGCAACTGTGGGACAGAGCCCCAGGGACCTTCTCAGTCTCCATCTCCACCTACTTGGTGCCGCCCTAAGGCGTTTCTTCCTCCCACTAAAGCCGAAGTGCAGGGACCAGGGTGCTCAGACCCCACGCCCTTACCGAAACGACAGAAAGTCTGCAATCCCGTCGGCAACACAGAAAGCATCCTCACCCCAAGAAACATAATCCCGTGTAGCTTTAAGAGTATAAGGTTGTTCCTACCTTGCTATACTTCTCCTAAGCTCTGAAAGCAAAGTCTTATTCTACGATAGGATAGGGGTGGTGGCAACATTCCATTCGCCTAGCTGCCACATTATGACTATCAGCTACATTTGTTCTGAATTCCCTCTCCTTTTTCAAAAAAAATATATTTTTATTGATTTTTTACAGAGAGGAAAGGAGAGGAATAGCAAGTCAGAAACATCGATGAGGGAGACACATCAATCAGCTGCCTCCTGCACACCCCCTACTGGGGATGTGCCCGCAACCAAGACATACCCTTGACCGGAATTGAACCTGGGACCCTTCAGTCCGCAGGCCGACGCTCTATCCTCTGAGCCAAACCGGCTTCAGCTTCCTCTCATCTTTACCATCTCTGCCCATTTGCTATCTATGGGTGTTAGGGGGATCCCAAATGCTATGCAATAGGCCAATTCGACAGATATGTCGCCCGTTTTCTCTTCACTCCACTGCTTGACCTGGTGTTCTGGCTACAAAAGAATGCCCATGCCTGGTCCAGCCTTCATCTTTCTTATTAAGACTTTTACTCTACTGTTTCTGTCACATATGAATCTAATAAGTAGCTTGCCACCCTGTGAAGGAGATAAAAATTATTCCAGAGGTATTAAAGTTAATATGGTTTTAAGGCCTTTATTGGCAACATCCTTATGTCCTATTTAGGTGGCTCAGTTAAAAACCCTATCCCTCAGTAAAATTAAGGGAAAAAAATTAAGAGGAACTAAAGAATTTCCCTGCAATTCTTCCTGAAAATATGGAAGAGGGGTTTTTAAAATATCTTGATCTCCAAAGGTTAGGAAGAAATGTTTATTAAAAATGAGTAAACACTAACATAAAATTGTATTTTTGTCCTAAAATAAGTGTTAATTTGTTTTGCTTTACATCACTGATTCTTAGTACTTTTTGAGCACAGAGATTATGACTTTTTAAAACTTGTAGACATCGTGCAGTTGGCCTACTGAAGTGAAAGGTTCATCTTTATGAAATTAGAGTATGCCTTTCACCTGTGTCCAATGACTTATTTTATACTAGGCACTGTGCAAAGCAATGCATACATTTCATTTTAGCCCCCAAACTTCTGTGAGCTTAATACTTCACACAATTCCCCAACTTTACAAATGAGGAAACTGATGATTTTGAAAACAGAGCATTGACCTGAGGTTGTACATCTTGTAAGTGGCAGAACTGGAAATGGAACCACTGATTCTAATGTGAACGCTCTCCCCAGCCCTGCAGTGCTCGATGCTTCCAGAGGTTCTGACGTGGAAACCTCTGCAGAGTCTGGAGAAAGTCTGAGTGTGCGGGTGCATGTGTGTCCATTTTCCCTCGTCTGGTCCCACGCCTCTGAGGTATAAAGGAAGTTACAATAAAATGAAGGTTTCTGCCAAGAGGCTGAACTGAACAGGTGTGCCACGCCAAAGTATACATTATTATCCATATCTGCAATGAGGCACCCAACACCTGCACAGTGCAATGGGCACTTTTCCCTGGGGACTCCCGATGTTGGAAAGAGACCTGAGAAAAACACCAACAAAGACTGTGTCTTGCAGTGTTAGGTTATTGTCCTCAAGATAAACTCAACTGAAGAGTGATTCTAGCTCAGTTTGCCTTTTAGATTTAAAAGCACAACTTTGGGCCCTAACTGGTTTGCTCAGTGGATAGAGCGTCAGCCTGAGGACTGAAGGGTCCCAGGTTCGATTCCGGTCAAGGGCATGTATCTTGGTTGCGGGCACATCTCCAGTTGGGGGTGTGCAGGAGGCACCTGATGGTGTTTCTCTCTCATCCATGTTTCTGACTCTCTGTCCCTCTCCCTTCCGCTCTGTAAAAAAAATCAATAAATTATATTTAATAAATAAAAGAAAAATAATAAAAGCACAACTTTGGGCATCAGTATTAATAAAATCTATTTTAATCTCATTGAGACTTAAAAGCAGAATGAACTAGATGTTCACTGCAGGACAAATTTTTAAGATTAAACTTGCTGTTCTTTTTTAAAAAATATATTTTATTGATTTTCTACAGAGAGGACGGGAGAGGGATAGAAAGTCAGAAACATCGATCAGCTGCCTCTTGCACACACCCCACTGGGGATGTGCCCGCAGCCAAGGTACATGACCTTGACTGGAATTGAACTGGGACCTTTCAGCCGGCAGGCCGACGCTCTATCCACTGAGCCAAACCGGTTTTGGCTAAACTTACTGTCCTAATGCGACATTCAGCCATCTGATATACGACACCAACCTTGCTCACTTCCCTAACTGTCACTTGTGGTCAGATTCACAAAGAGTAGCACAGATGAAAAGACTTACCTTTTTTTTAAATACTGTTTCATTCCATGCCTGGAGGCTTAGAATGGAGTCATTCATCATTTTTTCTTTGTACATGTTTATTTTTTCTTTCTCAATTACACCAGCATTACTAGTCAGAAGGAAGCACTTGCTACCTTTTGCTCTTCCTCTGCCTGTCAGAAAATAAATACGTCATTCGGTGCCTTTGATTTAAAGCTCTGACAAATCTGAGCATAGGTAAGCTAAGGGAAACCATAAAACCATATTCCTAACATTCAACTCTGGGTCAGCGAATCCCTCTTTCCTGGGAGGCTGAGCCGTCAGGCACAGGCCGAGAGGCGGGCGTGCACCTGCACGCTGGGCACGCAGGTGCACTGGGAGCCGCCGCAGACTGGCTCCTCGCAGTCTCCACGCTGCAGTGGGATCAGACAGCCACACTATCAGACACACGGCTTTCCAGGGAGTCCAACATGAACCCTCAGGACGACTCTGTGAGGGCTCCACGGTGAATAACAGATCCTCCCTCAGGAGCTTTCTAGGAAACGGGGAAACAACTATGTTCACAACCACAAGAATACAGGTGGGAAATGAGAAGTGCTGAAAGACATGAACAGTTACGGATTTTCATAAGAGAGATGACTGACAGCTGGGGGACTTTGGGACAGGTGACAGGGAGGGAGAGGGGGCGGGAAGAGGTAAAATGATCATCAGGAGCAATACAGGAGCAATTCCTTCGGCAAGGAGAAAATGATGAGATCAGGCTGGCCGAAGGGAATCATGAGTAAAGGAGAAGAATCGGAAAGATAAAATGGGTGCTCGATTTGAGAACTCTGTTAACATCAAGCTCAGTGGTTGAGCATTGACCTATGAACCAGGAGGTCATGGTTTGATTTCAAATCAGGGGGCTCCATCCCCAGTGCGGGTGTGCAGGAGGAAGCCGATCATTGATTCTCTCTCATCATTGATGTTTCTATCCCTCTCTCCCTCCTCTGAAACAAACAAATTGATTAAAAAAAAAACCACAACTCTATAACATCAAGAAATTTGGAGAACCACTGCAGTTTCTAAACAGGAAAGTGACACATTCGGAGCCTTTCCCAGGAAAGGTAAGGTGGCGGCTGCTGGTACTGAAACTGAAAAAGGAAGAGAGCTAACTAAGAGACAGGTGCAAGTGAAACGGGAGCGCTCCTTGGACACGGCGGGCCCAGCGGCACGACACACACAGCCAGGAAAGGTGCGCATGCCGGCTGCCAAAGCCCCAAACCAACGGGGAATTAGCCTTCTAAAAAACATGCCAATCAGTGTTGGTCAAGTACACTGTTTTCACTGTGAACCAGAATTAAAATAGTGCCCTAGTCAGTTTGGCTCAGTGGACAGAGCGTCAGCCTGGGGATTGAAAACTCCCAGGTTCGATTCCGGTCAAGGGCATGTACGCTGGTTGCGGGCACATCCCCAGTGGGGGGTGTGCAAAGGCAGCTAATCGATGTTTCTCTCTCATCGATGTTTCTGACTCTCTATCCCTCTCCCTTCCGCTCTGTAAAAAATCAATAAAAAATATATTTTTAAAAGAATTAAAATAGTGGACAAAACTGTAGCCACCCAATCCTGGCCAGTAAGTCACCTTTCGGGCAGTGATACCAGAGTCCACTGTGCCACTGGTCACACACACGGGCAGGCCTCGGAGAAGGAGAAAGGCCGGAGGACAGGTACACTCACACATCAGACAGACCGGCTGGCTTTTAAAACAGCACCAAAGCCGCTCTCACCTCTGGTTTGGATCATTTTGATGACGTTGCCCACATACTCGTACAAGATGACCAGATTGCACTGAGCAATGTCGATGCCTTCATCGGCAACTGAGGTGGCGATCAGAATCTTCTTCTCGCCATTGTCTCGGAATGCATCCAGGACACACTTCTGTGCTGGGAGGGTCATTCCTGTGCCAGAGTCAGAGGGCATTACAACTCACCAATGAGGGAATTTTACCCTTGAAGAAAAGCAGCTGTTAACTACGGAATGCTTACTACACGTCAGGTGCTGTGGTAAGTGCTTTGTACTCATGATTTCTCAACAACCCCGGGCTGTCGGGCCTATCCTATCATTGCTACAGAGAGCCATGTAGGGTGATGCAACTTGGACTCTGCCACACCGCCTGAGTTCAAATTCCAGCTGTGGCATTTGCCAGCTGTGTGGCTTTAGTTGTGTTGTCTCAAAACAAACAACTGATTAAAAATATATATATTAACTAATCATAATACCTTTGCATGTGTAGAGGAGTTTACAGCTGACAAAACATTTTCATCTACTTACTCACGGGAACCTCACAAAGCTCTCTCAGGTTGGCTGTCGGGTGTTACCATTTCCCTTCACCGATGAGGCCCTGAGGCCTTTGGAAGTATGATAAACTGACGGGCTAGCGTGCAGCAGAACCCGGCCTTGAATTTTTAAGTGTAGGATCCTAAGACTGAGCAGTTCTCAGCCACTGATATTGAGAGGAAAAAGAACTTCAGTGATCCCCACTTTAGAGCTAATAGAATTTATAAACGGTCCATTTTTTCCTAGTATGTTGGCTGTTAAAGTCTTGAGATGAACTTCGTGAAGGACAGAACTTCAAGACAGACACCATACTTCATTCATCTCTGAACTTCTTCATTCATTTGTTCACCAAACATTCACTCGGCATTATGGTTTGTCAGACAAGAACACCATGGCTAAAGGTCCACTTTTAGCCACAAGGACCTCATAGTTTGAGTAAGGGGTATAATAGGGAGCCATGTCCCATGCGATGAGCAATGAAGTGGAGGCAGAATGGACGCTGTGGGAATGTGGAGGGGGTGGGGAAGGCTGTCTGGCAGAAGCACAATGACCGGCACAGGCTAAGTTCTAAATAAATGTGGATGGATGGATGGATGGATAACTGAGGAAACAAATAAGAAAATGTTTTCTGAGTGTGTATTTGTAGGGAAATGACAAAGGTGGAAGATCATCCTGGACTCATGTTGTAGTCAGATGGCGAACAACTTTGACCACAAGAACCTGTGTTCAGCTGGAGAAAGATAAATATCACATGATGGCACTCACTTGTGGAATACAATGAACAACATAAACTGATGAACAAGAACAGAGCCAGAGCCCTGACCGGTTTGGCTCAGTGGACAGAGTGTCGGCCTGCGGACTGAAGGGTCCCGGGTTCGATTCTGGTCAGGGGCATGTTCCTTGGTTGTGGGCACATCCCCAGTAGGAAGTGTGCAGGAGGCAGCTTATCGATGTTTCCCTCTCATTGATGTTTCTAACTCTCTATCCCTCCCCCTTCCTCTCTGTAAAAAAATCAATAAAATAGCCAAGACTGGTTTGGCTCAGTGGATAGAGCGTCGGACTGTGGACTGAAGGATCCCGGGTTCGATTCTGGTCAGGGGCATGTTCCTTGGTTGTGGGCACATCCCCAGTAGGGGGCGTGCAAGAGGCAGCTGATCGATGTCTCTCTCTCTCTCATCGATGTTTCTGACTTTCTATCCCTCTCCCTTCCTCTCTGTAGAAAATCAATAAAATATATTTAAAAAATAAAAAATCAATAAAATATATATTTTTAAAAATAGAGCCAGAGTCATAGAAGCATCCAACAGACTGTCCAACCTAAGAGGGTCGGCAGGGGAGTGGGGTGGGAGGTAGGGTGGGGGGGGTAGAGATCAACCAAAGGACTTGTATGCATAAATATGAGCATAACCAATGGATACAGACAGTAGGGGTGTGAGATGTGCTGGGGGTTGAGAGTGGCTGGGGAGAGGTCAATCGGGGGAAAAAGGAGACATATGTAATACTCTAAACAATAAAAAATTAAAAAAAAAAGAATCTGTGGTGTTGGACTTCATTTGGTAAGCCAAATTTTAAAAATCTGAATTTGCCCTTTAGAGTCACGAAATTTAAAGTGTGTGTAAGGCGGAAGTGCAAGGGTGCTGACTGGGGCCTGACAGGGTGGGAACTGCTCATCGTAACACCACAGAGGAGGAACAGAGGATGCGTTGCCGGTCACTGAGGCGTGGGGGGCACAGCTGTGAGAACGCCAGGGGAGGGCCGGCCCCCGGCTCCTCCTGGGTCAGCGCAGAGGCAGCCTTACATCCTCTGGACACCCTCGCCAGAGTTCAGGCTTGTCTACTTGGACTATATTTTTAAACTCAAAGTATATGAAACACACAAAAGCATCTACAGTTTAAAGAACAATGAAGTAGAAACAGAACACTTCTATTTCCAGTTAATCTGCTGGTTAAGCAGAAGAGTGACATGCTCAAACAATATGTGAAAAAAAGAATGGGAGGAGGCTGCCGAAACTGGTTTGGCTCAATGGATAGAGTGTCGGCCTGCGAACTAAAAGGTCCCAGGTTCAGTTCTGGTCAAGGGCATGTACCTTGGTTGTGGGCAAATCCCCAGTTAGGGGGTGTGCAAGAGGCAGCTGATCGATGTTTCTCCCTCATCGATGTTTCTGACTTTCTATTCTTTTCCCTTCCTCTCTGTAAAAAACCAATAAAAAATATATATTACCAAAAAAAAAAAAGGGGGATGGGAGGAGGCAATGTCTGCAGCTTTCTAGCATGTGATGGCCTTTGGTATGTCCACTTGGCTAGACTCAACTACAGTCCCCAGTGGAATTTGCAGTTGTAATTAAAGTTCTTAGTCAGCTGACATTAGGGAATCAACAGGGACTTCACCCTACGTGTGCCTAACCTAATCAATAATACTGAGTAGGTATTAGTATTAAAAAAGGACTTAGGTGTTTTCCTGAGCTCAGACACTTCAAACAGCTCATGGCTATGGGGTTCCAGCTGGCTCCTGACCACCTACCCTGCAGACCCCAGACATGTTTTGCCAGTACAACTGTGTATGCCAGTACCTTGTAATAAATCCCTGTATACTATCTAATAAAAGAGTAATATGCAAATTTGACCATGCCTTCACCACACCCACCAGCCAATCAGGAGCAAATTATGCAAATAAACCCCAACCAAGATGGTTGCCACCACTGAGAGCAGGAGGAAGGCTTGGGTTTCCCTGGCAACAGAGGAAGCCAAGCTTTCCACCTGCCTAGGCCTCCATTCAATGTTACAAAGTTTCAATTATAAAAGATACAGAAATGGCGGCAGCCACTGAGTTGGAGAGAACAGAGGCTTGGGTTTCCCTGGCAATGGAGGAAACCAAGCTTTCAGCCTGCCGTTGCTGGCCTAGGCCTCCACTCTAGGCTACAAAGTTTCAAACAGAAATGGCTGCCGTCCCGGAGTGAGCAGAAGGCTTGGCTCTGCTCCAGGCTACAAAGTTTCAATTGTAGACATAGATTAATCCCAGACCCCAGGGCCTCCACTTGGGTCGCTGGGGGACATGGCCAGCCTGCAAACCTCCACAGACCTCTTGCCCAGGCTGCCCCTCACCCCAAGGGAACCCCCACCCTGATCTGGGACACTCTTCAGGGCAAGCCAGCTGGCCCCCACCCATGCACCAGGCCTCTATCCTATCTAATAAAAAAGTAATTTGCAGATTGACCATCACTCCAACACACAAGAGGGCTGCCCCCATGAGGTCAAAGATCCTGGCCCCATGTGGACACAAGATGGCCACCACAAGATGGCCAGCAGGGGAGGGCCACTGGAGGTTCCAGGCCCTGTAAGGAAGGGCAGTTGTGGGCAATCAGGCCAGCAGGGAAGGGCAGTTGGGAGGAACCAGGCCTGCAAGGGAGAGCAGTTGGGGGTGATCAAGCCTGCAGGGGAGGGCAGTTTGGGGTGAGCAGGCCAGCAGAGGAGGGAATTTGGGGGCAAACAGGCTGGCAGGGGAGCAGTTAGACATCAATTAGGCTGGCAGGGTAGTGGTTAGTGGGTGATCAGGCTGGCAGGCAGAAGTGCTTAGGGGCAATCAGGGAGGCAGGCAGGTGAGCAGTTTGGAGCCAGCAGTCCTGGATTGTGAGAAGAATGTCCAACTGCCCGTTTAGGCCCGATCCTACCAAGACCGGGCCTAGACAGGCAGTCGGACATCTCTTGAGGGGTCCCAGATTGGAGAGGGTTCAGACTGGGCTAAGGGACATCCTCTGCCCCCCGTGCACAAATTTCGTGCACCAGGCCTTTAGTATATGTATATGTACGTATTTGTGTATTTGTGTGTATGTGTGTGTGTGCGTGCATATACAATCTACTGGTTTTGCTTCTTTAGTTGAATCCTGATATAATCATAGAAAAGATTCAATATATTACATATATTCTTATATGCAATATACCGTATATAAATACCTATGTCCTTATTCGTTTTGCCACGTCCAGTCAATATGTCAGGTTTTAGAAAGCTGAGTTTAGAATTTTCCTCAATCCATTTCTTTAAAGCCTGAAACAAAAAGCAATTATCAGTTAGGCCCTATCTGTATGCCATCTGTACTAATTCAATACTGAAGTATATGCAAGAAGGAAAAAACATGTTAAGTGGGCATACACAGTTTTCAGATTGATAAATCTAAGAAAACTGCTTCTTGGAATTGAATTCTATGCAATAGTTAACCATTAAGATATAAATCTTAGTTATTGAAGATATTTTTTAAGTGATAAAAGCAAAGTTTAGATTGAAAGTGGGTATGTAAAACTAAAAAGTGAGTGTAGCAAGATCTAGGACACAAGATCAATATGCAAAAATCAGTTGTATTTCTATATACCAGCAACAGACAAAAGTACCATTTACAATAGCATTAAAAAGTAATACTAAGGTATAAGTCTAACAAAATACGTGCAGAATCTATATGCTGAAAACAACAAAACACTGATAAAAGAAAACAAAGAAGATGTAGTAGGTGGTGGCATCAGAGGTAGCTCTCAATGATGTTTCCCTGGTAGTCAGATCCTTATGTCCCTTCCCCTCAAGTGTGAAATGAATTTACTAACTTGCTTCTAATTAACCAAATAGGACAGATATGATGAGATATCACTTCCCAGTTGAAGTTATGAAATGACTGTGAATTCCATATTAGGCATTCTTCCTCAATCTCCCTGGGATCGCTCAGGAAAAGCCGGCCACCGGGCAGCCTGTGGAGAGGCCCAAGTGAGTGAGCTTAGAAGCACATCTTCTGCCCAGCTGGGGTGGCTCAGTGGTTGAGTGCCAACCTATGAACCAGGAGGTCATGGTTTGATTCCCGGTCGGGGCACATGCCTGGGTTGCAGGCTCAGTCCCCAGTGTGAGGCGGGCAGGAGGCAGCTGACCAATAAGTCTTTCTCATCATTGATGTTTCTCTCTCTCTCTCACTCTCTATTCCTTTGTGAAACCAGTAAAAATGCATTTTTTTTAAAAAAGCAGCAGCACGTCTCCCGAGGCCTGCCAATAGACACCTCAGTGAGGTGGAAGTTGATCCTCCCAATTCAAGCCTTGAAATGACTGCAGCCATGGCCACCCCCCTCACTGCAGCCTCATGAGACGCCGAGCCAGAAACACCCCGTGAAGCTGGTTCCGCCTCCTGACCCACAGATATTGTAAGATAATAGATGTTTGTTGTTCTCAGTCACACTAAGTTGTGGGGCAATTTGTTATCAGCAATAGGTAACTAACACAGAATCCCTATATAAATGAAGAGATATTCTATGGTCATGGATTGGAAGACTTGATATTATTAAGATGTCATTTTCCCCCAATATTGTTTGTAGGTTCAATGCAACCCCAAAAGAGATCCCAAGTAGACTTTTTCATAGATGTGGACAAGATGATTCTAAAATATAAATAGTAAGACAAACGAAGACAGCTAAAACAATTTCAAAGAAAAGAAAAAGTTAGAGAACTCATACTAGCTGACTGTAAAACGTACTATAAAGCTATAGCAATCAGGACAGTGTGGGATGTATAACAATTAAAAAAAATAGACAATTTACTTCTGTCTTAACATAGATGGATCTCAAAAACATTATGCAAAATAATTAAGTAAAATGAAAATAGTCACAAAGGTCCACCTGTTTTCTGGTTTTATCTACACGAAATGTCTAGAATAGACAAATCTATAGAGACAGAAAATGACAGCGATTACTTAGGACTCAGTAGAATTTTGATGAGCAGTGACTGCAAATGAGTGGGGACTTTCTTTGCGTGGAGATGGAAATGTTATAAAATTAGATTTTGGTGATAGTTGCATTACTCTGTAAATATACTAAACAAAATGGTATACAATTTATATGGATGAACTCTAAGGAATAAAAATTGCCTGTAAATAAATCTAGTATAAAAAACAACAACAAAGCCAAACCGGTTTGGCTCAGTGGATAGAGCATCGGCCTGCGGACTGAAAGGTCCCAGGTTCGATTCCGGTCAGGGGCATGTACCTTGGCTGCGGGCACATCCCCAGTTGGAGGAGTGCAGGAGGCAGCTGATCGATGTTCCTCTCCCATCGATGTTTCTGACTTTCTATCTCTCTCCCTTCCTCTCTGTGAAAAATCAATAAAATATATTTAAAAAAACAAAAACAAAAAAAAACAAAAAAACAACAACAACAAAAAGACAGTATGATGGGTGAAAGGACAGACGTATAGATAAATGAAGCAGAATAGAGAATCTAGAAATAGATCCACATAAATACAGTCAACCGATTTTTTTTTAAGTTACAAAGGCAACTCAATGGAGAAAGAATAGTCTCAATATACTAGTTCAATGCTGGAACAACTGGATATCCACATACAAAAAGCATCTCAACCCATACCTCAAAGTAGATTGGAGCACTAACACAGAATTTAAAAGCTTCTAGAAGACAACCCAGAGAAAACCTTTGTGGTTGTGGGTAAGCAACGTGCTCTGAGATACAATATCAAAAGCACAATCCACAAAAAGAAAACACTGATTAACTGGACTTCATCAAAAGTTAAAACTTTCCATCTGTAAAGTTACTGTTAAGAGAATGAGAAGACCAGAAGAAAAAATTTCAAATCACATTCCCAACAGACTTTTTGTCAGAATAGAAGATCACTCAAAAATAACATGATAAACAATCCAACCACACCCGATTTTGAAATGGGCAAAAAATGTGAACAGACACTTCACCAAAAAAGAGGGGTGGATGGCTAATAAGAATATGAAAAATAAGAATATGAAAAATCCACAAGGAGGAAGAAGCTTACATCCACAAGTGCTCTGGTTTTCACGAAGAGAATGGTTCTGGTCTCCGGGTTTAAGTGGTACTCCTCTTGCAAGATGAAGCAAAGGTCCTGCAGTTTAGGGTTCTCGTTGCTGGGATCCACAGAAATGCTCTCTAGTTCTTGCAACTTTTCTGCAAAAGGAGAATGTTTTGTAAACGACTTACAAATTCTAGAAATTTAGCACACACTGGGACCGTCAGCTATCGTCCCGTTAATCCCTTAATCTGACCAGAATTGTATAAGTGAAAACCACCAATTGAAGGCATACATTAAATACACCAATAAATGCATATATTTTGTTTCCCCCCAGAGAGCTGGGTGTTCAATGTTTAGCAGCACATCACGGGGTTACACATATGTGTAAGTAAATACTTCAGTATAGGCCCCCCTCCCTACATTATTAATAGCAATTACCTTTGGGGGAAAATTGGCGAGAAGGAGAAGGAAGCCTTACTTTTCATTTAATATCTTCCTATATTTTTCTTAATATGAGGGTATGGGATTATGGGTCATTTTGGTTTTCCTCTTTACATAGCAGTATATATAAATTACAGTATTTTTAATATCATTAAAACAATTATTTTGTAGTTTGTAAACCTTTATAAAATGACTGAAAGTAAAATCAAAATATGCTACTATTAACTATTTCCATGAAATATATCCTTTGCAAATCCTACTATTTTTCCTTCTTCAAAATTGGAACTAGGGTAAGCTGCAGGTTCTTTCCATAAGTACCAGATTTCACTGAAGCTCAATGGTCCGGCAACCTGCGGAAGCCCAGGACACATTCTGCCTGAGCATCACCAAATGCTAAATGCAATGCCGTACCATTATCCTATCACTGGAGTCACCAGGCTTCCTCCTCCGGAAACACCACCCACCTTCAAATCTCCGAGTGAGGTCTTGCTCTATCTCATCAAATCCTGCTGATCGGACGTTGTTGAAGAAGTCTTTTAAGTAATTCAGAGCATCTTTCGTCCGTGCATGCTCATTGATAATGAGGGCATCATTAAATACCTGTTTAAAAAGAAAATGAAGTTTCAATGTATTCATAATGTCCAACACATCTGTTGTTAAGTTCAACAAGCTATAACTTGGCATGAAATTAATTTTATTTATTATTTTTATTTGTTTAATTTACAATATAACTTATATTTAATAGTAGTACATATGTTTTCCTTTTTCCCTCCCAATATCCTCTCCCCAGCTTCCCTTACCCGCCAGCAAATGTCCCCACCTGCCCCCCTCCCCGCCCCAGTGTCTTTCATTCACTGGTTATGCCCATATGCATGCATACAAGTCCTTCGGTTGATCTTCCCCAGCATCCGCCTCCTATCCACCCCAGCCTTCCCTCTGTAGCTTGACAGCCTGTTCAAGGCCACCCTGCCTCTATATCAATCACTTCCCCCTGTTTCTTTTCTTCAAAAATATCTTGCCTCTGCATACTAGAAACAAACGTATAAGAACAAAAAAATGTTTGAGTGTCAGTCATGAAATTAATTTTAAGAATAAACTTTTCCCAAATCTGTTCCAACTTAGTTTTTTAAAATGAATATCCCCTTACGGTACTTAGTAAAATCTTGGAATTAAATACTGTTTTCAAAAATCTCAGTTAGCTAGAATCAATAATTAATTAGGATCACTTTGGATTTTAGAGGTCTACCTTGGAAGAGAAAGAGAAAATTACAAGAAAAATGCATGTCAAAGACTAAAAAACAAAAACAAAAAACAAACAAAAGCAAACCAACTTCCATATCAATCTGCTTCAAAATTCAGACATTCAACTCAATCTCTTTATACATCTAAAGTCATCACTGAATGGTGATTGCACCCACTTAGAATGACCAGCTACACCAAATATTAAGTTCATTAAAATTCTATAAATGCATACTGGCTGAATATATCCTAAAATATCTATCTTCCTGTGTGCATGTGGCTTTAGCCGAGATAAGAAAACATGTTTCAGGATTGGGCAACGGGAGTCCCATACTGAACTTTAAGGATGGCTGTCACCAGTCACCTATCGACAGTAAAGTTCATCCTCACCCAACTTTTCCTAATCCTGTCAGTCATGGGAATGCTGGAGGCCCGCAAAGAGCCTCCCTCTGTCCATGCTATTGCCTCCAGTGTTAAGTTCAGAAAGCAGAAACGATGCTGAAAGAGACTATTGGAGTTTGCTTCCTAAGAATCTTCTGGAAAGTTCCTAAATGAGCTGTGGGGACAGGATGAAAAGTTGATGTTCCCTTAGCTGCTACAGCACAGCTCCCAGTAGGTGCTTCGACTAAAACAGGCCTGACCAGCCCTGGGCGGGTAGCTCAGTTGGTTTGAGAGTCGTCTCAATACGCCAAGGTTGTGGGTTTGATCCCAGGTCAGGGCACATACAAGAATCAACCAAAGAATGTATATGTAGCACATATGTTTTACTTCTCTCTCTCATCAATAAATAAAAAATAAAATAAAATACGCCTTTCCGCAGAAGCAACATACCCGCAAATGTGAAGTGTACAGAAACAGCGCTTTACAGATCCTGCTCTCCTCATCTTTGTCTGGCAGTGCCAGCACCGAGCACTTCTTCTGAACTGTAACGATCCACTGCTCGTATTTCTGTGTTCCGAAATTCCTGTTTTGAATCTGAGACAGGTTTTCTGGAAAGAAAATGTTTTTCATGGTGTCATATGTCAGTCACTTCAGGTTCTAAGCATGCCTTACCCGCTAATTTTCTTTCTTATTCTGTACCCAGAGCGGTCAGGGTTCAGCAGGCCGGGCTCTGTGCAGGGGCTGGGGCCCCAGTAAAGGGGGAGGGAGCCCCAGCCCTGTCCTCCAGCAGCTCAGTCTTCGAGTGACTCTAGGAACAGTCAGCTCTCCAAAGCTCCCCGGGAAGAGCACAGCCCAATAAAATTCACAGGAAGAGCTCTATTTCTGGGCTAAAATGTTCCTCTTTTTAAATAAAAGAAACAAAGGAGGCTTCCGAGACAGGTGGCCTTGACATGCTTCTTTCCCAGGCCAACCACAAACGAGGCGGCCAGCAGTGAACTACATGAATCAACAAGTATTTACTGAACTTGGGGAGGCATGAAAACAAGCAAGGCTGGGACAGGCAGGTATATGGGAAATCTCTGTATGTTCTGCTCCATTATGCTATGAACCTAAAATTGCTTAAAAAAAAATTAAGTCTAGTAAAACAAAATAGCTAAGCAATCCAGAAATGAACAGCTGTCAGGATTTGGACTGGCAAAGAGGAGGAGGTAGGGTATTAGAGGTGGAGGGAATAATAACGTAGGAATTCAAGTCCCTGTACCCTTCTGCCCCCTCCTCAGATCAGACCATGTCATAACGCTCCTGGATGATACCATGGCCTCCTAACTGGTCTCCCCACTTCTCCCCATATGCCTTCCAATCCATTCCTCACAGAATTAAGAGGGAGTTTCCAAACGGAAGGTGAGAAACTGCTATCCCACTGCTTCAGACAGGTCTTCGGTGACCCCACCCTGCCTGCTTCTGATCCTCATCTCTAGACACTCCCCTCCCTGCATTTACAGGACTGATGTGAGTCCCCACACTCTACTCTCCTGGCCTCAGTCCATGCTGTTCCCTCTGTCTGAACACCCTTATCCCACCACCCACCCACCCACCCACCCCGTTTCCTGTTGCTTTATTTTTATCACTTCCTAATTCTGGCTTTCCTGTTACACTGGAGATGCCATGAAAGCAGGGACTGTGTCTCAGGGTCCACAGCGTGTGCCCATCACCTAGCACAGTGGTTGGCAAACTCATCAGTCAACAGAGCGGCAAACCGAGGCTTGTGAGCCACATGTGGCTCGTGAGCCGCAGTTTGCCGACCACTGGCCTAGCACCTTGCCAACACTGAATGAACGAACAAACCGAGTGAATGAGCACGTTCAAGGTTAAACCAAAAAATTTAGTCGGGGAAGGAGTGGAAGGGAAAAGTGGAACCAGGTTGTGCAGGCAGGACGGCCAAGGGAGAGACCGGGAGGGCTTTGCCTGTAAGCACAGGGATTCAAGCAGGACATCGACGAGGTAAGGTACTTCAGGAAGACTAGCCAGGGAATGGGGGAGGGAATGGATGGAAAAGAGCGAAGCGGGAAAACCAGCTAGAAGGCTATTGGAATAAGCCCTAAATCAAACTGTAAAAGAAAAGAGAAGAACAAGTGTGAGAGGAGGTAGCACCATGAGAAATCTTGCCGACATTAGAAATTCAATTATCTCCCAAATTCTCAACTCACCCTGCACTTGCCAAAGGTGCTCCTAGTTCTAGAATCAGTGCCACGCACAGGCATATGCACAGGCGCCCTGCGGGGAAATCTCCCTCTCCCTTCCTCCGCTCCCTCCCACCCAAATCCAGTTAGCCAGGAACGCTGAACACTTCCTGCTGGCAGTGCTTCGCACAGCCTCCTCCCTTCACCAAGCCACCTCCACAGGCTCCGGCCCTCTCCCTTCACCAGTATCCTTATCACCTCAAAATCTTCAGTTGCTTCCCATTGCTTTTAGGATACCGTTTAAACTTGGCTTGGCCTACCAGGCCCCTCCCTGTCTACCCCCTGCCTCTCCCTTTAGCCTCACTCCTTACTCCCTTCCATGTTAAAATTATCACGAAAAAATATATAATATATAAAATTATCATGAAATGCTTGCACTTCCTAAAACTCACTGAGCTCTCTCTTCCTTTATGCCTACGGCCTTTCGATCTCACGTAACTGTCTCTCCTTCTTAACTTGGCTGACGCCAAGATCTGTCCCAGGAAGCCTTCCCTGCAGCCCAGGTCACTCCATGTGCTCCCATGGCACCCAGCGTGTGACACTGTCCGGTCCCATGAAACTACCAGCACCTGATTCTCACTGTTTCCTGTGAGCTCCCAGAGGGTGGGGACTGTCTTTAGTCTTGCTGTTTCCATCTCTACCGCGGTAACTCTCTGGTGAATGAGTGGATAAAAAGGAGAAGAACAGAACTTGGTGACTTCATGAGAGAGTCGCAAAGGAAGAAAGATCAAGGGTCACCTCTAAGTTTAATCTGAGCCATCAGAGGAATGGTGGTTTCTTTCCTATAATAGGAAGTCAGGATGGAAAGCTACTTTGGAAGGTCAAAAAAGCAATGAACTGATTGACATGTAATATATTTCAGGTGTGTGTGTCCCGCATTTACTTTGGATTTACAAAGGGGAAAAAGGACAACAGAAAATAAAGGAGGTCTTGGAAGGTTCTTGAATAACCTCTGATCCAGAAAGTCACCCTCTGGATTGGGTCCTGACATCGTCTGAACTAAGGAGACTGCAGACAGATGCTAGTGAACAATATGTGGCTATTCCCAAATGGAGAAGGCAGGAAGTGAAATTTCTCACCGAGACTTCCGCTACCGAGTTCACCAAAGATGCTCTTTGCCAGACTCTCTGTCTCCCTCATCAGCTCAGAGATGATGCATTTAAACCTGTTGGTGGTCCGTGATTCCACTTTCCTGAAAACTAGAACCATCAAAGGAAAGTGAGTGTTTTTCAGGAAACTTATGTCAGAGTTTAATAAAGGCATCCCAAACCTTCTCTGCTGTTGTTCCTTCCTCCGAGGCCCCAAGCTCACAGGCAACTCACCGAGGTGATCCAACAAACACTCAAAAACCTTGCAACAGATCCCTCCTGCTAACACGTCTGCTGTGGGCCTGACCCAACTCCTCACTCTGGCTTTCCTGTTACTCAGCCCAGAGCCTCTGCTCTGAGGAGGCTGGTTCCAGCTTGTCTCCGCAAACGTCACACTTCTTAAGCCTGTCTCTATTCTTCGATCCCTTTCCACGCAACCCTCGGGACTGTGTGCACTGTTCCTGACATTCGTTATTGCATTGTTTCAGCAGAAATGTATTAACTGCCCACCATGTACCATATTCTGCTGACAGACAGTTGAAAAAAAAAAAACTCTCCGTGCTCCAGAGAGGTCTGTGTTCTTAGGGGACAGAGAGATACACAGCCAAATAACCACAGCTGAGTGTGGTAACGTGGTATGCACACGTGTCTTGGAGCACAGGGAAAGGAACCCCAAATTCTTCTGAGGGAGGCAGTGGTGTGGGATACACAGGGGAAGAGGAAAGGAGGAAGCAAATGCAATCATGTACAAAGTAGAGCATGGACCAAAGTTAGAGAGAAAAGGCATTTGACACATGTGAGGAGCCCCCAGGAATGCAATGATTGGGTTTATGGGAGTTGGGAGGAGAGGAAGCTCAGAGAGCAGTGGGGGACCAGGTTATGAATAAATATGTACCTGATACAAGTTCAGATTGTGTATCTTTTCTAAACACTTACAGGCAGCTCCCAGAAAGAAACGTAACTGCCCCCTCCCTGACTACTGCATGTCTGTCTGTTCTTCCTTGTACAGTCACGCTGTTCAGAGAGCAAGGATGAAATCATGTGTATTTCCTCTCCCCTCCCTCCCTTGCTGAATTAGTATAGCATTGGTATCCGATAAACATTTGCTAGTCAATCTTATGAAAATCATATTCTCGCCCTAACTGGTTTGGCTCGGTGGATAGAGCAATGGCCTTCGGACTGAAGGGTCCCAGGTTTGATTCCGGTCAAGAACACATACCTTGGTTAGGGGCACTTCCCCAGTAGGAGGTATGCAGGAGGCAGCTGATCAATGTTTCTAACTCTCTATCCCTCTACTTTCTCTCTATAAAAAAAAATCAATAAAATATATTTTTAAAAAATCATATTCTCATCTTTTGAGGTAAGGTCTAATGAATTTGGATAATTTCAACCGAAACTATCAGATAAATATTGAAATGATGAATGACCACACAGTATCCTCCTCAGGCATGGACACTGGAAAGCTGAGCCGAGTCTTGGCCATTTACATGCTTCGATTTTCTCATCACCTCTCCCTCTCATGGTTCTCTGTATAAGAGTTTTATAGAAACGAAGTCAGATTGTTTGCTTCCTACAGGCCATTCCTGAGGTTCATCCATTGCTTGGGCAGAGAGCTCTGTTGAGGAGAGGGGCCGGAAATGTGATTATTTCCCAAGTGTGGGGTTGAATAGTTTCTACCAAATAGAGAAAGTGTAAAAATTTAATCTACTCCAATGACTCTGAACTAGGAAATAGCAGAGGATAACAGAGTCTAAAGGGCTAGTTACTGGATCCCACTTACACTTCTGGGGCTTATAAACAACGTCCTCCAGTTCCTCCAAGTTGTCTTTGACTGTCGCCACCACCGATGTGTCAAGAGAAGCGCACAGCTTGCAGATGTACTCCGTGGCTTCCGTGGTGTTTTTGGCATCCCCGACGCCAACCGAGGCAGTCAGCCCAAGGACCTGTGAAGAGCGCGCCAAGCCATCAGCTGTCCGGGGACAGCACGCATTTCCTCAGCCCCTCCTGGCTCTGTCTCCCGCTACCGCGGGCTTCCCCCAACTTCAAGGCTCTCCTGGCACCTGGTACATATTTGTTAAGTGGACAAATGAATCAATGAGTCAAATCTAATCAATGAGTTCTATAACGTGGACTTAGAACCTGAGAAGGACATCCTCACTGTGGCTATAAGAGTAAGTCAAGCCTGGCTGGTGTGGCTCAGCTGCTGAGGGTCACAGGTTTGATTCCTGGTCAGGGCACATGCCAGGGTTGCAGGCTCAATCCCCAGGAGGGGGTGTGTAGGAGACAGCCAATAAATGATGTTTATCTCTCATTGATGTTTCTATCTCTATGCCTCTCCCTTCCTCTCTCTCTAAAAGTCAACAGAAACATACACACACACACACACACACACACACACACACACACACATATATATATATTTTTAAGTAAGTTAAGCCTGGTATATGTAGCTCAGTGGCTGAGCATCCATCTATGAATCAGGAGGTCATGTTCAATTCCTGGTCAGGGCACATGCCTGGGTTTCGTGCTCAATCCCCAGTGTCAGGGGTGCAGGAGGCAGTTGATCAATGATTCTCTCTCATCACTCACGTTTCTATCCCCCTCTCCCTCCCCCTCCCCCTCTCCCTTTCCCTCTCCCTCCCCCTCTCCCTCTCCCTCTCCCTCTCCCCTCCTCTCTGAAATCAATGAAAGCATATTTTTAAAAAGAGTAAGTCAGTATGATTTGGGAAGGTGATAGCTCTGCTGAGGAATCCAGCTGACTTTGCAGATACCTGGGGCAGTGGGTCTGAAGATCCTCCAAGTTTCTGATCCAGATAATGAAACATGATCATATTGTAAGGATGGCGTTTGCTGGTGTTGTGGCATTCATCAAATATCATCAAAGTAAAGACAGAGAGTGATGGAATAGTCCCGTTTTTAAGGCTGTTCACAAGAATCTGTGGAGTTAAAATGACGATGTCATTGTTCTCAACGATCTGTTCCACTGAGATATTCTCAACGGTAGCTCCAGAAACGCCAGCAATTTTGTACCTGGAAACGACAGAAACTGCCTGTTACCAACCCCAGTGTGAGGGAGAAACCACAAAGATATGAAACACTAGGTCAGAACATTAATTGACTGCGTTCTCCCTAAGTCAAAAAGGAGACAGGTGCTTAGCAACGTCTTCCACATAGGAAGTGGTCAATCAATGCTAGTTAAAACGGCTAGGGGTATATATTGAGCCACTAAGAAACTAGTACTTAAAGCAGCAGTTCTCAAGCTGTGGATCACGACCTTTTTGGGGGTCGAACGGCCCTTTCACAGGGGTCACCTAAGACATCCTGCACATCAGATATTTACATCACCATTCATAACAGTAGCAAAATTACAGTTATGAAGAGGCAACAAAAATAATTTTATGGTTGGGGGTCACCACATGAGGAACTGTATTAAAGGGTCTCAGCATTAGGAAGGTTGAGAACCAATGACTTAAAGAGTCATAGTAAATAAATCATAAAATCATTAAAAAGTTAAATGTGCCAGTTAAATGTAAAATGTATCTCTTAAGTCATTTACTTCGGATTTCAGGCATAGTTAACAAAACAGACTTGAATCCTGAAGGAATTATATCTATATTTTATAAAAGCTGAACCTAGTATAATTTTTTGAATCATGGTTTCCCAAAACCAAAACAAAGCAGAAAGCGCCCCAGTTACATAAAGCTAGAGAAAAACAAGTTGGAACAACTGTTGTCCTTACCCATGTCTTTCAAAATATTTTAAGAAGACGGATTTCTGCTGTTCATACACTGGGAGTTGATTAGCAAAAAACACAACCTTCCCCTTTTGTCCTTGTGGAAATTTCCGAAGATGATGTTCACATATGAGAAGTGCAACAAAGGTTTTCCCACAACCTTTTAACATAAAGAAAGAGAAAAGGTCACTAATGTCATAGTAAAACATTTCTGTGGAATGGTAATTATTTTTGGCTCTCCTAAAACTACTGGATGGCCTAGTAAACCGGTAATGCAAATGGGTGAACAATGGTAGAATTTACACCAGGACTAACAAATATTAACCTACTTCCTAGAGCTTGCCTTACTCAAACAGGGCCTGAAGCAAGCGAAAAGATGGCATTTTTCTTTCCCCTCGGGTTCTTTAAAATACTTTGAGATTACATTAATAACATGGTTTCCTCAAAAGACAAATGGAACAAGGGAAAAACTTGTTCCATTTCATTCCAGAATTCAATAAAAGAAAAAAAGAAAAAAGGAAGCAGAGAAACAAACTGCCTAAGTTCTGGCAATCAGCTTACCAGTAGGAGCACATATTATTGTGTTTTTTCCTTGTAAAGCAGGACCAGCGAGCTCTAGTTGGTAATTTCTTGGCTTAATTGGGCTCTGAGTATAAACCGATTCTGAAACACAAAAGGAACAAATGACCGAGGAGTTTCTGCCAGCGGAGGGATCAAGGCAATCGCTGTCTATTGTCAGACAGACAGGAAGCTGACTCCAGTAAGAGTTGGAAAGTTTATAATCCTTGTTTTTAACATTCCAGCTTCTCCACTGATCTAAAGTGGAGAATTCCCCCTCAATGACAAAGTAGTGAAAGCAGAAAGGGAAGAAAAAAATAAAATGGCTTAATTCAGGGCAACACAGATGCCCACTGGTTATAGGAAATGCTACATGGAACAAAACAGCAAGAAATCTTTGAAAAACACTAAACTGTAAATCTTGATTTCTCAAAGCAATCTCTTATTGAAGAGCAGTCATGCTTTGTAATTCTGAAGGTTCTCAAAAGTGAAGGGGAAACTAAGACATTTGGGGGGCTGGCTATCTGAGGCTGTGCCTGTTTGTGTTTTTTTTTGGGGGGGGGGGGTTCTATCCTTCCCACGTCTGGCGTGGAAAGAAGAGTAGGGTCCAGTTACTGAATAGAGGAGCTGAGGATTGAGAAATAATAGAAAAGAATAGACAACACAGAAGTAGAAATAAAGTTAGGGCTGGGTGGACTCGCTGCTCCCTGGAGAGACAGGGAATTTCAACCCAAACACAGTGTGTTTATTCATACTAAAATAAAAAGGGGTTTCACAAGAAAAGAATTAAAATCAAAGGAGCTTAAGCGGGCCCAGGCCCCGCTCATTCCCTCATTCCCAGGGCTCGGCTGAATCTACATTTCAAAGCACCCCCTCCCCCTAACACACACACCTGAAGCAAGTTAAAAGTCAGTACTGCGTAAAGCATCCAGCCCTTTTGATGGATGCGTTTCCAAGAATGGCTTTGCCTGGCGCCTCGAATTCAGCTGACACAGATTTTAAAAATGCTCAGGTGCCTTCCCTGGGGGCCGGCCCTCTACATGTGCCAGTAACCTGCATTCTGACACACACTCTTGTTTGCTGATAAACTCCATGCTATCTGTGATGCCTGTCCTGCCTTGCAGAACCTGTTTCCCAGAATAATCCCCTTTTACAGAATAACCATGAACCATAAGCAATCCCCTGAGAGGTTTGGCAATGCTAGCCAGACAGGGCTCTGAGTGTAATCTCACTTCCCCCATCCCAAGTCACAGGGTGCTGCAAAGCCAGTAAAAAGTCCAGAAGTCCGGAAGCCTGATCTATATTTGGGGGACAAAGAAACTAAAGGGTGTAAAGGGAAAGCTTCATCCACATTCATCACTCAGGATTCGGAGACTGACTGCACCGAGTCACGGCACTTGTGCATCTGGAAATAAAGGCTATTTTTCTGAATATCCTCTGGGTGCCCAGCTGATTGATTCTCCTGCACTGCCTGGCAGCTTATCTGCAACATTAATCTGGTGTGTTGGCTGGGAAAATCCCAGTGGTGCTGCCTACTAAGGGCACCGCTGGTAAAGGGCGATGGCTGGTCCATTTGCGCCCCTCTCCCCGCCCCCCCAACCTCCAGTCCTCATCAGGCCTGGACGACCGGAACCCCGCTCACGCCCCAGTGGACAGAAAAGCCCTTTCTGGAACCAGACATCTGACCGGTGAGTTTTCCCCCAAGGGACCAGTCAGAGTTCAGGCCTATCCTCTGGGACGGAAGAAGGGGCTAATCACCACTTAGGCAAAATATTTGCCGCAGTTCAGGGACTTCCCATGAGTGGAAGTCCAAGCTGACTGGCTGGTGTGTGAATGTGATTGTAAGAGTCTGCGTGAAGCAAAAGTTACCTTGTGTTTGTCCTGTGTCTCTGTTAACTGGGAAGTATTACAAGGTTTAACTGCAAATATGGGAAGTAGTTCCCAAACCCACTGTTGTAGAATGTACGTTAAAGAATTTTAAGGAAGGTTTTACTGGGGCCGAAACCGGTTTGGCTCAGTGGATAGGCCTGCGGACTGAAAGGTCCCTGGTTCGATTCTGGTCAAGGGCATGTACCTTGGCTGTGGGCCTATCTCCAATAGAGGGTGTGCAGGAGGCAGCTGATCGATGTTTCTCTCTCTCTCTCTCTCTCTTTTTAATATATTTTATTGATTTTTCACAGAGAGGAAGGGAGAGGGATAGAAAGTCAGAAACCCTGATGAAAGAGAAACATTGATCAGCTGCCTCTTGCACAACCCCTACTGGGGATGTGCCCGCAGCCAAGGTACATGCCCTTGGCTGGAATCGAACCCGGGACCTTTCAGTCTGCAGGCCAATGCTCTATCCACTGAGCCAAACCAGTTTCGGCTGATGTTTCTCTCTCATCGATGTTTCTTATTTTCTGTCCCTCTCCCTTCCTCTCTGTAAAAAAAAAATTAATTATATATATATATATATATATATATATATATATATTTTTTTTTTTTTTTTTTAAAGAAATGTTTTACTGGGGACTAGGAGGTGAACTTAGTTCCCTGGAAGTTAAGAAAGATGTGTGAAACAGACTGGCCATCTTTTGGGTCAGGATGGCCAGGGGAGGGCACATTGGATAACCCCACAATCAGGAATGTTTACAGAGACATAACGGGAGTTTTCTTTTTGTTGTTGTTTTTCTTAATATACATTTTTATTAATTTCAGAGAGGAAGGGATAAGGAGATAGAAACATCGATGATGAGAAAGAATCATTGATTGGCTGCCTCCTGCACCCCCGCCCCCTACTAAGGACAAAGCCCACAACCTGGGCACGTGCCCTGACCAGAACCAAACTGTGACCTCTTGGTTCTTAAGTCAACACTCAACCCCTGAGCCATGCCAACTGGCAAGAACCAGAAGTTTTAAAAAACAATCAGAGGCTTTATATCACTAATAGATAAGCAAATGTAAATATGTTAAGAGCCTCAAATACCTTGAGAAAATCATCTATTAAGTCCAAAATATCCATTTGAAAGGAAAGAAGATTTTCTAAAAGGTTAAGAGAGTTCACTTAGGACCTTTCCCATGTCAGGAAAGTTGAAAGCAACTTACATTCATTGATTTTATTTTGGAATGACCAAAAACTTGAATCATTCAGTTGCAGAAGTAATCTATAAGTTGCTTCTCATGGTGTTATCCCCAAATCACATCCTTCTTCTAACACTACTCATATCATGATTTTCCCCTGACGCCCTTTGGTAAATAATTTTTCACTCTAACTTATTATGTAACTTTCTGGTCTCATGAAAATAATAAGATGGGCCTTCTACGGCCACAGGTAACTCATACTGGGCCTTCATATGAATCAGAAAAAGCTCTCTGCTCAGAGGACATAGCCCCTCAACGCACTGTTTGACTAACAGCACAGGCTGAATCTCAGTCCCCTCAACCCTCAGCTGCGTGCACGTGGGCAGTGCACAAACTTCATGAACTTACACTGCAGCCCTTGGATCTTAGAAGGAAAGGGAGCAAATGACTCTCAAATAGTAGAAATATTTTGTTAGAAAGCAGGGCTGATGTTTTAAATCCTGTCTGTGAAAGCAGGAGCTCATGGACATTGAGTTTTTAGGAGGACTATTTGCATTTTCAATGTAGAGATGCCTATATTTTCTTAGTGATAACAGAATGGAGGAGGGGGAGGTGGTGGGACAGGGTGGGCGGAGGGGGGAGGAGGAGGGGGAAAGAAGGACAGGGGAGGATGAGGGGGGGGAGGGGGAAGAGAGGGAGGGGGAGGAGGAGGAGAAGAAAGAAAGAAGAGAAAGAAGTTGACAAATGATTTATTTCCTAACTATAGAAAAAGTATTTCTTGTGATGTAAATTCTCTTTTCTTTATTACTTTCCCTTAAAAAACTTTTCCTGAGGCTGTGACTTTTCAGTACTGAAAACGTGTCCCCACACAAAATACTTGAAGAGCAACATATGGAAAAGAAAAAACAGTGCTGGGTACCTGAAGGTGGACTTGAATTCTGACTAAGATTCTGGCATTCTGGTTCTTCCTTGTAGAAAATCTGTACGTCGGAAGTTTCCATTTCCTCATCCTCAAGCTCTTTCGTTTCCTCTTTTGCACCTATATGAGGCCAAAAGGCATCTGAGAATACATCAACCGACTGCAGTCTTGACTGTGGGAGCCTCACACTGAGGTCACAAACTCCCATTGAGATTTCTCACAAACAGGCCTGTCATCTTTAAAACAATTAAAATAATCTTTCGAGTTTGCTCTCTCAATTCGGAGTTGGAACTCTGATGCCATTTCGGACTTTATTATTCAAAGTGTAGGATACAGACGAGCAATTTCAGGAACTTGTTAGAAATGCAGACTTCTGAACCTCTACGCATCAGAATCTGTATTGAACAAGATGAGGGTAGGGGAGGTGGGGGGCGGTCATATGCACACTAAGGGAGATATTCATGTCTTCCTTTCCTGGCCTCCCCAAGAAATCAGATGTGTATTTACACAATTTCTGGAACAAGCTGTGGTAATAAAGAAGTCAGAAAAAGCGAAGAGGGTTTACCAAACTCAGCCTTTAAAATGATGCTTTGATGTTAGCTTCAGGAAACCAGAGGATGGCTCAGATACTTAATCACAATAGATTCTTTTTTTCAGTCCTGCTCTGGTTCAATTCCAGATGGCTTCCAGGCAGAGAACCAAGCAATGTCTATCATGAGTCTACTGTGAAAAGGGGGGAGTCCTGGTTTGGACCTTCTTAACTCTTGAAGTTTCAAGAGATATCTCTGATAATCTAAACCCAAACAGCAAATCGTTTGGGCCAGATGGGAGGGATATCTGGATGAGAACGGTTTGCCCTGGTCCATATTTAGGCGTTATATACTCCCAAACTACTTCTGTAGGCAAGTAGTCTCTTGCCTTCCAGAATTCAATTTCATGCTGGTCTCTCATTAGAAATGTAGCGATGGGTATCAAAGGGGAAAAATGCCTCTGACAGCAAGTGAAAAACAGGTAGGAATGAAGGAAGCCCTAAGTAGAACCATGAGGAAGGCAGAGCATGTTTTCAGACCCCCCCCCCGCTCCCCGATTCAGAACTGTCCCTTCAAAATCCTACCTTTCTCTATAATCCACAGTTCACTAAAATTGCTCTCTTCTTTCTCCAAAGCAAGTTTCAAATATTTGGGCCAGTTCTCCTTGTCTGATCTGAGAAGGCATTCAACTATTTTCTCCGCACCTGCCATCAGCCCCTTGTTGGAACAAACCTGTGCGAGACAATTGCAGTTGACTGATCAATTACTTCAAAGTTTTCCTTTTATGAGTTTTTATTGAAGCAATACCAACTCAGGTGCTATCTGATTTAAAATCATTGTTTGGTTCAATAGGTCTTAGTCATAAATATTTTTGCCCCATCCCACACAAGTTTTTAAAAAAACCCTTCCTTTCATATTGTCCTCTTCAGATTGTGTCACTGTCAAGCCAAGTATTCTCACCCCCTCTGAGATCTTATATTCAATCATCATGAGCAATATTAGGAAAACAGCCCACATAATAGCTATTCAAAATATGGGTATATTGGCATAGAGGTATATTTTATTTTTAAATATGTTTTATTGATTTTTTACAGAGAAAAAGGGAGAGGGATAGAGAGTTAGAAACATCGATGAGAGAGAAACAACAATCAGCTGCTTTCTGCACACCCCCAACTGGAGATGTGCCCACAACCAAGGTATATGCCCTTGATCGGAATCAAACCTGGGACTCTTTAGTCAGCAGGCTGATGCTCTATCAACTCAGCAAAACCAGTTAGGACTAGAGAGATATTTTAAAGGACATAACCAAATATTAACAAATGGGTTTTTCAAGGCAGTGAGACTTACATGACTTTTATTATTTATTAATCATAATCATAATAACTAAAATTTATTGAGCACTTATTATTATGCACCAGGCATATATAAGCACTTTTACATATATTATCTAATTTAATATTTACAAAATATAGTAATAAGATGCTATTATTATTTCCATTTTATACATGAATAAACAGAGGCTTAGAGAAACTAAATAACTTGCCTAAGATCATATCACTAGTAAGTGGTTGAGCTAGGATTCTAACAAAGTTTATTTGTGTACAGAGCCTGAATACTTAACCACTAGATTATATGGCCTTTTTCATTTGCTAAACTGGTTGATTTTATTTAAATTTGCATAAAACATTATTCATAAAGCAATAAAAATCTTTTTAACTGAAAATAGGACAAACCTGAAAAAAAGTGTGACATAAATATTACTCAATTCACAATTAAAAGTACTATTTTAGATAATTATGCCTCAGATTTGAAGACTTTTGTGGATTGCAGAATTTTTCTTAGGTCTAAAGCATTATAGAAAACAGAAAACATTTTCCTTGTTCAAATTATTTCCCCCAAATTCAGAATTTTATTTAATTAAATTACCTGTTTAATTTCTTCACATTCCTGATTAATTAAACATTCAGATATTTCAGGAAGGATATCATTTGGATTAATTCTGGCTTTAAATTCTGGTTGCAAACGCCTTAAAAGCAATCTATGCTCCTCCAACTTTTCTATTTTGTGGAAATCCCAAGTTTCAATGGCTTCATAAAGTCCAGAATAACCTGAAAAAGAAAGAGAGAGGGAGAGAGAGAGAGAGAGAGAGCGAGCAAGTGAGCTGGAGGCTTTTATGAAATCAACAAAAAAATACTTTGAGATTATTTAATATCAAGGAATCATGTCTGAATGTATAGTGAGAGAACTCAAAAATATCTAAGTCTCCTTAGTTACTAATGATCTTTCAAAAAGAAAACTAGATATTCATTTTAGGTATCCAACATTTTAGATCTTCTAACAATATTTATCGTATCTTGGGAGAAAATACAAAGAATAAATGTGAAGTCTTACACTCGATCTTAGTATAAAATCTTCCTTCCAAAGTGCATCCATAGATTCCACCTACAACCCCCAATTTATCTTTCAATGAGCCAAACCACCATGGTAAGTATCTTGTCAGTGCAAATTAGTAAAGGCAAACAGAAATATAGATTATAATTCCAGCCCCTCAGGAGCTTACCTTCTGTGTTATTCCAAGAAAATAAAACTAAGTATAATGAGAAAATTTGAGGTGGAAAAAAATTATTTCCAATTATAATAATCCAAGAATGCTTCACTCTAAAGAATTTTCAGGCTTGTCTGACCTTGAGGCCCACAACCTTTTTATTAGGATATAAATAGCAGAACAACAAAATGAACACATGTAAATCCATTCACAACCTAAGAACTAGAATAATTTCATTATGTTTGTGGGTGTGTGCCTCTTTCCCCCGACCTTTCTATCTCCTTGCAAATACACTCCTACCCTGAATTTGATGTATCAATCCCTTAATTTTTTTTTGAGTAGTTGCATGTCATATCTTTGATTCTCTAAACAATATATGTTTTGTTTAGCTTGCTTAGAACTTTATAATTATATTCTACCAAATGGAATTTTCTCTGATTTTTAAAACAGTTTAATACATTTCTAAGCTTCACCTGTGTTGGTTGTCTGTAGCTTTGCTCATACCTTTTGTTGCAGTATAATCAACCATAGTGTGAATATTTTAAAATTTATTTATTCATTCTCCTCTTTTCAGGGGTGCTTCTAGTTTTATTTGCTTGCTTGCTTTTGTTAATACAAACAATTATACTATGAACATTCATGTATGAATTCGGGAATATATGTGTAAGAATTTTTTTAGGGTACATACCTAAGAGTAAAACTGTTCAATAGGATATATGGGAGTTGAACTATGCCAAATTGTTTTTTCCAAATAGTTTTGTCAAGATACACTATGTAGAGTGATTTTTTTAAAATTTAAATATCTTTTTATTGATTTTAGAGAGAGGAAGGGACAGGCAGCGAGTGTGAAACATCCACTGGCTGCCTCCTGCATGCCACCTATTGGGGACTGAGCCCACAACCCGGCATGTGCCTCGACCAGAAATCAAACTGGCAAGCTTTTGGGGCCTGGGACAACGCACAACCAACTGAGCCACCCGTCAGGGTTGTAGGGTGATAGCTAAGATTACCTGTGATTAAATGTCCTCTTCAAGCCTTAACACTGTTGGGCTTATTAAGTGTGGCTATCTACTAGTTATAAAATGTCGCCTCGTTATGTTCCTAATTTACAATAAGTATCAATTAGTTAGTTATTTTAAAATAATTAATTAATTTTAGAGAGAGAAGAAGGCGGGATAAAGAGAGAAACATCAATGTGAGACAGAAACATCAATTGGTTGCCTCCCATACACACCCCAACCGGGGATGCAACCATGGGTTTGTGCCTTGACCAGGAACTGAACCCGCGACCCCTCAGCGCATAGGACATTACAACCAACTGAGCCATACGGGCCAGGACTGAAGTTTTCTTTCTTTTCCTAATTGATTTTACAGCCTTTTAAAATATTCTACACACTAATTCTTTGGTCATAATGTATTTTGCAGATCATCTTCTCCCAATCTGCTTTTTTCACGTTCTTTATAGTGTGTTTTGACAAACAAATGCTCTTACTATTAATGTCATGGAACTTATTAGTCTTTCTTTTATAGTTAATGCTTGAATATCTTGTTTCAGAAATCTTGCCCATAATCCAAGGTCATAAAAATATGATCCTATATTTTTTCGTAAAATTATTAAAATTTTACCTTTGAGAATTAAATCTTTAATTCTTTTGAATTCATATTGTGTGTGTATTTATGTATGAAATGAATTAAGGAACACAAATTTATTTGTATCCGCATGGTTAGGAAAGTTAAGGTTTGTTTGTTTTTTAACCTTATCCTCTTTAAACTATCCTGTTGATAATGGCCCATTGGAATTCATCCAAAAAGCCCTCCTTTCCTAATGATCCTCCTTTTCCAGAAATCCATAATCTTATATTATAAAGAGCTAATATGCAGATGGTTGTCATACCAGCATGCCTAATGGCTCAGACACTGCACACTGGGGAGAGAGGAATGGGGAAAAGCCAGGCTGCAGCCTGGGAGAGAAACAAGCCGCCTGCCCCGTGATCATGGGCGCCAGCGACTGCGCCTGCAGCCCAGGACAGGGACAAGCTATCCACCCCTCGGTCCCAGGTGCCAGTGGCTGCATCTGCACCTGTGGCCCAGGAGAGGAACAAGCCACACACCCCACGGTCCCAGGCACCAGTGCATTGGGAGATTTCAATAGGTGCCTGCAGCCAGGTCCCAGGTGCCTGCCAACTGGCCGAGGAGGGAATCCTGGGTCCTGGGTATGAGGTGAGGCAGAGGCAGTTAGGGGTGATAAGACCAGTAGGGGAGCAGTTAGAGGCAATCGGGTTGGTAGGGAGTAGTCAGGGGTGATCAAGCAGGCAGGCAGGCAGAAGTGGTTAGAGGCAATCAGGCAAGCTGTTAGGAACCAGTAGTCCCAGACTGAGAGAGGCAGTTGGATATTCCCCGTGGGGTCCCACATTGGAAAGGGTGCAGGCCAGGCTTAGGGACTCCCACTTCCCCCGTGCACAAATTTCATGCACCAGGCCTCTCGTATAACAGATTTCCATAAATACATGAGCCTAATTGAAGACTCCATTCTATTTCATTGGTCAGCTGGTTGATTCTAGGAACAGAGTTACACTGTCTCAATGCCTACAAATTTACAACAAAACTTGATATCTTGAAGGGAAAACCCCAGACTATTTTAATTCTTCTTTAGAGAGTTGCTGATTGTTCTTGGGTCATAATTCTTTCAAATACATTTTAGAATCAAACTCATGAAAAAGCATGTAACATTTTTACTAGGATTGTATTGAATATATAGGTCAATATAGAGAGAGATGACATTTTTATGATATCAAGTCATCCTCTTCATATGCATAGGTAGGTATCTCCATTTAGATAGGACTTCTTTAATATCTTTCAATAAAATTTTAACATGTTCTCCATTCAGACTTCACCCACCTTTCACGGGGTTTGTTCCTAAATACATAATAACTTTTGTTACTATTATAAATGATATTTCTATTTGCTTCCAATGGGTGAAAATGCAACTTCCAATGGGTGAAAATAACTTTTGTATACTGATCTTCTATCCAATGAAGTTGCTAAATTCTACCATTACTTACAATACTCTGTAGACTTCTTTAGATATTTCAGGTAGACAATTATATTATCTGCCTGAAAATAGTCTTTACGTTGCCTCAGCTTAAAAGACATGAACTAGACCAGCCAGTGTGCCTTAGCAGCTGAGTGCTGATCCAGGAACCAAGAGGTCACCGGTTTCATTCCTGGTCAAGGCACATGCCTGGGGTGAGGGCTCGCTCCCTAGCAGCGGGCATGCAGAAGGCAGCCAATCGATGACGTTTCTCACTCATCGATGTTTCTATCACTCTACCCCTCTCCCTCTCTCTCTAAAAATCAATAAAAAACATTTTTAAAAAGACTTATTTATTACATGTGGACACTTCAATATTAATAGCATTTCCCTTTTACAGCATTCTAAAAACAGTCAGTGATATACTTTGATTTGTGAGTAAAAAGAATAAACAAACCTGCATGGTGAAGAGCATCCAAAAAGCCACGAAACCAGCCTTCCTCCTGGAGCTCCAATAGGAGCTTGAGAAAAAGTGTGGCAGCCTCCGTCACACCCTTGTTGGTTTTCTCAGCTTGAATATACTGCACCTCATCTACAGAGAGAAGCAAGAGTGACTCATCAAACTGTAGAAGCATTAACCATTGTGTTATTGGTGGGGTGCCCTTTGTGGCCGCCTCTAACCTGTGGACGTGGAGTTCCTGCGATGTTGCAAGAAAAGGAATTTTCTGAGACTCTAGAGGGAGGAGGAGTGATCTTTATTTCTATGGAATTGAACCCCTGGATTTCCAACGTCCCATTTCCTCCTTCCCACCATGGAAAAAATCCAATCTTGTCTTCCGCGGGCTAAAATTAAGGCCACTGCCCAGAGTCTCCACTTCACATTAAAACACAGTCCAATGCAGCATCTGGCTAGTTTTAGCTTGTATTCCCAGCTCCAGTCCATTGCATGCTTAAGGCCATATGGTGGGCAAATGTGGGTCAAAGAGCAAGAGAGCTCAAGGGCGAGCAAGAGCATGAGGGAGAGGAACTTTGGGGATTGTGACCAGGAGCTTAGCCAATTAACCCTTCAATATTTCATGCACTTGCAGTGGCTTCACCCCCTTAGCCAATTATCTTTTCCCAGGGTAGACTGACAAACAAGGACTTTCCCTATGACACCCACACTTCACTGCACATGCACTTATCTTTTGTTTGGTTTCTTCCCCCAGTGATCTGCAGGGAATGGACAGCTGGTTCCCTGGGAAGCATGAAGTTGTAGTTTCCTGATAAAGCTGCCCAGATGACCATGCTTATTATGTCTGGCCTCCCCTTTGCTCTCATCATATTATTAATATTAATAACTGTGGGAACACTTTTTACGTCCTGCATGGTCCAGGGTTCCAGGGTCAGGGTTCAGGATCTGGAGAAGGCCGCATACAAAGAAAGAGAGACTAGAAAAGCATTAATTTGGGAATCATGGGGGCCAGGCGTGAGTCCACCTCTAGGAGGAGGACACCACCAGCTATCCCCTTTTATTAAGCCTATGGGATACACCCATATCCTTTAAATCAGGAAATTCCAATAATAAAAATCAGCAAGAATTTATATAAGACTAACAAGTGGAAGCTGCTTCAACTACCAATGTCTCAACTAACCAATGAGTGAATAGCTCTGACCTTTCAGAGTGATTAAGGTTAACCAGCCTTCCCGATTTTTCTATTCACATCTCTATTAGTGAGGCAATGACCGGTTTCCTGCAAATAACTACTAGTGATGACAGTAATCATTGAAAGAAAAGCCTGAACAGGATTGTCAAAGTTTATGAAGTGGAGATGGAAACTGTAACAAAATAGCAATAGAAGGCACAGCAGGAAGGCAGCAAATTCTCTGCTCATTCTCCACCAACCCTGCCATCCTTTCTGGAAATTCTCCTAGCTTGGTATGAAATCTAGGAGCACACTTTAGGGCAGTCCTAAAGAAAAGGTGTTTATTGGCTCCCGGTCAAGATGGCAGAGTAGGTAAACAATGTGCTCATCTCCTCCCTCAACCACATCAAAATTACAACTAATGTACAGAACCATCACTGAGGATCACCTCAAGTCCAGCTGAAAAGAAGTTCTATAACCAAGGATATACAGAATAAGCCACATCAAGACAACTGAGAAACAAAAAAATTATTACAAGGAAAAGAAGTTTCTTGAAGATATATGAAAAAGTCTCCCACAACAAGGGCGAAATCATGGTAGTACTGGAAGAAAGACTTCCTCCAACATTTTCATAGTTTCTTGTCCAAAAGTCTGAATTGACTGTAGGACTAAGAGTGTGAGGATAGGACCACTCCCTGCCATCAGTAACAAGTAAGGTGGACTCAGCAAGCAAAATTAAAACTAAACAGAGATATTTTCATGGTCTTTTTTTTTTCCCCAGGCTCTTGCTAAGACAGTAGGCAATATGGCAGAAGAGAGAAAGCAAGAAGAGCTAAAGAGAAAAAAGTGAGGCCAGGTAGCAGAAAAGTACCCACCAACCAGCAGGTTGTCATACACACGTTGTACACTAACTCCCTAAGGTGGTAATCAAACCGTTGCCTTCATTATGACCTGACATTGGGTAGTTTTCTACTTCTCCCCCCATTGCCATGGAATATAAATACCAAGGGAGTAAGCCAGATGTCTGGATGGTCAACCATCATATTCACAGGGATTAGAAGAGAACATAGCAGGTAACAGACACTCAGCAAAGGTATGCTGAATGAAAAAAAGGATGCCTTCCTTCCTTCTGTCTTGGCAACAATAAAATTCAATGACTTTCAAGAGTGGTGAAACTATCACCACTGTCTAATTTTGATACCACTGTAATTAACCTAGTATTAATAACAGGGACAAAGGAGCAAAGAAGGCCAAATATTACAGGCATGTCATTTGGGCAGCTTCACCAGGAAGCTCAAGCTTTACATTCCCCAGGGAGCCACTGATCTGTTCCCCAGACTGCAGGGGGAAGGGGCTGGACAGGGAGAAGAATATACGGACGCCTGCCCAGTAAAGTACCCGAGAAGGTACTTGTCTGTCAGTCACACCTGGGAACAGATCATTGGCAAGAGTGGGCATGGCCACTGCAAGGAGGAGGAAATTTGGGATACTTAATTCCCTGAATAAGCTCCTGTGCTCTTGGTTCCTCTTATGCTTTTGGGACTCTGATTGCTCGAGGTGTGCTCCCCGGTATTCACAATGGATTAAGGGACTACAATGAGCCAAATGTTGAACTGGACCTGGTTCCAACATAGAAAGAAAACTCTGGACACTGGCTTTGCTCCTAACTGCACTGAAACCCCAGCTACACTTCTATAACTGCACTAACAGGAAAGGGACTTTGGAAACCCAGGAATGTAGCTTCACGCAAATAAAAAATCATTCATCCTCTGGTGTGAGTATCAGAAAATTCTTTCTCTTGAGATATCGGAAAGACCCTATCCCCAGCACCCAGAGGGGAAGAGAATACCCCAATTTCTCCACAAGCAATTTAAGTACATTTTTATTACTGTACAAAGACATCTTATATTCATTAGCAGTCACTCCCCAGTTACCCTACCATTAGCCTCAGGCAACTAATAATCCACTTAAGTCTCTAAGGATCTGCCTATTTGGGGCATTTCAAATGAATGGTATACAATATGTAGGTGTGACTGGGTTCGTTCACTTAGCATACTGTTTTCAAGGTTCGTCTGTGTATAGCATGTGTGCCATCTCCAGCTTCCCAAGGTAGAATTTCTTCTTAAATTATTTTAAATATATTTTTTTATTGATTTTGGAGTGGAAGGATGAGGGAGGGAGAGACAGAAACATCAATGGTGAGAGACAATCATTGATTGGCTGCCTCCTACAGGTCCTGCACTGGGGGCCGAGCCTGCAACCCAGGAAATGTTCCCTGACCGCAACCTCCTAGTTCCCAGGTTGATGCTCAACCACTGAGTCATGCTGGGCTCTCAGTCTTTTTTTTTTTTTTTTTTTTTTTTTTTTTTTATTGATTTCGGAGAGGAAGGAGAGATAGAAACATCAATGATGAAAGAAACATGGATCAGCTGCCTCATGCATGACCCGTTATTTGGGATTAAGCCCACAACCCAGGCATGTGCCCTTGACTGGAATCAAATCTGGGACCCTTCAGTCCACAGGCTGAGGCTCTAATCACTGACCCGAATCAGCTAGGGCTGGGGTGTGAGTCTTTTTATATGCCTTTGACTACAGCACCGATGCCAGGGCTGACCAGCAGACCCTGAGCAACAGATAAATGGATTACTCTGACACGACATTTGCTGTGAAAGAGAGGGCTAAGGGACTGCCTGGCTAAAGGAACCAGACAGCTTCGATCACCTGCCTCATGAGGTTTTTATTATAACAGCAATCTGAGATAAAGTTTATCTTTTAGATTCCATCAGCAGGATAAGTTATCTTGGGAGGACCCATGTATTGCAGTGTCCTTTAACCAAGGACACCCAAAGATTAAGCATAAGGGTTACAGTAAACCCTCAGGGGTCTGCTTGTGCACAGACTCTTTTGGAAAGGTCAAGGAATAATTAGGGGTGCCGCCTTCGGCACTCTCCTAAGTCAGAATTCTGATAAACGGGGCAGGCCACCTTCAGCACACTTCCCTTATTTCGGAATGTCCTCCTTACACACTTTCCAACCAAGTCTTATGGGCTCCCCAATACACTGACACTACAATACATAGCAATTGTTTGAGGGTCTATCTTCTCTCTTAGACTACGATCATGGACATCCTATATAATAAAGAGTAATATGCAAATTAACACTCATAACACTCAGATTTGCTGCCTATGACCAGGCTGGCAGGGGGGTTAGTGAGGGAGGACCAAATGACTGAATAATCAGGCTGAGTGGGATGACCAGGCCGGCAGGGGGGTTAGTGAGGGACAACCAAACAACTGAACAGCAGGCTGTGTTAGGTGACCAGGCTGGTGAGGGGGGGGGGCCATGAGGGGTGACCAGGCTGGTGGGCGGGGCATTTAGGGGCGACCAGGGAGACGGGGGAGGGGGGCAGTTAGGGGTGATCAGGCTGGCGGGGTTGGGGGCAGTTAGGGGCAACAGGCAGGTGAACAATTAGGATCCAGCAGTCCAGTACTGTGAGAGGGATGTCAGATTGCCAGTTTAGCCCCCCCACCCTGTGCATGAATTTTGTGCACTGGACCTCTAGTGTTGTAATAATCCATGGCTTCACCTTTGCATTTTAACAAAGTGCCTTGCTCATGAATGTGTCCAGAAAAGTTACTGAAGGAATAAATACTCAGAATTCTGTCCCTCAAGCATACAGTGTTAGCATCTGACTCTAAAAAGGTACTGCAAAAAATCCACACCCAGGTCCACCTTAAAACATCATGAGTCACTGAAACCGGTTTGGCTCAGTGGATAGAGCGACGGCCTGGGGACTGAAGGGTCCCAGGTTCGATTCCGGTCAAGGGCATGTGCCTTGGTTGCGGGCACATCCCCAGTGGGGAGTGTGCAGGAGGCAGCTGATGGATGTTTCTCTCTCATCGATGTTTCTGACTTTCTATCCCTCTCCCTTTCTCTCTGTAAAAAATCAATACAATATATTTTTTAAAAAACACACATCATGGATAACCTACGTAAAGCCCTGCAGAACCCCAGTGACCATGCAAGCTCTCCAGAATAAACATGTCTTCAGTGTTCCTTTCCCAACATCCAACACTGGGAGAGAAGAATTACAGTAAAAGAGATACAAGATATTACTAATGTAATTTAAACATGTTGGTATATTTGTGTGTGCGTACATAAAAATGTATGGGCAAAAGGATATGGATAGGCTCCCACTGACTTTTTAATTTATTGATTGATTTTAAGAGAGAGGAAGGGAGAAACATCAATTTGCCGTTTCACTTATGTATGCATTCAGTGATTGACTCGTATTTGTGCCCTGACTAGGCATTGAACCCGCAACCTTGGCACATCAGGACAATGCTCCAACCAAGCTATCTGGTGAGGGCTCACTGCCTTCTAAGGAGGGCAAAACAAACAAACAAAATTGAGAAAGAAAGTATATATCCAGCCATGACACTCATTAGTGTTTCCTACTCTCTGACTGAATCCTGACTGATAGAAGATGCTTGTCACAATTTAGGTTAACCCAGAGAATCAGAGCTTCCAAGAGAAAAATAGGAGATACAGAAACTTCATCAATCTAATAGAAAACAGAAAAAGATGGGAGGAAGCAGAAAGTTTATGGACCCATGTATATGAACTGTAGGGGTGGGAAGGGTGGGAAAGAGATTAATCAGGAACTTACATGCACATATGCATAGCCCATGGACACAGACAATAGTTGATGAAGGTCTAGGAGGGGCAGGTGTGGGGTGAAGGGGGTCAATGGGAAAAAACAAATATCTGTAATACTTTCAACAATAAAGATTAAAAAAATGAACAGCAAAGATCTAAACCAACTAAATGATAAAAGTTGCCTCTGGTGAGGGACTTGAAATAAAGCCTCTATGGTATCTTTAACATTCAAAATGAAAAAAATATACATAGTGTTCTTCAGCTTGTTTTCTGTTGTTTTTTACTTATCTTTTAAAATATATATATTATTGATTTCAGAAAGGGAGAGGGAGAGATAGAAACATCCTACTCTCTAATAAAAGAGTAATATGCAAATTGACCATACCTCCTATCAAGCCACGCCCACAGCCATGCCCATCAGCCAATCAGGAGCAAATTATGCAAATAAACCCCAACCAAGATAGCTGTGGCCACTGAGAGCAGGAGGGAGGCTTGAGTTTCCCTGGCAATGGAGGAAGCCAAGCTTTCCGCCTGCCCTTGAGGGCGTAGGCCTCCACTCAATACTGTAGAGTTTCAATTATAGAAGATATATTCCAACAGAAATGGTGGCAGCCATGGAGCTGGAGAGAGCAGAGGCTAGGTTTGCCCGGGCAATGAAGGAAGCTAAGCTTCTGCAGCCCAGGGCCTAGGCCTCCACTCTAGGCTACAAAGTTTCAATTGTAAAACATAAATTAATTCCAGATTCCAGGGCCTCCACTTGGGTCGTTGGGGGGTGTAGCCAGCCTGCAAACCAACACAGGCCCCTCACCCAGGCCAACCCATGCCCCAAGGGAACCCCCACCCTGATCTGGGACACCCTTCAGGGCAAATCAGCTAGCCCCCACCCATGTACCAGGCCTCTATACTAGCTAATAAAAGAGTAATACACAGATTGACCATCACTCCAACACACAAGAGGGCTGCCCCCATGTGGTCAAAGATTCTGCCCCCATGTGGACACAATATGGCCAGCAGGGGAGAGCCATTGGGAGGTTCCAGGCCTGCAATGGAGGGCAGTTGTGGGCGATCAGGCCAGCAAGGGAGGACAGATGGGAGGGACCAGGCCTGCAATGAGGGCAGTTGGGGGCGATCAAGCCTGCAGGGTAGGGCAGTTAGGGGTGACCAGGCCGGCAGAGAAGGGAATTGGGGGCAAACAGGCTGGCAGGGGAGCAGTTAGATATCAATTAGGCTGGCAGGGGAGTGGTTAGGGGTAATCAGGCTGCAGGCAGAAGTGGTTAGGGTCAATCAGGTAGACAGGCAGGTGAGCAGTTTCAAGCCAGTAGTCTTGGATTGTGAGAAGGATGTCTGACTGCAGAAGGACATCCCTGGAGGGGTCCCAGATTGGAGAGGGTGCAGGCTGGGCTGAGGGACATCCCCCACCCACCCCGCCTCGTGCACAAATTTCGTGCACTGGGCTTCTAGTCAATGATAAGAAAAAAATAATTGATCTGCAGGCCCCACACTGGGAATTGAGCTCACAACTCAGGCGTGTGCCCTGACCAAGAATCAACCATGTCCTCCTGGTTCATAGGTCAACATTCAGCCACTGAGCCATACCAGCTGGGCTAGAATTCTTAAACACATTTTACCTACCTTTTGGTTATTTTTACTGTGGTTGCATTGTAACTATAAATTAAATCTAACATATGTATTAAAAACTATCTACCTATGCACTCCCACAGCACTCTATGGTCTTCCATCAAAGCAGTTACCACACTTTAATACCTATTGTTTATTTAGTTACCTGCCTTCACATATGCACTCCAATCTCAATCAAGGAGGGGGCCGTTTCTATCTCTTCCTCTACTAATTCCTTAGTCCTAACATGATGCTTCCTATTAGGTAATATGCAGAAATATGGGAAAACTATCTCCAATGCTAGCATAAGGCCTGACACATGAGTTATTTTTTTATTGACACAATATGAAAGAACAGAATTCACACCAGTTCGTGTTTCACCAAATCCAGGAAATTCTAAAAAGACGTCTTGCATGGGCTTAGTCTTCAGGGGCGGAAGCGCCTCTGTGGTCACTAGGATGTTATTTTGTGAGGTCACTCGGAGCACAACTGGAAGGTAGGTTCACTGTTGGTTGTATGCTCTCACTCCACTCCACAGCCTGTGGTTTGGTTTTGCAGGCAATTAGTGGAAAAGTTACGCAACTGCTTTAATGCAATTTCCAAAAACTGACTCGCATCAGGAAAGGCATTTAGATACTTGGAGTCTGAAAAGAAATTGCCTGATCCACTCTCTCATCTCAATTTCCTTGTTTCCCAAAGTTTGTGCTTACCTCCAGCACAAAGCACTTCAATGGAAGGGGGTGGGGATTGGTTAAGGACACATATGTAATACCTTAATCAATAAAGAAAAAAATCAGTAAAAACAAAACAAAACACATTATTCACTGTAAAAATAAATAAACTAAAATATACCATGAAGTATATAAAAAAAGCATTTCAATACAAATGTATCTAACGGCCATTATCCATCATCGTAAGCATCAAAAGCTGAAACGCCTGAATTAAAGCCTAAAGCCATTCAGTCCAAGTCCCCTCTCACATTTTCATATTTTGAAAGTGACCCGCAGAGTCAGCATGAACTTTCTTGCAGCTCTGACAGTGTTTTGTAATCATTTGTGTGCGTCTGTCCTCGCCCATGGCCCACACCCCAACGCCGTGGGCTGAAAAGTATTTAAAGTCAGGGCCTGTATCTTATTTCTGAATCGCTAATGTCAGCACAAAACAGTAGACATAACTACTAATAGGAATACCTGGACAGCGACTTGTTTCTTTAGCTTTGGTTCTAAATAGATGTGTACCCCTAAGTAAGTCATTTCACCTCACTGAGACTCAGTTTCCCCAGCCGGGTCCTCAAGGTCATGCTCAAACTCTGACAACCTCTAGTCCAGGGGTTCCCAACCCTTTTTTGGCCATGCCCCACCTAAGCATCTCTAAAATCCTGATGACCCTGCGTGACATATAATTCTCATTATTGAAAAGGTGAACTCCTATTCACGTGGAAGAAGCCTAAAAAAACCCCAATTAACTTGGTTTAAACAAGCTTCCAAAGAACATGGCATCCAAGAAAGAAAAATAAAAGAACAAAAGAGCAGTTGGAGTACTGAGGAAGAAATTGTTTTAAAAATAATAATATGAAGCGATAGGGAAAAACAGCAAATAAGGTTTCAAAACCTAGAGAGCTGGGACGCATAAATATGTCACAATATACATATTTATACCCTGCATCTGAGGCCCTTGGAACCATAAGAAATGCAAAAACTTCCCTGTTAATAACTCGTTCTTGAATTGCGCCCCTTAAAAGTCAAACTGCCCCCCGGGGGCGTGCGCCCCGCGTCGGGAACCACTGCTCTCGTCTAAAAGGCTGCGGGGGTCTTGCCACACCCCGCGCGTTCCCGGCCGGCTGCCGTTTGGATGAAAAGAAGGGGCGGAAAACAAGGGGGAAACGCGTCCAGAACCGGATTCCCGTCCCCAGGGGCGGGCGCCCCCGCGACCACTCACCCTCCTTAAACCAGGGGGCCATGTAGCTCAGGATGTAGGTGGGGTCCAGGGTCTTGGTGACATAGTCCCGGAAGGCCAGCAGATTCCGCCGCTCCTCGGCCGTCATGCCCGCAGCGCGGCTCCAGCACGGGCCCTCCGCACCCGCACCCCACTTTTAAAGCGCACAGCCACCAGGAAAGCGCTCCGCCAGGGCTCCGGCGGGGAGAGGCAGCGCCGCCGGGGAAACCTGAACTCAAGAGGGAAATTGAAACTGCAACTAGCGGAGGGGCCGGGCTGCAGCAGGGCGCCGCCTCCCGCCCCGCCTGCCCCCCACCCCCCCCCGCGGTTTCCTCGCTCTCTAGCTCCCAGCGTGATCCCGTCCGTGGGGATTGCTTTTGTGATTTTCATTTCATCTGATTTGTTTTGCCAGTATAGGGGTAAAGTCCAGATTAAATATGCACAGATTTGAAGGGTACGAGTCTGAGTGTTCACAAATGCAGACCGTGGGGCGCTCCCCGCCCTCCGGCTGGCGGGGTGTTTGACTTGACACCTGTCTTCCCAGGTGGCCCTACCACTGGCCTCCCCGCCGGCGGAGACACACCCAGTGCACACACACACTGGCCAGCTTTTTGGTGGTGGTGTTGTTTGTTTATATAACTTGGTGTATTGTGGTTTTAATTTTTTAAATATATTTTTTTTATATTTCATTGATTTTTTTTTTTTTTTACAGAGATTAAGGGGGAGGAATAGAAAGTTAGAAACAACCATGAGAGAGAACATCCATCCGCTGCCTCCTGCACACCCCCCACTGGGGATGTGCCTGAAACCAAGGCACATGCCCCTGACCGGAATCGAACCTGAGACCTTTCAGTCCTCAGGCCAGGCTCTATCCACTGAGCAAACAGGTTTGGGCTAGTTTTAATTTTTAACTCCTCAATAATTAATGACGTGGGGGACATGCTCATGTATTTATCTGGCCACTTATATCTTTTTGGTGTGAAGCATTTGCTCCTTTTTTTGTGTTTTTTGTTTGTGTTATGGATTTACAAGTTTATTTATGTATTCTAGAAACAAGCCCATTGTCAAATATATGTATCCCAAATGTCTTCTAGTCTGTGACTTACCGTTTTTCTTAAAGGCGTCTTGAGCAAAAGTTTATTTTAGTGAAATCCAAATTTGTTTTTTCTCTGTGTACTGCTTATTGTGTCTTCTAATAAATCCTTGCCTACTCCTAGGTCATTAAGGTATTCTTTGTGTTTTATTTCTTTGGCATTTAGGTCTATGATAATTTCAAATTAATTTTGTTGTGGTATGAGGGTAATGTTTCATTTTTTACTTACTTTTCATTGTTAACAGCACAAAGTGTTTCATTTGTTAAAATTTTTTTCTGCTCCCATTGAATAGCTTTGGCACCTTTGTTTAGAAAAATCAATTGACTGTACATGTGCAGGTGTATTTTTAATTCTAATTAGTTCCATGTGTGTGCGGATACTGCTTTATTCTGCTTTGTAAAGATTATATTGGATCTCTGCATTTTGTTATGACAGAATAAAAGTCAATTTCCCCTGCTTACCCCCCCTCGCCCCCCACCACACACCACACACACACACACACACACACACACACACACACACACACGATTGGGATATTCATCAGGACTGCATTGAACCTATAGACTTTGGGAGAACTTTAACATTGAATTTGTTTTCTACGCTTTTTCTCAGTAGTATTTTAAGTTTCAACCATACAGGTTCTTCCCTCGCCAGTGTGTTCAGTTGGTTGGTGTGCTGTCCTGTATATCAAAAGGTGGCCAGTTTGATCCTGGTGTCAGGGCACATACTGGATTTGGGGTGCACGAGGGAGATAACTGATCAACGTTTTTCTCCCTCTTTTAACTATTTTATGTTCTTTGATGCTATTCTAAATAAAATTGTTCCTAAAATTTCATTTTCAAATTGTTTGTTGATAGTACATAGTAATACAAGTCTTTTTGTTTTTTGACCTTGTTTTAGGCAACATTGCTGAACTCCAAATAAGGTCTAAGAATAGTTCTCTAGATTCCTTAAATTTTCCTAGGTAGTCATGTAACTTGTGAATACATGGTTTTTGCTTCTTCCTTCCCAATCTTTTTTTTTCCTAATTTTTAATTTTTATTGATTTCAGAGAGGGAGAGGGAGATATAAACATCAACAATGAGAATCATTAATCAGCTGCCTCCCGCATGCCCCCTGGGTCTTGAGTCTGCAACCCGGGCATGTGCCCTTGACCAGAATTGAATCCCGGGACCCTTCAGTCTGCAGGCCAACGCTCTCTCCACTGAGCCAAACCAGCTAGGCTGCCTTCCAACCTTTGTCCTGTATTTTGTTCCCTTATTACACCACCCATGACCTCCAATAACAAGTTGAGTTAAAGTGGTGAGGGGTTTACAGCCTTATTACTAATTTCAGCGCGGAAATGTTTCACTTTGGTGTTGGGCATAGGTTTTTCTCAGATGCCTTTATCAGATTGATGTTCTTTTATTCCAGGTTTACTCTGCTCTTATCATAAATGGGTGTTGAATTTTTCAAATGTTTTTTAAAATATATTTTTATTGATTTCAGAGAGGGAAGAGATAGAAACATCAATGATGAGAATCACTGATCGGCCTCCTTCTCCACACCCCTTAATGGAGGTGGAGCCTGGAATCTGGGCATGTACCCTTAACTGGAATCAAATCTGGGACCCTTCAATGTGCAGGCCGACGCTCTATACACTAAGCCAAAAAACCAGGTAGGGCCAAATGCTTTTTCTGGATCAACTGAGGTGATCATACATTAATTAACAGTGAATTTCATTATTAAAAAATATTAAACCAACCTAGAATCTCTGGAATAAACCCCCTTTGGTCATGATATAGCATTTGTAATATGTTTTTTTATTGAATTAGTGATATTTTTGTGTGTTCATAAGAGATATTGGTCTGTAAGTTTCTTTTCTTATAATGGAAAAATTATGCTGGTCAAGAGTTTGTGTGATGTTGATATCAACACTTAAATGTTTTAAGAGAATTCACAATGAAACTATTTGGGCTTGGAGTTTTCTTTGAAGATACCTTATAATGACTCAATTTCTTTACTAGATATACGGCAATTCTGATTTTAAATTTTATCAAGTCAGTTTTGGTAAGTTGTGCTTTTTAAGGAATTTGACCATTCCTCTAAATTATTAGACTGGCATATTTTTATATTCTGATAAAAAAAATCAGTGTTGCCAAGAATTTAATATTTTATCTTTTCAAAAAATCAACTTTGTGATATATTTTAAAATATATGTATTTTATTCATTTTTTTTTACAGAGAGGAAGGTGAGAGGGATATAAAGTCAGAAAACATCAATGAGAGAGAAACATCGATAAGCTGCCTCTTGCACACACCCTACTGGGGATTTGCCCACAGCCAGGGCGCGTGCCCTTTACCGGAATCGAACCTTGGACCTTTCAGTCCGCAGGCCGAGGCTCTATCCATTGAGCCAAACTGGTTTCGGTGACTGGTATTTTTAAAAATTTTTATTTTCTATTTAATAGATTTCTAATCTATTACTTCCTCTGGGTTTAATTTGCTTTTACTAGTTTGTTAAGGTGTAAGTTTACCAATTTTATATATTTTTCTTCCCAATATAAGTATTTAAGGCTATAAATTTCCCTTCTCAGCTGAGTTCTAGCACCCCCTTCACTTTTGATAGTTTTCAATGTCATTCCTTTTGATATATATTAATTCCTGTGACTTCTTCTTTAACCTATGAGTTAATTGGAAGTGTGTTTTTATTTTTCAAATATTGGGAATTTCCTAAATATTTCCTAAATATATGTGGGTTATTGACTTCTAATTTGTGTTGAGATGTTCAATATGTTTTAAGACTTGGATCTTTTGAAATGTATTGTTTTATGGCCCAACATATAGACTTTATTATCATTTAAGAACATTTATATTGCAGTTCGTGGATAATGCTTTATAAACGTCAGTTAGGTTTAAGTTACAGTTGGCTCTAGTCTCCTACATTAATACTTATTTTCTGTCTACTTTTTTTTGTCAAATACTGACAGGGAGTGTTAAAATCTCTAACTATGGATATTTATTTGTCCATTTGTCCCTTTGTCCTATCAGTTTTTGCATCATAATTTGATAGCTGTTATTAGATGTGTAACATTTAGGGATGTGATGATATTATGTATTAAGAATGGGGTTTCATTGTGTTTAACTGAAAACATCATGTAGAATCAGAATGTGGAATAAAACAGCATTACGTTTGGAATACTTATGAAAAACTACATTTTATAATTGTAAAGTATATTCCTTGATCAACTAGTCTTCCCACAATTTGTCAATTTCTGAACTTACTAAAAATTGTCAAATCAATTTTAGATTCTTGTTGTTTTAAAAGTTTTCTACTGCCCTTAAGATAAACACAAACTCTAAACATGGCCTATATATAAAGCTTGGCCCTACAGTCTTTGTCCTTTAACCAACCCTGTCTTGGACTACACTTTAGGGTTCCCTTCTGCCTTTGGGCCTTTGCAAATATTGTCCTTTCATAACAAGTCCACATCAACCCTTTACTGGATTTCAGTTCAACCATCACTTCCACCAGAGAGTAGACCCCTACTGTATACTTTTGTAACAAATTATACTTTCTTACCAGAAAACTTAGTTATGATGAACATGTCATCTGTTTTGTTCTATCACTGAATCCCTAGTATAGAACCCACAACACAGCAGGTATTCCAATTTCTGTTAACAATGAACATGGCAGCAAGGTAAATCTGAAGGCTAAACTTAGATTTAATCCAGGTTCTGCTGTTTACTGGCTATCCTACATCACACTATAGATATAGAACAATTTTTATTTCTAAAACTGGAAAAACAAATACAGTCACCCCTTGTGTAAAAGAACTACCAATGTAAAAGTCTGGCAAGGGTTTTTTGTTTGTTTTTAGTAAGCTACATGCCACATAACTGCATTTTTATGTATAAGGCAATAATGTACTTTCCAAGAACTAAAATAAAAATCTGAAATGCAACTCACCTGAAATTCATAATTTATAACACAATTATATCCTTACTTTTCAGTAAAATAATTTGACTTAAAAATTTATCAGCCACTCACTATATAGGAAAATTTCTAGATTTTTAAAGTGTTACTGTTTATTTTTTTTTGTTGATTATACATTTTTTTTTTTTTTTTACTGGCAAATCAGGTAAGTATATAAAAGAAATATTTAAACTATTCTTTTGGCAGAAGATAAACTGCAGATTAAATGCCTCAATTTAACCTGAAATAACGGTTTGGAATCATACAAATTTTTAGGAAGAAAAATAAAGACTATCTAAACAGATTCTCTTAGTTTATAACACATTTCCAGAATAACTCTCAAAAAAAATTAAAAAATACTCTACTCTAAAAATGTCAATACCATATGGCTTTGTGAAATAACTTCTAAAATTATATATTTTTATTTAAAAAGGATTCCAAGTTTTAAATAAACTGCTAGCAATAACATTTTCTTCACTTAAAAGTGCATATTTAAGGGTGTGACATACTTTTTGAACAAATAATTTTTACAAATTTTTAACACATTAAAAAAAAATCACAAAATATTTTTAAGGGGGAAAAGTTTTCACCAAAACTCATCTTTATATAGATTGCTATAGATGACACTTTTCCTTTTTCTTCTTTTTATAGCATCAGAATTCTCAATGAGGTGCTTTGGCAATTTTAAGATATATCATAGTCTCCACCAAGACATACTGGCATTAATGATGTCCCTGGAGATGACAATTGCCTTGATGACTCAGTATGAATAGAGACATTTCTGGGCTGGTTCTCCAAATCAGCAGCAAAGGTGCTCTCTTCTCTTACATCGAAAGTTTGTTCAAGTGATGCTGGCTGGAGTGGAATATTATCTACAGTTTTGTTGGCATTATTTAAGTCAAGAGTGGTAACATCACACTCTTTGTCCAGAACACTGACTTCATCTTCTATTGTAACTATATCTTCAGATTCAAATGTTTCCAAAGGAGCCAAAAATTCACTTTGTAGAGCATCTTGAGGACCACTATTGTCACATTCTGGATCCTCCTTTATTTCAGAATCCTTATCACTATCACTGTCAATGGTAATTACAACTGGGGAATGTGAAGCATTATCTCCATGGTGTTTCTTATGCTTCTTCTTATGTTTCTTCTTTTTCTTTTTATGATGTCGATTTGTATCAGTAGCTTTCCCTTCATAAATTATCTCTACACTTAGGCTCCGGGTCCTCCTTTTCCTCTTCTTGTGTTTTGTCTCTCTGTCTGATGATCGACTATCTGAAAAACTGTCACTCTCGTTTTTATAATTTCCACCCAATTTTGATGAAGATGTTTGGCAATGATCTTCCTTTACTTTAGAAGTAAACTCACGAGACGGTTGAGCCACTTCATTAGTGCCCTCCAAATGTCGTGTTTTGTATTTTCGTTTCCCTCCAGGCTTTTCATTTCTCACCCGGTCAGGCCCTGCAGATGCAGTCTTTGATCTATTACTAGAAAGGCTCCTTGACCTGTGTCTCTCGTAGTAGTAGTATTTTCTTTCACTGTGATTATTTTTTTTCCTAGCATTTGTTCTTTCAGAAAAGGATTGCATTCTAAATTCTGGACTTGAAGATTGTCTGGAATAATGAGCTCTAGACAGAGTTCTTCTCCTATAAGATGATTCATAGCCATCTCTATCCTTGTTTCTACTATAGTAAGTATACTCCCACTTATATCTGCTTCCATAGTTATTTTTTAAATAATAATGATCTCTAGTTCTGCTCTGTGATCTTCTTTTACTATGATCACTGCCACGAGATCTCGATCTGCTTGAGCTTTCACTGCTTAGAGAAAGAGTTTGGCTTTTTCTCGACCAACTACTATCTCTAGTTCTTGACCTTTTTTTCTCTCTTCTACTTCCAGGTTTACTACTCTCCCTGCTTCGTGATCGTTTTCTTTTCATTCTTTTCTTCCCATGATGCCTTCTATGATTCTTCTGATCATGCCCACTTCTACTCTGGGAATGTGAATCTGAACTTCTCGATCTTCCTCTCCTTCTGTGTCTATGGTTATATGGAGAATATACTCTGTCTCCTCTGACAGAGGAGCTCAGGTCTCTGGGAGAGGACAATGATGTACATTGTTTCTCTTCCTTCTTTGACTTGATTTTTGTACTGGTATCACAATGACCTTTCTTTATTTGCTCATCCTTTCCAAGGACAGAGCGTGGAGATGAACTTCTACTAATATCACTGTCAGCAGAACTGTAAGATTGCTCTTGTTCTTGCATCTTCACAGTCTCCATTTTCTGAGAGCCTAATTCCTCAGAGTCTGAGGACAGTTCAACAAGTTCTGGAGTCCTCTCAGCTAGTGGCTTGACAAACCCAACAATGACACAATTATCCGAAGAAGAATCACTGTCGTTATTCAGGTCCTCATTGGTTTGTACTCCCTGATTCTGAGATGTGGCTCGTTCTGTTACAAGTTCTTCATCTGAACTATCAGAAGTATTTAAAAGGGAAGACATGACAGCATGTACTTTCTCTGAGCTTGAGTAAGATGGCCCTGGTGTCTCGTCATCCCATGGTGCCCGACTGACAGTGGCCACATTAACATCGATGTCTCGGGTCTCAGCCTCATCTGGGGAGATAGTTATGACAGAAGAATCCGAATGGCTACCTTCTTCGTAGGAAGGAGCAGGGCAATCATAATTAGCATGCTGATCAAAGGCTGCCATGTTAAAAGGAGACCTAGCAAAACTGATGAATTCATGTATAAAATGCTCAGTCCGATTAAGTAAAAATGGCCTTAAATCAGACACAAATGCCTGACTCTCCAAGTCATAGCGAGTAACATTACTCATAATGATGTGCTGTACTATATTCACTAAAGACCCATGAGCTCCAAAAAGAACTGTAAGTTCACGTTTTAACCAGGGGACTAATCTGTGAAGACAAGCTGGATTTCTACGGAAAAATTCAGCTGAAATATCCCTGTAGCGACCACCATCTTCAATATTTCTAACACGAGCACCAGCTCGGTAGAGAGTTCTCCTAAAATTAATAATATCTTGTTCTTGAATTTTCCGCAAAGATCTTTCGTCTGTAGTAGTTGGCCTCCTTGGAATCTGTCTCATAAGTTGAGAAAGTTCGCCATCTCTGGATCTCGTTGAAATGCCTAACCCTTCAAATAATACTCCACTATCTGGTGGAGTTGTTGTTCTTCTATTCATGGTTCTACTGGGTGAATAAAAAGCACTTCGCTCTCTTGTCATAGTTGTACGATAGCGAAATCTTCGACCATCAGGGGTGGCAAAAGAACCATTACATGAAGGCCTTAGGACGTACTCTTTGAAGTCATTTTCTGCTCTCACAGAATGGAAAATAGAATCAAAGGGCTGTTTACATAGTGGACATTCAGCTTTGTTTTTAGACCATTCTTGTACACAGCGAAAACAGAACTTATGTAAACAGCGATCTAAGTAAGACACATTATCAAATCTATCCAAGCAAATAGGACACTTAGAATCAGGAGATGCATCAGCTGGTATTGTCTGTTGCAATTTGCTAGTGCCAGCTTTAGGTGAAAAGTTGTCCATTTTATATTCCTTAGCTGCTGATGCCATTACCTGTAAAAGGGAAAAATTTACATCAGTAATCCTATAAAAGAGAAATGACCAAATTTGAAAAAAATGCAAACATACTTTGGTGAAAATAGCTCATTATCTTTAAAGGGGCAGTGTTACCTACTAACATAATAAGTAGAAGTTCAAAAGACAAATTGTCTGGATTTGAATCCTGGTTTCATAGTAGTAGTATGCCTGCACAAGTTACTATCTCTAAGGCTTTAATTTCATCTGTAGATCACTGCATCACAGGGTTTGTGAAGATGTAAAAAGCCCTTAGAAAAGGTGCCTAGTACATAATAAACTCTCAAAATATTATTTAACACTGTTATTCTTTTAAAAAATAATTTAGCCCTAGCTGGTTTGGCTCAGTAGATAGTGTCAGCTTCAATTCAGTCAAAGGCACATGCCCAGATTGCAGGCTATGTCCCCAGTAGGAGACATGCAGGAGGCAGCTAATAAATGATTCTCTTTCATCATTTATGTTTCAATCACTCTCTCTTCCTCTCTGAAATCTATAAAAATATATTTTAATAATAAGAGAAATATTTGATATATACAGAAAAGTCCAAAGAAAAATATTCTAAGTATCCATGTATCTACCACTCAGTTTTAACAACTTTTTCTCTGGTTAGTCCAGATTTCTAAAAAAATGTCCCTTATCTACCCTCCTATCCTCTGTAGAAAACAAAGACCCCAAAACAGCACAGTCCTCAGTTGGTGTTATTTCTATGTATAGTTTTATATCTTTAATATACAATACACCAAATAACATAGACTACTGATTTGTGGTAAGTTTTGTATATGCACCTTTAAAAACAGCTTTAGTAATAACTTTCTATGGTGACTAGAAAGGTGGTTACTAGATTTATTGTGGTAATCATATAGTAGGTATATAAATGTTGCATTATTATATGGTACACCTGAAACATAATATTGTATGTCAACTATACTTAAACTTGTATACCGGATAATTTTTTTTAAAATATATTTTATTGATTTTTTACAGAGCGGAAGGGAGAGGGATAGAAAGTCAGAAACATCGATGAGAGAGACATCGATCAGCCGCCTCTTGCACGCCCCCTACTGGGGATGTGCCCGCAGCCAAGGTACATGCCCTTGCCGGAATCGAACCTGGGACCCTTCAGTCCGCAGTCCGACGCTCTATCCACTGAGCCAAACTGGTCTCGGCTATACCGGATAATTTGTATACCAGAAAGTTTACTTGTTAAACCAATTCTGCGTTTTTTAGTGAAATATTCTTTTAAATACAAAAAGGACTTTTAGTGAAAATTAAATACTGAATGCAAAACCACTTAAGGGCAGTACATAGCTCACTGCAAATGCTCACTAAATATTAGCTGCTATGATTATTACTAGTACAGCATTGTTACTATGCTATTATAGTCAGTTAATCACTGATTTCCTTTTAACCCCCTTAAGCAGCCTTTCTTAGCCTTTTTATTTAATGGAAAGTCAGTCAAAATATATCCTGAATTATGCTTTCAGTCCCTTCCCCTTATTATCTTTTCCCACAAGGATCATTAGAATCTTAAAGATTAGTTTTGTTTATTTTAATTTCATCAGTTTTATGTTGCCTATAACTTAAATGAATTTGCCAGAGCTGAAATCTAATTTGCATTACATTTTAGCCTTATCTTATAAAATTTATTTAGCTGCATTTTACACTAATCATTTTATATATGTTAAGTATTAGTTTCTTCCTTTATGTTTTCCTGAGCCTATTATTGTCCTTAAATTTTTTTAAAATTGATTTTAGAGAGTAAGGGAGAGGGATAGAGAGAGAAGCATCAATGATGAGAGAGAATCATTGTTTGGCTGCTCCTTGCATGCCAGGAATTGAACCTTAACCTCCTAATTCATAGGTCGATGCTCAATCACTGAGCCAAGCGGCCTGGACTACTATTCATATTTCTCTACCTCCTCTATCACAGGAACTCCCACCACTAGTCAACTACTGTCAAGTTAGTCAAATAGCAGAACTGTAATTTTCTAAACAACAGACTCACTGGCTACACCAAGTTCTAACAAAAACAAACAAACCCGCCCTGACTGGTCTGGCTCCATGGATGAGTATCGGCCTACAGACTGAAGGGTCCCAGGTTCGATTCCGGTCAAAGGCATGTACCTTGGTTGTGGTCACATCCCCAGTAGGGGGTGTGCAGGAGGCAACTGGTCGATGTTTCTCTCTCATCGATATTTCTAACTCTCTATCCCTCTCCCTTCCTCTCTGTAAAAAAATCAATAAAATATATTTAAAAAAAAACACAAAACCCAACAACAAAAATCTGAAATTGTGAAATAAATATTTCATCATAAATTTCAAATTAAATGTGCTCATCTAGGGCATCTTAACTTTCTCAGAGCAGTAACTTAATAGAAACTCAGTGCTGAACAAGTTTCTTCAAGGAATCCAACTATTTCTAGTTTTCTATTTTCTACAGTGGAAATGCAAAAATCACCATTGTCCTTAAGAGAATAGAATCATAAATACAGAACACCAATTGTTTTCCTGTCAACATATTTAAACTCTGAAACCTTAATATTGCATACATTTTTCAGCATTTTCTCCTATGTCTACTTTTTATTCTCCTACTCGGGTAAAAAAACAAACAGATAATAAAACATTTAGGATAACACACAACTAAAAAAATTAGCCTGCTATATTTGGTCAAACATTGAATTAACATACTCCTAATGCCTTGGCAGAAACAGACCAAATGATTTTGCTGAGCTTAAACCAGAGGTTCCCCATCCCTGCTCTCTATATAATAAAGGGATTATTTTATTTTTTAAAGTTCTACAGATTCTGACCTTTGTTAAAAAGAATATATTTTATTGATTTTTTTTTTTAACAGAGAGGGAGGGAGAGGGAAAGTTAGAAACATTGATGAGAAACATTCATCAGCTGCCTCTTGCACACCCCCTACTGGGGATGTGCCCACAGCCAAGGTACATGCCCTTGACGAATCGAACTGGGACCTTTCAGTCCGAAGTCTGAAGATCAATCTACTGAGCCAAACCGGTTTCAGCTAGACTTTTAAATACATTGTTTTTAATTTTTATTTATTGATTTTAGAGCGAGGAAAGAAAAGAGAAGCATCTACTTGTTCTTCCACTTATTTATACATGCACTGGTTGATTCTTTTTTAAAAGATTTTTAAAATTGACTTTTAGAGAAAGTAGGGGAGAGGAAGAAAGAAACATCGATCAGCTGCCCCTTGAATAACTAGCCCACAACCCAGGCATGTGCCCTGACTGGGAATCCAACCAGCAACCTTTGTCTGCACAGATGATGCCCAAACAACTGGGCGACTCCAGCCAGGGCCACTGGCTGACTACCTGGTTTTGCACGTCACTGATGGAAAACAAGTCTCACCCCCAATCTTCACCACAATTAAATTACCTACCAAAACTTCTATTCACTTTTCACTTCTCTTCACTGAATCACTGCCGCATCTCGCTCGGTACGGCCCCTTCCAGGGTAGGAAACCGCAGCCCACAGAGGTGAGCCACACGGAACCAATGAATGAGCCCAGCCCTCAGGGCGGAGCACTGCTCGGGCAACATCGGTCACGGTGGCAGTCCACGCTTCCTTTGGTTGAGAACTGCCACCTGCCAGGCTCTGACAACCACCACGTGCATGACATTATCACAACGAGCCAAAATACCGTTATTCCCATTTTACAGACGCGCTCAGAGAGGTTAGAGAATCCACCTGTCACCCGTCTGACAGTGGAAATGCCCCATTCTGACTCAAACATTTAGTGTTGGGTACCCGCCCCCCCGACTCCCCACATGTCAGAGACCGACGTCTTTCCAATACACAGCTAGGCTTGTCCCCCTTCACCAGCGCTTCTTGGAAACGCAGCCCTCCCCCGCCCGCCAGCACCCATCCACAGGTGCCCCGCCGAGGCCCGGACGACCTCTCAGCTCCCTAAGTCTATGGAATCCATGGCCTCCCTCTAGAAAGGAGCTCCAGCTCGCCCAGCCCTCGCGACCCCCGCACCCCATTGTTCCCAACTTCACTCACCTCGGAGAATGTCGACGAACGCCGGGCTGGGGCGCTGGCGGCAGGCTCCCGGCCGCCCAGAAAGCCAGGTCGGTGACGGCAGGATCCGCGAAGGCGTACCCGGCGACTTCTCCGCGGGCCCTCAGGAGTCCGGGCATGCGGGGGCGCTTCACCCTCCTCGCGAGGCAGCGGAGACCCCGGCGGCTGTTGCGACCCCTGTGACGTAAAGCGCTCATCACCAATGGCATAGCTCCGAGGCGGCGGCAACAGCAACACCCAGCCCCGAGGCCCCCCGCGCGTCAAAACAAAACACCCGCATGCGCCTCGGGAGGGCGCCGGCCCCGGGGGCGGAGCCAGGCGCGCTCGGCCCGCCCCCAGCCGCTGCGCGCGCGGGGAGGGAGCGCGCCGCCGACCCTCCCGGGCAGACCTCCCGCAGGTCCCTCGCCATCGCCGTTCGCGTTCCTCGCTCCTCTCTGGAGTTTACAAGGGCAGCAACTTAACGTTCGCTCCTAACTTAGCAGGGAAACACGGCAACTGGTTGGTCTCGTTTAAACCTCCCCGAACTCTGGGAGAAGTTACTAAAAGAATCTCTAGTCTGTAAAGGACCTGAGTTACACGGAGGCGAAGTCCCTGTACCTCCTAGGAAACAACAACACCGAGGCGGGGATAGAATCCAAAGCCAGGGCCAACCGGTGCGCTAGTCTTCGGACAGAGAGAGGGACCCCAGTCGGAATAAACAGGAATCAGCTTGGGGGCTCAGCCTGGAAATCTTCGCAAAACAGACCGTTTTCCTACCAAGACTGCTTCCCCCTTTCCCACTCCCCAAGCCAGGGTTAAAACCCTATTTTTTTATGATCCCCGACATGGACCGAGAGAGAGCACTGCCCAGTCCTTCCTTCCGGCCTCAGGCGCGAGCGTCCCCATCATTCTAGGGCCGAACTCGTGCGAACGCCCGCGTGCCAAACCGCCGTTCTTTATTTAGCTTCGTATTTGCCACTATATTCGACATATTTGACGCTGAGCGAACACCTGTTGATTGGCAGGGACAGCATGCCGGAGAACGGATGCCACGTTATTTCTTCTTACGAGTTCCCATTTACATTAAACAAAAAGACTGCGTTAGGAACGACTTGTTTCTTGAAGAAGGCACCGTTAACAGGGATTCCCACAACGATTTGTCACTGTTATATAAATGTGGGTGGCACTGTGTACGCCAAAGGTAAATCCACTAAAGACTACCCATAGGATGTGGGAGCAGATGCAAGAAGAAACGTTAATTCCTCCAGAGTTAGACGCGGGTGTAATATTTAAACCACGCATTAGTTTTTCTATTAAACTTTAAAATGCACAAGACGGTACAGTACCTTGCATTAAAACTGCACTGCCACTGAAAGAACCCGTTGACGAGGAGCGCCAAACTCTCGAAACGGCCAAGGAAAGCCATTTAAATCATCTTCCCGTTCGTCTAAGCCCCAGCCTGAAAGGCGGGCAAGGCCCGCGACCCCGTGAGCCCGCCCCCAGCTCCGGGCGGAAGCGGCCTCCCGGGGCCGGAAAAGGCTCCAGGAGGCGAGTGGGCGGGCACTCGTGCCCTGATGTAAGATGGCCGCCGCCGCCCGATAGCCGCCGCCCCGCAGGTTCCTCTAGGGCCTGCAAGGCCTGCCCGTTCCCGCGGACCGCCGTGGTCTCCTTACCATGAGGCCAGTGAGTCGCCGCACCCTGGACTGGATTTATTCCGTGGTAGGTCCCGGGTCTGGCGGGGCTCCACGTGTCGATTCCCGTGTCCCCCGGGCGGGAGCTCCCTTATTTCTTCAGCTCCCAGAAACTCAAAAACCCATTCCTAAATTAAGCTTTCCACTGCCTCACCTTGACTCCGCCTCTTCCTGGAGGACACGCTCTTCCGCTTCTTACGTAAGGACAGGGGGGTGGATTTGCCTCCGGAATTCCATTTATTCGTTTGTTACTGTAATTTCCACCTTAGCAACGTACATGGCAACCAATGGAGAGGGGGCAGCGAGGAAGTACTACCCACAGTGAATTTTTTTGCTTTTACTCCCCCTCTTGCATTCTTTTTTAAAATTTTTATTTATATTTTTTAGTTGCTCCTCGCGATCGTATTACTTTCCTGGGGATATGTCATCTATGCATCTACAGTAGCCGCTCGACGACAACTAAGGAAGAGATACCCAGACAAAATATTCGGCAATGAATGAATTTTATAATTCCTCTAGATTTTATTCTATGCAGATACTTCACTTCATGCTTACCTAACACATGTCTATATTTAAAAATCCATAATATAGTTTCCAAATTTATTATTGTATACAGCCCTTTATAATAAACCATGAATGTGCTAACTTTTCCAATACGTGTACTTTTAAATTCTCATATAACAAAGCATCCTAGATCTAACATCCTTTGAGCATCAGATCATAGATGAAATGACATGTTTTTCAATTTAGAGTTCCTAAAATACTTTTTAAAATGCCTCAGAAAGCTACCTTTAAAACAAAAATGTGTGGAATTTCTAATCTTATATTTATTATATTTTATTTTGTTGCATATCTACACAAGAGACTAGATTATGTAAGAAAAAATTATAGTGTGACTTTCTACATCTTGTTTTCTGACACAAGAATGGCCAGAAAAAGGTGATTGTTCATATTTTTAATATATATATTTAATATATATATTATTTATATATTTTTAAAAAATATATTTTATTGATTTTTTTTACAGAGAGAAAGGGAGAGGGATAGAAAGTTAGAAACATCCATAGCTGCCTCCTGCACACCCCCTACTGGGGATGTGATGTGCCCGAAACCAAGGTACATGCCCTTGACCAGAATCAAATTTGGGACACTTCAGTATGCAGGCCAACGCTCTATCCACTGAGCCAAACTGGTTTCAACTGTTCATATTTTTTTAAGCAGGTCCAATTTGTACTTATTGTTAAATAACTAAATAAAGTCTTAAATTGTACAGTGGGAAGAAATAGGCAACACATCTCTGAGAGTAAACTTTATTAAAGTTACTTTTCCAGGAGAATATATTCAGTAAATATGGTAATATACCAACAAAACTTAGGCTTATATGTCTTTGAAATTTTAAATTAATCTTCAGTGATGCTGATCAGGAAATTCTTTCATTGGTGGAACTACTTCCCCAGTCTCCAGAATTATATCACCCTAGGAAAACAAACATGTATTAGTAGAAAGATCTTGTCTGCAAGGTATATCCACTCAGTCAGACCTCACATTGAAAATCTAGTTCAGTTTTGGCACTCACACTATAAAGGGACTCGGACAAAGCAGTGGCTGGCTAAAGATGGGAAACCGGTATTCAAAATCTTAAGGTATAAGTGAAAGAATAGGGGAAGTTTTGCTAAAAACAAAATGACCAGAAAGCATGAAAGAGGTCTTCACAAAGTGATAAAGGAATAATATTTACTTGCAAGGCCCCAAGAAATAGAAGCCCTAGAAAAAAGTTACAGAAAAACACCTTCAGCTCTATATAAGGAGGTAATATATTTCCGGCAATTAAATGTGTTAGGCAATCACCAGTTTACTGTTTGGCACAGGTAGCAGAGACAGCTGGTGCAGATGTCTTTTCAAATCTAGATAGTGTGTGGTAGAAAAGGCATGGGCCTTGGAGCCAGAACCAAGTGGTGAGAATCCTGGGAACTCCAATGACAAACTATAATTTCAGGCAAACTACTTAGCTTTAGTTTCAGCTTTGTGCTCAAGATAGCAGATTCTGTCAACCTGACAGTCCATGAATGAATGACTGGGTAGAGTAGAATTAGCACTCATCCCCACCCCAACTATTTCCTGACCTGGTACTGCTCAGGATTATTATTTAATAAAAAATAAATAAACTTTATGTTTAAGCCATTATACATTTTGGGGATAATTTATTATCACAGCTAACATTACCCTAACACAGACATTAATATTCTGAAGTGGTACTAATGCTGCTGTAATAAATGAACCACATGGCACTGGCTTAGCAGTCTGGAGGCAAGGGTACCGGCATTGACAGGTAAAAATAAAATGAGAGCCAGTAATAACTTGGAAACAGACTGTCTAATGTGCCTGAAGTTCTAGGAGAGGAAGGTGGAAAAAAGTTAGGAGTTTGACTATTAGTTGCTTTGGAAAAGCACTTGAGGAAACATGAGCTCAGGCAAGAAATAGCTGATTTGAAAGCAGAAATAAAAAGAGTAAGATATTCAGGACCTTTCAGGATTGGAAAACAAATTGCTGCTGAATCTTTAAATAATAAGGGTTAACAAAACATTCTGAGAAACAAGCCCAATAGAGCTCAGTAAACAGGGACACAGCCCTTTGTCAAAGAGCAGAGTGAAGTGCAGAGTCTGTTTCAGATAGCCTCCGCGTAGCTGCCACCGAGTTGAGGGGCGGCTGCATGAGGACGAAGAAAGGAGAGAACTTGGTACCTGTACAGAAAGGTGCTCACCTCCCATTTCCAACTGTAAGGATTACCTTACACTATTACACCATTTCCTCCTCTTTTTCTTTTATTTTTGAACAAGAATGTACAAAATAGGCACTTGAAGTGATAGTGAAAAAAAAAGGGAACATTTTAGTCAATCACTTGGGGAGGGAAAAGAGAAAAAGTGAAAAAAAGAAAAATCAGATGTTTTAAGACTTACTGGGAATATTCTGGGCTTCCTTTCAACAATGCCATATGGTTTTGTCTGCAATAAAAGTAATGCTCTGTTAATTATGGTTTTAGAGTTTCTTCTAAAATTATAGATCATACACCAAATGTTAACTTAGTCCCAGATTTCCACCAAACTCCAGACTCATACAACCGTTTACTCACTACCTCTATTTGGCTGTCAAGCAGGTACCTCAAACTTTACCATGTCCAACACTTAAGTTGCCCCAGTCCCTAACTTGCCCCTATCTAGGTACAAGACTCTTCATTCTCCCACATTAGGACAAAAACTTTGACTTCTCAGCACATTCTGTTGGTTCTACCTTGAGATTATGTCCTGAATGTGCTTCTCAGCACCTCTAGTACTACTACCTTTGTCCAAGTCCCTATCATTTTTCACTTGTGTGCCATCCTAGTCTAATCTCTACATAGCAGGCAGAGTCAAGTAATTCTAACATGTATCATTCCTCTGCTCAAAGTTTAATTCTTTGAGACAAAGCCCAAGTCCTTGCAGTGATCTCTAAGACCCTGCATAACCTGGCCCTTGGCTACCTCTCTGAATTCCTACCTCTTTTTCCTTGCACTACAGTACTTACACTATGGTAGCCCCTTTGCTAATTGATCCAATCAGTTGGGCCCACTTGAGCCTCAGAGCCATTATACTTAATTAGAGGCCCGGTGCATGAAATTCATGCACTGGAGTGGGGGGGGTCCCTCAGCATGGCCTGCGCCCTCTTGCAGTCTGGGACCTCTCGCTCCTTACCACCTGCTTGTTCGCTGCTCCTTACCACTAAGCCTGCTGCTCCTTAGTGCTTCTGTGGATGTGGAAGAGGCTCCCGCCACTGCCACTGCACTCGTCAGCTGTGAGCTCAGCTTCTGGCTGAGCAGCGCTCCCCCTTTGGGAGCACACTGACCACCAGGGAAAGGCACCAGCCCCATCATCCCACTGCTGCAGCCACTGCCAGTCACCACAGCCACCAAGGTGTTTTCATCAACCCAGACTCCGATCCCTTCACCATGAAAAAATGACAACTTTCTTTAGGCATTTTCAAGATGTGTCTTTCATAGGATATAACACTTCTTTATTTTTCTTTTTTTATCCTCACCTGAGGATATGTTTCCATTGATTTTTAGAGAGTATGGAAGAGAAAGGGAAAGACAGAGAGTAACATCAAAGTGAGAGGAACACTTTGATTGGTTACCTCCGGCATGAGCCCTGACTTGGGCCCTAGCCAGGGAGGAGCCTGCAACCTAGGTACATGCCCTTGATCAGAATATACCCCGGACCTTGCAGTTGGCAAACCTAGGCATTATCCACTGAGCCAAACTGCCTAGGGAAAAGATATGACATTTCTTAGCCCTCCAGCAGACTTTTGTTTTTATCTCCAGGAGTGTGGTGGAAGAACCCTAGATTACTTTTTTGGATTCTTATACCCAAGTTACTAAGAACATTACCGGTGGTGTACAGGGAGCTTAGCCAATGAGCGATCAGAAAAGGTGTTTCCTTTACAGTTCACATCTATCTCCTCTGATCTCCGGCTCCACTCCTGCCAAGGCCTAAAGCCTCTGGCCCTGGGACGGGGACCCCCAGTTGGCTGTGATTGCCCTGCTCCACCCTGGCCAAGGCCCCAAGCCTCTGGCCAAGGATCCTCGCGAGGCTCAGTTACAGGGCAGAGGACCCTGAGTGCGCTTGATCACCCTGCTCTGCCCCCAGCCAAGGCCTCAAGCCTCTGGCCAAGGATCCAAGGCTCGGGTATAGGGCAGGGGACCCCCAGCGTGCTTGATCGCTCTGCTCCGAGGATGAGGCCCTGGGCGGTTGACCCCCAGCACTCGCGATCACCCTGCTGTCTGTTTGAGGCTCGGGCCCTGGGCAGTTGACCTGCAGTGCAGGCGCACTGCCCTGTCCTCCCGTGTGCCTCCCGCCCCCCCTGCCCCGCCACTGCCTGCTCCTGATTGGCTGGTAGTGTAGCGAAGGTACGATAATTTGCATGTTTCTCTTTTATTAGATAGAATGATTCATCTACCTGAAATGCTCTTCTCCTAGTTATTTGCTTGGTCCATGCCCTCAAGTCATTTATGTTTCTCTTCAAATAGCACTTCCTTAGAGAGGCCTAATTAAAAAAACAGCTCCTATCATTCTCTAGTCTTTTCCCTGCTTAGTTTTTCTTCTACAGACTTATCACCTCCTTTTATACCTCTTTATCTATTTATTGTGAGTTTCCAAAACCAGAATAAACATTTCACGAGGGCAGGGATTCATCTGATTTGTTCACTGCTGTATCCCTGTTTAGAACAGTGTGTTGAACACAGGAAGAACTAAATATTTGTAGAATAAATGTATTGATTAAGCATATACATCTTCATGAAATACCAAACCAAAAAAATGTATGGCATGATATAAAATTCAGAGAAACTGAAGCCAAAAGCAGGAAACTTAGAATACAATTAGAGGACATTAAAGTGTTTTGAAAAACATTTTACATTATATATGTGAAAACATTAAAATGTCTTTAAGAATTCTAGTCTGGCTGGTGTAGCTTAGTGGTTATGCATGATCTATGAACCAGGAGGTCATGGTTCAATTCCCTGTCAAGGCACATGCCCTGGTTGCAAGACACATCCCCAGTAGGGGGCATGCATGAGGCAGCTGATCAATGATTCTCATCATTAATGTTTCTCCCTTCCTCTCTGAAATTAATTAAAAATCAGAGAGAGAGAGGAAAATTCAAGCAGGCAGTAAAGGTGTTAGCAAAGTGGCTTCAAGGGTTATTAAGAATGCAGTCCTGCCCAAATCAAAAGAAAATAAAGTAAGAGAGAGGCCTTCAGACCTATACTGACACAAAATATTTAATTATGTCCACCTTTGGCCCAGGAAAAATCACCTGGAAGTACTAATCCCTCAAATAAGCAACCATATTAATGTCTTGAATTGTTGACTCAGTAGCTGCAGCTTGTTAAATTCACTTCTTTTAGGATATAAGTGTCTTTTCAATCCTAGAAAAATTGTTAAATATAGATATTACAAAGGAAATCAAATCCAGAGTATAAACCGGTGAATGTCAAATTTAGTTAAGTTCCAAAAACAATGGACAATCCATATATTGTTTATAGTATTTGTAATGTGTAAGGTAACCTGGTTATTAGAGGTTTTAAAATACTAATTCTAGGATTCTAGTTAAAGTGCATAATTTATTTAGACTTGTGATTTTAACTTTTAAAAGATTTTGTTTCTTAGGGTCATTAATTTGCCCTATTAAGTATTTAAAAAATAAAATGTATAAATGCAGTTTGAAACATTTAAGAGAATTTGATTATGTTTGTGGAAAGAATTGTTTTAGGAGAGTTCAACCTGAATTAATCCAAAAATAATGAGAGCAAAGAAAGGAGACTACTCATATTCTCCTAGCTATATAAGTAGTTTAACAAAATTTAAAAACAAATTTAAAGAATTAGAAAAATGGTTTTTAAATTTGAAACTAGCAAACTGAATATTAATTTATATTCCAGATAACCGTGAACAGTTCTTTCTGCACTTAAAAAGCACTCTTGGATGTTTAAAAAAAAAAAAAAACTGACAGAAAATAATATATTTTCTTTTCTATGGTCTTGCATGTTAGACCCTAGGGAAAAAATACAGACCTATAATGATATGAAGTGGCCTGTGGACTTCTAGGTGAACATAAATACAAAAACTTTAAGCCCATCAACAACACAAATATAAAATATTCTCTGAACCTTAGACATATAAATTGTTAGCCCTTTAAGGGCTGTGGAAAGATTTCCTGGTGTGTGTGTTGTGTGTGTGTGTGTGTGTGTGTGTGTGTGTGTGTGTGTGTGTGTGTGTTTAGTGAAAACACTAAATCCCAACTCTAATTCCTACATTAACCTCAGATTTCTAAATGTAACACATGTCCTGTCCACTGGGACACCCAGAGAAACGGATGTGATAACTCATGTTCCTCAACAACTTTACTTTCTCCCCAGGACCAGAAAGCCCTCCTCTTCATAAATTACTCTGAACCTTGGTTTCATCCCGAACTTAACTTGGGCTGTTTCTTCCTTTGAAAGTATCTCCTGGTTTCACTTTTCTTTTCCATTCCTGCTATCTTTGCCTTAACCAGATTCTCATCAACGAACACCTACTAAAAACGGTGACAGCATCCAGGTGATTTGCTTGATGTCAGGACTTTCCTCCCTTCAATTCACCCCACATTTTGTTTTCATAAATAAATCACTTTTATGAAGTCACTTTCTTACTTAAAAGTGGAAAGATTCCCACTGCCTACCACATAAAGTTCAACCTCCTCTGCCTAGTTTTCAAGACCTTTATTAATTGGTCCCAGTCTACTGAGCCAAGAGTCTTGGGCAGATATGGCTATGCTCATTAGTGATTCAGTATCTTTCTTTGTAACTGGAATAATTTTTCTCCAACATACTCCTACCAGAATCACCTATCTCCAAATTTACTAGAAATCCCTTGAGTTCAGGAATTTTATCATATATTTTCTATAGCAATAAAAGTAGAAAACATACTAGGTACTCCATAGTTGTTGATCAATGAATGTAATATGCTTAGTTAAGAGCACAAAGATGATGTCAGCAATCAGAATTTTAGAGAGCACACAATCAACAGAGAACAAGTCACGTTGGAAAGAATTTTTTGAGAACCCTGGTTATTTGTTTCATTCTCATTCTCCTTTTAACAAGCTAATTTCAATGGGATTATCTACAATTTATTAGGCAATCCCTAACTTGTGTTTTACCTTGAAATAATTTTAAACTTACAGAAAGTTGCAAGAATTATAAAAATAATTTTTTACCCAATTATTTCACAGTAAATTGCCAACTGTTTTACATTAGGTTATTTCTACAAATAAGGACAATATTCTTTTTTTTAAGGGCCATATTCTTAAAATAATTGCAATAGAGTAATCAAAATCATGACTTTAACATTGCTATATTACTGCCTCCTGCCTAAAGAACCCACTCAAATTTTACCAATTGTCTCCATAATTGTTTGAAATTCTCAAAAAATCCCTTTAGATGACTTGTTCTTCAATATTTAGTCTGTTTAAAAATCTGACCTTTTTTTTTTTCTTTTGACTAAGCAGGTTATGCCTATTAATCAAGAACTGCATTTAGTTGACATGCCTATTTAGTTTTTTTCAATCTGGAAAGAATCTTCCATTAATCTTTAGCTTTTAAGATCTTGACACTTTTGAAGGTTGAACAAGGCTGAAAAGTCCCTCAATTTGGGTATGTCTTACGTATCCTCACAATTAGATTCAGGTTATGCATTTTTGGCAGGAATATTGCAAAATTGATGCTGTTTTCTTTTTATTGTATCCTGTCAAATAGTACACAACTTCAGGTTGTCCCATTATTAGTCATGTTAATTTACATTTCTTAATTTAGGTGGTATGTCAGGTTTCTCCATCACAAAAGTACCCTCTTTCTCTTTGAAACAAATAAATACATTAAAGATACGTATTTTGAGATAAATTTTTGTATCTTTTGATGTGCTTTGAATAAAATATTACTATGATGATCCTCAAATTATGACTTTTCTACCATTCCTTGTCAATTTATTATTTAGCAACCTATTATACAAAAAAAAAAAAAAAAAGCTTTCTCTTTTACCCACTTGTTATTTACTTATCTGAGTATGGGCTCATGGACTTACATTTTATTTATTCAGTTGTCTATCATCTATTACCATCATTTATTTTGATGCCCAAACTGTCCTAATGAGAGTTCTTTCAAGCTGACTCTGTCCTTTTGATATAGCCCCATCATTCTTTGAACAATTCTTTTACTTTTTTTAATGTGCCTCAGGCATGAAACAGCTCTGGCCACCAAGACAGGCATCAAGCTAGGATGAACTAAGGACTGTACCTCTGCTTTGCCCCTGACTGATATAAGAGCCACACCACCAATCAGGTGTCTCCTTGCCCATTGCCAGGGGGTTCTGAACAAATCTTTACCTCGTGGAACAACAAGCTCATCTTGTATTTTCCCTGCCTCAGCCCTGGACCTGGCCATATCTCCAAAGAGCTCTGGATCCTTTCAGTGAAGAATTTTATTTAGAAAATAAGACCAGATTGCTAGATGTGCTAATTACCATGAGGTAGCTCTGCCACCAGGCACTTCAGTTGACAAAGCTAGAGGATATCCACACTTACATCTATATTTACTTCTATACTTATTAATAATTATTAAAAACTGTAAGTTCACACCTATACTCCCAATTCCATTCCAATAGCACAGGGTTTTTCTTCATTTCTATATATGTAGCCCCCTTTTCCAACAATGGGAATCCTGATCCCACTATCACCAATATTTGTACTTATCTAACCAATGTTCTTGTATGTAATCAGTCTCCTGTCACAATCACCACACTCCAATATAGTTAACATCTTCACCTCATTCAGGTTCTGACATCTTACTCTGCGCTGCCACCTCCGTCATTGCTCCGTCATTATCTTTCTTCCAATATCCTATACCAGGTTGCTACACTGCTTCTTTCCAAACAGGTCTACTCACCAATACTTTCCCTCTGCTCCCATGCAGCACCTACCCAGGATCTAACACTCCTCAATGGGTACAAGAATGCCCTCCTACTCTGTTTGGGTTATAATACTCCATGCTGGGTAGCCACCACTGTTCTCCCTTCCATGCCACTCCCAAAATGCACTCCTTCCTCACCCTGCCTGGCTCCAACACTCTACACCAGGCTACCCTTAGCCTTTAAACCACCACATACAAGATCTTTCAGTGAAAAAGTTCAAGCTTTTGAACATCTTGGATTCTAAAGAAAAGAAGTGAAAAATCAAATAGAATGAGAAAAAGGAAAATGGAATGATGACAAAGATAACCTTTGACTATTTTGAATTTTACCTTATACCAGATCTATGCTCAAAAAGAGAAACAGAAATTCCTTTCTCCCTTCCTACTCATGATCCTGAGTTTACACTAGTATTATTAGGTCAATTACATTTTGATCATTTAAATACTGTTTCTAGGAGGAAATGCATTTTAAGTTGTAACTAATATAAAGATTAACTTTTTGAAATGCCATATAATTCTTACATTTAATTAAACCTTTTACCTAAAAGGATTCAAAGTTGTTCACAATCAGTTAAAAGAGATGCATTATTTCCACTAAATAAAAGCAGGGTAAGGCATACCCACATAGGAAATAATTTGTACAATATTAAAAATAAATTCTGAAAAACACATATTTAAAACATACTTACAGTCACATGATATTTTAAAGTATAATGAATAATCCAGGCAGGTATAAGTGCGTGAGTAAAAATAAGGAAACCGTGTCGGTACGTCCTATAGATCTAGGAAGAAAAAAACATACACAAAATAAAACAGATGTCCCATCTTTTACATTCGTGGTAGAAAAAAAAAAAATCAATACAACAATGTCATGATTATTTAAAAATCTCTAAATGCTACAAATTCCTTATAGTCTGTAGCTAACCTCACCCATTTAAATATTTTTACTAAACATAGGACCTGCTAGGGAATACCTAGAGCGCAGGGCAAGTTGCATTAAGACAAGTAGCATTTTGCAAAACTATAGTAAGGCATTTATAGATTAAAAAAATGTATTACTCTAGTCCTGGCAGGGTAGCTCAGTTGATTAGTGTTGTCTAAATACACCAAGATTGTGGGTTCAATCCTCAGTCAGGACACATACAAGAATCAACCAATGAATGCACAAATAAATGGAACAACAAACAAATCGATGTTTCTTTCCCACCCCTACCCCCTCTCCCTTCCTCTCTCTCCCTCTAAAAAAATAAATTAATTAAAAAATACCTCATTATCTTTATTATAAGTTTGTTAAAGATAAAGCGTGGCATAAATAATGAAAGAATAATTTTAATTTAACCAGAATGATCAAACCTACGTCATTTTTCAGGTAAAGTCATCTCCCTAACTTATCCACTTCAGATGTTCTAAGTGTGAGGTGACAGCCCGAGCACACCAACACTGGAAAAGGTGTTTTACGTCCTGGGATAGAAGTGTTCCGAGCTTACTTTGAGATGCCTTTATACATTTTGAGAAAGGCAAAAGAGAACTAAAAGAAATGGAACTTTTCCATGGCAGCCAATTTGACTGAAACATACCTATTCTTTCAGAGAAAGGATTCTAAGTGTTGTAATAGATATGATTGTGGAAGAAAAAATTAACTCAAAGTAAGGCAAGATGGATTTCAACAAATGATTATTTCTTTACATCATGGGAGGGATGTCTACTTTCAATCAGTGGCTGCCAAAATCAACAAGTAATGTCAAGGATACAAAGGGTGAGAGAAGAGCTGAATTAGAGTTTAATTTCACCATCCTAAAAAAGTATTTAAGCCCTAGCTGGTTTGGCTCAGTGGATAGTGTCAGCCTGTGGATTGAAAGATCCTGGGTTTGATTCCAGGAGGAGGCATGCAGGAGGCAGCCAATCAATGATTCTCTCTCATCACTGATGTTTCTCTCTTTCCCTCTCTGAAACCAATAAAAATATATTTTAAATAAGAAAAAAGATTTAAGAGAACTTTTTGAGAAAAATTTGCACCAGACTTTATAGCACTGCACGGAAGTAGATACACATAGATTTCAGTGTGGACTCCTTTAATTCCTAGCTCTATGGCCAAGGGTTAACCACTGAGTTTTTTTGTAGGCCTGTTTCCATTCATTAAGAACAGTTTTCTATCTTATAGGAGCAAAGAATTAAATAAAGTAACACATGTAAAACCATCAGCAAAGTGCCATGCACAAAGCACTCAGGTCTTACATATTATTAGTATTATTCCATTATTATCAGCCAATGTCATAGCTAAGTGAAAGCATATAGTGATATAGTGCTTATCACTCATGAGTGATGTGATTTAATTAACGACCTCAAGAAAATGTTCGGAGACCCTGAAAATAAAGACAACTCCTTGAATAAGTGCCTTTCTGCAGAGTACAGTGCAGGGATGGCATTTTTAAATAAAAAACTGTATACAACCTACATAGTGGTAGTTCAGAAAGGTGGCTCTTGAATATGACTCTCTAAGCATGGCAACAGGATTCTGTCTATTACGATCACATGGGGCCTGTACCATCAGCTAGACTGGCTGTGAATTGTGTAGTGTTAGTTGGGTCTCTATAACCTCGACCTGAAACAAGTGTTCTCAAGTACTAAAATCGTGGAATTTTAACCAGTGAATCCTTGGCTAATAATCTGAGGGAAGATCTGTACAATCACAAGAAACCCAAATGTGCTGTAAAACCCAAGCAAAGATTCGCTTCCTCTTCACACTAGACAGCCAACGGGTATGACTCTCCCAAGGCCAAACATGCTCTTGGACTCCTGGCGCCCAGGCCCGGGCTCCTGGGACCAGGCAGCGTTCTGGCTACGCCCAAATCTCGGTGGGACCCAATTCTCCCTCTGCCGGGAGGAACTATCGGACTTGCGGGCGCAGAGCGATGTCAGTGTCCTTGGTTTGGCCACCAGGAGCAGGCCTTCCAGCAGACAGTCTGGGGGTCGTGGCCGGTTGTGTGTATGACGGGCGAGGGAGACCGGTCACTCACCAGGTTCTTCCAGGGGGCCGGGTTCTTCAGAAACTTACTCCAGAATTTCTGCATAGGCCACATATTCTGAGGGGGCAGCACCGGCTCCCGGGGGCTCAGCTCCTGGTCCTTCAGCCATCGCCTCCTCAGCTCTCGCAGCTGCTGCAGCCGCAGTTTCTCTTCCGGCGTGTACCCCGTCATGTCGCCGCTGGTACCCAGGCAGAACGGAACGGCGCACCCCCAGACCTGGGTCCGGTCTCCGCCGCGCGCTCCCGCTGGGCAGAGCGACCTTGCGAGGACGCCTGGGAGCGGCGCGCCCTTATGACGCCACTGGGGTCGGCAGAGGCTCCAATCGCCGCGCGCTAGCTGGGCATGCGCAAAGCCTGCGCCCACCTCTCTTGGGGGTCGGTCCCGTCTCGGGGGTCGGTCCCGTCTCGGGGACAGGATGCGAGGAGCGCTTTGGTTACGGGATAAGAGGGGAGACGGAGACGTGGAAAGTGTGAGGTCCGAGGACTAGAGGTCCTGAAAAGGAAGAACCGGAGAGCTGGGAGTTGGAAGGATGCGAATATGTGGTTCACTGAACGTGATGTCCAAATGTAAAACCCTTTACTTGCTTCTCCCACCTTGGAATTCCTCTTCTTGTGACCTAGAGTCTGTGGATTGGACTTCACAATTCCACTTTTAGGACTTTGCCCCCAAAATACGGTGGTAAAAATATGAAAGGAGTATGCACGACTATGCACTGCAGCACCATTTATAATAAATACTGGAAAATACCCCCAAACTCTTCAATAGAGAATTGGTTGAAGAAATTATGGTACAACATAATGAAGTGTTCCATATACCACTGGATTAATCTCTAAAATAGGTTGTAAAGTGAAAACAGTTAAGGGGAGAGATAATAGTAATACTAAGTATAGAAGAGGTTTGATTAAAGTTTTAAAAATGGAAAGGAAACTTGATTTTTAAAAAAATATCTATGGGGAAGAAAGGGAATAGGATAGAGAAGACAGAGAGAGAAGCTAAACTTCTTAGGATAAATCTTATTTAATAAAACTGACTCTAGCCAAAACCGGTTTGGCTCAGTGGTAGAGCGTCGGCCTTTGGACTGAAAGGTCCCGGGTTGGATTCCGGTCAAGGGCATGTACCTTGGCTGCGGGCACATCTCCAATAGGGGGTGTGCAAGAGGCAGCTGATAGATGTTTCTCTCTCATCGATGTTTCTGACTTTCTACCCCTCTCTCTTCCTCTCTGTAAAAAAATCAATAAAATATATTTTTAAAAAAACTGACTCTAGAACCATGTAAACACTTCATATTATCACAAAACCAAATTTACAAAAAGCGGCCTCTGAAAATTAAAAGTAGAAACTCATGGATCTAACTGATTTGCTTAGTGGCATAATCTCAAAAGTACATACTATTTCAAGTAACTTTATTTTTTCCATTATTATTTTTTTCCATTATTATTATTCCGGTCAAGGGCATATGCCCAGGTTGCAGGCTCAATTCCCAGTAGGGGGCATGCAGGAGGCAGCCAATCAATGATTCTCTCTCATCATTGATATTTCTCTCTCCCTCTCTGAAATATATATATATATATATATCTCGAGGGGAAAAAGAGAGCCCATAGATTAAGAGACAATGATAATTCAATAATAACCTGATTTTAAAATGGGCTAAAGGCCTTAACAGATACCTCACCAAAGGAGATATACAATGAGAAATAAGCATATGAAAAGATTCTCCACATCATATGTCTCCAGGGAAATGCAAATTAAAACAATGAGATACCACTAGATACCGATCAGAATGCCCCAAATCTGAAACACTGACCACCAAATGCTGGTAAGAATGTGGAGCACCAGGGACCCTCATACTGGTGGGAATGAAAAATGGTACTTTTGAGATTATGCCACTTTGGAATACCATGTGGCAGTTTCTTATAAAACTAAACATTCTCGGTAGTCGATAAGGAAACCTGGGTGCCACAATGGTTTTCTTTTTTTCAAGCAGGCATGAAGATGGTGGTCATTCAGACGGAGCAAGCCTACCAAACGCAGCCCACCGTCTTTCAAAACAAGAAGAGGGTCCTGCTTGGAGAAACCGGGAAAGAGAAGCTACTTCAATACTACAAGAACATCAGCCTGGGATTCAAGATGACTAAGGAGGCTATTGAGGGCATCTACATTGACAAGAAATGCCCCTTTACCGGTAATGTCTCCATCCGAGGACGCATGTTGTCCAGCGTAGTGACCAAGATGAAGATGCAGAGGAACATTGTCATCTGCTGAGACTACCTCCACTACATCTGGAAGTATAACCGCTTCTTTGAGAAGCACCACAAGAACATGTCAGTGCATCTGTCCCCCTGCTTCAGAGATGTCCAGATCGGCGACGTGGGGGAATTTTAAATGCCTATTACTAAGTGAAAGAAACCAATCTGATAATGTTATCCTATATAATCCTATATAATAAAAGCCTAATATGCAAACTGACCAAACCAGTGGAATGAACGGTTGCTATAACATGCACTGACCACAAGGGGACAGATGCTCAGCACAGGCCCCAAGCCAGCCAAGGCAGGTGCCAGCAGGCCCCCCAACCCTCCATCACCCTGTCAGTTGCCACACAAATTGGCCCTGATGGGCGGCCAGGCCTAGAGATTCTACCCATGCACAAATTTTGTGCATTAGGCCTCTAGTATACTATATGAATCCAACTGTATGACATTCTGGAAAAGGCAAAACTTTGAAGACAATGAAAAAGTCAGTGGTCGCAGGAGATTAATATGCAGAGCACAGAGGATATTTAGAACAGTGAAAATATTCTGTAAGATATTATAATGATGGATATATGGTGTCATACAATTGTCTAAAGTCATTGAATGTGCATCACAGAGTAAATCTTTAGGTAAACTAAGAACTTTGGGTGATTATAACATGTCAGTATAGGTTCTTCTTCTTCTTCTTCTTCTTTTTTAAGTACTATTCTGGAGAGTGATGATGATAATGGAAGGGGCTGTGTATGTGTGAGAACAGTGGATATATAGGAAATGCTTATGCCTTCAGCTCAATTTTATTATAAATCTAAAACTGCTCTTAAAAATGAGAGAGAAGAGAGAGAGAGGCAACGGGGGAATTTGAATACTACCTCAATCTTTTATTATATTAAGGGATTATTGTACATTTTTATATGTGATAATGTGTGATTACATTTTTTAAAAAATAGATTTTTATTGATTTCAGAGAGGGAGGGAGAAAGAGAGGGAGGGAGGGAGAGAGGGAGGGAGGGAGGGAGGGGAAGAGGGGAAGAGAAACATCAATGCTGAGAATCATTGATTGGTTGCCTCCTGCACACCCCACCCTGGGGATTGAGCCCACAACCTGGGCATGTGCCTTGACCAGGAATTGAACCATGATTTCCTGGATCATAGGTCGACACTCAACCACTGTGAGCCATGCCAGTCAGTTGTGTGATTTTATTTTTAAAGGGAGATTTATCTCTTAGCGATACCTTCTGAAGTATTTATGGATGAAAGAATGTGATATCTGGACTTTACTTCTTAGTAACTGGAGAGGGAAAAAGGAGTATGGTGGAAATAGATCAGTAATGAATTGGCAATTGTTGAAACTGCCTAATAGGTAAATGGAGATTAATTATACACCTCTTATACGATTTTGTATATGCTTGAACGTCTTCCAAATAAAAACTTTTTAAAGATCTATGCCTTGAAGTAGTAAGTAAAGCATTTAAGCTACTTTTAATCTTCATTCTGGTTTATAACAGCTACATTTCTGATTAAAATTCTGCAACCTACTTAGGCTAACTCTCAACTCTGCTATGAGGAAATCCAAACAATTGATACTCAAGGGAGAGTAAGTCCCTGAGTGCTTAGTCCTTCCAAAAAGGACTATATTTAAGTTCTCAATTAGTCATTAAAAAACCCAAATAAATATTTACTTTGTGATAAAGTTAAAGACATCTAGTAATTTCTTGGATTTAGGGCCGGCTTTCTGACTAATTCTGGAAAACTACTACTCTTTTCTCACCCACCACCACCACCATGTTTAAAAAGAAAAAGAGAGAAAATCAATATTGTTTTTGGAAAACATACTCCTTTATCACTGGCTGCTGCCTACCAGATTTCCACCCCTCCCCATGTATCCCCATGAAGATGAGTGGAATAAAGCACAGTAGGGAGCGTGTTCAACTTAGCACCCCTGGGAAAGGTGAACTCACAAAATCAGATGGTCTTGCAGTATGTGGATAACTACTGAATATTCCCACAAGGGGGCACTCTGGCTCACTGAAAAATTAATGCAATTAAATTGGGGTTTATGAAAGGTTCATTAACCAGCCCACAAAACTTGGAAAGGGCAAAGTTGGTGTGACTACAGCTATCTTAGAGTTCTTTTGAGATTAATATAGCAAAATAAGTTGGCTTCTCGAGCACTTAGGAGTCGAAAGCAATGTTCATTTGTTCACGTTTTTACTTCTAGTTGGATCCCTGTGCATTCCATGGCAAGTGATGCTAATCAGACACTCTAGAGTCATTGATTAAAATCACTGACTCTAACACAGAAGGCAACTTTGCCTTGAGCTCTCTATAAGAATTTTAAATTTTTTTGTTTCCATTTCAACGATAATTTAAAACATTTAGTGTGAGCATATTCTAGATCATTTGGATAACCACCTTACTATAACCAAGTACCCACATTTGCATGTGTATTTACTACCAGTACAATTGCATGGGAGCCTAGTGGAGGTCATGTGATGAATGGTGCATGATATGAATAAAGTTTCACATCATTCAGATAGAGGGATGAAATCTTGTACATATGGACTAGAAACAATTCATTCAGTGAGATAACAAATATGCAAAATGAAAAAGTTTCCTTGTGTCTTCTTATTGTTATAATATTTTGTTACTATTGCAATTTGGAGGGTGCTATTAAGCAGATCAGCCCAATAAAACAACGAATTGGTTAACTTTAACGTCATTGCTTAAAAGGAACAATAAAAACAATGCTCAATGACTCAAATAATATTTCAGGTTGTTAAAAGTAAAGGCAATACACAACGAAGCAGAAAACCTCAAATGAATCTTTCTGCTATTCATTCTTTTGTTAAAACAAATCCATTATGTGAATTTTATTAGTATTAGATTTTTGTCCATATTTAATATGAAATTTTTGATTTTGTGTTGAAAAAAGAATATAGAAATTATATGTGTGAATATTTAAGGAAAGTTATAATGAAAATTATTTTATTCTAGGAATATGCAAGAATTTGTTTGCCATCCTTTAGAAGAGATTATTACATTCTTTAAAATTTAAAAACACGATATATTTCACAGAACATCAAGGCTAAGTATTTAAACCTTAAATTTTCTGAAATTTGCCAGAAGGATAAATTTTCTTTTCTTCTTTCCTTTTTTTCTCTTCTTTCCTTGCTCTCCTCCATCCCACCCCATAAGCAAATAATTTCCTCTCTTTTCTTCTTAAGTTTAATTGGTTTTCTTGGATGAAAGAGATGGCTTTTGGATTATAACACAAATTTACATAATCATTGATAAACTTTGCTTTCTCTTTTTACTTATTAAATCTAAGAGTCTTAAAGTCCTTAGTGCAAGTAAAAAGGAAACACATTGTTTAAAAATTTTAATTAACATCAAAACCCTTTATCATTATGAAATGCAGCTGTTTTTTTTTTGTTTGTGCTTTTGAAATAATATTTTGTTTCTTTGTTGCTCATAAGTTACCTTTGATCTCCACACACCTGGTCTGGTGTATTCATGGGTATATGTAGTGATGAGTGATGGGAACATTTGAATGGCTTCTTTGTTCTTTTTTTCTGTACTTTGCATTTCATTAGCATGATGATGCAGTGGCCATCATCCAGACGCATTATTGTTATTCTCCCCACTTTCCTGTTCATACACACACACACACACACACACACACACACACGCACACACACGATAGATTCTGCCTACTTCAGATAACACAATAGCTACTATCATCAATTTACTTACCTGGCAAATTTAAATTAAGAAGCAGTGTGTCTAGCCTGGGCCCAATGAAATGGAAAGCTGAGATACAAAACTAGATAAAATCCTTTTCTTAATATTTATTTTAGCCAGCATTATACCAATGCTTGTTAGAACTGCTCAATTCATTGAATGTTACTTGAACTTTTTATCTGCATCTTTAGGGAAAGAACATTTCATTCATTGATTATACCAATGTTTGTTCAATGAAAACAACATGTATTTGTGGATAAATCCGAATTATAATACCTGTTACTGGCATAGAGCTTTTCCAGTTTATAAAGTACTTTCATATACTTTATAAACTGGAAGGTAGAGGTCACAAGGTCACATTGGGTTCCAAAGTGTCATCTGCACTAGTAGGGTGTACCTTCCAACAGCCCTGCCGAGGCTGGCCTCCGCGCACCCATCAGACGGGGTCCACATCCCTCCAGGCTGCATCGTCAGAAGCAATGGCTTACGTTTTCATGGGCCTATTTACTCAGGAGACTAACTACAATGGGCTCAGTTTGGTTTATCTTATGCAGGGAGAACAGGTTACAATATCAAACCCCAAAACATTCCTGTGGCCAAGTAATTTGCTTACATCGAATGATATGTCATAATAATATTCCAAATATGCTCCACTCCCAAGTCTGTGTCTTATCATGTATGAATATGTAAGCACTCTTCTGGCAACTATTTACTTATATCATTTTTAAGTCAAGTTTCTTCCAAGATCCCATACCACCAAATCTTTGTAATTTGTTAGTGCTTATGGCAGGAACCATCCATGCTTCCATTCATCCTATAAACATTTTACTATGTGTTTTTTATAATATATATTTATTGATTTCAGAGAGGAAGGGAGAGAGAGAGAGATAGAAACATCAATGATAGGAGAAAAGCATTAATTAGCTGCCTCCTGCACATCCCCTACTGGGCAGCAAGCCTGCAACCTGAGCATATGCCCTTGGCCGGAATCGAACCTGGGATCCTTCCATCCACAGGCTGATGCTCTATCTATGAAGCCAAACTGGCTAGGGCTTTACTGTGTTTTTTATACAAGCCAGACACAGAACTGTGCTGAGAATAAATTTATAAACAGGACTCAAGGAGACTTGCAATCTAATAAAGAAAAGACAAGTATGTAGACAAATAAGTATACATAATGGCTGTGGTGGATGCGTGAATGAAGTCTCTGGCCTCAGGACAATGAACCCGTCTACTTTCCATTCATCCATCCATCTGTGCATTAGTCATATATTAATCATGAGTACCTAGCAGATGGCAGTCCTTGCCATCAGTGACGGGGATACTGAATTAAATGAGACATCACCCCTGCCTTCAAGGAACCCACAGTTTAGTGTGAGAGCCAGATCAGCAGTAAATACTTGCAATAAGAAGGAGACAGTACAGGCATATCCCGTGCCTGGGCTGCACAAGGAAGCCACCTGGGGGAGGCTTCCGGGTAGGCATCAAGAGAGAAGGCGATAGAACTATCTAGAAGCAGGAGACACTGTCACTGGGCAGACATGCAGGTACTCAAAGAGGAAGCACAGATTGGTATGTTTCATTATCTGAGCAAGTTTAGATTGAGGAGCAGGGTGTTCAGCCAGACACTCTCCCAGCCTGATGTGCCTGTGAGTGTGCCCTGGGGGAGAGGTTGCTATGCCCAGATTTCAAGATCCCCAGAGACCACCAGGGAGCCGTCCGATGCAAAGCAAAAGAGTCTTTATTCAAGTCCGGGCTCGGCTCCCACAGCCCCCTTACCAGCACAGCGGTGAGACCAGAGAGAGCGAGAGCTTGGAGAGACAAAGGTTATAAGGACCGGTCATTTGGGTGGGCCCAGGAGAGTGGCGTGAGTTACAGAGATTGGTCACTTTGGTTAGGGTTTCATATTCTGAGGTCAGAGCCGTCCCTACTGTCCCCTGAATGGTCAGTAGCGACGCAGGGGGAGCACCTTTGTGATATGACCCTATCATGGCCTAAGCCCTCTCCAGGAACCTCATTGGTCCATTCCGGGGCAGTGGTTGGGGGAGTCAGGACATTCCCTGTGCTCCTGTGGTCACTCCCATCAGGGGAGGAGGGGGTCAGGCTGACCAGCTCTGCAAGATGGAGGACAGCCAGTTCTGCTTTGTTCTTTCAAGGTGAACAATGGCAGGCACAGAACAAAGGACTGGGTAAGTCCAGCTTGTCTAGTATTCATATTGCATTGGCCTGGGAGCTCGGCCTGCAGGTTCAAATCCAGATCCCAGTGATGATATTCAGGCTTTTAGTAGCTTGGCTTCATTTTGTCTGTGTTGCTTGATTTCACCCTTCTCTGCTACGTCAGTCACACATTGTAAGACCAATCACCTCCCTGCCCCTCCACAGCATCTCCTTATTTACTCCCCTCTCTGCTTTCTGCCACCAGTCACGCCTCCTTCCTCTCTGCCAGGCGACAGTTTTGCTCAATTCCTACCTCCTCTGCAGAACGGTGACCCCTGTGGTGCACGGATTTCTATTTCTTTTGCACATTTCAAGACTCCTCGTGTGTTAAAGCTGTGCTGAATAAAATACGACTTGCACAAACGGCTCAGATGAACAATTTTGCTGGCTTCCCACTCTGCCTTGCCTGGATACACCTGGAACTGTTACAGGAGAAGGGCACATGCCTTATCATGCAGGAGGACATCTTGGAATAGAGTTAAGGGAGAAGTTTAATTAGTGTGAAACAATTAGTAAACGCTTCACACTGTGCTCACCGCAGCTGGGCTGTGGGAGGCATCTCCATCCACAGCTTGCCTCCCTCACCCCATCAGCTCACACCTGTCAGAAAGCACTCTGTGGTTCCACTTCCTGCTGTTCTGCGCGGTGTTTTCGGGATTTATCAACCCTGTGCTTACTCTGAAACCCGGAGAAAAGAGTCAGAATGCTCACCAAGTCTCTGAGGGGAACTTAGACCTGACTGCCTTTCTATTACACCCTCCTCTCTCCATTCCTCTGGTTGTTTCTTCTCTCCTGTTAATCACGGGCAATGCCCAAACAGCCCCCAACTCTCACTGGCTTAAAATGATGAAAGCGTATTTCCTGTCTACGTTGCAGTCTGTTGTAGGCTGCGGGGTTTGTGGGCTCCACATGGGCCTGGAAGAACCCAGGCTGATAAAGGCTCCTAAGTTCCTGGCATTGGCATCTACTAAATGAAGGGTGAGGAGGGGAGATGGAAAAACAAAACAAAATAAAACACAGAGGGTGATGCAGGTATTGTAGGAGCCCGGACTGGAAGGGGAGTATTTCTCTTCCATCCACATTCCGCATGGCACAACTCAATCACAGGGCCGCCCCTAACTTCAGGGGATGCTGTGAAATGTAATTCAGCTATGTTTCCAGGAAGAGAACAAGGTGAGTTTGGTGAACAAACCCTCCATCCCATTGGGTTAGGGAGAAATTTTATTTATTTATTTATTTTTTAATGTTACAGGTCTCATTATCACCACTGTAATAAAATGACTGTGATGGAAGCATAACCTGTGTCTCAATGTAGCCACATTAACAAATGTCTGGACACTGTACACAAAAACAGTGCCCATTTTCATATAGAATGAGACTTGAGAAATTTTATATACCTTTCCACAGAGGACTGTTTTCTCCAACCAGTCCAAGGAAACACCCCATGTGACATGTCATGCACTTCCAACAACGTGTTTGACAGGTCATGGGAAGTCTAGTTTTGTAACAAGCGTCTGGATCCTGTATCTTCTGCTATCTTATGTCATTCTCAGAATTAATTCTTAATTCTTCAGTGAGATTTCATGGTGTGAAAGGAGGCAGGCTAACAGGACTGCTTTTCATAGGAAGAAGTAAAAAATAAACAACTTTAATCTTTTAGAAGCTGAATTGAATGTGTACCAACAGGCTCAGGTATTGTCAAATGATTGAGTACAGGAGTATGAGTGGAAAGGCATTTATTTTTGAGGAAAGTCTATAAAATAGGGACCGTTTGAGGAGAACCAAGATGGCGGCATAGGTAAAACACCTATCTTGCCGTCATACTCAACAATTTTCGTACTACAACTTAACGAAAGAACAAACACCTTCCAGAATCACCAGAAAGCTCGCTGAGTGAAAATTCCACAAATTAAAGTGAAGATAAGACACCGTGACTCAAAGGAGCAGCGGCGGCAGACAGCGTTGAAAGATTCGTGTGGAGAGAGGTTTGGAGCGCGCACCAGCGGAGAGGGCGGGCGGCTGAAAACCGGCCAGTTTTCTCGAACAGGGAGACCAAGACGTCCCACTGGACTGATTCTCCAGCTTTGGGGGAAGTCCAGGGAACCCACTATCATACGGGGTGAAAACTGGACAGTGGGAGGGCACGCCGAAGCTCAGGCGCTGCAGGGGTCTCCTGGCTGTGGAGAAGGCAGCTTGCACGAACAGCTCGGCTGCGTGACCGAACAGAGAGCGCTCTGCGACTTGTCTCTCATTCGGAAAACCGTCAGACTGCTTTGTTTTACGACCCTGGGTGAGACATTGGGCATGCAGACTCATTTGGGGAGAGTCTGAATTCCCCGGCAACTGGTGGAGCTCCACAGCGGCTCTCTCTCAAAGGTGCTGGCAGCCATTGCCCCCAGCACAGAGTCCCTGGGGCTGCATAGGGCGGAGCTAATGCTGTCTGCTTGGCCCAGAGACTCCCCCCGTCCAACCTGAGCACAGCTGAGCTTCACAGACAATTGGCCTGGAGGTCAACCCCTCCAAGTGCTAACAACGATTAACCTGAGCTTAACTTCAGCAAGACTGTGCAACCCATATCCATCTCAGGTAACTGGGGAGGTTGAGCCACTGTCCCTAGTAGGAAGTCTACCACACAAAGCTAATTGACCAACTCAGGGAAGCAGCCACCATGCAGAGACATGGAAAGAAATCAGATGTGAAAGAAATGGAGGAAAAAAAACGACTGGACATGGAATTCAAAACCACGGTTATAGGGCTTCTCAAGAGGCTCCAACAAAAGGTCGAGGCCTATAAGGAAATAAGCGAGACCGCAAAGGAAATGAATGAGTCCTACAAGGAAATGAACGAGACCTGCAAGGAAATTATCAAGACCAACATGGAAATGAAGGAGACCCTCAAGGATATAAAGGAGACTCTCAAGGATATGAAAAAGGACCAACCAGAAATTAAGCATACACTGACTGAAATAAAAAATATTATACAAAGACCTAAAAGTTCTCTGGAGCACCCCAAGAACCAAGTTAAAGATTTGAAATACAAAGAGGGAAAATCCACTCAGCTGAAAAAGCAAGAAACCAAAAGAATCCAAAAAACTAAAGATAGTGTAAGGGGCCTCTGGGACAACCTCAAGCATACCAACATCCGAATTATAGGGGTGCCAGAAAAAGAGAGAGACCAAGACAATGAAAACCTATTTGAAGAAATAGTGACTGAAAACTTCCCACACCTGGTGAAAGAAATTGACTTAGGAGTCCAAGAAGTGTACCGAACCCCAATATATAGGAACCCTAAGAGGACCACACCAAGGCACATCATAATTAAAATGCCAAGAGCAAAAGACAAAGAGAGAATATTAAAAGCAGCAAGAGAGATACAGTTGGTTACCTATAAGGGAGCACCCATACGATTGTCAGTGGATTTCTCAACAGAAACGATGAAGGCCAGACAGGAGTGGCAAGAAATATTCAAAGTGATGAACAGCAAGAATCTACAACCAAGATTACTCTATCCAGCAAAGCTATCATGCAGAATTGAAGGTCAGATGAAGTGCTTCACAGATAAGGAAAAGCTAAAGGAGTTCATCACCACCAAACCAGTATTATATGAAATGCTGAAAGATATTCTTTAAGAAGAGGAAGAAGAAAAAGATAAAAGTGTAAATTAGGAACAAATACACATCTATCAACAAATGAATCTAAAAATCAAGTGAATTAATAAGCTGATGAATAGGATATACTGGTGAATGTAACAGAATCCCGGACATAGAGAGGGAATGGACTGACAACTCTTGGGGAGAAAGGGGGTGTGGGAAGTGCAGCAAGAGACTGGACAAAAATCATACAACTATGGGAGAGGACAGAGGAGGGGGGTGAGGGCGGAGGGTGGGATGGGTACCAGGTGGAGGGGAACTATAGGGGGAAAAAAGGGGAACAATGTAATTAATATACTGAACAATAAAGATTAAAAAAATAAAAAATAAATAGGGACCGATCTTTTAGACTTAGAAGATTCACAAAGTTAAAAACTTGTAGGGGAGGCCAGAGGGAGGGCAATGGGGAGAAAAAGGGAGACATATGTACTACTATTTGTAATAATTTAATCAATAAAAAAATTAATTATAAAAAATAATTTAAAAAACCCAAAAATAAAAAACTTGAATGTAGGATCTGAGATGGACTCATTGCTGCGTAGGCAGGGGACTCCACTAGATGGCCCTGTCTGAAAATATTACTAAGTTGGGGATGAGATGAATAGCTTTCTGACCAATTGCAACTCTCTTACCTTTTCAAGTATGTAGGGCACTTCATTATCAGTTATAGGTTTTCTTAAAATGCCATTGATGTGGCAAACTTCATCTTTTAATATGACACGAAAACTGTTTTGGTAAAAGAATTTGGTCCGAGGCTTTCTTAACGGAGAGTATTTTGTTCTGAACAGATCATTAAAAATGAACAACCGGCGACATGGAAATGACAGCCTTTCCTCCAAAGCGCAGAATCAGCAGTGGTGTCTGGAGAGCCCAGAAGGCAGCGCGGGCTGTGAATTCCCCTTGCTCCAAGGGGAGTTTAAAACAAACACAGGCTCCACTCCTTTTGTTCCAGCTCTATTTTGAGATACACATTTCAAAAACCCAAAGGTTATTCTGTTATGTTGTATGGATTCTGACTACCCCAAATAAGTCAAAACCACCAATTAAAATTTGCTTTGAAACTGAAATGGGAGGATTATAATCAAAGGCTGCAAACCCAGTAGTTAGCAACCAGAGCCTGGTAGATGGTATGAGAAGGCATCTCCAGAATTGCTGACGAGAGAGAGCAGAGGACACCAGTGTCTCTTTTTCCCATTGGTGCGTCCGTTAATACTGGCACCTTTTGTATCAGGAGCTAATGAAAGAAGGTAGCTTACCTGATTAAAAATAAAGAAAATCAAGGAAATGGATAGTGGCCCATGAATCTATCCTTCCTTTCCTTCCCTGACCCTCAGACCCGCTCAAAGGAGACCAATGGTGGGACCTCCTATCCCTTCTGCTCTCCTCACCTCTCTCACAAATCTGGTAATACCAACACTGGTTTATTCCTAGAAACAACAGAAGTCAACATCAGAGCCTTCTGCCTTCACTTCTGCCATCCTCTCAGATTCTGCCTGTATTTCAATCGGGCCCTCACACTACACTCAACATTATTTAACATTTCTAACACACATCCACAATTGTAGACAAGAAATCAAAGTACTACATTCAGGCTAAAAGAATCTCCCACCGGTACTGTGGCCATCTGTGTTAGCATAGATATTACATTGAAAACATTTCCCGTCCTGGTTCTTCCAAACTTAGGCAGCCGTATATTTCCTTATCCATTAAACTGCAGACCACAAAAAATTGCACATTTGTGTGTCTAGGGAGTTGAGGGGTTAAGTTTGGTCAAGTTAATGTGCATGTAATTCCCCCTCTGGCCATGATAAAGTAACCGGGATCTTTTGGCCTTTAACAATTAGAAAATCAGACACACTTGGAACATCTACCATAAGCCAGGTTGGGGTGTCAGTCCCTTTGCAAAATACAAAGATGAATAAGACAAAGCATGTGTCCTTAAAAGCAAAACCAGGATTTCAATACCCAATGATCAGAGCAAAGCGATACTAAAATATAGAGTGTAATCTATCTACTCATCTAAAATACCTTATTTGGTTTCTAATTGTTTCAACTTATTTGTACCTTTCTGCTGTGTTGGTAGTGATTATTTTAAGTCTTTCTTCAATGCCAGTAATTCTTCAGTTGTGTCTAAACTATTGTTTTATTTCTAATTTGTTTGTAGACCTATAATTGTATTATTTTCCTTAGCCTTAGGATTTTTCTTTCATCTCTTTCTGTTGTTTCAGCATTTTGTCTTTCAGCTCTTATTGTATTGACTAGAGGCCATCTTTGATCACACAGCAGCCATCTTGTGTTGGGAGTGATGGTCAATTTGCATATTACTCTTTTATTAAATTCATGCACGGGTGTGTGTGTCCCTCAGCCCAACCTGCACCCTCTCCAATCTGAGACCCCTAAAGGGATGTCTGGTTGCCCATTTAGGCCCGATCCTATTGGGCGGCCGGATATCCTTCTTACAATCTAGGACTGCTGGCTCCCAACTGCTCGCCTGCCTGCCTTCCTGATTGCCCCTAACCGCTTTTGCCTGTCAGCCTGATCACCTCCTAAACATTCCCCTTCCAGCCTGATTGATGTCTAACTGCTCCCCTGCCAGCCTGATTGCTCCTAACTGCCCTCCCCTGCAGGCCTGGTTCCCCTCAACTGCTCTCCCCTGCAGGCCTGGTTCCCCTCAACTGCTCTCCCCTGCAGGACTGGGTCCCACCCAACTGCCTTTCCCTGCAGGCCTGGTCGCCCCCAACTTCCCTCCTCTGCTGGCCTGGTCACCCCTAACTGCCCTCTTCTGCAAGCTTGATTGCCCCCAACTGCCCTCCCCTGCTGCCCTGATCCCTCCCAACTGCCCTCCCCTGCTGGCCATCTTGTGGTGGCCATCTTGTGTCCACAAAGGGACAGCCATCTTTGATCACATGGCAGCCATCTTGTGTTGGGAGTGATGGTCAATTTGCATATTACTCTTTTATTAGATAGGATAGCATATTTTTGTTGTTTTACTTTAGCACAAGGTAGTTTCCTTCTGTTTCTCTCTCTCTCTCTCTCTCTCTCTCTCTCTCTCTCTCTCTCTCTTTCTCTCTTCCCTCTCTCGTCTCTAGCACATTTACAAGATTCACATGCCATTTATTTTTCTTTTCCTCACACTACAGTTGAGCAGTCCTGTATAACTCTTCAGTTTCTCCAACTGAATATAATTCTTCTTGACCTTCTTCTGACCTTCCCTGGAAACCATCACCCCTGTGGGCAACAACTTGGGGGCCGGATGTCACTTTCTGTTGACTGTGCTGTAGCCTGAGACTTGGGAGTGGGGAGAAGAGCGCCTGCAGAGCTGCCTGCTGTTCTGGCTGGGACCCTGGACCACACTCTCTCTTCTGAGTCCCAGCGAATGTCCTTCACCAGGTCAGGCTCCCCAGCGAGGGCAGGCAGTCCCTGCTCCGTGGGCTCTGATGCTCCTCCCACTCAGTGATTGCCTTGGAGCACAGCTGGCCGTCAACTCCTCTTGCCTCGTAGGATCTGCAGTGGTGCAGAGACGACACCAGGCTCACAGTCTCCCCACCCACTCACCCTTCTGGCCACTTCTCTTCAAATCAACGTGTCTTCAGGATTCCAGGATTTTGTTGACTCGCCTTTCCTCATTTCTCTTTCTGGGGAGCAGGTGTGGTAGGCAACGTTTAGAGCCAATTTTCAAACTTTATTATATGAAGTTTTGTCCTTTTTCAATTTTTGATAACTACCAGTGAATTCTTGGCCTTTTGAAAAATAACATTTTTTTGTTAATTTCAGTGGGTACTGGGGAAGAGATTTTCTCTGATCTGAATTTCTTTACCCCAGACTTTCAGAACAACATTTAAACAAGCACTTCTGGTGATTCCAAGTGGGTGGTTCATGGAACACACTTGCGGGGGGGGGGGGGGGGGGGGGCAAGAAATTCAGAGGCAAGGTAAAAATAAATTCAAGGATGGGGTGGAAAGCAGAGAGCCTTATTTCATATTGGCTTTACATGTTGAAATGGTTCCTCATTTTATATTTACTTAAATATGAATACTTACTTAAATATCACTTATGCTTCTAAGAGCTAAAAAAAAGAAAAAAATGGCCAAGAAACTTGTAAGTTTCTACCCTTTCCAGGGATCAAAAGCAAGGAAGGTGAATAGTTCTAGGTTAAAAAAAAATCTCACACATTATTTTTAAAAAGAAACCCAAAGCACCATAATCACCTACATAGTTCTCAACCTTCCTAATGCCGCGACCCTTTAATCCAGTTCCTCATGTTGTGGTGACCCCGAACCATAAAATTATTTTCGTTGCTCCTTCATAACTGTAATTTTGCTACTGTTATGGATCGTAATGTAAATATCTGTGTTTTCCGAGGGTCTTAGGCGACCCCCCTGACGGCGGCTCTCAACCTGTGGGTTGTGACCCCTTTCACAGGGGCAGCCTGAGGCTTGAGAGTGGGTCCTAAGATATCAGAGGGGCATTGAAATGTGCCCGAGTATACAATACTCTCCCCCAACACGTCTGCTGCTAACAGCTGCTGAGCTGAACATCTCTCACTTTCCCGTGCTTTGCATTTATTTATCTTCTAGAGTGAAACTAATTCTTTCATTACTTTCGGGGATTAATTCTGTGTGCTGACTTCAACAAGATTTGACATTTTCCATTTGTGCTCAGCTACATTTTAAGCAACACCCTGGGAGACAGAGTCGGTGCTGTGTACAGGGATTTCACACAGAGATCAGCGAAAGAGTGGATACATCCCTACGTACAGTTTCAATTTTGTTGCAGGGGTAGGGGGGTAAGGGGGAGAGAAACAACAACAACCAGTGTTCAGAGTCCATCAGGCCTACCTTCCCTGATGTGCCTCTGTGATGTGCAATAGGCAGGAAACAGCACATCTTGGAGCCTGAGGCCCCTTGAATCACAGCTGCCGGCCAAGGCTGGGCGTCTTGATTCTGGAGTTCTGCGATAACTCTGCCCCGCATTGCAGGTCACGGGCTCTGGAGGGCTGCTCACCTTCTTTTCCGCATTTGCCAGGTGCGCTTCACCATTAGCTGAATTCTCTGTTCCTTGGATGATTCACAATGATTGCTTCTCATGTCACCTTAACCTAGTGAGCAAATTTGCAAGGTTTGTTTATTCGTTTTAAAGTGCGGTAATGACGCGTCCCAGTCAGAACGGCTGAAGAGGCCATGTGCGGATGGCCTTTGCCATGGGTTTCCTGGTATGCTTCACAATGACTGGTTAGGCACTGGTTAGGGGCAGGGTGAACAGCGATCACACACCTATGTTCTGGACTCAGAAACCTAAATACTGGCTGGACCACCAACTGACTGCATGACAGGGTCAGGAACTTACCCCCATTGAATCTCAAGTTCCTTTTCTGTAAAATGGGAGTAATAATGGCACTCACTGTGAGGCCTTCTTAGCCCTGTGTAAATGACGGAGCTTCTGAAGATGGTTATCGTATTATTTTATTGGAGAAGGCTAGGACCAAAGGTTTGATTTTAATATATTTTAAATTTTTACTGAAGTTTTTGTTGTTGTTGTTTAACCTATAAAAGTGAACATAGTGAATTAATTCTGAAATCAGATGCTTTTTTAATTCAAGTTTTAAAAATTTATTTTTAACTGTACAAAGCCAGCTTGTCTTATGGATAAGGACAAGGAGAAATACAGAGACTTGCAGAGGTCACAAAACTGACTGGAGGTAAAGTTGTTACTAAACCTCCAGTAGCCTTTTCTGGAGATACCAGATGAAAATGTTCTCTGCTTGCAAAGGGCTCACTCACATCTTAGCGAACGTAGAGGAAAATGTCACTGAAAGGTTATATTTTTACTTTTTGTTAATCCTCATCCAAGGATCTTTTCCCATTGATTTTCGGAAACAGTGGAAAGGAGGGGGAGAGACAAAGAGAGAAACATCAATGATATACACTGATTGGTTGCCTCCTGCACACACCCCCAACCAGGGGAATAAGCTTGTAGCTGAGGTATGGGCCCTTGACTGGAATCTAATCTAGGACCCTTTGGTCTACAGGCTGATGCTCTATTCACAAACTGGCTATGGTTGAAAGGAAATATTGATTGCAGAGTGTAGACTGTATAAATTAAATAGACATTTAACATTTCATGGTTTTAAATGTTCAACATACATCCCACTGACATTTATTCTCTTATTTGATAGGTTGTGATTATTTACATATCATGTATTCGTACTTATAGCACAACTGCTTTCTAATCTGGTAATGTTACCTCAAATGGTGTCTTTTAGTTTTTGATAACCACACTCGGGCCTCTTGAAAAATAATTTTGAATAAATCTTGCCTCTGCCATCAGCTCAGCGGTCTTCTCAACCTATAAAAGAAATGAGATCAGTGTCACCAGATGTCCTATAACAGCTCCTAGATGTAGCTTTCATGAGTGTAAGTGTGCCCCTCATTTGTGGTGTAGCCTGAGAAAATCCAGAATTTGAGGACACACCTGATTAGTTGCTGGAGAAATTAAATGGTTAAAGGTGTCACCTGTGACATACTCAGGGATGGGAAAAGGTAAACCAGGAGAATGGCAGCAGGCAGTAGAGAAAGAGAGAGAGGAAAGCCAAGATCAATCAGGCTGGACTTTTGGGTGGAAAATAGACATGATGAGTTAGGGTATATAGAGGAGAGTGAGCCAGGCATGCAACAAAAGCAGCACTCAAAGTGCATTTCAAGGCCTCTGAGGGCCAGCTGCATGTCCAACAGTTTCCACGAGATTAAACCACACTGTGAAAACGGATGTTTCTATTCATTCCTTCATCCATCCATTCACTCTAAGGAAATAACCTATTAAGGGCACAATGACCTAGGTATAAACATATTTTCTGTAGAGTGATATATAACAGAAAAATTGGTAACAGTCCAAATGCTCATTAGCATGGGAATGGTTAAATAAAATATGCACATCCCTCCAAAGACATTTTATGCAGCTATTAAAAGGGATGTCTGGAAGGTATAAACCAAATTGGTAGAGACTGATTATCTCTGGGGCCTAGAATTATGGGACATTTTAAATTTCTGCTTTACATTCCCCCACTGTATATTACTTTCCCACCCTTCTGCTCTCATGAGCTCAAAAATGCTTGTTACTGAACTAGTGGCCCATTGCACGAAGATTCATGCAATAGGCCTTCCTTCCCCTGGCTGCCGGCACTGGTTTTCCTCCAGCACCTGGGACCCAGGCCTTTGCTTTGGCTACCGCCTTCATCTTCACTTCAGCCAGAACCTTCATTCTTCATTCGAGCTGGAACCCTGCTCCTGTAGCTAGCTCTGCACCCCACTACCCTTCCCCTCATATCAGGTGTCCCACCAGCCCAGCCACTCTGTGCCTGCATGCATGCTGCCCAGAGGCCGGGAGTGGCTGGGGGTGGGCGCCAACATTGCTGTTGGGTTAATTTGCATAATCATGCCTGATTGGCTGGTGGGTGTCATGAAGTGATGGTCAATTTGCATATTTCTTTTTTATTAATGTAGATAAGAGCATTTAAATTAAAAGAACAAAGATACAGTATTTAAAAGGAGCTCTCCATATGGTTCAGCCTAACTGGACTTCTGCTCTGGGTGGAGCTTAGGGCCTACCTTCAGAGTAATGAAAACTCCCCATTTGCCTGGCTGGTCCTTTGTGTACATATGCTGTTTTCTCTCAGATTGTGTAAGCTAAAGGTGCTTCCATCGAGCCTAATGACTAGTAGTTACATTTTAGAGAATGAGGCTCTTGAGCTCAACTTATCTTGATTTGGAAAAATAATTAACTGAATACAAAACATTCTCCCAAATGATTCAAAGTCACCACTTAGCATGAATAAGTATGAACACGATTTGATTGCACATATACAAGTCTCCACATACTGGTACTAGTAGATGTTTTAGTTCTGTTTCTTCCCACCATTAATTTATAAAAACCAGTGCCAATACCCCAAACTAACCATGAGGCTCTGTACTTGGTGGGGATGGGTTACTACAGGAAACACAAAACAAGGTCTTGCCCTCAAGTTACAAGTCTATTTCTCCCTCCTGTTCCAGGAGATGTAAAACACCAGCAGAATTAGTGAGGCAGCTGAGCCCACAGCAAATGCCCTTCCTGTGCAATCACCCTTGGCTGTCTGGCCCTATCACAGGGGCTGTGAGCCCAAACACATGTGACAGCAGGAACGATGAAAGGAGCACAAAGTCAGATGGGGAACCACGAGAGCCAAACAGAAGGGAGACACATGAAGTGATAGGGCTGCCTGCCCTTCCCTGAGTTAAAGGATTATCACCCTTCTGTGCTCATCAGCTCCAATATGCTCCAGGGGCCATTCACAGAGATGACTGAAATATTAGACCTGTCTGAAAGGGTCAACATGGCCTTTGAAAAGCGGTTCTTCTGGCAACTGTTACCGAGTAGTATTTCACAGTATATTCAGAGCAGTTTTTTTTAAAAATCCATTTACCAATTTTTTATTACTATTTACATTTTTTATTGCTTTCCTAGAGGAAGGGAGAGAGATATATATAAACATCAATGACAAGAGAGAATCATTGATTGGCTGCTTCCTGCACGCCCCATACTGGGGATCAAGACCACAACCTGGGCATGTACCCCAACCGGGAATCCCTCCGTGACCTCCTGATTCAGATGTTGACACTCAACCACTGAGCCACACTGGCTGGGCCATTTACCAATTTTAAATAGTTTGATTTTTTTACAATTATAAATGAAGCCACTATAAACATTTGTGGAAGAGGCTTTTGTGTGGATACATATCTTCATTTCTCTTGGATAAATATCTGGAAGTGGGATTGTTGGGTCATATGATAAGTATATGTTTAACTTTTTAATAACTGCAAAAAACATTTTCCAAAGTGGCTGTACCGGTTTACATTCCCACCAGTGATGCAGGTGAGGTGAGAGAGGGAGCTGAGGTTCAAGGCCATGTAGGGCCTTGGAGGACATATTGTCTTTGGATTTTACTCTGAATGAGATGAGGAGCCATTAAAAGCTTTGAGCAAAAGGTGGCTTGTTCTTACCTGCAATTTAAATAGATCCCTCCATGTTGAGAACAGATTGTAGAGGGGGATAGGAAGAAGAGGGTCCAGTTGGGAAGTTATTAAAATAATTCAACTGAGGGTGTGAAATCCGATAGAAGCTTGGCAAAGGATAATAGCAGTGGAGGTAATGTAAAATGTTCAGATTTTGGGTACATGGTATTTCGAAGGGAATGCCAGCAGGATTTACTGATGGGTGTAGGGTGTCAGAGGAAGACAGCCTTTCTTGAGACGTAGAACACTGTACAGGGAGGAGATTGTCCGTGGAGGGATGGAGCGTGTTGGTGGAGAATCAGGAGCTTGATTTTGGACAGGTTAAGTTTGAGATCCCTATTAGATATTTGAGTAGATAATTGAATGTGAGCCTATAATTTAGAAAAGGGGTAAGGGGTAGAAATGTAAATTTGAGAATCATTTGGTGTACAGATGCCTTTAAAAGCTAAGAGACTGGGTATGGTGTTACCAGGGGAATAAATAAAGACAAAGGAATAACAAGGTTGCAGGGCTAAACCCTGAAATGTTTTTAACACATAGCAGTCAGTAGATAAAGAGAACCGGGCCAGTGGAGCAGAAGGAGAACCAGAGAAAGTGATGTCTCAAGCCAAATTAAGGAAAGGTCTCAAGAAAGAAACGTAATTCACAGTCCTTAGAGATGCAAGTAAAGCCACGTCCAAGTCATTGGTAAACTTTGGCAGGGGCTGTTTCAGTAGAATAATGAGATTGACTAAGTGGAAACAATTCCTGCTTTTCTTTAAAAAAAAGTCTTTATCAAGCTAATAGAAAAGATGTTATTAATTTTACCAATATGAGATTTACTATTTTTCTTCTGAGACAGTTCACATAAATTACATCAATAAGCCAATCTTTTAAAGACACTTTACTTATTCTGAATAATCTCATCATTAGTTAAGTTATGGCTTTTTATATTCTAGAAAGATATATCTTTACTGAAGAAGGAGAGGGAACATTTTAGAAAAGTAAATCTAAGCAATAAATGGCACTTGATAGTACTGCCATTAGAATGACATTTGTTCTTTTAAGCAAAACCCAAGAACAACAATTCTAACAGGGCCTTTGGACAGCAGCAAATAATGGCCTTCTATGGTGTCAGCTTGACCTATGAAAGTGCCTCCCATTTTCACCATGAAAAATATTCAATGGTTTGCCCTTTATTAAGTTGTTTCTTTGGCCTCAAAATAGCTTTGTTTATTTTAATTTCTAGATTGTTTCTGATTTTTTATATTCTCCAATCTCTCATATTTATCCAATATCATCATATTTTGTGATATGGGAGCAGATGGGTATCACATAAATTTTGAGCTCTTATGGAAAACAAAAGTAATAGTTAGAATCTTAAAAGAATATAAGCAAGCTTTCACGTCTCCAAATTCTCAAACATTTTTGTGAATAATAAAACATTAATAATAAAATCTTAGGTACTACAATTTTTTCAAATTGTGTATATCTCTACAATTAGTTCTTTCAGACTTTAGTTTAAACACAATTTATTTTCTTTTTTCCATGGAGTATATTTATTCTCTAAATTTCCACACAAAATTTAAAAATTGCCCTGCTGGCGTGGTTCAGTGGCTGAACACTGACCTATGAACCAGGAAGTCACTGTTTAATTCCTGGTTGGGGCACATGCCCCGGTTGTGGGCTCAATCCCCAGTAGGAAGTGTGAGGGGGAACCCAATCAATGATTCTCATCATTGATGTTTCTATCTCTCTCCCTTTCCCTTCCCCTTCCCCTTTGAAATCAATAAAAATATATATTTAAAAAATCAATATATTTCATCAAATGATTTTCTGATTGTCTTTCAATTAAAATTTTTGTTTCAATAAGATATTAAACACATTTAAACTATTTAACATACTTAAAATTGGTAATGATTCATTCTTTTTTTATGTATGACAATTTGTATTTTGGTTATATAACATTCTTGAAATGGCAGCATTCTACACATGGAGAATAGATTAGTGACTGCCACAAGTTAGGGACAGTGCATGGGGTGTATTTCAAAGGGAGGTTATAGAGGGTGACATGAAGAATCCTTGTGCTAGAATTGTCCAGGGTCTTCACTGTGCTAGTAGTTACATAAATACATAAATACTACAACATTTTATACTACTAAATTGACTAGTAAAAAGTCAGGGGCTATTAATAGCATCCACACAGCAAAAGCACAGGGAATTCACAGAGACCTTCTCTGCAGACAAACCCAGAAGAATTTGCCACTGAGGAAGGAACCAATAAATAACACAGCCTCCAAGGATCCCCTGCCGATTTCACCTGCTTTTATTCACGTTTGCAGATGCCAGCACCTGAATCCCTCTCCTCCTCTTTCCCTGCAGGAGTCCAGGAACTCTATCGACAAGTATGGCCTTAAACCTAAGACTGATATGATCAATCATTCACCAGCCAATAGGTTACCTTCTTCCTTATAGTTCATCTCCTTTTAGAGCCAAGTTCCTTGAGAATGTCTTCCTTCTCATTTCCTGTTCCAAATTCTGTTTCCCAACTCCAAGAAAACTAAATCTTTGTTGGTGGTGGTATTACTGTATCTTTCTAAATGATTCAGCTCTCTGTTTCATTTGTCCCCATTAGCTGCTTTTTTTCTGGAGTTCTCTCCCTTAGCTTCAACATTCCAGTCTTTTCTTGCTGACTTACTATTGGTACTGAATTTTTGAACGGGAACACACTGGGCAGACAGGTTCCCAGGCTCTTTGTCCACCAGAATTGAAGAATGAATCCATGGACTGAAGACGGTATAGCAAAGATGGAAATTTATTGAACAAGTTTCACATTCCCACGTGGGAAAGGGGAAAGCATCTCAGAGCACATACTCCCAAGTAGGGAGGAGAAATTGTCCCCGGTAATGATTCATTCTTAAAACACATTTTTATAAGTCTTCTGGACACAGAAAATCTTTTGGTTTGAGGGAGAATAAGGTGAACTAATAGCTTAGATACCATATAAATAATGGTTAAAAATTATTGTTTTGGGGTCAGTCACCTGGGTTTAAATTTCCAGTCTTCTACTCCTAGTTTCACAACCTTGAGCAAGCCCCTAATCTTTCTTAGTGTCATTCTTTTTAAGTGGGAAAAATAGTAATTATAATGATTTGATAAGACAATACATGAAGAGCACTTAATACAGGGGTAAGCCTCAGGTAAATGTTGAATAAAATGTAAGTATTCATCATCATCATCATGATTATCATCAGAATTGAACAATCTCCAAGGCCAAGTAGTTTTTTTAAAAGAAACTAGAGTGACTAAAAGAGACTTTGCTTCGGGCGATGGGTGCACAGTGCAGTGTGCAGATGATGTTTTGTTGAGTTATATACTTGAAACCTGTGTAGTTTTGTGAACCAGTGTTACTCCAAGAAACTCAATGAAAAAAGATGCTATTTGGTTTCACCTGGGAGATGACTATTGATATTATAATATTAACAATAAAATACACTAATGAGGAAAGGTCAGGATGATTCATTGCACTCCTTGTGATGGGTGCCAGGAGTTTGTACATACACATCTCAGTTAAGCCTATCAACCACCCCAAAAATGAGGTAGAATATAACCATTTTACAGATGTGGACATTGAAACTTAGCGGACTGAAGTGATTTGGCCAAGATCATGCAGCTATTAACTTGCAGAATCACTTGTCAACTGCAATTCAAAGCCCTGTTTCAACTAAACTTCCAAATTAGAGAGAGTCCCTTTGTGGACTATTGAAACTGAACCACTCACCCTCATCCAGAAATAGATCTGATACGAAAGCATGAGCTTGTGGACAGCACAAACTTTATGAACCCTCAGCTTTTATTTTCTCTCTCATTCATAACCTAATCACACCAAAGGAACCCAGAAATCAGAGGGGTGGTAACCATGCCTGCTGCCTGCATATAGCCTGACTCTGCCAGCTCTTCAGTGCATGGACTTGGAACGCTTCAGTGCCCAGGACAGTGTCCTTCCTTACCAAGCGAATCTGATAGAGCTGGATCTGGGCTGATTGCACCTCCTGTGGTCCCATGAACATAGTCACGATAATTACCAGTCAACTTTGGGATGAAGAAGTTGCCTTACTCAGCAAGACTGACATTTCCTCCTACACAGTTCTTTCCAGCTCACTGGCAGTAGTATCCAGGGGTGGCTGGAGAACTGTGATAACAGCTTGCTGGTTGAATTCCAGAGGAATAGCTCAGATTCTGCTGAAGACTCATGGGAAAGTGGAGAAATACTGACAAAGGAAATTAATGATGACCACTCTGGAAACTTTGACCACCTCCAAGGATGTCCTCACAACTATTTAAAGCATCCCCTTAGAGTTAACTGAGACACCAGAAAATGAAACAAACCCCATGAATGGAAATTAGCAATCAGGCTGTGACCCACTTAAGTAGGTGTTACACTTCTTGCCAAAGGCCTGCCAGAGAGTGCACCCTGGGTTAATGACTTGGTGCCTTTATTTTTACCACTTTTATTTTTTTTAAATGTATTTTATTGATTTTTTACAGAGCAGAAGGGAGAGGGATAGAAAGTCAGAAACATCAATGAGAAACATCGATCAGCTGCCTCTTGCACGCCCCTACTGGGGATGTGCCCGCAGCCAAGGTACATGCCCTTGACCAGAATCGAACCCTTCATCATCATCACCCTTCAGTCTGCAGTCCGACACTCTATCCACTGAGCCAAACCGGTCTCGGCTATTTTTACCACTTTTAGATGGAAATTACACAATTGTCTCTTTATCCCCTTGCAGAACCATGACCTCTTCTTTGCTCTCCTCCATTCTTGGTAATTTTTTCTAACTACTTAACCATTTCATAAAACACAACAAACAAAGAACTGGAAAAGGTGACTGACTCAAATAACTGTGGATATGGTCATGTTAAAGTTATAATATGCAATATTAAGGCCATGACTCTTGCGTGAAGACACTGTGTATTTCTGTAAGTTGTGGGCAATATTTGGCACATGCAGAATGATTTGTAATGTTACTCACTGCCTCACAGAGTACATGGGAGAGGACAGCAGTATAGAAGAAGACAAAACAGAAGTTATATACTTGTTGCACTGCTTACCATTTCTTTTGTTAAATTTTAACCCCAGTTCACACGCTGGTTAGTTTAGGTTTGACTGGTTCTGGGAGTGCCCCTGAGGCCCAAGTTTAGTCTTTCTATATAGCCTGTGGGAAGAAAGACCGAAAGGATTGTTTTAGCTGTGACTGCATCCCACTTCCTTCTGTTCCTGACTGACAACAAATACATAAATAAATAAACAAGTAAATAAATACCTGAATAATAAAAAATAAAAAATTTATATCCAGCAAAGCTATCATTCAGAATTGAAAGTCAGATAAAGTGCTTCGCAGATAAGAAAAAGCTAAAGGAGTTCATCACCACCAAACCAATATTATATGAATTGCTGAAAGATATTCTATAAGAAGAGGAAGAATAAAAAGGTAAAAATATAAATTATGAACAACAAATACACATCTATCAACAAATGAACCTAAAAATCAAGTGAATTAAAAATCTGATGAAAGGATAAACTGGTGAATATAACAGAATCATGGACATAGAGAGGGAATGGACTGACAATTCTTGGGGAGAAAAGGGGTGTGGGATGTGCAGCAAGTGACTGGACAAAAATCATGCACCTATGGGAGAGGACAGTGTGGGGGAGATGAGGGCGGAGAGTGGGATGGGTACCGGATGGAGGGGAGCTATAAGGGGGGGGGAGGGAAACAATGTAATTAATAAACTGAACAATAAAGATTAAAAAAAAATTTTAGCTGAAACTGGTTTGGCTCAGTGGCTAGAGCATCAGCCTGTGGACTGAAAGGTCCCAGGTTCGATTCCGGTCAAGGGCATGTACCTTGCTTGCGGGCACATCCGCAGTGGGAGGTTGCAGGAGACAGCTGATCGATGTTTCTAACTCTCTATCCCTCTCCCTTCCTCTCTGTAGAAAATTAATAAAATATATATTTTAAAAAATAAAAATAAAATAAAAAATTTAAAAGATTTTTCCCAGAATCAACTGTTCCACAACAGCATGGGTGGGCAAGTTCTGCCTTTGCTGCTGTGCTCCTGCAGGAACCATTCACTTCTCGTGGCAGCAGCATGGCATAGCCCCAGAATAGACCCAGGTGTTCATTCACCTGGGCTGTCAGGCAATAGTTACCTGACCTTGAGCAACTTACTCTGAGCCCCAATTACTATTATTATTAAACAATAACAAAATCATAATAAGTATAATGCTTCAGGGCTCACTATGTGAAAAGTATCTTACAAAGCACAGAATATGAATTATCTCATTTAATTCTCACAACTACTGAATATGAGGTAGGTACTATTTTTATCCTCATTTTGCAGAAGACAAGGCCCTGCCCAAAGTCACACAGCTTACAAGTAGCAGCAATAGGAATCGAATCCGGGTCTAGCTGACTGCAAAGCCCATGGAGCTTGAAGGCTATATAGAAGGGCCCTGCAACAGGGCAGATGTGCTGAGCACCTTGAACCGAAGGGACTCCTGATGTCCAATTTCCCTGCTGGTCTGTGTCAATATTGGTCATCTGCATTGGCCCCTGTGTTGTCCAGTTAAGTCTTCTCTGTGCATATATACAACTTTTCAACAAGTCCCATATTTATTCTGACAAAAGCATTTGGATGTGTAACGATGACTTATCACTTCCCATTTGGCCCTATATTGGGGTTGGGAGTCATGTCACTGCAAGCTCCCCTGAGATCCGGAGACAGATGCCTGCCGGTGACCGCCTGCGGCAACATACCTTAAAGCCGATGACAGCTGGGCAGGTTCCCAGCTGCTGAAATTAGCCTGCAGGATCCTTGTAGGCAAAGGTATATTTTAGGACAGCAGTAGCAATCCGCATCACAGAGCAGTAAGTGATGAGAACACAGCCCTTCCACATCTCCTCTAATGCCTAAATCGCTCCTGCACATGTTTGACCCTATTGCATAGATTGGATAGAGTGCAGGAATCTAATTATTGGTTAAATCATCACATGTCCATGCACATACAATCCAGGAAATGATTAATAATGATTTTTTAAAATCTATATTGCTGAAAGTATTACATAAAATAATGACTTTAAGAATAAATATTAATTATAATAAAACAAATTCTCTTTTTCATAGGACTGCACCACATTTTAATTAGCAAATCCATTTATTGTGAATTATTTCATTAGCTGCTAAATTCTTCCACAGAAAATATTTATCATTACTGGCAATAATAATGACTGCTAATAATGGTTCTTAATGAATTATCATGAGCAAAGGTATGGCTCAATAGCCCAATAAGGAAAGAACTTTATGATCTAGATTGGGTACATTCAAGACAAAAAAAAAAAACCCAACAACTTAGAATGTGTTTATTTTACACCATCATCAACCCTGTGAGGATAATTTACAAATCAGGAAGCAGGCTCAGAGAGTCAGTGTCCTTTCAAGGTCACTCAGTGGGCAATAGGCACAGCCAGGGTCTTGATTTCCAGGGCACTTCACCACCCTTCCCGGTTCACAGCCTGTCACACAACTATGGCAGTAACTGTGAACACATCATTCATTACTTCTTGTTTTGGGGATAGAACTTAGAGGTCAATACACAAGTTATATTCATAGGAAGAATACAGAATATTTGTTGAATAGAAAGTAGAGATGTTCTAGGTGAAATAAGGTCATAAGAACATTTACTAGAGTAAAAATACTGTTTGAAACTTTGGCCACTGTTCATCCCTGCTTGCTTAAAACAAAGGAATTATTGCTTTAGTTTCCAGCTTGTGACCTTGAAGACTAGAACCAGAGGAATAACGATCTGACGCCAATTATGTAGCTGTTTTTACAAAGATAGGACCACTTTCCCATATCTAGCAGAAAACATAGTTAAAAGATAAAGAACGAGCAATAGAGTCATTCATAGTCTATTGGTACCCCTTCCCCAGATGTGGCCTTGAGGGCTGTTCGCCAAACGCAGGGCAATAACATTCATGGTTCAGACCCCTTTAAAAGGCCTGCCTGCACGCAGGGCGGTGCGGCCGTGGGTGTTTGCATGGTGCCCCCGCGACCGTCCTGGCCAGTATTCAATAAATCCTTGCCTGCTTATTACCAACTTAATCGCCTCCGTGGTCGTTTGCAACTGGTCGTGGAAGTTACCCCACAACACTAGGAACCCAAATTCAGGACAAATTCATTGGACCTTCAACATGCCAAACACCTAACACCTCATCTCACCTGTACAACAATCCATGAGACTGATATAATGGCTCCATTTCACGGTCAAGGAAACGGGGCTTAGTGGGGCATGAAGTGACCTCATTCACAGAGTTAGTAGTGAATCTGGGATTTGATATAGAATTCTGTGACTCCAGTCCCTTTCTTCTTCCTCATAGTAACAATTTATTAAAGCTTCCATAAATATCCCCACGGGGGAGAACTAAGGATCCCCTTGGCTCCGTAAAGTCCAGATATCGCATCATGCCATATTTCCAGGGCTCTTTTAAGATAAACTCCCAGCATTAGGCTTTTGACCCATACCTTTCAGGAATTATTCTTCCTCCCGGCTGCTGAACTAAAATTATTCAGAAAGATCTTAGGTATAATAGGACTCCTGGCTCAAAATAAAATGTTAAGTGGAATAATAATAAATTATAAACTCAAGCATCTTCCCTTCTGTTCCAGCTTTGAGAGCTATTACCTCATAGATAAATCCTCCAGCTAGTTTAGGATTTTACCCATATTGGTAGTTAGTTGGTCACTTCCTCAGTGGGTTTGCAAATTAGTATGTGCGATATTAAAACCTCTAAATCCACCATCTTTGTCTTCATCTGATTCTTTCCAAATGCTCAAAGGCTTCCATTTATCTCTTGTCATCTGAGAATTTCTAACTGTTTGTCTTCTTCTCCTTTGCATTTATTGCATCAACTTGCTATGTATGCGGACAACCTTTAAATATTTAAAGTTATAATTTAGCGAACTACAGAGAAGCCAGAAATAGAAGTTTGAATATTTACCTTTTTTATTTAAAGAAAATATTAAGAAATGCACTAATCCAAAGAGGGAAAAGACTGACAGGTGTGGGAAGTTGTTTGGTAGACTGTCTTTTTAAAGTGGCACCCTGTTACCCATTGCATGTAGAAGCAAAAAGCATATAATAGATATTATCTAATTCTCTCCCCTTCACAGTTTTTCCTGCGGGAGCCAATGCCCTCTCTTTCTGCTTTCTCTTCCCAGTTCTCCATTTCCTCTGCACCCACACTGCAGTGCAGCTTCAGCATCCCCCATCCATTGGTACAGCTCTTAGCATGATCATCAGTGGCCTCCCAGCTGTTAAATCTATTGAGTTTTTTCTAGTCCTTATTATATTTGGCCTCTATGCCATACTGTTTATTGTTCCCTTCTCAAAACTTTCCTTTTTTAAGTCAATAACAGTAATTATTGTCATTATTATTATAAGTTTGCATTAATAGAGTACTTACCATATATAAGGTGGTATATTGAATACTTTACATGCATTTTGCTCGTGAATACTCATAACCCTATGGGGTAGATATTATTATTCCTATGTTACAAATGCAGAAATGGAGGCCTAAAAAGTTAACTAACTTGTCCAAGGCGACACAGCTTGAAAAGAGCAGAGCCAGGTTTTGAACCCGTGTTTGTAAAGCAGTATGTTACACTGCTTCAAAAACTTTTCAGGGGAGTAATTATGGAGACACCAGAGCCATTAAAGCTAGATCTAGATTGCAACTAGTTTTGCCATTTTTGAGCTGAAGCAATGTTTGAAACACGAAATCTTTTTTTTTATGGAAAGAAAATGGAACAACGCTGTATAAAAAAAATGATAAAAAGTGAGAGTGAAAATGTAACATAAAAATACCATCAAATAAATTCTAGTTTTTTAGGAGCTAATTAAAGCAAAATGGGAAAGAGTTTAATTATCTACAAAATTCCCCCCACATCTTGTTTAAAATAGTTTTGGTTTGTAGCCTATGGCAGACTCCGGAGGCCCCTCATGACCCCCGCCTCTTGGTGTTTAGTCCCTCGGATAATCCTCTCCACTGAGTGTTGGCAGCACCGGTGACCTGCTTCTAACTAATGGAACAAGGCAAAGGTGATGGATGTCCCTTCCATGAGTAAGTTACCTTTCATAAGGCTCTGCCTTGCTAGCACACTTGTTCTAGACTCTGCCTGCTGGAATACGTGACTACTAGTATGCTGTGGAAGCCCCTGTGGGAAGGAATTGAGGGTGACCATTAGATGCTGTGTACACCCTCCAGGCAAAAGCCAACTAGAAGCTGAAGGGTTCAGTCCTACAAGCACAAGGAAATAAAGTCTGCCCCAAATCTGCCTGAGCCACGTGCAGTCGAGGCTCCATTGTGTAGTTGGCAGGGAGGCCTGCCAGAGCCAGCACCAGAAGACGGACACAGTGGTGACACATGTGGCCCTATGGCCGCGGACTCAGTGGTATGAAGGATGGATCTCAGCAGATGACTTTGTGGACAAATGACATAGAGGACAGATACCGCCTCTAAACCCATTTCCTTGGTCCTGGGTAGATACTCCAGTCCTTGGTAAGTGCAAGTTTGATTATCTACAAAATTCCCCCCACATCTTGTTTAAAGTAGATACAATCTTCTGGGTGGACAGGGAAATAGAAAATCCCAAACATAGAGAGTAAGTCTCTGCCACATGAATGGGATGGGGGTGCAAAATAGAAATTAATTTGAGTTTTGGAAAAGTAAGAGAAATGTATAGTTTCCACTTGCTTCAGTTTGGGACTTAGATATGTACCCATGATAAAAGTAGGATTTTATGTATATACTTGTTTTCTATGTGCACACACTCTTTTATTTTTTATTATTTTTATTTTTAAAATATATTTTTATTATTTATTTGCAAGAGAGAGGAAGAGAAGAGAGAGAGATAGATATGTAGGTAGATGAGATGATAGATAGGTAGATAGATAGATAGATAGATAGATAGATAGATAAACATTGATTGTTTTGCTGTTCTGTATTGAGATGATGCTCTACCCAGCTGAGCTACCACCTGGCCTGGGCCTGCACACACCCTTTTTAAAATCACATCAGGTCAGGGTGAAAAGAGTGGTGAGAGAAAACAATTGTGACTGAATCTTCATAAAAAATTGGTTCATTCTGGACAGTTTGGAAATGGATTGGTCATTATACCAGGGGTTGACATGTTTGGGTCACTGACTCCTTTGAGGAGCTGATAAAAAAAAATAAAAAATTCACAAACACAACACTTGTATGTATAATTCCAGGGGCTTCAGAACTCATCCCCCTTTGGAAGCCCTCCCATGGATCCCAGGATTAAAAATCTCCCCGCAAAGCTGCCTCTGCCTGCCACTCTTCCTGCCCCCATTTCCTCCCAGGGGATTTCAATGGAAAGAAGAAAATCCTCAGCTTATCTGGAATACAAATAAAACTACCACCCACAGTCTCTCACCCCAGCAGACTCGCCATCTGCAGCCTTTCAAAACCCTGCCCATTCCCCTCCCCGTGGAGCTGTCCTGGCCTCTTCCTGAACAGTGGGTCTGGCGAGTACTGAGCTCTGCCCCAGCACCCTCTTAGGAACTGCCTGTCACTGAAGCGTGTTATAAATAGAAGGGATGAGACCCTGAGTGCTTAGGGCACTTCTAGTCAGAGACATTTGCATTTGCTGTGTGTCAGGACATTCGCTCTCGACACAGAAATATCCTGGGCAAGAGAGGCTCAACCAGAAAGGGTGCAGAAGTGTGTGGCTGAAGGTTAGGCAGAAAGCACGCCCTGTCAACTGGAAGCCACGGCACACAGTTCAGTCGCTTCACCTAAAGCAGGAGTCTATACAGCCGCCAGCCACATGATGGAGCTTCCTCTGTGTGGAGAACCGCTTTGGCTGGATAGCATCAGGGAGAAAAATAATGGAGGCTGGCAACACGAGTCTGGTAATGGAGGACCCATTCACCCATCACACCTGCGTAGAACCTTCACTGGTGGTCTAGTGGTTAAGATTTGGCTCTCTCATGTGGATTAAGCTCTAGTGTGCATCAGGCTCTGTGCCAGGCACTGTGGAGTCCCAGGTGCTTCCAACACCTCCCCACTCTCCAGGAGCATATGTCCTGCAAGAGAGTAGGACCAGGCGATGCCTACCTGGTGTTCAGAGTAGTGAAGAGTGCTTCTGGCTCCATGACCTACTGTGAGGTTTTCAGCAAGTCTTTTTCCTCATCCGGAGTCTCATTTGTAACGTGAGGGTGTTGGGCATGGAGATCCAGGAGTTTCTCTTCCAGACCGTAAACATTGTCTGATTCCTTTGACCTACATGCGAAACTTTTGCAGGAAATTTTATTGCTGTCTTTGAGCCACTAGATGGCGATTGTATTTAGTTTAGGAGAAATGCTGACTTGGAAGAATTGCTGGTAAAAAAAAGAAATAAAGTAAAATAAATGGGTTGCTCAGGCAGTGAGAAATTATGTAGAGTTAAATGGACAAAATTGGAATGCAAAGCAGCTAATGGTGTCGGCTAAAGCCTATATGATAAAATATGTTTGAACAGTTATCAAACCAACACATCTAGCTCATCTGTGCTGATTCAGCAGGCGCTTGTCTGGTGATTGTAGTTGGGAGCAGGCAGCAGGGTGCTCTGCACTGATGTCAGACCTACCAGTCCCAGCTCTGCCTCTAAGAGGCTGCTGGACTTTGGTGAATCACCCGCCCTCCCCCTGCCTCAATTTTTCATCTTTAAAATTAAGAGAGGCTCTACTATAATCTGTGGATTAGCCCTAAATCTAGCATTCTACGATTCTCTGGCAAAGATTGCCAAATGCAGTTAATAAAGATTTCCAGCACTACGTATGGGTGAGAAATTCCAATATTGTTGACTTCTAGGACAAGAGATAGAAGTCCTATTGCCACATCCACATTTACAACACATCATGCTGCTGCCATTATTTGAAGTGGCCTAAGGGAATCTCTGCCCTTTGCCAAAGCAGCCTTTGCCAAATTAAAGTAAACATGTTTCTAAACTTGAAATCAGCTTCTATGCAAGCGAGTGTGGCAACAGGTCCAACTTGTCATGCAGACCAAATTGTCTCACCAGACAGATGGCTAGAACCAGACCTTCAGACAGGCAGCTTGAGTTCCTGTGAAAAGTCTCGAGGTCATTCCAGGACTACCAGTTCTTCTGTCCTTTGTTACTCCACATGGGCTTCAGAGCCCCCACTTCCCTTTTTGGGGGTGCATCAGACTTCATTCTGGGGGAGGGAGGAACCCCTGGCTCTCAGAAACAGAAAAGGTCCCTTGCTAGAGCCCATAGTCACAGAGGAGACTGCACCCCAAACTACAGTCATTTTCCAAAGTGTGGCGTTGACTATATTTATGGAAATCAGTTATGCTAAGAGTGCAGATTCTGGGTCCCACCTGGGTCTACTGAGGCAGGATCTCTGTGGGGAAGTCTGGAACATGCGTTTTCACAAGCACTCCCACTTCCTCACAATGAAGCTCCTCATCAAGGTCAAGGTTACTTTAGTTTACAGGCAATTCTGTGGAGTTTTAGGCACTGACATGGAAAGAAACCATACATGGCATTTGTTGAACAGAAAATGTCAGAGAGAGGTTTACAGCTCACGTGGGGCTCCTCTGAGTGACAGTGTTTTGTAGAATCCAGATCTGCTCATCTCCTTTAAAGGTAGAGAAATTTACATTTTCTTTCCTAAATTCATCAGAACCAGGGACAGCAACTTGCCCTAATCAGCCATTTCACAATATGTAAATAAATTAGAATATTATTTCATTAATTACTAGGAAAGATAAAACTGCCAAGCAAACTGGAATATTCATGTCAGCATGCTAGGGGAGGAAAATTGCCCTTAGCAGGTGGTTTGATGAACACAGACTAAGAGCATGGAAAATAGATGATGTTAATGTCATGAGATACGACAACCAGTGACACAATCTCCACCAAGGGGAGGAACAGGATAACAGACCTGCCATTTAACTAAGCACTGACTATGGATAGTCCCTATTGTCCCTATTTTTAATTCTGTAGGAATATACTCAGCAAGAAACAAGAAACTTCTTGCTAGCTCGTCTGAGCTCCCTGTATATAGAGGAGACTCAGTGACAAATCTTTGCCCTTTTTTTCTTTTGCTATTTTTTTCTATACACCCTGGTGGCCATTACAAATGGCCAACTCTATCGTTATTCTGTCCACTTATAAGACAATTGAATAGGATTCTAGAGAAACACCCTAGTCCTACTGACTAATAACATCTCTTAAGTTTTTTTCCTCTGCAAATGAGATTCCAGTCCATTACCCATAATTCTGTTTGTATTTTCACCTAATCTGCATAGTTGCTAAACACATATTTTAACAGGATGAGGCATACTAAATGAAATATTTTTGTTCCTACTGAAGCATTTTAAAATTATATACACATTTAATTGTTCATCTCTCTTCCGAAAGCACAGCTGAAGCAGCCCTAGAGGGATTTGAGGGGACCAGCACCTTATTTATGTGCATTGCACATCTAACCTGCATGAATCTAACTGGCTTTCAGGCTTAGCTTCCAATCTAGGTCACAGTGGTTCAAAATGCCTCGCTGACATTCCCTATTATCCCATGGGTCCACTTTGTTACCATTAGTCACTTGTCATGTGGACTCTATTGATGTGATCTGTCCTCTTGAGATTTACAGGTTAAATTTTTCCTAAAACCAACTTAAATTTTGGGGAAAGGACAAAGTAGAGAAGGCTGGCTTAAGTTTATAAAGCTGCTGGAACTGTTGAAATAGAAAACACTGGCTTCTTTCCCAAGAGCTTATATTTAACATAAAAATGTAATAATAATAAAAATATCATTGTACAATATACAGATGATGTTTTATATAATTGTTCACCTGAAACTTGTATAATTGTATTAACCATTGTTACCCCAACAAATTCAATAAAAAAGAAAATAATAATAAAATAATAATACCATCATATATAAAAAATGGTCAAAGCATTAGCGAAATAATGCTCTTAAGATCTGGTCCACATTTTCTTATTTCAATGAAAATAGAATGGAATTATCACATGGAAGAGAGCCAAAGGCATAGATAATGCAAAATAACAAATAATTTATCAGACATTTATCCTTTCATTTGTAATTCACTTTTAGATTTTACAGTACAATGTGGAAATAGAGGCAACGTGCCTTGGAAAACACATTTTAGCATAGGCATTTTCTGACCACACTATCCTGTCTTTCCAGACCTTCCCAGCCCTCCTTTGAACTTAGCTGTTCTTTGATCTTTGCAAGATCTTCAGCAACTTGAGCACTCCATTCTATTTCAGTCTTTCATTTGGCATCAATCTTTTCCTGTTTCTTCTTTCCTCTCCATGGTTCATCACTTCAACTACTCTACCTAAAAAACCCAGCTTCCTCATCCCTTTGTCCTGCTATTAATCCTATCTTATAAATCCCCATCCCTAGATTAACCCCAACATCTCTGCTGTCTCCAGCTCTACACACTGGTAGCCAAGCGTTAGAAAATACACACAACTGGGCGTATTAGTGCTACCACTCACTTAGGATTTCCAGTCTCCTTTGGGCCCTTAGTGCTTCTTGGCCAACCTCATCTGTTCTCTGTCCGTTTCCTTTCCCCTTTTCTCCAGTGGCAAGCTTTTGCCACTTTTCTCATGTTCCTTGACCTACCTCAACTATCCCTGCTTTCCTTAACTGATAAAATTGAGATGACCAGATATGAACTCCCTCAGTTCCCCACACCTGATTCACAAGTTTATCGGCACCCATATCCTTCCTTCCTTGATGTCTGGGAAAGAGCTTCAAGGCCAGTCTCACTATAGTGCTCTTGATTTACTCTTCCTCATTTCCCCCCAGGAATTTGATCTATCAATAATTCATTCGTTCTCCCGATTCTTCAACTTCTCCCTCCTTCTCATTACCACGAAATCATCTTCAAGTCTCTTCAAACCTAAAAATATATATATATAAACAAAACTCCCACTATACTGCATGACTCCTCCAGTTATCACTCTTTATTTCTTTGTTCTCTCTTATCCAGGCTTCTGGAATCATTCTCATTCAGGTTTGCCATTTCTTTGCTGTTCATTCAATCTTTCATCAAATATGATTTGGATTCTGCTCCTACAGATCCACAGAAACTGCTTATCCTAGTCATCAATGACTTCCTCAGTGCTAAAGCCAGAGGACAGTTGGTTCTCTCTTACTTGACTTCTCTGAAATATTGCCTGCTCTCCTTTTTGAAATCCTCTTCTTAACGTTCTATAGGTGACCAGGCTGTAGATATTCTGATGGCTTTCGAATTGTATCTCTTGCCCAAGCCTCTGCTTGGAGCTTCAGATTCTCATATTGCACTGCACACCAAATTCTTCACCTGGATCCAAATGTAACATAGCCAAAATGTGTCTCATTTATTTCTTCCCGAAGCTCTTCCTTCTGTTGTGTTCAACAACCAAGTCAGAAACCTGGTAGTCATCTTAACTTCTTCCTCACCCCCATCCTCACAGATCATGGTTGCCAAGTTCTTTCTACTCTACCTCTTAATAAAAAAGCCTAATTTCTGACCTATTTATGAAAAGAATAAACTGTCTTTTCTCCTGTTTTCCATGTCAACCCAGAGAACTCTTATGTAAAAACTAGAGGCCCAGTGCATGAATTCATGCATGGGTGGGGTCCCTCAACCTGGCTGGCAATTGGGGCTGATAGGGAGTGGGAGGGGAGCCGGTCGGCCAGGGAGAGGGATCGTGGGTGGTTGGCTGGCTGGGTGAGGTTGGTTGTAGGAGCACACTGATCACCAGGAGGCAGCTCCTGCATTGAGCTTTTGCTCCCTGGTGGTCAGTGTGCATCATAGCAACCAGTTGACTGGTCATTCCGTCGCTTAGGCTTTTATATGTAGAGAGAAGATTAGACTTCTGTAGTTTTCTCACCCTGCTCTTCATATATAATTTCCATTCCCTGAATGGAAACACTGGACTTGGGAAGAGTGAACCCAGCTTCCATGAAGGGTGTACAGTGTCCAGCTGATTTTTTTTTAATATTTGTGTTGAACAAATGAGATTTTTTAAAAAACTATAATAATTTTGAATTACATAAATTTGGGCTGCTTTAAACAGAAAAGTAAAAGAAATAAATGTGTAAAGGTTCAGAGGAAGACTGGGCCATGAAAATCAGCACAGTGAAGTCATTTGGTGGGACCATGCCAGATTCTTCTAATAAGAATGGATCCCATCAGTTCCCTCTGAAAGGGAGGACGTGAGAGGACAGACATGTGCCTGCCACCCCTCACCTTCTGACATATCTGGAGGATAATCATACCACCACTCCAGCCCTACTCTAGGTCATTGTGATGCCCTTTCCATGAGCCATCTAGAAGGTGTTTGGGAAGAGAAAGGTCTAGAAGACTTTGATGTTTAGGAAAAATTTCAGGCTAGTCAGACTCAACATTTTATATCAGAAAAATTAAAATTCCTTTCAGCTCAAAATTCTATGATCTCTTTAAGTCACTGTTTTTTAACTTTGGTGAGAGTGGGGGAGGGATAGGTGTTGCAGAGCCCTTTAAGAATCCAGTGGAGAACACCAAGATGGCGGCATAGGTAAACACCTATTGTTCTGCCCTGTGCAACGATTTAAGAACTACAACATAATAGCAGAACAGACAGCACCCAGAGTCGCCAGAAAGCTGGCTGAATGAAATCTCCACTAATAAGAGTAAAGGTGGGACCCTGAGACTCAGGAGTGGCAGGAGTGCAGCCTTTCAGAAGGAAACAGGTTAGGAGCCGCCCTGGTAGTGCGCGTGGGCTGGGGCTGGAGCAGCACCCCCTGCCGGATTTCTCCTACGGGGAGGGCGGAGATGTCCCACTACACGGACTCCCCAGCGCCAGGCGAGGTCCGAGATCTGGGGTACGTGGAGACGTCCCACTGCACAGATTCCCCAGTGCCAGCCGAGGTCCAGGGGACGCACCCTGGAAGCGGGGCGTGGCAGAGGATCCTAGTCCCAAGGGTCGCGCAAACCCGCGACTTGCCCCCTGGAAACTTGTCTCCTGGTTCCGGAAACCATCTATTTTACAACCTTGGGCTAGACTTTAGGTGTGCAGGCACATTTGGGGAAAGGCAGAGTTGTCTGGCAAGGGGAAGAGACTAGCGGCTTTCTCTTGGAGGTGTCTGCAGCCATCCCCATCCAATACAGACCCGCGCGCCCGAGCGCCGCATAGGACGCAGCTGACGCTGACGCTGACGCTGCCTGCGCAGCTCAGAGACTCCGCCCATCCAACCTGAACACAGTCTCCCTTCACAGCCAATTGGCCTGGAGGTCAAACCCTCCTAGGGCTAACAACAACAAGCTGGGTTTAAATTCAAAAATACTGAATACAACCCATAAAGGATTGCAGTAAGAGTACCCACCTCAGGTAACTGGGGAGGCTGAGCCACTGTTCCTTTGAGGATATCTACCACATAAAGCAGCCACCATGCAGAGATATGGAAAGAAATCAGGTGTGAAAGAAATGGAGGAGAAAAGACGACAAGACATAGAGTTCAAAACCACGGTTATAAGGCTTTTCAAGAGGTCCTACAAAAGGCCGATCAACTTAATGAGAATTACCAGGAAATAAACAAGACCAACCAGCAAATGAATGAGAATTACAAGGAAATGAATGAGAACCTCAAGGAAATAAATGAGATCCTCAAAGAAATGAATAAGACCTCTGAGGATACGAACCAGACCCTCACGGATAAAAAAAAAAGGACCAACTAGAAATCAAGCATACACAGACTGAAATAAAAAATATTACACAAAGTCCTAAAAGCAGTCCAGAGGGCCACAAGAACCAAGTCAAAGATTTGAAATACAAAGAACCAAAATCCATTCAGCTGGAAAAGCAAGAAACAAAAAGAATTCAGATAATTGAAGATAGCGTAAGGGGCCTCTGGGACAACCTCAAGCAAGCCAACATCCAAATTATTGGGGTGCCAGAAAAAGAGAGAGATCAAGTTAATGAAAACCTACTTGAAGAAATAGTGACTGAAAACTTCCCCCACCTGGTGAAAGAAACTGACTTAAAAGCCCAAGAAATACACAGAACCCCAAAATATAGGAATCTAAAGAAGACCACACCAAGACATATCATAATTAAAATGCCAAGAGCAAAAGATAAAGAGAGAATATTAAAAGCAGCAAGAGAAAAACAGTTGGTTACCTATAAGGGAGCACTCATACGATTGTCAGCGGATTTCTCAACAGAAACGATGCAGGCCAGACGGGAGTGGCAAGAAATATTCAAAATAATGAAGAGCAAGAATCTACAACCAAGATTACTCTATCCAGCAAAGCTATCATTCAGAATTGAGGATCAGATCAAGTGCTTTGCAGATAAGAAAAAGCTAAAGGAGTTCATCACCACCAAACCAGTATTATATGAAATGCTGAAAGATACTCTTTAAGAAGAGGAAGAAGAAAAAGGTAAAAATATAAATTATGAACAACAAATACACATCTATCAACAAATGAACATAAAAATCAAGTGAATTGATAGGCTGATGAACAAGATAAACTGGTGAATATAACAGAAACATGGACATAGAGAGGGAATGGACTGACAATTCTTGGGGAGAAAAGTGTTGTTGGAAGTACAGCAAGAGATTGGACAAAAATCTTGCAACAATGGGAGAAGACATTGGGGGGAGGTGAGGGTGGAGGGTGGGATAGGTACAGGGTGGAGGGGAGATATAGGGGGATAAAAAAGGGGAAACAATGTAATTAATAAACTGAACAATAAAGAAAAAAAAAGAAAGAAAAAAAAAGAATCCAGTGGAAGCCCTAGCCAGGATGGCTCAGTGGATAGAGTGTTGGCCTGTGGAACAAAGGGTCCCAGGTTCAATTCTGGTCAAGGGCATGTATCTCAGTTGCAAGCTCTTGGCCCTGATCGGGGGTATGATGCAACCAATTGATGTGTCTCACATCAGTGTTTCTCTCTCTCCCTCTCCTTCCACTCTCTCTAAAAATCAATGGAAAAAATATCCTTGGGTGAGGATTCAAAACAAAACAAAACAAAACAAAACAAAAGAATACAGTGGAAAAGATGGATGCTCTTTTCATGAGAATTTTTAAACAAACAAACCATACATGCGCATGCACGCACGTGCACACACACACACACAGACAACTTTATGTATAATTTCAGAAACTTCATGCAGCCCAGTTTAAGACTGGGCATGACAAAAGCCTTTGGAGGACTTGATCCTTCTCTGATCTTTATTCCCACATCTGCAGGACTGGCTGCACCAAGAAGGCCAGACCAGATTTTAGCTCCCAGTGGGCTTTCCTTTCTAACTGGACCCTCAGATTGTTTTCAAAGTGACCCCAGATGTATAAACTGGCTTAGAGGTAGGATAGAGATGAGGAGGATGGTTCAAGCTGCCCCAGAAAGACAAGAAAAATTTGGCCGGGCTCCGCCAGAGGTCTGAGTAAGGGATGGATGCCAGATAAGGAGAGAATTGGTGCCATTAAGACAAAGGGCTTTGGAGGTGCTGGTAGTTGGGCCAAGTGGAACATATAGAACTGGAACTTGTATTATGAAGCTAATGCTGCAGTTAAACATTTCTCACTCTTAAATGTTCCCAGTGCTCAGATCATTCCCCATCTCTGAACACATGAGAGAGTGTTGGGAGAAGTATTATTCTCTTTTATTACCACCATTGGCATATGGGCTCCAAACTCTCTGTTGCTAATAACCACTCCAATTTCCCCACGTCCTTCACTTTCTGCAAAGTCCCCTCTACATGACGTTCTAATGGCTGTTTATTTGCTACCTGCATTTCCTACAATTCAAGGGCTTTTTCAATAATTACCCAATAAGTAATCAGAATTTCTTCCGATTCCCTTATAATTCCAAGCTGTGAGAAAATATTTTGCAGGTCATAACAACTAGATAAACACAAGTTACAATTTATCCAACTGATGAGAAAGTCCAATCTTGTTTCATGTTATTTCTGCAGATTTTTAGAAAATAAAATGTTGGCAGAATTCCATGGGGAAAATGAGAATTTCAGCAATTTCACCTAATCCCATTAAATCATTATTTCCCAGACTCACCAGTTGTCATACCATATTGCAAAATGTCACCAGCAATTTCCCTATTTTATGGGCTATGGAGAAAAGAGAATTTTGTTGGATGCCTAGAGAGAAAGCAGAAGAGGAACTTGTATAAAAGAAGTGTCACATACAGTCACTGTGTGCATTTGCCTCCTACAAATTCTGATAGGTGCAGAGAAAAGATTTTGACAGTACTTTCATTCACGATGTTTATTTTTTTAAAGAACAGAACTGCCAACTTTAGTTTGCCTCACTGAGCTACCACAGAGTGTTCAGCACAGATGATTGTAAGCCCTATGTGGGTGGAGGAGAGACTCCACAACTGAGGACCGGGTGCCAAACTGCCTGTGGAAAAGGGAGCGAATTAGTGAGCCTAAGTGTTCAATGGAAACTGTCATTCTTCCAGCTCCAATCCCCAGGACACTGCCAAAGTGGACGCACTCTCAGCCCCAGGCCCAGGGAAGACTAAACCATCATTCAGGTATGTAAGCAGTGAAGCTGTAGAGTTGTTAAGAGCACAGAATGCCTGGATTTTACTCCTAACTCCAACAGTTACTATTTCATGTCACATATTTCAGATAAATTGTTGAAGCTCTTTTTGTCTCAGTTTCCTCACTGGTAAAGGGAGATTCTTCATCATCATCATCATCATCATCTCTGAGGAATAGGGTGCATAGGAAATAAATGAGCTGTTATATGAGTGGCAGCTTGAGCCTAGCACACAGGATGCACTATTTAAGTACTTGCTATTGTTGTCCCAATTGTTTAATCAGTGGTCGGCAAACTCCTTAGTCAACAGAGCCAAAAATCAACAGTACAACAATTGAAATTTCTTTTGAGATCCATTTTTTTCAACTTAAACTTCTTCTAATGCCACTTCTTCAAAGTAGACTCACCCAGGCCGTGATATTTTGTGGAAGAGTCACACTCAAGGGGCCAAAGAGCCGCATGTGTTTCACGAGCCACGGTTTGCCGACCACTGGTTTAAACTATTTTACTGGACAGAATATATTTTTGAATTACAATCACTGTCTTTGAGCAGCCCCACAACTACACTTCATTCTAATCCGTGACCCTTTCACTCACTGGGCAACCATTGTCAAGAGAGGGTGTTCCACTGGGCACGATCCTTTGGGAAGAACATTTGCAGAATCAGCTTTCTGCCCCTGATACCTGAGGAGAGGTTAAAAAGTTTCTCTGAACTTAGAGGGGACAGTTAGAAGAGAAGCAAAGAAAAGAGGCTGATGATGGTATTTGAGGAAGATCGTTGATTTCTGACATGATCCTACCAACTAAGACTTGGTATATATGAAGAAACAGTAAGAACCCAAATGAAAGAAGGGAGCTGAGAGGAAAAGAAATCTCTGCCCCACGTCCCAGCCTGACTTGAGTAGTGTCAGCCTCACAGAAAGTCCTGCCCCACTGCAGAATGGCAGTAGTTGGGCACAGATGGTGTTGAAGCAGAGACAACCTAAAACCCCCATGGGGTTTGCCACTGATCCGAAAGGTGAGTGAGCAATAAACCTTCCTTGTTTCCTGGAGGAGGATGGGGGAATATCACTGGGGAAAGGAGAAAGCCAATCTATAGGATATTACAGTTGTGATGCACAGACACCCAGTAGAAGGGAAAGGATTACTTGGCTTGGGGATCTGGTGTTTCACTAGATGTCAGTGTGGCTGGAGAGCAGGGCCTGGACACACAGAGGAGTTCTGTACATCTCCGAAGACACCAGTATGAAAAGGTGCCAACAACCAGGGGCCTGGTCCCCTTCCTATTGATGCTATGACGCTGCAAAAGGCCCCTGAATCCTAGGTGCCAACTCTGGGTGAGGTATCAAATCAGAGATCAGGGAGGACAAGCTCCTGGATCAACTCGAGTATAAGCCTTTCCCTGAAAGTAAAAAAAGTTATGTTTTTTGCCAGGAAGCAAAATGGGGGTTGAAAGAGAGAATAACTTCATTCATAGAAAAACAAAAGAGCACAAGGATTAAAAATTCATACTTGCTAACTTCTCAGAGAATGGAAGTGGCTGGGACCCACGTTCAAGAGAACTTTGTGGACTGAGTTGCCAATGCCCCTCAGAACCTCAGCTGCCTCCTCTAAAAGTGATCTCGCCAGATTAACATTAAATGAGAGTAAATCTCATGCGGCCAGACCAGTGGTAGATGCTCAGTGAGTATCTGCTGGAAAAAAAAAAGCTCTCTATCTCTTTTATTTCCAAACCTGGACTGGCTTCTCCCCGCCTCCCTGCCCTCCCCTGCAGTTAACCATCCTGCTTACCACACATACTTCCATCTCTGGCTGGGGTCTTGCCCTGAATGGACAGATGACTCAGAACCATGATGCTGCTCCGACTAATTCAAGTGTTATTTGATCTTTGGATTCTGGCAGAACCTGCTGGCTGGCTGCCCTGACCTCTGACCCCCCAACCCCAACACCACCAACACTCCCCTCCCCCCCAACACACACACACACACACAAATACCTCTCCCTTACCAACCTGTGCCAGGTACCAGCACACTGGGGACAAAACCTACCCTATGTGGCTGGAGTGACTACAACTGTCTCACCCCAGTGATGTCTTAAAATAGCTCATTAAAATAAACAGACGGCTCTGGCTTTGTAATTAAAACAGAGCAAAATTGTGCAGCAATATCCCAGCCGCGTTCAGGCCCGAGTGGCTTAAGGGCTCTTTGTGAATGAAGCAGAGGTGAACTCAGCCCCCATAACGAAAGGAGCAAAATCTTAAAAAGGAAGCAGCGGTTTAAAAGGAGTGGCTCTTTACAAACTTTCTGGGGGATGGCAGAAAGGAAAGGGGGTGCGCAGAGGGAGAGGTGGAGGGGGCCCTAAGGGCTTTCCCAGTTGGAAGTCAGCGTGCCTCCCTGACAGCCTGATGTATTTCAGTGCCGGGAACTGCTGACCGTGCCCTTTCTGTGTAAATCAGCACATCTCGTTGGCTCCTTGTTGTAGGCGTTGAGTTATTCGTTCCTAGCTTCCTGTCTATGTTCACCTTTTCCCTGTGGCACACTTACACCTGGTCCACATTCTTAATAATGAAGTCAAAATGTCCCGTTGTCAAAGCTCCCAGAAAGAAACAAAAACACTAAAAAACAAACAAACAAACAAAACAACAACCAACGGACTAGAAGGAAACAGTAAAGACAGTTGCATTTGCCCCCAGAGAGAGGGATAAATAAATGCAAGCTGCACTGGATGAAACCTGAAAACTCCATCAGCTTTTCCAGTCTCTCCAGCCTGCACATCCCCAAGGACGTCACCGTCCCCGAAGAAGCTGTTAGTGTGCAGAGGCTAATGAGACCCTCCAGTCACCGGAACCAGAGACCCAACAGGGCATCTGTTTCTGCCCACTTGGCAACTGACTGCGGGAGACACCTGCTCCTCTTATCCTGCTGGGCCCCCTACATTGCCTTGAGCTTTTTTCTCTTCTCCACTCACCCAGTGCCCTTCCTCTGGGGCCAAGGAAAAAAGCTCCCTCTGCTGGCGTCTGATGTTGACATCATCTTCCCACACCAGGTTCTTCCATTCCAGAAGGCGTTAGTGCTCCTCCTCACTGCTCCCCCTCTGCACCCCCTTTCCCCCACCCACACAAAAGGGGTCTGAATGTAGTCATTCAGAGAGTTTTATGACACTTCATTCATTCCTGCATCTGTTCATTCATTCATTCATCAAATGTTATGGGGTTCTGATACTTAGAAGCAGAGCAGCCTTAGAAATTAGATAACAGACTCAGAAATGCTTGACACTGGCTTTTGACTGAAATTGCATGCTAAAAGACTAGCTTGTGCAAGCCTGAAGCTGGCTGACCGTTTCCCCTCAGTTCAGTTCTGGACATCTTAGTTCTCTGATATTGTGCATTATCCCCAGTCCACCCCCTTCTCCTTTCCAGAAATGGTTTGGGGACCCACAGGAGAGTGGGGCCCTTGTATTCACATGTAAACAAACCTAGATGTTGTGTTTGAGAAGGGACTCAAGGGTACATTTTGAAACCCAGGGAATTAACAGGGAAAAAAAAGATAAAATATACATCTGAAAAGAGAGCCAGATACACATTTGAGTGTTTAACCTTGAGTGACGTGGAGTTCTTCTGAATTCAGGGGTGTTGGGTTGTCACCGCGTGGGAGGCACTCTAGGAAGAGACGCAGCCCTGGACACGGGGTCAGACTCCCCGTGGCTGCAATAATGATGCTGAGCGTAGAGAGCGAGCAAGACCCTACCATCAAGGGACTCACAGCCCAGAAGGGAAAACACTCTAACACAGAAGCACAAATGTCTGCCGAGACTCAACTCTGGCTGTGCATCAGAATCTCTGCAGACGCAGAAAAACAGTCATGCCCGAGTCCCAGCCAGCTTTCTGAATCCAAATCTCTAGCTCAGATACCACCTTTACTGTCAAGCTTTTCTGAAGCCCCCAGACAAGGTGACTCACTCACCTGGGTGCCGGTACGGGCGTCCATGCTGGGTTCTCAGCCCCCACCTCCTCGCTTATGTGTCCAGCTGCCCTCCAGGCCCCACCGCACTCTGAGCCTGGTGAGTCAGAGAAAGACCCGTCATGCAGCTCAAAGGCTCCCTTTCCCCCGAGAAAGTGGTGGGATTTTCTAAATTAAAGTTCACAGTTCAGTGTTTACATTAATGATTAGGACTGTATGTGGAATTTCCTCTTTAAGTGGGATCTGACATCCTATAGAGCATCCTAGGACTTAGAAGTCGATTTCCTCAGACTGCTGTTCTGTACCCCAAGATGGACTCATTAGACGAGGCTGTGACCGTGGCCTAATTCTTTTTCAGCAGCAGGACCGAAAGGTGAGCCTGGGGAAAGGGACAGCTGCCAGGCTCTGCCTTTCTCTCCGTGCCAGGGACGGACCTGCAGCTGCCGTGTGACAGGGGGGCCCAGGCAGTGGGCGGGACACCGTGTCACCCCCACTGCCGATTTTCACATTTCAGAAAGACCAAGACAGAGGAAACAGACTCTGATAAGTCCTAAAACCGTATCATATCTGCTCTCTCCATACAGGTTATTTTCATTCACTAGTGTCCTCAGCTGTGTCAACCAGTAGTGACGTATATACTGTTTCTCCTCAAAACCCCTCCAGCAGTGAACGTCCCCCGAGGTCACCTTCTCAGTCAGCGGAGTCAGAATCACGGGATTCTGGAACTGTGAAGCTGACAGAGACATTCCTAAGAACAGGGAGCTGTTGATCTTTCTTGAGTGTCTACTATGGACCACCCACTTGATATATTTTATTTTGTTTAATCCTCACACTAACCCTGCCACATAGGTTTCATGGATCTCATATTTCAGATGAAAAAAACTGAGGCTTGGGAAGTGAAGTAATCTGCCCAAACTGACATTCTGGGTAACTCAGATCTGTATAACGTAAAAGCCTATTTCTCAAAGCGGGGCTTGGGTACAAGGCAGTGTGCCCAGGGTCACAAGAAGCCATGTGGTTACACATAGCACACTCTCTGAAGTGCCAACTTAGTTCAATAACCTAGAACAGTGGTCAGCAAACTCATTAGTCAACAGAGCCAAATATCAACAACACAATTGAAATTTCTTTTGAGAGCCGAAAACGGACTTTTGCGCATGGGCCACGAAGTTTCAGTCGCACTGTACATGCGCGCCCACACGTGGTATTTTGTGGAAGAGCCACGCTCAAGGGGCCAAAGAGCCACATGTGGCTCGCGAGCCCGGTTTGCCGACCACTAACCTAGAACACTGTTTTTATTAAAGCAAACTTGCATTTGTTATGACGGGGGAATCAAAATTTGCACAAAATTTAAAGACAAAACATGAATTTAAGAAACTTATAGTTGTGGCAAGCTACTTCTGGCTTTGTCTTCTAGATGCCCAGGGGTCCTACCACATTTCTCTGCCATGAGTATTCTGGAAGAAATATCCAAATGAAACTCAGGAATGATTTCCCCAAGTGGAAGGAAGAATGGTTTGTCATTAAAGAGCAAAAAAGCAGTGATTGCATTTTGCTGCGAGGCTCAATTTCAATATCTGTCTCTGGAGGAATATAAATTATGTGAGTCCATGGGTAGCCAAGATCCTTCCCACCTGACTGGTGCTCTCAGGAGGTTTCTGAAGCTGTCCAGTATGGAGTTTAGAGCACACACACACACACACACACACACACACATAAACACACACACACACACACACACATAAACACACACACATACACATACACACATACACACATAACACACACACATAAACACACACACACATAAACACACACACATAAACACACACACACATAAACACACACACACATACACATACACACACACACAAACACACACACACATAAACACACACACATAAACACACACACACATAAACACACACACACATAAACACACACACATAAACACACACACATAAACACACACATACATAAACACACACACATAAACACACACACACACATAAACACACACACACACACATAAACACACACACACACACATAAACACACACACACACACACACACACACACGATCCTCTTTGAGGTGGTTGCAATCATCAGGACCTGATTCTAAGCTAGGTAGGCCAGTCTATATTCTGCTGATGCTTGAATTCCTCCAGAAAAATTAATGAATGAATTCTGAAAGGGATGAAAGGACGGACTACAGCCAACTGCTTGGCCCAAATGAGGCAGGCACAACATTGTCTGGTATCCTGATATCATCTGAAGTTCATAGGTGTAGCCAAGAAAAAACTGAATACAAGGGCATGGCCTGGTTGGGCTGTGGAAAGGAGACTCTGACCCAGAAGAAGCAGAAGTGGCAGCACATCTACAAGCACGCTGTTGCCAGTCTGCACCAGGCCCACCTCCCCAGAGACATCTGCTCCCCTGTCCCATTATTCCACTGCCATTCCCTTTTCTTCAACTTTTTAATTTATTTGTTAATTTTTAAAAATGTTTTTCAATTACACTTTACATTCTGTATTATTTTGCATTAGCTTCAAGTATACACCACATCAGTTAGACATCATATACTTTACCAAGTGTTCTCCCTGATATTTCCAGTATCCACCTGGCACCGTACATAGTTATTACAATACTAGAGGCCCGGTGCACAAAATTCGTGCACAGGGGGGTGGGGCGGGAGGTGTCCCTCAGGATCGGGCCTAAACGGGCCATCGGACATCCTTCTCACAATCCAGGACTGCTAGCTCCAAACTGCTCACCTGCCTGCCTCCCTGATTGTCCTTAATTGCTTCTGCCTGCCAGCCTGATCACCCCCTAACCATTACCCTGCCAGCCTAATTGATATCTAATTGCTCCCCTGCCAGCCTGTTTGTCCCTAGCTTCCCTCCTCTGCTGGCCTGGTCACCCCTAACTGCCCTTCCTGCAGGCTTGATCGCCCTCAACTGCCTCCCTTGCAGGCCTGGTCCCTCCCAACTGCCCTCCCCTGCTGGCCTGATGGCCCACAACTGCCCTCCCTTGCAGGCCTGGAACCTCCCACTGTCCTCCCCTGCTGACCATCTTGTGGTGCCCATCTTGTGTCCACATGGGAACAGGATCTTTGACCACATGGAGGCAGCTCTCTTGTGTGTTGGAGTGATGGTCAATCTGTGTATTACTCTTTCATTAGATAGGATAGAGGCCTGGTGCATGGGTCGGGACTGGCTGGTTTGCCCTGAAGGGTGTTCTTGATCAGGGTGGGTGTTCCCTTGGGGTGTGGGTCAGCCTGGGTGAGGGGGCCTATGGTGGTTTGCAGGCCAGCCATGCCCCCCAGTGACCCAAGTGGAGGGCCTGGGATCTGGGATTAATTTATGTTCTACAATAGAAACTTTATAGCCTAGAGTGGAGGCCTAGGCTAGAGCTGCAGAAGTTTGGCTTCCTCCATCGCCCTGGCAACCCTAACCTCTTCTTTCTCCAGCTCCGTGGCTGCCGCCATTTCTGTTGGGATTATGTATCTGCTATAATTGAAACTTTGTAGCATTGGGTGGAGGCCTCGGCCAGCAATGGCAGGTGGAAAGCTTGGCTTCCTCCATTGCCAGGGAAACCCAAGCCTCTCTCCTGCTCTCAATGGTGCAGCTATCTTGGTTGGGGTTTATTTGCATAATTTGCTCCAGATTGGCTGGTGGGCATGGCTTGATTGGAGGTACAGTCAATTTGCATATTACTCTTTTAGTAGATAGGATTATTGACTACTTTCCCTATCCTGTACTTCACATCCCCATGACTCTCATAACTACCAATCTGTACTTCTCAATCCCTTCACCCTTTTCATGCAGGCCCTCACTCCCCTCCCATATGGCAACCTGATATCAATCTGATCTCTCTCTGTGAGTCTGTTTCTGTTTTGTTTACATTTACATTGTTCTTTAGATTCCACACATAGGTGAAATCATATGGTATTTGTCTTTCTCTAACTGACCTATTTCACTTAGCACAATACCCTCTAGGTCCATCCATGCTGTTGCAAATGGGTAAGATTTCACTCTTTTTTATGGCTGAGTAATATTCCATTATATATATGTACTACAGCTTCTTAATCCACTTGTCTATTGATGAGCATGTGGTTGCTTCAAAGAGAGCCTTCCTGTCAAAGGGAATGGCAATTGCTCATTGCAGTATTTTTACAATTGTCGTTCCTTTTGACTAGGAGGCTCTCTTCCTTGCTCATTGTCTGGCTAATCTTTTTAAAAAATATATGTTTTTATTGATTTTAGAGAGAGAGGAAGTGAGAGGAGAGAGAGAGAAAAACATTAACAGCTGCCTCCTGCACACCTCCACTGAGGATTGAGTGCACACCTGGGTATCTGCCCTGACCAGGAATTGAACCCATGACCCTTTGGTGCATGGGATGACACTCAATCAACTGAGCCACACCACCCAGAGAGCTGCCTGGATAATCTTACTCACCCTCCAGGCCTTAGTTTTCATGCTACTTTTTCCAGGAAGATTTTCCTGATTTAGCCTAGCAACTTCCTGTTTACTCCCATAACACACTACATTTCTCCTATCCTAGCACTTGTTAGACTGCATTACAATTGCCTATGCATTTGTCTGTGAGTGCCATAAGAACGTGAATCCCAGATACGATAGCCAGCACATAGTTGATCTTCTATACATGTCTTCTGAATGAATGAAAGTTAAAGACACACTGCAAGTCCCCAAGGATGTCCACTGGGCCACAGGGATAGAGCTCAGCCACCTGAAAGTCCATAGAAGAAAGGGCTGCTTCTGAGAGGGCTGAGAGGGAAGAGGAGCCCATCCAAACAACTCAGCTCCCCTACATGCCCCAAGGACACAGAGATGAAGCAGAAAAGATCTTTGTACTGGAGAAACTCAGTCTAATGAGGGAGCCTATTAGGGAGACAATAGTAAGGACAGATTGCTTCAGTACAAAGCTGAAATGGAGACAAATGTGAAAAACAAACTGGGTGAATAATTCCATTGCTCATATACTAATCTTATTGCTCTATAAATTCTCAGGAGACAAATGTTTTAGAGTAAATATTTATGAGAACTTTGATATATATATATACCATGCTGTTCATTTATAAGATAACTAAGAGTCAACATAACTCTTTTATATTTACCATTTTATTTCATTTTGCTTATGCATAAAATATTTTGGGGTGTTTTTTTTTTATACTACACTAGTATCAAGTATTAGGATATTTGGGAGGGTTCAAAGATGACTGTCTTCAAGGAGCTTAGAGTCAGGTAGAAGAGATACTGGTAACAATAGTTAAAGGCAATTAGATGTAAGTGTTGGGTAAGTCAGGATTGTTTGTGTAGTAAGTGATGCATGCTGGCTTAACTAACAAGGGAAAGGTATCTCTCACAGATATAAAATGCCCAGGGGCATTGTTCAAACCAGGAGTTGTTTATCCAGGGTCTTGAACAATGCACACCAGTCATTTCTCTCAATCTCTTGGCTTTGCCTTCTGTTCAGCTGGCATCACTCTCGGGTTCTGTCATGGTACCCACACATAGTTTATATCTTTAGGTTCGTATCTTCCTCGGCCTGGATTTCACTAAGAATAGGGCTTCTCGTCTCCCACAAGATTTAATAAAAATGAGAGGCTGATCTTCCCTTGCCTGAGTGATGATCATATACTTCCCATGACTCAGTTGCTGGGCCATGGGAGCAGAATGAGATGTCTGGTAACCCTAGATCACACGCCCCCACTTCCTGCTGGTGTGGGGTCAGATTTTCCTGATTCAGCCTAGCAACTTCCTGTTTACTTCCATAATACCCTACATTTCCTCTATCCTAACACTTACTAGACCGAAAACCACACAGGTAAGAGGAGACTGAATCTTGAGTAGTCACGTGTCAGAAAAGACAATCTGATTAACTTCTTGAGATTTAGTCCTCACCACAGCTTTGTGCTTTTACCCATTTTAAAAATGAGACTAGTAAGAGCAAGAAGAGAAGTAAATTTTGGTCCTGATTTAGTGCTTTGTTTCCTCCATTTGTGTTTTTTTGTTTGTTTGTTTGTTTTTTGGTCAGGGGCACTGCTGGAATTTGAGATGAGAGAACTTATCCCAAAACATGTCACCTCCCCAGCTCCAATACCAGTGACACCTGCCTTCCATCATTGTGTCAAATGCTCAGACATATTTTCAAAGGTCCACTTCTAGGGGAGGCAGCACCTTCCTTATTTGAGAAAAACAATGTTACTCAAATGAACCTCATTATCAGGAGTTTTATACTTCTCAGAGTTCCTCAATGTATGCTCTAATATTTGGCTTTAGAGACAGACTGAACTTTTGATTGGACATACTTAGGGATCATCTAGTCCAACCCTTGGGGCCGGCAGTTCTGGCCTGGAGGAGAAAAGATAAGTGAGGGTGGAAGGAAAAGATGGGTGGGATCACTCTCCTGGAAGGTGAGTGTGAAGGGTGAGAGGTGGGAGAGCTGTTTCTTATTGATGTCCCTCTTCTTCAAACAGTGAAACCACAGAATCAACACATTATTTTGTCCCAGGTGAAGTTGTTTCTTTTAAAAAAATATATATTTTATTGATTTATTACAGAGAGGAAGGGAGAAGGATAGAAAGTCAGAAACATCGATGAGAGAGAAACATCGATCAGCTGCCTCTTGCACACCCCCTACTGGGGATGTGCCCACAGCCAAGGTACATGCCTTGACCAGAATCGAACCCAGGACCTTTCAGTCCGCAGGCTGACGCTCTATCCACTGAGCCAAACCGGTTTCAGCAGGTGAAGTTGTTTCTTAGGGAAGGCAGTACTAGCCTCTCTTACTTAAATAAGAAAATATGGGCTTGTGAAAGAGTGTTGAATTCTGGACACTGCATACTAAGAGAGAGATTGCCAAACTGCTCTGCACACTGATGGTGCAAACAGGATAGGTGGGGATCTGAGACCAGTTCATCACATAAAGAACAGAGAAACAGGCAAAGTTGCACCTGGGAAATATTCAAAATGAGACAAGAAACTGATCTCCTAAGAGACTTAAAACAGTAATCCAGAAGTATATTTGAATTACTCTATATGGCCCGAAGGTGCAGAGCCAGGTCTGATAGAGGGGCAGAAAACAGCTGAACCATGAGAGATGTCTAATAACAGAATGAGGCATCTCATAAAGTAGTGAGCTCCCAGCTGCTGGAGGTATCCACTCACCCTGAGATGTTGAAGTGGGCTTGAAGCTCAGTCTCTCAAACATTCTAAAGCAACACAAAATGAATGAAGTTTTAGTGTCCTTTTCCTCCCCCTTCCCCCCGACACAAACACACACACACACACACACACACACACACACACACACACCACACACTGCCAACAGAGACTATGTGGAGAGCGTGGCTTGTGAGTTATACTTAGTTTCTACTAGAATGACTATAGAGTAAGAGCTCCTTCCTCCCTACCCCAAAAGCTGATCACAGTATGAGAGACATTAATGTAGGCTAAGTTTAAATTTGTTTTTATTTACAAAAGAAAGCAAATCTTTAACCAACTTTCATACTTTATTGATAATGTGGTACTTCTGTCAAAATAAAGAATCTCTTGGTAAAGAACTGCCTAAGGGGTTATACTAGATGATCACTAAAGTTTGTCCAACCAAGAGTCGAGTTCCAATGAAAACCCCATGGACGACAGTGCCTAGAGGTTGTTTGGTAATTGACTGAAAGGAATTCCGGCAGGCATGACAAATAGGGTGCTTCTGACTATCTCATGGCCCACGAACAGAGGCCCACAAAATTCTACAGTCTAAAATGAAATGGGGAGGAACCAAGATGGCAGCATAGGTAAACACCTAAACTGCTGCCTCACACAACAATTTCAAAACTACAACTAAAGGACAAAACAGACATCATCCAGAACCACAGGAAGGTTGGCTACAACTAGAAGGAAAGAGAAAAGCACACTGAGACTTACAGGAGCTGCAGAAGAGAGACACAGAGAGGGCTGGCAACTGAGTATGTGGTTGTTTTTCTCAATCAGGAGGGAGGCAAAAGCTCCCGACTCCTCTGAACTCCAGTTCTGGGAGAGACTCTGGGGACCCAAACTCATACGGGGAGAAACTGGACCGTCTAGCAGCGAGTGAAAATCGAGGTGGCTTTCTCTCAGAGGTGCTTGCAGTGATTACTGCGGGACACTAGCACAGGGTCCTCTTAGGGCAGGGATGATGGGAAGCCATTGCTGATTGCTCTGCCCTGAGACTCTGCCCCAGCCAAGCTGAATGCAGAGGCTTTTGTATATGAATGGCCTGATCCTTTGAATTTTAAACTTACCTGACAAACTGCAGCTGAGTCAGTGAGACCCAGAATATCCAAAAGAAGGCCCAAGGCTCTACAGCACCTTGCATTGCTTCACAGCTGGACCTCATCTGGGCACCTCTAAAACTCAAAAAAAGAAGAGGAATCTGTAGACCTCTCTGTAGTTCCTGCTGGGTGGCCCAGGCAGAGGCTAAATTTGCACCTCCTTGGAGATCTAAGAGCCAGTGTACTCAGGGGTTAGAGTGAGACCATCCAGATTACAACTCCTCAGATCCATAAGGGACACACTCAGGGGGCAGACTCAGTGAGCACCAAAGCCCTACTGAAGCAAGTCTTGTCTCATAAGGGTATCTCCAGCATAGAAGTTCTCCTAGCATAGACACAGCTGATCCTCACAGCCAATTGGCCTGGAGGTCATTTCCCCCAGTGATACCAACAACAATCAAGACTTAACTACAACAAGACTGTGCACACATCCCACAAAGGGGTGCACCAAGAGTGACCACCTCAGGTAACTGGGGAGGCCGAGCCACTGGGCCCTATAGGACACCTAGCACACAAAGCCACTCTATCAACACAGGGAAGCAGCCAAAATGCAGAGGTAAAGAAACAGGTCACAATGAAAGAAATAGAGGAAAGCAAATGACTGGATATAGAGTTCAAAACCATGATTATAAGGTTTTTCTTTTCTTGATTTTTTTTTACAGAGAGGAAGAGAGAGGAGTAGAGAGTTAGAAATATCAATGAGAGAGAAACATGGATCAGCTGCCTCCTGCATAACTCATACTGGGGATGTGCCTGAAACCAAGGTAATGCCCTTGACTGGAATTGAACCTGTGACCCTTCAGTTCAAAGGCCAACACTTTATCCACTGAGCCAAACCAGTTAGGGATGGGATATATTCTTAAGTAAAAATAACCAATAACCAATATATTAGTTGATTTACATATCATAATTTTTCAAAGGCAAAATCATAATGAACTGTTATTCATTGTAGTTGGACTATATCATCTCTTTAATAAATTAGTTTTTAAAACATCACTTAAGATTATAGTATACTATAAGCAGGTTTTCTAATGTAGATTTATATATCTTTACACACAAATTTATCTTTAGAACTTAGAAGAATATTAAAAATAACTAAAACATACTTTGATTTACAATTTACAAAGCTCTTCAGTTACATGGATTATAAGGTTTTTCAATAATTTTCTAGAAAAGGCCGATAAATTTAGTGAGACCCTCGAGGATATGAAAAAAGACCAACTAGAAATTAAGCATACACTGACTGAAATAAAAAATAATATACAGAGATCCAACAGCAGACTAGAGGATTGCAAGAATCAAGTCAAAGATTTGAAATAGAAAGAAGCAAAAAACATCCAACCAGAAAAGAAAAAAGAAAAAAAAATCCAAAAATATGAAGATAGTGTATGGAGCCTCTGGGACAACTTCAAGTGTATCAACATCTGAATTATAGGGGTGCCAGAAGAAGAGAGAGAGCAAGATAATGAAAACCTATTTGAAGAAACAGTGACTGAAAACTTCCCTCACCTGGTGAAAGAAATAAACTTACAAATCCAAGAAGTGCACAGAACCCCAAACAAAAGGAATCCAAAGAGGACTACACCAAGACACATCATAATTAAAATGCTAAAAGCAAAAGACAAAGAGAGAATATTAAAAGCAGCAAGAGAGAAGGAGGAACCAAGATGGCGGCATAGGTAAACCCCTATCTTATTGCCCCACACAGCAATTTCAAAACTACAACTTAACGACAGAACAAACATCATCCAGAATCACTGGAAAGCTGGCTGAGTGAAAATTCCACAAATAAAAGTAAAGATAGGACACTGTTACTCAGAGGAGCGGCAGAGGGCAGAGGTTTGGAGTCCTGCGCGTGCGTGCAAGCGAGCAGAGAGGGCGGGCGGCTGCAAAGACAAAGACATCCCACTGCACTGATTCCCCAGTTCCAGGTGAGGTATGGGGAACCCACACTCATACGGGGTGAAACTGGACAGCAGGGAAGCACGCTGAAACTCGGGCGCTGCAAGGGTCTGCAAGCTTGTGGAGGGGGCAAGCTTGTGGAGAGTGTGTGTAAACTTGGGAACCACAGAAGGTGCTCAAGTGTGCAGAGAGGACTAGTGACTTGCTCTCTCATTTGGGAAACCACTGGACTGCATTGTTTTACAACCCTGGGTGAGACTTTGGGTGTGCAGACTCATTTGGAGAGAGGCTGAATTGTCCAGCAGCGGGTAGAGCTCGGCGACAGCTTTCTATCAGAGGTGCTTGCAGCCATTACCACCCGGCACAGAGACTCAGGTGCCACATAGAGTGAAGCTGACACTGCTTGCTCAGCCGGGAGACTCCGCCCATCCAACTTGAGCACAGCTGACCCTCACAGCCAATTGGCCTGGAGGTCAAACCCTCCTAGTGCTAACAATAGTAATCTAGGCTTAACTTCACTACAAGACTGTGCAACCCATAAAGGGCTGCAGCAAGAGTATCCACCTCAGGTAACTGGGGAGGCTGAGCCATTGTTCCTTAGAGGACATCTACCACACAAAGCTAATGGACCAACTCAGGAAAGCAGCCACCATGTAGAGACATGGAAAAAAATCAGATGTGAAAGAAATGGAGGGAAAAAAACGACTGGACATAGAGTTCAAAACCATGGTTATAAGGTTTTTCAAGAGGCTCCTAGAAAAGGCTGAGACCTACAAGGAAACGAACAAGACCTAAGAGGAAATGAACAACACCTATGAGGAAACAAAAAAGGACCAACTAGAAATTAAGCATACAATGACTGAAACAAAAAATATTATACAGAGACCTAAAGGCAGTCTGGATGCCGCAAGAACCAAGTCAAAGATTTGAAATACAAAGAAGCAAAATCCACTCAGCCGGAAAAGCAAGAAGTCAAAAGAATCCAAAAAATTGAAGATAGTATAAGAGACCTCTGGGATAACCTCAAGCATACTAACATCCGAATTATAGGGGTGCCAGAAAGAGAGAGAGAGCAAGATAATGAAAACTTATTTGAAGAAATAGTGACCAAAAAATTCTCCCACCTGGTGAAAGAAATTGACTTAAAAGTCCAAGAAGCGCACCAAACCCCAAACTATAGGAATCCAAAGAGGACCACACCAAGACACATCATAATTAAAATGCCAAGATCAAAAGACAAAGAGAGAATATTAAAAGCAGCAAGAGAGAAAAACAGTTAGTTACCTATAAGGGAGCACCCATAAGATTGTCAACAGAAACTATGCAGGCCAGATGGGAGTGGCAAGAAATATTCAAAGTGATGAATAACAAGAATCTACAACCAAGATTACTCTACCCAGCAAAGCTATCTTTCAGAATTGAAGGTCAGATAAAGAGCTTCACAAATAAGAAGCAGCTGAAGGAGTTCATCACCACCAAACCAGTATTATATGAAATGCTGAAAGGTATTCTTTAAGAAGAGGAAGAAGAAGAAAAAGGTAAAGATAAAAATTATGAACAATAAATACATGTCTATCAACAAGTGAATCTAAAAATCAAGTGAATTAAAAATCTGATGAACAGAATAAACTGGTGAATATAATAGAATCAGGGACATAGAAAGGGAGTGAACTGACAATTTTCAGAGGGAAAGGGGTGTAGGGGTGTGGGGGTGTGGGAAGAGACTGGACAAAAATTGTACACCTATGGATGAGAACAGTTGGCAGGAGGTAAATGGCAGAGGGTGGGGTTGGAACTGGGTGGAGAGGAGCTATGGTGGGAAAAAGAGGAAAAATTGTAATAATCTGAACAATAAAGATTAAAAAAAATAAAATAGACTTTACACATAACACTAAATTGCCCAAGGAAGTAGTGGCCAGTTTCACAAAGCAGTTGTGACCAGGCTATGTCTTTCCCTTGTCTGAAGAAGTTCTGGCTATTGCAGAACTTTGTAAAGGTCCATCTCTGTCTGTTGGAGGACTCTGAGCTAGAAAAGGTATTTGGCATTACCAGTCTCTAGCAATGAAGCCATTTAAAATCAGAAATGCAGCCCTAGTTGATTTGGCTCAGTGGATAAAGTGTTGGCCTATGGACTCAAGGGCACATGCCTGAGTTTTGGGCTCAATCCTCAGTGGGGGGAGGGGGGTCGCACAGGAGGCAACTGATCAATGATTCTCTCATCATTGATGTTTCTCTCTCTCTCTATCTCTCTCTCTCTCTCTCTCTCTCTCTTTCTCTTCCTCTCTGAAATTAATAAACATATAAAACATTAAAAAATAAGACCAAAAATGCTGTGACATCATGGAATGCCAGGTCAGGTATTTCAGAGGCTGGAAAACTCCATCTGGCCTGGAAATGCCACTGGAAGGACCTCTCCAGTCTTTGATCTCCAAAGCCCCTGGGGCTGAGCTAGAGGGCGATAGCATATTTTCATGACATCAAGTCCCTGTGAGTGGAAATGTTATTCTATTTTATCCTGTAGGTCTTGCTAGGAATTCTAGGACACTGATTTGGTTAAATTACAAAAGAACAATGTTTCTGTGGGATTCTAGGGGCACTTGAGATTGTTGGGATCCATGTACAGAAATGATGAAAACTGGGTCTTGGTCTTTGTCAAGAGACCCAGAGAATAGCTGTGCCTTATTCCTTTTCTCATCAAAAAATAAATGCATACCTTACCATCATCACTATCCCTTCCTTCACATCATCAAGGTCATCTTTTCACTATTTGAAATGGATGAAGTGATGTCCTTGCTGCTTAGTTGCAAGGCCTCATGGGAGCAAACATTCTTCCTTGAAGATTTATATTCTTCTGGGTGGTGCTACACTCACCTTGTTGCTATGGTTAGAGTAGGTGCTGCTCTTCTCTTTTCAGCTTCTGCTGCAGCATGGCAATCATCAACACTGTTTGTGCTATTCAGCCTCATGCAAATCAAAGCACAGGCATTGTCCTACTCTCAACAGTGCCAACCGTGTGACAGTAAAATAAATATTCACCCTCATGCATTCAAAAAATAGTTATTGAGCACTAATATGTGCTTGCTTGGTCTCTCAAGTTGATTTTACCATCCTGTTTGCAGATGGATTGCCTTTGTGTTATATTTACCAAATATTCCTAGTAAACATAGAGGCAGAGACTTCATAAGAATCATAAATGGAGTGATAAAGCTCAGAATTCTACAGTCAACCTTAATTCTACATCATCAGTCCATGTATCACTGCTGATACAGGGAATTTCAGACCTGTATGTCCAACTACTAACCAGTCATCTTCAGAAGTCTGGCAAGAAGCCAGATTCATGATGTTCCCAGACCGGCACTCATCATTTGACACCCCTGATCCTTTTGCGTGGCTGCCTCCCAACCCCTTCCCCAAACAGCAAACCAGTTTTCCTCCATGTACTCCCAGACTTAGCTGGTGGCACCATCTGTCCATCAGAAACACTGCTGTCCCACAGGACTCCTTTTCTTTCTTTCACCCTCCGCATTAATTCATAGAACAGATCCCATTGATTGAAGGAACCTCCCACAGAGGCCTCTCAACTCTTTTCCCTGTAATTCTCACAGCCACCGCCACGGGTCTCAGTTCCTCTCACCTGGACCATTTCTCTGATTGGTATCTTGGCTTCCAGGTAAAATCCGTGTGATCTTCCTAAAACGCCAATCTGATTGTGTCACCTTCCACCCATCCCCACCCCTACCTCCCCTACATGCTTCAAGCTTTCCTCCTCACCTGTAGAGTAAAACCCAGGGGGGTCTGACCCCCAGGACTTTCTTCCACTCCCCCAGCACTGAATCTGTGCTTCAGGTTTGCCCATCTGTAATAACCCCCATATGGCACAGTTGTTCTTGTCGCCATATCTTTGTCCTTGCTTCCGCTGTTTGAACTCTTTTCCCACTTCATCCATCTGGTAAATTCTTCTTTGTGCTTCAAAACCCACTGCTTTGCAGCCTCTTCCTGGGGCCTTTCCTGACTATGCCGCTCCTTTCTGCCTCTGAAATCTCTCTGCCTCCCGGTTCTGGGTACTGTGCCTCCTAGCACGCAGTCGGAGGAGAGGACTTACAAAGTGTAGAGGGGATGCTCTCGACTATACTCCAAAAGCGGGGGAAAGGATAGAAGCAAGACATTTCCTTTTTGTTAACCCTCAACAATTTCTCTAGTCCTTTACATGGAGGCTTGGGCTCACCTGTGAGCACACACTTTGTTCCTTTGTTTCTGGAACACTTTAGTGATCCTGTCTGCCAAGGTGAAGGTCTGATCCCCAGTTGCAATGGAGAGCTTCTAGAGACAGTGGAGGGTGACCCTGTTTCACACAAAAATATAAAAGGTGGTTTTTATCGACGGAGGGCCAGGCCCAGGATTATGATGCTCTTGAGAGACTAGTTATAGACTAGCAGTGAGGAGGAAATGGGTGTTTGCCTGGGTGCTGGTGGAGCAGGGGTCTGGATCAGACAGGCAGAAACTCAGCAAAAGCACTCATTTACAGGGATGCAAACTTGCCCTGCGGAGGCCATGGGCTGCAGTAAGGGAGGGATAACTGGGGTGGGGGAGGGGGATACCTGGGGAAGAACATGAGAAAAGACACATTTGATGTCCAGCTGTGATTCCCTGAGTCCCCATGTCATCCTCTCCATGGCCCTGTCCTTCAGTAAAGCTTATGAAATGCCATAGCCCCATCTTAGTTGAACTCTAGGGAATAATATAGCAGCCGGCATGCACTGTCACAGAATCAGCATGAAGACCATCAAAACCGTCTAGAAAGGAAGTAGTTTTTACCCCCAGGCAAAGGAGAACCATGCTCCTTAAGAAAAATCAGCTGCCCCTAAGCTGAAAGTGAAGGGGCAGGTATACTATAAAGAAGGGGACATTTTCCCATACTTCTCATTGCTTCAGAAGTAGATTGTGAAGTCTCCTTGAGACTGCTTACTCTTCTGGTTTAGAATCACTGAGGCGCAGATGAAGTTTGCCAACAGGTATGGAGTAGGCATTAGGCTGGCGAGGTCTGCGTCAGTGGGCGAATTCGAATGGGCATGCTCCAGACTTGGTTGGATTTTTTGTTAACATTTTCATTGGAGTAAAACAGTACAGAGGAGCTTGTCACAGTCTGCGTGTTGCGACGACAGAAAGTGGCCACGGTTCGAGGCCAAGGTCACAAGCAGAAACCAGGGTAGATTTTGAAAGGTGTCCGTACTCCTGAGAGATTCCTGGGTACCTGGTAGAATGTTAGGGCTCAGATGACAGATATTTGGCTATAAAAGAAGGACTCCTGAACCTGGGACAACGAAGGCCACCTGGGTTATGTGTCACCATAAACCCCAAAATAAAATTACCTTTCAACCTAGTTCTCTCTACAGTTAGTAATAACTTTTACCTTCATATTAACTGAATTCAGGGAAAACATCGCATCAGAGTTAGAGGCGGGAAATTGGGTCTATTCTGCATACAGACAATCATGCCCTACGGCACACAGGGGCTGGTTTTGTCTAGTTAAGCAATGCAAGGCTTCCACGCCTTTTTTTTTTTTTAGAAATCATTACCATTTCCTTTCTATGAAAAATTACCAGAGGCATGTGTTCCTTTTTTTTTTTTTCAATGCATTTGAAATTGTACATGGTAGGGGAGTTTTTAATTAGTTCATTCCAAGTAGGAACTCTGTGTGCTTTGTAGTAGGAGTCTAATAAATTACTTCATCGTCGCAACCAGAGGCTTTGTGTCCGAAAATACTCATTAGTTTGCAACGGGCAGCCAGCGGCTTCCCGAGAGCGGTCTTAGAAGGAGGCTGCAGGAGGTGTAGAGCAAGTTGCTGGCGGCAGAACTTCTGGGGCAGCGGCGATAAACAGACCTGGGTGGTGAGGGGAGCCACGTGGATCTGAGTGAGTGTCGGTGTCTGAGGACAAAGGACTCTTGGAAACTCAATGCCGGCCCCTTCTGTCCAGTCCACTTTCCTGGTTATAAAGCTCTTCTCCCACCCCTACCTCCCAATAAAGCTACCCCCTGCCACCAATCATCCAATGTCATTTTTTTAAGTGTGAAGAAATCAAATGCTTAGAAATATTTGTCCCAGACTAGTAAGGAAATGTTTACATGATCTATTTAGATTGAGAGACACATATACACATACATACAAACACATACAGGTAGATATATGAAATGTGTGGGCTAAATGGTATTAGCTCAATGCTAAGGTAGTTCTTCTGAGAGGAAGCATAGGATTTGATATGTCACTTGGAGTAAAGGATGAGATCCCCAAGAGGCATGCTCAATTGCTTTCTAAGGAGACAGATTCTTGCTGATTTCAGGGTTCTAATATTGTTGCACCCTGATGGTTTGCTAAATAAGTTTGGGTGATGGCTGAGGTAGAATTGCTCTGCAAAATAAAGAGACGAGAATTTGAAACGGGAGATGGAAGATCCAGGAAGAAAGGTCTGAGGCAATAAAGCCAGGCTTTGTGGACAAGAGCGGGAAGAAGGAAAAACATACTTCTTAATGGAGCCAGAGAGGCGAGATGTCTAAGGGGGATTTCGAAATTATTTGCTGTAAGATGAACGCAGTAAAGATCTCTCTCCATCTGCCCTAGAAAACTGTTTCCCAGAAGCAGACCCTGAGGCGAGGGCTCCTGTGCAAGGGACTTATTAAGGAGGTACTCTCATGGGAGACCAGTAAGGGAGCAGGAGGAAATGAGACAGAGATGAGGGAAAGTCATAGCTAAAGTCCATCCGGGCAGTCCTCAGTCTGACGCCACAGGGTGACTCTGGAGTATAAGTAAGTACAGCTCAGAGTTGTCTCCATCAGAGGCAAGGGGGCTGGGGTTCCACACCCCTGCACTGGTCAGTCATTGGTCACAAGTGGGGTGACAGAAGGGGATATATTCCCAAGCATTTCCAGCTCTGTTCTGCAGGTAAAATGGTCCAGTGGCCTGAGGTAGGTCCCTTAGAAAACTTACAGTGTTCTCTGAAGAGGAACTGCGCAAGGTGCCGAGAGTTAGAAGCCAAAGGGGTGGAGGGCAGGGCAGAGCACAACATGGTACAGGGGGTCCAAGGAGACCTGAGGTTGCACTGATATTGTCCACCACAAAAATCTCTACTAACGCCACCTCTGCTCACCAGTGCTTCATGGTATGAGTCAATTCTTCATGGTAGTAAAAGGAAAAACTGACATATGCTTCCAAGTCAGATCTTTAGGGAGTAGAAGCTGATACTGTACTTGTAGGTGAAGAGAATGGGGACCACCTGATAGCTGGGTCCATACGTCTTTGCAATCAATCGCACAATTACATCTAAATATATTGTATATTCTCGTGAAGCTATACTGCGGATGCGATATTAAAATGAAATTCCTGTTATCAAAATACAATTTAAATATGGGAGCTATGTATATTCACACCTCTGACCATTTATGTTAGGAAAATGGCCAGGATTCCTCCTTGCCCACCTATCACAAGCAATCATTCCATGCTTACCACAACCCAGCTCAGCTCCTTGTTCCAGCTTCATCTCAGCTGAACTCCTGACACACGTTGCTCCCCATCCACACTCCATACTGTCCTTACACATTAGCCACAACTAAGCGCGACGTTCACCAGGCCCCTGGCTAAGAGAGGTTATGGTGTCACTCGATTTAACAGTAACTCCACACCTTAGGTGCTATGGTCTTTCTTGAGATGAGGGAAGGGCAGCTTGATGAGGTAAAGTCCAAGTTCTCTCTCTAAGGGGGGAGGTACACGTGGACCCAGGACTGAGTGGCCGGAGAATGCTTTCAGCGGCCGTGTTCCTCCTCTCCAAAGATGCTTATTCTAAAGCCCCATCTGCACTTCATAATGTCAATACCCTCCCAGCTTCATCCCCAGAGCCTTTTAGATCAGGAGAGCTATTGGAGGAAAGGAAGAGAAATTCAATATACAAGAAAGGCAAGTTATTGGTTTGAGTGTTGGGAAGAGTACTGGGGTGGCCTGTATGTTCAAAGGGATTACCACAGGAACTAAGGCTATAAAAGGGACCATCTTTCATCGTACATGCTCCTCCCAGCCCAATAACCTCAGCAGTAGGAGACACCTCTCCCTCTCTCTTTGTCCATTTCTCAATCCGATTGGTCCTTTTGGGGTCATGTGCTTACGCCTGCCTTAAACTCAGAATCCAAGGGAATGGAGTATTGGATCAGCCAGACCAAGGAGTCTTGCTTGCTACATAAGGAAGGGTATGAGAGAAAAACACTCTGGGCTGTTCACAGCAGTAGCTCCTTCAGTTCCTTACACCATCTATGTAGACCCAGACAGAATTACTCTGTCCCAGTTTCTCTGGCATGAACAACCACATATCATGCTCACAGATTCTGTGGGTCAGAGATTTGGATGGACACAGTGGGGAGGATGTGTCTCTGCTCCACAGTATCTGGCGCTTGGAATGAAAGACTCTAAAACAGGGGCTAGATTCCTCTGAAGGCTTCTCCATGCCCATGCCTGGCAGTTGGTGTTGGCTATCAGTGTGAGGGCTCAGTTGCTTTCCATGTGGCCTCTCCATGAGTCTCTGTGTGAGAGCTTTTAGGCTTTCTCACAGTAACATGGCTGGATTTCAAAGCTGAACATCTTGAGAGCTAGGTGGGAATGCATTGCCTTTTCTAACCTAGCTTCAAAGTTCTGCCGACTTAATTGTCAGAGCCTCATGAGCCAAGCTAACGGAAATAGGAGATAGACTCCATTTCTTGATGGAATGAATCTCAATCCCATCACTGTTGACCACTATAGTGCCAGGAACCAATTCCATCATGTAATAATTACAAGAGTTTCACCAAAAGGTTGGTGAAGCTTGGGTGGCTCAACAAGGGTGAGCCATACTTGTAGTTTACCTGTTGGAAAGGGCTCAAAGACACTTCCCCCAAACCTGAATAGGACTGTCTGCTGCCAAACAGCTCAGGGCATTTTATTGCCTCCTGTTGGCCAAACACCTGAACAGCTGTAGGCTATTCCCCAAACTGACAATGCTTCTGTTACCCTACCCTTTGGAGTGTATTATCTCCAACTTGCCTTAGGACAAATTGTGTTTAATAAATACCACGAGGTCCTAGACAAAGAGTCTTCAGTTCCTTTTAGCTGAAGATCCTCTGACCACCAATGCCTTTCAAAATTATTTTTCGTCTCTGGAGTCCTTCTTAATCATCTACATGCAGACCCTTTCTCCAGAATGCTGAACCCTTTGTGAGGCTGGGAAAAGAACGCCAGCATGTAGGATCTGATGTCTTTGACAAAGGATATTATTCCAACATCTCAGGATCCAAAGGAGTCTTGGAACTGAGTCACCAGCTGGTAAAACTGGATCTTTGCCTCTGCATGATGCCATCTCTACTCATTTTCCTGTACTTATTTCAGAGAGATTTCATGAGAGGATGATCACCACCAGAGATGATTTTTAAATGATATTTGAATAGGAACCCCTGCTCTTTTCCTGTGCTTTTCTTAAGTTATCTCTGTGCCCTTTCTATTTGCAAACAATATTGCTGCAACATTTGTATTTTAAATGGATCCCCTACCACTTGCAGGAATCCCTCTCTCTTTTTTCCTGCTGCTCCGCCCTGCCTGGAATCAGACTCTGTTATGTCAGTCACTTTCAGGAACGCGGATGCTGCTGCCAGAGGCCCATGATCATAATAGTCTCATACAAAACAAGATTGCTTGAAGGGCAATTGTTCATAGAAGTATATACCCCAAAGTGATATGAGGAGGTGATAAGGAGTCAAAGAAGGGATCCAGAGGCTCAGCTTCAAGGGTATGGTGTAGAGGCTCCTCTCACTTATGAAAGGGGACTAGGCAGGGCCCAGCACACAGTAGAAATGAATGAATGAATGACCCAAAGGATGACATGAAATATACAATTTCATTTCATATTAGTGAATTCACATAAGAGTCCAATAGTAGAAAGAGAAATATTGACTGTTGTTGCTGTGGGATAGATACACTTGAGGATTCAAAAATAATTTACTGTTTGGTTAGTATGGCTTAGTGGTTGAGTTTCAACCTATGAACCAGGAGGTCATGGTTCAATTTCCAGTCAGAGAACATGCCCAGGTTGTGGGCTTAATCCCCAGTAGGGGTGTGAAGGAGGCAGGCAATCAATGATTCTCATCATTGATGTGTCTATCTCTCTTTCCCTCTCCCTTCCTCTCTGAAATCAATAAAAACATATTAAATTTAAAAAATAATTAGTAAAGATTATTTTCCTAGATCCATACCTGATGTATAGAATCAAAGCACTGGAAAGAAAACTTACATACAGAAAATTTCTTTTTTTTTTTAAAATATATTTTATTGATTTTTTTACAGAGAGGAAGGGAGAGGAATAGAAAGTCAGAAACATCAATCAGTTGCCTCCTGCGCACCCCTTACTAGGGATGTGCCCGCAACCAAGGTACGTGCCCTTGACTGGAATTGAACCTGGGACCTTTTAGTCCGCAGGCCGATGCCCTATCCACTGAGCCAAACCGGTTTTGGCTACATACAGAAAATTTCTTCTAAATATCTACAATTGACCCTGAAGTTCTCCAAACTGAGTTTTTCTGAGTGTATTATGGAATGTTAAGAAGCATTATTTGAAGAAAGGATTCCATGTTGAAATAAGTTTGGGAAGCAACATGGTAAACGGAAGTAAACAGGCATCTTATTGGAGGACTTCTCATAGACGTTATTGGCTATTGTTCATTGTAAATCTCCAAAGAGAAATATAGTGGACAATGTTTATAAGACATTTTTACCAGAATCCCCACCACCACCTTTTTTTAGTTTCTTCAATTACCATTCCATGGATCTTTGATGCACATTTTTAGAAAGGCTGCCCTAGCCCTAGCTGGTTTGGCTCAATGGATAGAGCGTCAGCCTGTGGACTGAAAGGTCCCAGGTTCAATTCCAGCCAAGGGCACATGTCTAGGTTGCAGGCTTGATCTCCAGTGTGGGGCATGCAAGAGGCAGCCAATCAATGATTCTCTCACATCATTGATGTTTCTATCTTTCTCTCCCTTCCTCTCTGAAATCAATAAAATATATTTTTAAAAAAGAAAAGAAAAAATAAAGGCTGCCCTAAAACAAAGTCCTGATTGTATTTATTTTTATTTCTCCTATGGATATATTTAGAACAAGGCAGAATCTACTCTTTCCCTATTTTATCAAGTTATTTCCTTCCTTAATAATATAGTCCTAAGGCTGTGTTAAAATATTCTGGTTCTAAACAAAGCAAACAAACGCAAAGACAGAGATATCTGATTACCAGAGTAAAAGGGTTGAAGGGAAAATTTTGAAGAGGTAAAGGGGTTCAAATTTATGGTGATGGAGGAGAATTGACTTTGAATGGTGAGAACACAATATATATAGCATTGTGTGTGTGTATATGTGTGTGTGTGTGTGTGTGTGTGTGTGTGTGTGTGTATACACGATGTACTGTAGAATTATACACTTGAAATTTATATGAATTATTAACCAATGTCACCTCAGTAAATTTAATAAATAATGCCAATTCTCTCTGAGTTATTTAATGAAATATGAATAAAAATACCTATACAATTTTTTTAACTAGTCAAGATTATTTTAATGTTTAGATGGAAGGACAAGCAAAAATAATGAGATTTAAAAATGGATAGAAGTTGTCACCATCAGATGTCAAAACATAAAAATGTAATAGTTAAAATTGTGTAATACTGGCACTTGACCGCATCAACAGACCAATGGAACAGAATAGAAAGTCCAAAAATGGACCCAATGTGTACAGGCACCTGAAATCAGTGGGGGAAAAGGTGAGTCATGCAATATATAGAATTAGGACACTAGCTAGCTATTGAGACAAAAATAAAATGGGATCCATATTTATCATCTTATACCAGAATAAATTCCAATTGTTTTTAATGGACAAAAGATTTAAAGTGTAACAACTGAAATCATAAAAGTGGTAGGGCGTCAACCTATGAACCAAAAGGTCTTGGGTTCAATTCCCAGTCAAGGGCATGCACTTGGTTGTAGGTTCTCTCCCCACCCCTGGTCAGGGCAAGTACAGAAGGTAACCATTCAATATGTCTCTCCCATATCCTCTCTCCCTACCTCCTTCTCTTTCACTCTTTCTGAAAAGCAATGGAAAAAATATTTTCAGGTGAATATCACTAACAAAACAAAACAAAAATTATGGAGGAATTGTTTTATAAACTTAGAGTGGGGGAGATTTATAATTTCAAAAAACACAAAAGAAAATAAGAGAGATATGAATGATAAATTTGACTACCAAAAAAAAAAAGAGAGAGAGAGAAAAAACCTCAAAGGTTCTACATGGCAGAACCCAATATAAATAAAGCCAACAAACTGGGGGGAGGGTTGAATGTTGCAATTCATGTCACAAAGGAAGGTCAATTCCCTAGTACCGTGGTCGGCAAACTGTGGCTCACAAGCCACATGTGGCTCTTTGGCCCCTTGAGTGTGGCTCTTCCACAAAATATGGCCTGGGTGAGTCTATTTTGAAGAAGTGGCGTTAGAAGAAGTTTAAGTTTAAAAAATGTGGTTCTCAAAAGAAATTTCAATTGTTGTACTGTTGATATTTGGCTCTGTTGACTAATGAGTTTGCCGAACACTGCCCTAGTATAAAGAAGTTCCTGCTGGTCAATAAGTAAAAAAAAGACTAAAAATGCAATAGAAAAAAATGAACAAAGGATATGATCATTCCACAGAAAAGAAAATACATGTCTTAAAACATCAGAAATCACAATCACAGCTCTCATTCATAATAAGACAGCTACATTTAAAACTATACTGAGCTATCAGTTACCATAGTTTATACACTAAATTCTTTATATAGAAAGAAGCATAGTAAGTGCTGATATGCATTAAATACACTTGCAGGTTTGCCCAAGCAAAGGCTAACACTGTTGCTTGTGGGGAAATGGGGTGGTTGAGAGACCAGAAAGGAAGAGAAACTTCAGTTTTTTCTTTTGTACCTTTAGAATTTTGAAACATATAAAAATAAATAAATAAAATTAGATCTAAAAAGTATATTTTTATTCAATTTTCATTACTCCTTTTGGTTCAGCTAAGGCTGGCCTCTGCCACTGCCCTCCCTATAGCTGCCCTGGCTCCTTCAGGAACTTTAGGTGCCACTCATGATGCCCAGAGCCAGTTTTTTAGCTCATGTGCTGGAAGCCAATCACTGCTTTAATAATGGAGATCTGTGGACAGGGAGTTTGGAGGGCTGGTCAACCTTGATTGCTCTGAGGGGATGGAGCTGGTTACTGGGATGTTGATGGTTGAAGTAGCCCCCACCTATTAGCCCTAAGAAGATCTACTGACTGACTTTTGCTGGTGTCTCTGGCCTGGGGGATACAGCTGTATCTTATGATTTTAATCTTAATAAAAGGAGTGGTGAAGCCAGAATGAGTGGGAATTCTGCCACTAGAGTTGAACTACCACCTGGCCCCCATTTTCCAAATTAATATTGTTCTGAGTCTCTTTATTCATTTGTATGCGGTCTTCTCCAGAAACCCGAACCTTGAACCAGGGACCCTGAATCGCGCAGGATGTGAAAAGGGGTTCCCACACTCATGAAATGCAAGTTGTCCTCAGAACATTGCTAAATGGTTTCTGAACACATTTTAATGTGCTGTTTCTGACAGAGCAGCTGTGGCTTCATTTAGCAGAATATCTGAACATTTTAGACGAAATACAGCAGTTGGATTCCTAGAACAAAAGATGGTGAAGGGATGAAAGTGTGCAAAATGTAGAAAGAGGCTGATTCTCTATGTGGCACATACTAAATTTCAGAACTGGAATTTTGTTTTTATGTTATTCTTCTGATTGGATTTTACATTATAAGTCATATTTATATTTAACCCCAGCTCTAAATATATAGATGAATGTTTTGCTTTTTATCTTGTAATTGTTATCTAATATTTCTGATTATTCTCCTCACAGCACTAGGTGAAGTAGTCGTTAGATCTTGAAGGGACCAGAACGATGGCTTAATGGTGTTTGTGGCATAAAAAATCTGCTGGGTATCAAGAAATCACTAGGTAGTCTCTTTCTTTCCTTGTGTATTTGGACCGTTCCCCATTTCTGGTAGGATTCAATACAACAATCCATTCCAGACTCTGAAAACACGTGGTGTCACGATGGCTTTTATGAACATATGTTAAGCTCTGGAAGCATGGTAGGAAAACTAAGGGGAGACCCTCAACAGAATTAGATATAATACCAGTCAGGGACCCAGCAGGAAAAACAGACATGGACACTAGGCACTCATATGAGGATAATATGACAAAGATTTAATAAAGAACTATTAACTGAGGGGTGAGCAGTTTTAGGAAGAATACAAGAGCTAGCACAATATCTAGGATTGTCATCATCAGAGGCTTAGCAGGTAAAAGGATGAGTAGTTGTTGCAACTGGCAGGAAAGACTTGAGGAGAGGGCCACCTCAAGGGGAACTGTGACTGTTGTTGGAATGATGCAGCCAGCCAAGGCCACAGTGCAAGGAGGAAGCCAAGGCAACAGATACCCCACTCATTCCTTCCTCCACCCCCACCACAGCAGAAGAAATAATCACCGTCATTCCCCACCACACTGCGTGCTCCCTAAGGTACCATATCCTATTCATTTCTGCAGTCACAAAACAAAGAAAACTTAGATTCCCTAAAAAAATATTTGTTGAGTTTCAATTTGAGGCAATGGTTTTGAAAAACAAGTGCCATATGGCCAGCATGGTGAGGCATCTGCTGATACTGCTGGGTGTTCCTAGGACCCATGGGTCCTGGAATATATCTCCTTTCCCAGAGCACCACATGAGTTGAATGGAGGAAATCACACCATTCATGTGTTTGCAAAGATGAGGCCAACGAAGGAATATGTCAAACAAACCTCTAAACTGAAGTTTGGGATTGTAATACATGTGATTAAATATTTAACTCATGGAATGGATCTTAATCTTCTGAAAGTTTCTGAAGGACAAGTTTCCTTTTCTTCAAGATGTCTCTTTACTGTGGGGGTGGGTAAGGAGGGGTGTTGAGGGGAGGCAGAGGATGATATTGAGAGGGGATAATTGGTGATGATGGAAAGAGACTTGACTTGGGGCAGTGAACACTGTACATATGATATATCATAAAATTGTATAATTCTGTTAACCAGTGTCACCCCAAAAAGTTCAGTTTTTAAAAATGTCTTCTATTAAATTGCCTTCTCTTGTCCTCAGAGTCACAGAACATTGAAGGAGTTGGGGGCAGTGCATGTGAGAAAGCCTTTGCGCAGAGGTCTCTCAGATTCTGGAATAAGAAGTCCTACTCTGAGAACTATGACCACAAGATCTAATGCTGCAGAACCTCTGAGAGGTTACGGGATGACGGGGTTCTCTGGACAGAGCTCTGCCCATTGCAGGTCTATTCATACTGACTTATGGGTCTTCTCTTCCTAAACCTTTTTCCCCAGCATCAGGTTGAGACACTTTGCAAAGAGATGTAGATTTCTAGTCCGATGACCTTTCCCTGGTTTCTGGCTGGGAATGTAAGCTGAGAGAAATGTAACAGTTCTATCCAGTAACCCAAGCCCCAGCGGCAGCACAAGCCCCACACATACATTCCAAGAGTAATACTATACAATGCTTTAAATTCTCGAGACTAATTTTTGGTCAACTGGCGGGAAGTGTGGTAGGACAGTGAGAAGGTCTCCATAATCATTCTGTGATTCTTTGAGAAGGAGAAGGAAAAAGTTTGGTGTGGGTGGGTCATATGATTCCTGTGAATAAGTGTTGCCCCAGAAATTAAGGCCCAGAGTTGGACTAAGTCCTGTGGATGGAGTGAGGGGTGGAGTGCAGAACTGCTCAACATTTCCTTCTGTAGGTCATATCTAAGGCCTTCTTCTCTAGTCTACTGGGCAGTGTAGTAATTGTTACAGTGACAGATTAGCAATATGTTGACCAAAGTACATCCTGATCAATTGCTGAAAGTGAGAGAGTTGTGTGTATATAAGATGAAGAGAATAGTAGACTCCAAATGCAAATGTTTCCCCTATGTGGTTGCAAGAGACACAAGCCCTAATTCCTAGGCAAAAGGGAAGAATCAGGCCCAAACCTGAGGAAGAATCTGAGGAAAAAGCTTACAATACCTTGCTTATGGCACTATAGAACGTAAGTAGATGAATCCAAATCATTTTTAGAAGACAGAAGAAAGGAAAACAGGAAGGTAACAGCAATGATTAATGAGAGAGAAAAATTGCACTGGAGAAAATCAGCCAAATGAAACATTGGTTCTTTGAAAACTTTGATAACATTGATAAGGCTTTAAGTAAGATGATTCAGATGAAAAAAGGAAGGGCACAAACAAGCAATGTCAATAATGAAAAGGAAGACATAATTATGATATTGTGTACCTTAAAAAGACAATGAGTGTATTTTTAACTAAATCATGCCAATGAATTTGAAACTTTGCATGAAAATAGACAACTCTTTAAATAATATAACTTACTAACACAAAGAGAGCTAGAATATGTCCTATAATCTTTTTTTTTTTTTTATCCTCACCTGAGGGTATTTTTCCATTGATTTTTAAAGAGAGTGGAAGAGAGAGGGAAAAAGAGAGTGGAAGGGTGAGTGAAACATCAATTAGTTGCTTTTGCACATGCCCGACTAGGGCCCCGGCTGGGGAGGAGCCTGCAACCTAAGTAGGTGCCTTTGACTGGAATCGAACCCAAGACCCTTTGGGTCCTTTGGCTCTATCCATTGAGCCAATGGCTGGGGCTGTCCTATAATCTTTAAGAAATTAGAAGTCAAAATCTCTCACTCTCATATCCTAGATCAATTAGCTTCACTGGCAAATTCTACCAAACGTTCAGTAGAGCCAGTAGTGATACCATCATACCCAAAGTTTTTCAGAATGTATGTCTTGTATAACCTTAATTCTGAAACCTGAGAAGAACAATGTGAGAAAAAACATTTGGCTAATATCATTCATGAACACATATGCACCCTAGTTAAACAAATTATTAGCCAATAAAATCCAGCAGGTTATATTTAATTCAAGAATATAAATTTGATTTGTCATTTGAAAATTAATTAAAATAACACACCACACTAATGAACTGATTAAAAAAAATGAGTGTCTTAATATATACACAAAAAAAGTATTTGACAAAGTTCAACATTATTTTATGACAAAAACACTCTTTGCAAAATAAGAATAATAGTCTATTAATTTAAAAATGTTATCTGCCAAAAACAACTATAGCAAATATTCTATGTGTGAACTGCTGAATGCATTCTGTTTGAGATGGGAACAACATAAGAATGCCTGAAATCACAACATCTATTCAACATTGTACTGAAGGTTCTAGCCAGTGCAGAAAAGAAAGGAAAAGAAATCAGAACTGTCGGAAAGATTGAGATAAACCTGTGTCACAGTGGTTGTCTCAGCATAATAGTGGAACTATGACTGATATACATTTTCTTATTATATTTTTATGCTTTCAAGTTTTCTATATTAAATACATTGTTTTTAGAATCATTAAAACCTTATGGAGTAAAAAAATGAAAATGATATGTCTTCCAAAATGTGGTATCTCAGTAATCTCTGCACTTCTCTTGATGGGCTTCACCTTCCACTGTGGCTACCAGAAGTTAATTTCTGGAGCAAGGTATCCCAGGCTTTTCCAGAATAGACTCTGATAAACATGAAATCAAAACCACTTGACTTGGTTCTTAGACATGAATAGTATTTCCAAGTCCTTGATTTTGCCACTCAAATGGGAACTGTCAGTTAGAGAAGGAAAGGGACAGAAGGGACAGAGAGTGATGAATTGAGGTGTCTTGCAGTCTCTCTAGTTTGAATCACAAGATACCAAGAATTTGGCAGTGTAGATATCTTTGCAGGTCATCTACAAATGTTCATTCCCCTCTGATTTAAAGTTGTAATTGGAGGAAGTTAACTCTAAGGCCATGGGAAGTTATAGGGGAGAAACAGAAGGCAAAACTATAACCTAATAAATTACGAGCTTGGACCCTAGCATCCAACTTGTTCATTGTATGACCTGGTACAAATTACTGAATCTCTCCATGCCTCAGTTCCCTTCTTCACAGTGTTGTTATAAAGATTAAATGAGATAATATATGTGAAGTGCTTAGTACAGAGCCCAGGTCATCAAAAGCACTCAATGAACAGCAGCTATTCTGCAAGAGGCACTCACCAGCATCAAAGCAGATGCTGACCCAGGGCACACTACTGGTGAGCACTCTCCTAGGAGCTTCAAATATATTATTTGACATGGTATCTAATCCTCATACTACCTGGGTAGTAAATGTTATTATCCTCATTTTACATGTTCATAGCATCAGTTTTCCCAATAGTCAAAGGTAGAAGGAACCCAAGTATCCATTAACAGAGAAATGGATAAACAAAATGTGATGTGTACATATATTCACATACATACACAATGGAATGTCATTCAGCCTTAAAAGGCAATGAAATTCTGATATATGTTTGAAGACATTACACCAAGTGAAATTAATCTAATGCAAAAGAACAAATGTTCTACAATTCCACTTACATGAGGTAACTCAAATAGTCAAATTCACAGAGACAGCAAGTAGAAGAGTGGTTGCCAGGGCTGGGGAGGTGGGGAATGGAGAGTTATTGCTTCATTGGCTCAGAGTCTCAATTCGGGAAGATGAAAAAGTTCTAGAGATGGGTAGTAGTGATGGTTGCACAACAATGTAAATGTACTTAATGCCACTAAACTGTACACTGAAAATGGTTAAAATGAAAAAAATTTACATTATGTATATTTTGCCACAATAAAAAAAAATAACTCCGCTTAAAAAAAAAAGAATCCAACAAACTGATGAATTTCAGAGGGAGTTATGGTCAGAGAGTTATGTGTCAGGTATAAGTGTGAGGTACCAGGAGAGGAGAATGAAAAGTTCCACTCTTTTTTCATTTTATATAAAGTCAAATAACAGGCAGAAGTAATCAGTGCTGCTAGACGTCAAGATGATGGTATCTGTTGGGGATGGAGGGAGGAGTGACATGCAGGTATGGGGGGGGGGGGGCGGTGTTGCCAAAATGTCTCCTTCCTGATGTAGGTGCTGGTTAAATGGACATGTTCATTTTGTGAAAATTCATTCAAATGTATACTCATGATTTGTGCTCATTTCTCTATATGACCCTTCAATAGAAATTAATGTGAAACTTCCTTATGCTCACCTCCATCATCTCTTCTGAATTGACAATAAAACCATAAGTCAATTGCAGCCTAATTTGGAGGCATCACTTTCAGAGAAATGCCTATCATACCAGAGACTCTTTGGATTTCAGAGGAAAAACCACTCGTGCTAACTTCATACAAGGGGGCATTAATGAAGGTATACTGGGAGGTCTTACCAATCTGAGGGGCAGGAAGTACTCCTGTCCTTAGTGAGACTCTGGACATTGGCAAGATGCATGCTTTGTCGTGTGCCTGCATTGATTAGGCATACCATGCAAATATCTATTTCTACCATTTTCTGAAAGGAGCCATGTAACAAGCATTGTGCTAGGAATATCACATTTATTTAGTCCTCAGATACTTATTGCGTTCCCTCACACATTTGGTGGTAATATTGTCCTTTTACAGATGAGTCAGCTGGTTCTCAGACCAATCAAGTCATTTTCCCAAGCACACACAAAGGTGGGGAAGGCCTGGATGTCCAAGTTCTTCCCACCCAGGCAGTGCCTCGTATTAAAGAATGCACCCCATGCCCCGTTCTGTTCCTCACTATTCCCCATCTACCCCAAATGGGCATCCTGATGACCAACCATGGTCAAAGCCAGTCTTGCCTCTGGGGCCAGAGAATCCATCACCCGCTGCCGTAGGAGGGAGACTGGTTCTCCACAGCAGCTTCAGCACACCTGGGACTGCAGCGGGGCTGGGCAGCCAGTCCCGCCCAGTCGAGGTTCCCCCTTCTCCTCATATCAGGGTCTTGGGTGCAACGTGTAAGCACGGGGATCCAACGGCGGAGAGCCCTTTTCCCTCCACTCAGAAGCTCTGGCTGGATCCCGGCTCCAAGGCCACCCACTCCAGAGTGGGAAACCGGAAGACCGGGGGTGGGTGGGGGGGGGATGTCTCTGGTGACTCCACCCAGGGCTGAGCACACCTGGCACCACCCCTCGCCGTTAACCCGGCCTGGGCGCTGGTCCTGCGCGCCCGCCCGCCCAGGTCTGCAGCCCTCTCGGCGGCTGGAGCACTGCTGCGGCCAGCGCCTGGACCCAGGGCAGCCCGGCGCCTGGAGGTGTGCCGCCCGCCCAGCACCCAGAGGCTGGAGGTTGAGAGATGAGCGGTTGGGGTAAATCCTGGGAGCCACTCTCAGTCGGGTCGAATCCTCCCGATTTGTAACTAAAGAGGGGTCCAGGTCCCGAAAGACACCTCCAACAGCCAGCTCTGGTCCTCGGAGCCCAGGCTGCTCCGGGGGCTAATAGAGCCGAGCTTCCGTCCCGGGTCCGTCGTCCCGGGTCAGCGGCAGCCTCGGCACTCCCTCTCCCCCTGACCCTCCGGGGCGGTTCCCGGCTGCTCTGAGGATCCCCCCGCTGGACCCTGGGCAGCCTCCTCCGCTGCTCCCGGGTCTGCCCCCTCGCGCCCCGACAGGTCCGTTCCGTTCCGGAGCTGGCTCTGCCAGTGATGTGACGCGGACACATCAGTCTCAGACTCAGTCCTCCCTCCGCCTCCCCGCCCTCCAGCGCCTGGAAGTCTTCGCGCAGAGCCAGCGCCGGGCTGCGCCGCCTTTAGCTTCCAGAGCTCGGGAGCTCGGGGACCGAGAGCCGAACTGTCGGTAAAGACCGGCTCCCACGTCCACTTCCCGGTTGTCAGGAGGAAAAGAAAAGCCAGGCTCTCCTCCCAGACCCAAGGCAGAGAGCCGAGGCACAGCTGTTGGGGAGGTTCCTCAGGAGACTCAGACTGGCTTCTTCCCCTGCTCCCAGGAGACTGGAGACAGGAGGAACCCGCAGGTACCCCAGTGACCCCCCGACGGTGGGCGTTTATATGGAAGACTGAAGTTAAAATAGCAGAGACACAGACAGACAGACAGACAGACAGACGGACAAAGAGCAACAGCAACAGGGCAAGAGACAGAGGCAGAGACCGAGACTGTCAGACAGGGGGAGAGAGACAACCCGTAAAAGGCAGAGTTGGTGGGTGGGAAATGGACTTGGGAATCTCTTTTAACCCCTTGTGATTTCCTCTGTGACGGAAGACAGCGACGCTGCTCCCTGGCCAGCAAGAAGCCCCAACCTGGATGAGTGAAAGATGCGGCCTGATGACATCAACCCGAGGACTGGGCTGGTGGTGGCCCTGGTCAGTGTCTTCCTGGTCTTTGGCTTCATGTTCACGGTCTCTGGGATGAAAGGAGAGACTCTGGGGAACATACCCCTCCTGGCCATCGGACCAGCCATCTGCCTGCCGGGCATCGCGGCCATTGCCCTGGCCAGGAAGACGGAGGGGTGCACCAAGTGGCCCGAAAACGAGCTGCTATGGGTCCGAAAGTTGCCCTGTTTCCGGAAACCCAAGGACAAGGAGGTGGTGGAACTGCTGAGGACCCCTTCGGACCTGGAGTCAGGCAAAGGAAGCTCCCATGAGCTGGCTAAGAAGGCAGGCCTCCGGGGGAAGCTGCCCCCGCAGGGGCAGGCTGAGGTGCCTGTGGCCAGCTCTATCACTTCTCCCACCCCCACGGAAGAAGGAGAATCCCAGAGCCTGGTCCGGAGCGGGCAGCAGGAGGAGACTTCCAGATACCTGGACGGCTACTGCCCCTCGGGCAGTTCCCTCACCTACAGTGCCTTGGATGCCAAGGGCTCAGCCTGGGACAGGTCCGAGTGCCCCGAGCCCGAGGACAGCATCTATTTTGTGCCCCAGGACAGTGTCATCGTTTGCTCCTACAAGCTTAACAGTCCCTATGACAGATACTGTTGTTACATCAATCAGAGCCAAGGCCGGTGGGACCACGAGACCATAGTCTAAGCTTTGCAAAGGAGGGTTGCTGTGCTGATAGAAACATGACTACACTCAGCTCCCGATGGAAGGAAACTGCCCTGCTCCAACAGCCTTCACACTGTTAGAGATGGACCGGGTATGTGATGGGTGTGCAAACGTCTGGTGCCTGAGAGCCATGTAAATAGGCATGTTGGGGACACATTTTAGGGAGGGGTGGTGAGTGTTAAGGACACTGGAAGAGGCAATGGGTAGGAGAGGAAGAAGTTCCAGTTACTTTTAAACAATTTAAACTATTTTGTAATAACCCAACAGGTGCCACTCAGTACCTGCTCAAAGCAAGGCAAATCTTGGGTGGGCTGCAAAAAAAAACAAACAAAAAACCAAACAAAACAAAAACATTATTCATAGGGATCCTGAGCTGCTTTAGGTCTGAAAAATATTGAAAGAAGAAAAAAACAATGCTTTGTTATAAGAAATGATGATCTATTGAAAGCCTTTAACACTTAGTATTTGTTAAAAGAAGAAAAAATCAGGACAGAAAAGCTGCAACTCTTCTTAGGGTAGTATGGTTTCTGGAGAAAGGGAAGTTAAAGACAGTTGAATTATGTCATTGAGTTTTATGATATCCTCTGACAAGATCAGGAATTTCAAATAAAGTAAAGTAAATGTGACTGGCTATGTGAAAAACTAATATTTTTTAGATGGCTATGTTACTTATTAAATTCTTCACTACTGATCTTTATCTGAAGTGTTTTCTAACATTTACTATCATTCATGTACAATTTCCTCATCAGGTGCAAAATGACTTAATGTAATATTTTCATAGATCAGAAATTGTTTTCATACAGTCAAAATGGATTCTGCATATGTGTACAAGTGTCTTTAACATTTTGGGGAAACATGTACTGGTGATTACTATTCTTATATGCCTTTTAATATCTGAAGACTGTGAAGTCAATATCTTAGTCTTGAACTTTATGCAGAATTTATATGACATGCAATGATTAAACTTCTGGAAATGTCAGAAATGTCATTATTTGTACTTTTGTTCAGCAGTCCCAAAGACTGTAAGTGCCAATAAAATGAGAGTTAATCTACTAGGATTAACCAAAGCCCAGTTTTTATTAAGTTCATCTGATCAGTAAACATTACATGGCAAAGGTCTGCTTTATTTCATGTTTAATTTTTTGCTGCTGAGGGAAAAAAAATCACAGTGGGGCCCTAAAAAGCATTTCCTCTTTCATTTGATCAACTGTAATAGACAAGAGGTCAATCAGCCTGAATATTATCTGATCCAGTTGAAGAGAAATATAAAGTTATATATAGAAATGGTGATATATTTAATCTTGAAGATCAGAATAACTTTGCATCCTTTAAGGAATGATGATTTCTTTTAAATGTCAAATAGTTTCAGGCACTTTTTGCCAAAGAGGGAATTGAGGACAAAAAGTTTAGGTATATCTCTTTTGTGTATTTCAGGTCCAACTCTATAATTCTCTAAGTATGGCAATTATTCTTGTTTTTAAACATTATGCCCTTTTAAAAAATCACAATTTTCTAGTCAAATGCAATATCAAAGTATGTAATTGGTTTTTGGTAGGGTTTAAATGTCAGCAAATGAGATTGGTGATCCTGAGCAAATTTTATCTTCTTACACCTAAGTTCCCTGAGAAGGGAGGAATGGGACTGACTGATGCTAGGTTACCTCTTCGTTCATTCCAGGTTGGATATTCTGTGGTGTTGTGGCAAAGGCACATGATATATTGCCATGAAATGAGTTACAGCAAAATGCAGGCCAAAGTTATACAACTCATGATTACTAATATGTGACATGGATTGAATTCTTGCTACTACTAAAAAAAATTTGTAAATGTGTGAAAGCAGATTTGTTTTATTATCAAATATTTTTTTATTCAGCAAAATACATTTCTGGAGATAAAATAAAGATATTTAGAGGAAAATATTTTTGAGGATAAATTTTTTAAATATTGGAGCCCCAAATAATCCAATACATAACCTTACACTAAATGTAATTTACTTTGGCTTTGGCATGGAGGGACAATCATAGTATCTCTTGATAATTCGTATGCATTTTGAAAGAGGGAAATGATATGTCGAAGGAGGTAAAACTGTTTCTTGATTCCAAAGTGTAAATTCAGCCAAGATACCCAAGCTGGAGCATATTTAGACAACTGTTTCAAGACTTAGTCTCTATTGCAATTATCATGGTAAACAAAATTCAGATAGAGTTCACTTCGGGCTCCCTTCCAAACTTACTAACAGGCTCCTTTGAAAATGTTTTCAATTCTATGGATCTTAATACCCATTGACCTGGCAAATGTGGGAAGAAAGACTTATTCTTTTAAATGTGTTTTCCCTTTTGATAATATCCAACCTCTAGTTGTTTATTAATATCGCCCCCGTACACCTACAGCATCACTTATTTGGTGAACTCACTGATACTATTCTTTCATAACACTGAAGAAAATATTTTTGAAAATCCACAGTCCCACTATCCTAATAGAACTAACATTATTTCCATTTTAGCATATTATCTTCTGGGCCTCTTCCATATGCATATGCAACTGACCTATTATAATCATGTGTTTTTCTTTAATCTTTTCATTATATCCTAAGATATATCCTATATGTTTTCATGTTTTTATGCAGTGTCCTTAATTATCATTTAACAACTGTGTAATATGTTATTTAGTGGTGTACCATGATCTATCGTGCCATGCCTCATTGCTACCTAGTCTCTATTGCAATTATCATGGTAAACAAAATTCAGATAGAGTTCACTTCAGGATCCCTTCCAAACTTACTAACCGGCTCCTTTGAAAATGGAGCGACTCAGATACCGTGTTTTATGGATGGTTTCATATGGATGTGTTTTTTTCTGTTGTTTGGTAACACAGCCACATTATTTTCCATTTGCCCATTAGAAGTAAAAATTTACAATTAAAAAAGCTACATCTTTATATATGAGAATGAGGGGGCAGACATGTGTAAATGGATAAAACACTCAATATTGTTGGTTTTCTCTTCACTCGTGTAGATGCAAGACGTAGGGTAAGAAACAAAATTATGCTTCTTCAAGAGTCCCCCCCCCCCCCCGGGACCAGAGCTAGCATTTTTAAGAGTAAGAATAATATGAGACCTTTCCCCAGTCAAGATACCACCAGTTTGTATCTCAAAATCAGATTACAGTGGTGTCCACCTTCCAGAGCTTAAGGTTGAACAAACAAAATGAAAATGGAACTAGATAATAATAATTACTTTGTAATATTTCAAAAGCATTTATTAAAGTATCTCACCATATATTTTATACTTAATATGTATGTAAATTGTTATCTATTAGTGATTTACAAATGAACTAGGATTTCAGGAATTCAATAGACTCTACCCACGAGTTTTCTGTTTCAGTTCCTCCCTGGAAAAAGTAAACTTGAAGATGGAGATGTGGACAAATGCTTGCCTCAACCAAATATCTCAATAAAGGTCTGATTCCACTCAGCCTCTTGTCCAGATAATATAAAATCACATAAACACAATTAAATCAGAGATCACTTATTTAATTTACCTCTGTCTACCATGGAGTCCTCACCCCATGGACACCCAAAAGAAAGAAGTTTACACATGGTTCTGCCCAGATACACAAATAGGTGGGCACTGACATTAATCTCCATAGTCTAGGGAGTTATTCCTGGACCTGACCCTTGTTAGAGATTCTTTCTTTTCTTTTCCCTTTATTCCTCCTCTTGGCCCCACATTAGAGCCTGTGACCTCAGTGTCCAGAGTGACAGCACACGCCTTTGCATGCTTTACTCCTAATAATATACAGTTACAAAATAGACTGGTTACACAATAGCATATAAAGCTATTAAACACCTTTTTGCTATTCTTTAACAAATCTATCCCTGGAAAGTTAAATATAATGACATTTTTGTAATTAATCACTTTCTTATTCTTCATGGTAATGAACTATTGTATGTGAGACAGGTAGTTCTTCAGTTGGAAGCAAGACCACATTTGTGTAGAAGAATTAGGCTTTTGAAAATCACCTGCCTGTAATTCAACATGGAAATATGAACAATTACTTTCTATGTAAGTGATGAGACCCTTGCACCTACTCAGAAAAGTCTGCCTGCCCCTCCCACCCTCTGCAGCAGCTTCTCGGCTCCTCCACGATTATGCCCTGCAGCTGACCATCCTGAACCTTTGCCCAACCATTTTCTCTGCCTCAAATGCATACTGTCTTCACCCCTCTGCTGCTTAATGCCCTAACATCCTTCAAGCGGAAGCTGCCACATCTTCCACAATCTTTTAGCTTTTCCCACTCAGACTGAATACTTCTGTCACCCTGGGCCAGATGACGTCCCCACCACTATCATTGCACATATTAATGAGTACATATCTGCCTTTCCAACTACAGCACTTTGAGGAAAGGGGCCACATTTTACTCATCTTTCCACCCACCCTCCCTCTGTCCCCTCCAACCCCCACCACATACACACACACACACACACTCTTCCATGCTCAGTGAAAACTCTAAATTGCACCATTTGGGTCATCCTTAAAGCCCCGCTTCCACTTCCTCTTTCTGACATGAAAAGAAAACTCTGCCTTGTTGATGTGAATTAAATTAAATTAAATACAGTCAGCAACAACATGGGTTAAAGTAGGCTTGTGGTTTGAGACCCTAACTTTTATTTAGCATCTTGTTTCTTTGGGGAAATCACATCTTACATAATAAGAAGGAAGCAATGAATCTTTCCAGAATTTTTTCTCTTCCCTCCATGACTTGACCTAACTCCTGCTCCCTGCTTCCTTCTATGAGCCAGTGGCCATTCTGCACGTGTGACAAGAAACGGTGGTTCTAGGAGCACTTGACAACTAAGGCTTTGAATTTCTGACCAGAAAGAATGTGAATCAATACACTAGGTTAATCCTATAAGTAGGTCAACAAAATATAATTTCCCGGCTTTGACTATTGTCCCTCTATTATGTTTCCATCCAGTGATTTTTAACAGGCCTTTCAAGGCCACCTATTCTCTGGGGCAGTTTTCAGGAGCTGAGTTGCAGACCCTCACGCCAACCACCCCATGAAGCTTTCCTTCTATACAAAGGCTGTGAGATGCTTGGAGACTATGGTCTGTGGTTCAGAGAAGCCCTAGCTTATTCTGGAACATGATGATGAGCAATTCCCTTGAGCAGTATTTCAGGCCAGTCTTAATAACTTCCGACCCATATAATTTGTCCTGTGACTTTCCCAAACCATCTGAGTGGGATGGGATTTAATTTGAGACACTCTTTCTTCTGGACCATGGCAAATATCAAGTTCTCTTTTAACGACAGCAAGGACAATCTCCTTTTAGAATGGGTAGGAAAGGGTAGCAAACAAAGAGTGTATGGAATTGTCAGCACAGGGAGAAGGGCCACCAATCCCTTATTAAGCCAGTTACTGTTGTGCCATCTCCCCCTCTATCCTACCAACATCACTGCTTCTCATCTCTAACTTAGCAGCAAATGCTAGAAAGTGGGCTAATAGGATAAACCCAACAGAAAATGTCTTAAAAATATAAAGAGCAAGCCCTCATCAGTTTGCTCAGTGGATAGTGTCGGCCCTGGGACTGAAGTATGTCCCCCCCTTCTCTCTCTCTTTCTCTCTCTCTCTATCTATCTATCTATCTATCTTTATCTCTGTCTCTCCTCCCTCACACTTTCTCTAAAAATCAATGAAAAAATATTCTTGGATGAGGAGTAACAAGAAAAAAAATTATATCTATAAAAAATAAAAGAAAAATGCTATAAAATTTTTAAGAGCTAAGAGCTATATATACTTAATTTAAACATGTACCCAGTAAGGGCATAATTTAGCCAAAAATATTCTACTGAATAGAGTTAAAAGGAATATAAAATAGTATTCAATAAATAAAATTGAATATGTTATAAAATTATTCACTAATACAATAGATTAAAAAGTACAATAAAAACTAGGAAGTTAAGAGAGTATAAAGTGAATAATATTAAAGTACTAGAGGCCTAGTGCACGAAATTCGCTTTTTGGGGGTGTCCCTCAGCCTGGCCTGCACCCTCTCCAATCTGAGACCCCTCGAGGGATGTCTGACTGCCAGTTTAGGCCCGATCCTGGACTGGGCTAAATGGGCAGTGGGACATTCCTCTCACAATCCAGGACTGCTGGCTCCAAACTGCTCGCCTGCCTGCCTCCCTGGTTGCCCCTAACTGCTTCTGCCAGCCAGCCTGATCATCCCCTAACCACTACCCTGCCAGCCTGATTGATGCCTAACTGCTCCCCTGCCAGCCTGTTTGCCCCTAACTCCCCTCCCCTGCAGGCCTGGTCACCCCTAACTGCCCTCTCCTGCAGGCCTGGTTCCCCCAAACTGCTCTCTGCTGCAGGTGTGGGTTTCCACCAACTGCCCTTTCCTGCAGGCCCGATCACCCTCAACTTCCCTCCTCTGCCAGCCTTGTCACTCCTAACTGCCCTTCCCTGGAGGCTTGATTGCCCCCAAATGCCCTCCCTTGCAGGCCTGGTTCCTCCCAACTGCCCTCCCCTGCTTGGCCATCTTGTGGTGGCCATCTTATGTCCACATGGGGGCAGTCATCTTTGACCACATGGGAACAGCCCTCTTGTGTGTTGGAGTGATGGTCAATTTGGATATTATTCTTTTATTAGATAGGATAGAGCTCAGGAACAGCAGATGGAAATGATACATAGAACAAGGTGTGGGGAAAGGATGCAGAGCTGCCATGCTGTCCCAGAATCTGCACATGTTCAAACCCAGAAGCTGTCTGGGCCCTGTCCTTAATGGAGCCTTCATCACATAAGAATGATTAATTAAATCACTGGCCATTGCTCATTAAACAATCTCCTGCTCCTCTCCCCTCCTCTGAGATGAGGGAGGTGAGACTGAAAATTCCAACCCTCTAATCACAAGTTTGGTTTCTCTGGCAACTACCTCCCATCCTTAGGTGACCTAGGGGCTTTCTAAAAATCACCTCATTAATGCCTTTACCATACTCATCACTTAGGAAATCACAAGGATTTAAGAACTCTATGCTAGAAAGAAGATAAGGACCACATATATATTTCTTATTATAAGTCACAATATCACTGTCACAAAAAAAAAAAAAAATAGGAGGCAGCTGACTGAAGAAAAGGGGGAGAGTGGTCTGAGCAGAGAAAACAGTACATGAGAAGGCCAGCATGGGAAAGAGAGAATGGTACATGATTGCTTGGAGAAATGCAGAAAACCACCAGATGGCTGAAAAGGGGCCCCGGGAGGGAAAGGCCAGGTCATGACTTGGGCTTTCCTCTTCGAAATTTAGGCTTTGCTGGTCCAAGAGACCCTGTGATTGACTGTCACAGATGGGAGTTTAGAGATAACTCTATTGGCTTTTCATTCCACAGAGAAAGAAACCCTGGCCAGCCTGCTTGTTCCAGCACAACATACGAAAAAACAATTAGACTCACCTTGACCAGAGCTTTAGGTTTCACTGAATTCTAATGTTAGAATAATTCATTCAACAAGCTTTGACCCCATGAATCAAGAAGTCACCGGTTCGATTCCCTCTCGGGGCACATGCCCAGGTTGCAGGCTTGATCCCTGTATGGGGCAGGCAGGAGGCAGCCAACTGATGTTTCTTTCTCACCAATGTTTCTATCTCTCTATTCCTCTCCCTTCCTCTCTCTCTAAAATAAATAAAAACATTTTTTAAAGAGTGAATTTCTTTCCACTTGTAGACAAATAGCTAATCAGACTAAGCAGTCCTCTTTCCAAACAGTTGTTTTGCTGTTGCATGCACTAAAATAACTTGGAGGGCTTAAATGAAAATATCTGATATAATTCCAGCTTCTAAAATCACCATCTCTGTGATACTTGTACTTATTCCATCAGGTTGATGCATGGAAAAACTTTTCCCAACATGGAGAGGGCAACAATGATTATTATGTTAACAGATTTACGTCCCTATGATCAACGTTGCTTTCTGTGCTTCAAAATGTCCCTAATTTCTCCCTTCCTTCAGCTGCCTGGAATTCAGGTCCCTTGTACATCCCTGCACAGATACATCTATCATTCTCAAAGCATGTCCCATTGAATATTAGTTCCCTGGGAAGTGAACATATGTTACATAATAAAAGGTTTTAATAGTAAAATAAAGTTTGGGAATTGCTAAGTTAAACCAAGGTAAAGAGGTATTTTTTTTTAAGCTTGGAAAATATTCTCTTTTTCTTTTCTTTTCTTGGTTAATACCTTAACCAATAAAAGATATTTATTGGTTAAGGTATTACATATGTGTCCTTATCCCTCCATTCACCACAAGAGGTATTTTTTTATTGGTCCACTCAGAATAGTACCCAGTACAGAGTAGGCACTCCTAGTAAATAACTCCTTATTGAATGAGTAAATGAAAAACTTCCTAGAGCCATTAAGTCACAGGCTCTGTGGCATACAAAAAGGGGACTGAGTGTGCAGCACTCCCATGGGGCTTCCCTTAGGACTAGCACTCAATGAACTACACCTTGTGGACTCTTGTAATCTCTAAATCTGCCAGCACCATTCATGACTAAGAAGACAGATTTCCAAAAATCAAAAAGAATGAAGAGTCAAAGGAAAGAGGGGGAAGTTACATGATCCCCAGAATCGCCCTTCTGTGCGTGGTCCTTGCCATTACACCCAAGAGCGGTTTCTCAACAAACCACTCCTTTCTCATAGGGAGAATGTGGGTGATCAGGACAAAGGCGCATCAGCTGGACATATTTTGCCTCCAGATGTTAACTTCCCAGGTCCCAGGTTTGCTCAAAAGGGTTGCAGTTCCTGCCTTCAACTCAGAAATCGAATGGGCCCTAGATACCAGAAATTAGTGAAGAGGCTTTATAAGAATTCCAAGAAGCTTTATGAAGCAGCAATGTGCTATGGAACCAGCCCCCTAATGGATATTATAATCCCTGCCTTCCCTAGTCCTACTCCATAAGACCTTGAACCAGCATTCTCAGCCTCACCCAAGACCTGAACAAGTATTATCAAAATAAAAAATAAAATAGATCAGTGATTCTCAAATTCTAACATACATTGGAATCACCTACAGGACATGTTAAAACACAGATTGCCTCTAGAATTTGTGATTCAGTAGAATTTACATTTCTGAGAAATTCGCGGGTGATGCCGACGATGCTGGTCCCTGCTTGCTTCCCCGCCACTAAATGTGCTTGCAGTTGGTTTTGAAGTCATAGCCTGGTGTAGACCCATGGGTCTAACTGTGTCCCCGCAGCAGCATTTGGATCTAATGCCTGGTATGTAAAAGGTATTCGGTAAGTAATTCTGTTGAATTAATGAGTAATTATTTATCTAATCCCTGAGATGGGGAAGTGTACCTCACCTTCCCTGAGTGAATTGGAGCCCAGTCCTTTACCACAACTTGCTCAACTGAGCTCACAACTCCCTGTCTTTCTCCAGGTCTTGCAGGGATCATGTGCCCAAAAGCCAGATCTTATGACCAGCAATAGGAAATACAAAGGAGCCCAAGTGGGATAGGCCCTCTTTGGACCCTGTAATTTAGACTCCTGGACTACCTGGTAACAGTCAAGTCCATCATGGTCTGGTTTGTCTCAACTATTCCTGGCTAATTTCTCTTCCTGCCACGCCACTCCTGAGCTCCCACTAAAACCCTGGCTGAAGTTTCGCAACCACAGTGGGATCATGGGGCAGGTATCTGAACCAGGTTTCAATGACAGCTTTGAAATAGGGCCTTGGACTAGAGGTCTTGGAAGCTTTCTCAATTGGCCAAAATAAAGAATGATTTGATTTATTGTTTCTTTTGAATTGTTTTGATCATGCTCTGAGTACACAGATCCCAAGAGCTAATATAATTCTCCTCTCTCTGTGTCTCATATCTGTAAGCTATGTGAAAGAGAAAATTCCACTATGGCCTGGGAGAGCAATATATTCAGGTTTTGATGGATAATGGGGGAAGTAATTTCCAAAAAGAGAGTTTTTTTGCCCAAGAAATCCAGAAAGAAAATTAAAATCTGTTGTTTATCAATATGCCAACACTGTAATTTTCTCCACGATCCCATCCCACTAAGTAAGTCCAGATAACCATCTATATGTGGACACCTGTTAGAAGAATGACCTAAAGTCTTTCCCCTCCTTTTCTGTTGCAGTTTCTAGCACTGTAATAATACCAATTCTCTAAAATCTCTTTTTTAAAAAAGATTTTATTTTTTTTAATGTATTTTATTGATTTTTTTTACAGAGAGGAAGAGAGAGAGATAGAGTTAGAAACATCGATGAGAGAGAAACATCGATCAACTGCCTCTTGCACATCCTCCATTGGGGATGTGCCCACAACCAAGGTACATGCCCTTGACCGGAATCAAACCCGGAACCCTTCAGTCCAAAAGCGGGAGCTCTATCCACTGAGCCAAACTGGTTTTGGCAGGGAAAAGATTTTAAAGGGGCACCGGGGTCAGTTCTGAATTGGCTCTACTTCTAGAACTCGAGCTAATAATGGCCTCAAATTTTGGAATTTAAAAAATAAAAAAGGAGCCCTAGCCAGTTTGGCTCAGTGGATAGAGTCGGCCTTCAGATCAAAGGGTCCCGGGTTCGATTCCGGTCAAGAGCATGTACCTTGGTTGCAAACTCCTCCCAGCCCAGACCCTGGTCAGGGTTCCTGCAGGAGGTAACCAATGGATGTGTTTCTCTCCCACTGATGTTTCTCTCTCTCACCAATTCTCTAAAATCTCTTTTAGAAGATAGAAAAAAGAGGAATTATTTCCTAAATCATTCTATGAAACTTAATTACCCTGACACCAAAACCAGACAAAGATTTTAAAAGAAAATTATAAACGAATATCTCTCATGAACATAGATGCAAAAATCCTCAACAAAATTTTAGCAAATTCAGTTCAACAATGTATGAAAAGAATTAGATATCACAAATCATACACCTATGGATGAGGACAGTGGCGGGTGGGAGAGGGAAGTAAGGGCATGGGGTCGGGTGGAGGGGAGTTATGGGGGGGAAAAAGAGGAAAAACTGTAATAATATGAACAATAAAGATTGAAATAATTGTAAAAAAAATTAGACATCACAACTTGCTCAATAAAAAAAAGGGGGGGGGGACCGAAACCTGTTTGGCTCAGTGGTAGAGCGTCGGCCTTTGGACTGAAAGGTCCCGGGTTCGATTCTGGTCAAGGGCATGTACCTTGGCTGCGGGCACATCCCCTGTAGGGGGTGTGCAAGAGGCAGCTGATCGATGTTTCTCTCTCATCGATGTTTCTGACTTTCTATCCCTCTCCCTTCCGCTCTGTAAAAAAAAAAAAAAATCAATAAAATATATTTTAAAAGGAAGGGGGGCAGCTCAGCAGGCTAATGAAGAAAAATCAGATGATACATCAATAGATGCAGAAAAAGCACTTGAAAAAAATCCAGCACCCATTCATGATAAATGTTTATTCCTAAATAAATAGAAGAAAACGGAAATTTCCTCAACTTGATAAAGACATTTAAAAAGAATCTACAGTTAACAACATATAGCTAACATCTCACCATCATTAATGGTAAGAAATGGTCCCCTCTTACCACTTCTTTTCAGCATTGTATTGGAAGTCCTATTTAACGCACTAAGTCAAGACAAGAAAAGGCATACTGATAAGAAAGGAAGAAGTAAAACTCCATTTGCTCACACATGACATGATTATCTATATAGTAAATCCAAAAGAATCAACAACAAAAATCTCCTGGAACAAATAAGTGATTATAGCAAGATTGCAGGATACAAAGTTCATCTATAAAAACCAATCACTTTTCTATATTCCAGCAATAAACATGTGGAATTTTAAATTAAAAACACAATACCATTTGCATTAGCACCCCAAAAATGAAATATTTAGGTATAAATGTAACAAAACATGTATAAAATCTATGTAAAGAAAACTATAAAATTGATGAAAGACATTAAAGAACTAAATAAATGGAGAAATATTTCATGTTCATAGATAATAAGTCTCAATATTATCAAGATGTCAGTTCTTCCTAACTTGATCTATAGATTCAGTGCAATCCTAATAAAAATAATAGCATGTTATTTTGTGGATATTGATAGATTCTAAAGTTTATATGGAAAGATAAAAGAAAGGCCCGGAAGAGCTAACACAATACTGAAGAAGAATACGGTCAGAGGACTGATACTACCTGACTTCAAAACTTACTATGATCCTACTGTAATCAAGATAGTGTGATATTTATGGAATATACAACAAGCAAACATTTAAAAAAAAGGATGGAAAGGAATGTGAACTCACCTTAGAGAAGCAGGAACTGTGGTATTAAGGGGGATGTACTCCCAGGGCCCCACTTCATAGGTTCAGATCCCCATTCTGCCTCTTGCTAGCTTTGTGATCTTAAGTATAACTTCTCTTTACCTCAGTTTTTTTCAGCTATAAAATGGGAACAATAATGGTGCCTGTCTCTAGGGATGTGAAAATGAAATGGATTAATATGTGTAAAGTGGTATGAACAATATATAGCAAATGCAGCACAAGGGTAGTTGCCAACATTATTTCCAGTGGGGGTTCTGAGAAGCCAGAGTCAAGTATCTGTATTCAACTCAGGCAGAGAGCCAGGGATGCCTTTCTGAACTGGGAAATGAAAAGATTAGAAGCAGATTTTAAGATGATGAGTCTGGTAAGGTGGAAGGGATGAGCAGGATGGAGGTTGGGGAAAAGGGGGAGTAAATATAGTGCAAGTAATGAGCTTGGAGCTGTGAAAGGAACTGATCTCTCTGCCCGAAGATAATGTGGGTGGTTGTGAGGGCTCTTAGCCCGTGGATGGCTGCATTCCTTCAGATTTCTCCTCCTCATTCAAACCACTTGATTAAAATGCAGAGGAAAATGGAAAAGTTTTAATACCTTTGGCAAGAAGCTTCGATCAGCCTGAACCAAAGAATGGCAAGCAACTCTTGACATATCAAAAGGAAAACTAATTTCTGAAAGCTTGCAGGTTTCCTTCTGTAGCCTGAACTAAGGCTGAACGGAAACGAATTGTCTTGTTTAAAAGGACACACAGTCCTTTACAAGAACAGACACTTTCCTCTTTGGAAGGTGTGGAGGATTGCTAAAAATTACCTCCTTTGGGGTTGCCCCCAAACCTGGGTTCTCACTGTGTGTTCCTTCCATGAGATAAAACAATATGTTCCCTATTACAATGTAAAACATTACCTTTTCCATCCATATCTGGTATCTCAACAAGAGCAATTTGTTTAATTAACAAAAAGCCTGTCACTAATGAGGCCCCACCGGATGGGTGGGTTTGCCTGGGAGCTTGGAGAAGGTGGTGGGGCTCTGGAACTCTGGATGAGACAGTGGCCATGAATGGGGGCTGAGGAGAGGATGGCACAGGGGACACATTAGGAAGAAAGCAGATACAGAAAGGGGAGTGAGAAGGTTAGGGATTACATTTGAAAATCTCAAAATCTTGTTGAAAACCAGCTGACATGTTTAATGAAACTTACATCTACCATCCAAACTGGAAAACACCAATCTTCACTGCCACCTGACTTAATATTCTCTCTTTTGACTGCATAAACACCCCTGCCAGGGACACACTCTCACTCATCTTCCCTAGGAAAAAAGGGAAAAGAAAGATGGGGTTGGAGGAGATTCACCAATCACCTACAATTTTAATCCTCTGTAGTTGCGGGTGGTCGGAAGGGAGTAAATATCTCCCTTCCCACTGGCCCAAGATGCCACTAAAATTACAAAACTCTAGGATCCTCTATGCTTCAGGAAATGATTGTGACAGGCCACATGGCTTGAAAGAGTCGGAAACCAGGCAGAGAACAAAGAAATTATTGTAGAACAAAGAAATCACTTGAAGCTAAGTTAAAAGAGGTTTGCTGTTAACAACTCCAGGAATCAGTTAAAATGTTTTTTCTCTGGTCCTTGAATAGGGTTAGCAGTGCCATAGACGTATTTGGGGACTGTAGCAAACACCATTCCTCTCAGCCCAGCGGTAACCATTCCCCCTTTCCCTGGGAGGAAAGACACAGTGTTTAATTAGGGAAAAAATAGCCAACTCAGCCAGAAAGGGAGCCACCAGTGATAGACACACCAACTAGCTCATTGGACATGACAGAGCACTTCCTCAGCCTGACCAGCATCCCGGAGAGACGGCTCTTTAATTGGCTCCCCGTATTGCTGCCGAGAGCTCGGCCTGCATTCAGGGCAGTGACAACTACTTCGCGGACACTGTGACACACTGGCTAATGAGTCATGGTCACCTGCACCTGACACTGCCATGTCTAAGGAATCCCATGTGTGTGGCCGGCCCAGGAAGGAGAGACTTGGGCTTTGCAGCTACTTGGCCTTTCTGGCAGAGCTAAAAGAGGATAGGATGACCCAGTAACTCTGCAGATGGGCATCTTCTTTTTAGGAACCGTTATTTAGCAGGACTTAACCCCACATGAAAAAAATCTATGCCCTTCCATCAATTGTGGATCAATAACACTCTCCCAGCCAAGGGGTCAGAGCCTTGGCCTCTCATTTACATGGAAACTGGTCTTTGGAAGCTTCTACCCCTAAATTCATTTTGATACACTCTGTAAAAAAAAAAAATGAGAAAGAAAAGAAAAGAAAAGAAAAGAAAGAAATGCTCTGCCTGTATTTAATCAAATCCAACTGAATTAATCATGATTTATTTCAATAGAAAAACACTCATGCAGGCAGCTCTTTGTGCAAAATTAATTTCAGAGTTAAGCCACAGGAATGAGTTCCTTTTTGTTGGGTTTTTCTACGTAGGTTGCCATGGCACTCACTCTCAACATAATTCATATTTTAAATATACAAAAACACCATAGAAACTTTTTGGACAAAGTAAAATGGGAAACTCCCACAGTAATGCATATACATCTCATTATTTTATGATTTGTTATTAAGCTGGTTTCAAGCAGAACTTGTTTATTTAGTGTTTCGGTAAATCACACAGTCATTATTCCTGTGACTTTCCCTCACGGAGTTGGAGTAGAGGCAAGTGTCTCAGGTCATACATCCCATAGATGATGACCTTTAAGCTGAAACCTGAGGTTTGTGATGAGTGGAGGGAAGGGGTCAAGGTGGAGAGCAAGGCTGGGAATGGAATGAGGTGCCTCAAGAGAGGTAAGAAATCACTTGGGTGGCTTTTTAAAATTGCTGTTGACCAGGAAATTAGACTGTGTATTGAAGGTGACTGGGCATGATTATTTTTTATGTTCTGTGGTGAGAAATGTTTTAGTACAAACATTGCTTGAAGACCACAATAAAGAGTTTGCTTTTTAACCAGGATGCAATGGGAAGCATCTGGAGAGTTTCAAGCAAAAAGAAAAAGGCATCATCACATTTATGTTTTTAAACAATCAGGAAAACTAAATGGTGCAGGAGAACTTAACTTTGTGGTGCAGAAAGGGCATCTCTTTTTTAAAATAGGAAAGGAAGAAGGAAAGAAATACTTTTATAGACAAGTTTGAGAATGAAAGGGAGAGTTCCCATCTAAGGACCTCTATTGGCTCTGAAAAAGGAAAGAGAGTCCTACCTGCAGTGATTGAAGGGATGGAGGCACAAAGGAGAGATGGGAGGCCAGAAAAAAAACAAAAAAAGGAACTAGGAAAAGAAGACATCTGGGAAAAGAAAAGACCTAAAGCACTGCAAGCCTCAGAAGATGCCAGATATTAAGCTTTCAGTGGAGCCATCATCATCAGGCAGTTATGTGTCTCCACTGTGACTTGTAGAGCAAATGCAGAGGAAAATCCAGGAAGTTGTGTGTTCTTGATAGGAAACCAGTATAGAGATTGACTGTGGATTCCAGGTCGCAGGGAAAGCAAGCCAGGAAAGCCTGTTGGACAGAAGCAGCTGGGATCCTGAGGCAGCTGAACAACAAACAGATTCAGCGGGAGGGGAGGAGGAAGGATGCAAGCATGTGGATGCCGGGTGGGATTTTCTGAAAGGGACATTTTTAAGCAATGACGAGGTCCGGGCTGTGACCACAGGAGCAGCATTGGCAGCATCCCGTTCACCCATCACCCTCTTCAGGGAGCCTTGCAAATAGACAGGCTTTTGTTTATGGATATTATTTAGATTCCAAATTTAAAGTGCTCTGCAGCCACCAAGTATTAGAGTATTATTGTGAAGGGATGCTGGGGAGATGGTTTCAGTCTTATGCTTGATGGTCGCCTAGCACCTTCCCTGAAGTCAAACCCTGAACACAAACAATTACTGACCTATATTAGCCCCATGGGTGAGAGAGTTCTAATTAAAAGAATAACTTCCATCATCATGTCACCAAGAAACTAAAATCACTGTCTCACTCCAAAATATCACTCTGTTGCTAACACCCGGTTCTTACAACCCGTGGTTATTTCTCATTCTGGGATGAAATGCCTGTCAAGATCTCAGTTGGCCTATTGCAAGATAATTGCCCATGGGCTGTTGGTTTGTTGTTTTTAGTCAACTGAAAAGTTGGCAATAAAATTCAGCTGCAAACACAGGGGCTGCTTTGGAGAAGTGAGGGTGAGAAGTAGGAACTGAGGCCCCAGGCAGGCACCTGGCTGTGAAAGGCCTCCGAGTGAAGAGGCAGGAGCACTGGCTCAGTAGTCAGATACAGCATCACACTCCATCTCTACTTGTCATCTGATTGGGTGAAATCTTATTCTCAGTGACCTCTTCTGTACTAGGGCTAATAATATCTACTTTGCTTGCTTTATTACAAAGATTAAACAAGATAAGTTATTTAAAGCACTAAACTCATGGTTTGGCTCCATACAGTTCATTTAACTAATTATTATTAGTACCAAGGGCCTGGTGCACGAAATTTGTGCACTGGGGATGGGTGATCCTTCAGCCCAACTGCCCCCTCACACATACTGGGAGCCCTCAGGGGATGTCCTACTGACCACTCATCCCCAGCCTCCCCAACGCCTAAAGCCACTGGCCGAGGCTTTAGGCCTTGGGCACCCAGCCATTGCCCTGCAATGGGGCCAATGGCTGGCTCCGTCCCAGCCACGCCCTCCCCCCTCCCCCACCCCAGGCCTTCGCCCCAGCCAGCTCGCACCTGACTAGCACAGGCCTCAGCCCCCTCCTGCCCGCACCCCTCCAGCTCAGACCTTCTCCCTGGCCAGCGCATGCTGGCTGCCTCGACCCCGCCCCCCCAGGACCCTGGCTGCCTTGGCCCCGCCCCCCAAGGTCCTGGCTGCCTCGGCCCCACCCCCCACCCCCTGGCCCTGCCCCACACAGCCTGGGCCATCTCATTCCTGCTCCCCTCCCCCCCGCGGCCCCTCACAGCCTGGGCTGTCTCAGCCCTGCCCCAGCTCCTGACTGGATGGTGGGCGTGGCTGGTGGGCATGGCTTGTGGAATAGCGAAGGTACAGTCAATTTGCATATTACTCTTTTATTAGATAGGATTATTCTCAAGTTGTATGCTTTGGACAATGAACCAGTTCCAAGCCTCTCTAGAAAGCTCTCCAAAGTAATATATACAGCGAACAGATACGGAGAGAGTTAGGGGGAGAGGATATCCCTGATTTGTAGGGGTTACCAATTTCCACTGGGTAAATACATCCGCCTTGACTGTCTTCAAGCTACCAATGTGACTCACTAACAGTACATTTGGCTCTCAGCAATCGGAATGGAAGTGGAGAGGCTGGTGGAACCTTCATTGCAATAATATGGGGCTGCTGGCACCCTTTAAAGGTACAGATTTAACTTTACATTTAGAAAATATTCCAGCTGTCTGCTTACCCCTAGCACCCACTGATGAATAAAAGCACACTCAGAACGGATGTTCAACTAGCTATAGGAATTCTGACACAAATTTTCTGGAGTTTGACACTATTGTATCACACTGCTTTAGGAGTTTGGCAGAAGGGAGAATGTTTAGCACAAGACAGCGGAAAGAACCAGAATGTTTTTGCCAATAGCAATCTCGTTGCATTTCTTCCTTTGCCTTTACAAGCTGAAATCATTTCCAATATTGTACCAATATCTGGCCATCTTTGACAGACTCAACTAAAGAGAGAACAAAACAATAGAGTGGGTATGACCTGTAGGGCTCAGAAGATTTATTTGTTTTGCTAAAATTCTTGCAGATAATCATTTGGCCAATGTAAGCACATCTGCCTGCCTGTGTGTCCTGGAGGGTACTATTTTAAAGAGAAGATGATCCTAGTAACAGAAGGGCTTTTTCACTATTGAGCCTTCTCCCATTCTTGCAATGAGCAGACTGGGAAAAATAAATTTGAGTTTTAATGTGGACTGAAAAAGACATTTCCCACATAAGGAAAAACTTCACCTTTTATAGTAGAATTACTTTTCTTTGTATAAGAAAGTTGAAAACAGCTGAGGCCCCAAACTATTCCTGTTTTGAGAACTAGTACTAATCAAAGACTCTGAAGGGGTGGAATCAAGGTAGAGGTGGTGAGTTGTTCTAAGTTTGGGGCTAAGACAATTACAAGATTAGAAAAGAAATCACACAGGCTGCTCTGCTGACCCATGGCCCTCACTCCCTCCTTTCCAAATCAAGACAACACATTGCTCTGTGCTCTGTGACCACAGACTGTGTTTGCCTGGGACAGACTTGGATTTGAACCCCAACTCTATCACTTACTAGGTGGGTAAACTTGTTACCTAAAGTCTCTAAGCTTCAACCTCCTCATTTATCAAACAAGGCTATTAATACACATCTCAGAGGATTGTGAGGAGAATAGAATGAGCGGCCTTTGCAAAGTAGCTGGTTCATAGCAAGCATTCAGTAAGTGACATGAAGAAACCGAGTTCTTCTGAGCATACGGTCAAAAAATATTGGGAACATCTTTATGATTTTAGTAATCAAAATGTGACATCTGAATTCTAGTATTCTTAGCCTAATTTTCAAACCATTCAAGTATCCATCATATAGCTCTAAAGAACCACTACAAAAGGTAAATGAGCGGGCAAAGACTGGATGACCAGGAGGCTAAAGGACAAGTATGGGAGGGAGAATTATTTTTTACTGTTTATACACTTATTTTACAAATGGAAATTAATTGAGGTATAATTTACAAAAATAAAATTCACCCATTTCTAAGAGTATGGTTTAATTAATTGGGGTAATGTATATAATTATGTAATTACATACCCACTCAATCAAGATATACAACAGTTCTAGCACCCTAAAAATTCCATGTTTCTTTATAGCCAACCCCCTCTTCCACCTGGCCCCAGGCCACCACCCATCTGCTCTCTGTCATGATCGATTTGTCTTTTCTAGAATGTCATTCAAATTAAATCATACAGTGTGTAGCACTTGACCTTTGTGCTTAGTATGTTTTAAAATTCATTCACATTATTGCATGTATTGATATTTCATTCCTTTTTACTGCTAAATAATAATCATAGGATGGTTATATTACAGTTCATTTTCCATTTACTGGTTGATAGACTTTGTTTTGGGTTGTTTCCATTTTGGGGACTACTATGAATAATGCTGCTGTTAACATTTGCATATAAGTTTTTGTTTTGTATCCTTTAAATTTTGTTCCAAATGCAAGTATTTCCATTTTAAAAATTAGGGTGTGGGAAGAACCACCTCTCTGAATAACTGGAACCTAGAATAAATTAATATAATTACAGTTTGGCTGATCGAGATTTATATAACTTCTCTCCACATGCAATCCTTGGTGTCCTTTTATGTACTATGTATGTAAATACACAAGAACTACTTGGTTTCCTCTAAGCACTACATCTGGTTGATTTCTCTAACAGACAAGATGAATTAAATCACTATGATGATGTAAAATGCTTCCCCGTGGCCTTAAAAGTGTTTGATTTTCTTTAAAAAAATATCTGTAAAATGTGGAGACATCTGCAGTAGTGTCAACAATAAAAACATTTAAATAAAAAATAAATAAAATTACCAAAAATAATCTTCAACAGCCGAGACCGGTTTGGCTCAGTGGATAGAGTGTCGGACTGCAGACTGAAGGGTCCCGGGTTCGATTCCAGTCAAGGGCATATACCTTGGCTGCAGGCACATCCCCAGTAGGGGGCGTGCAAGAGGCAGCTGATCATGTTTCTCTCTCATTGATGTTTCTGACTTTCTATCCCTCCCTTCTGCTCTGTAAAAAATCAATAAAATATATATTTTTTTAAAAAGTAATCTTCAACAATTACGTGCAATAACATGAGAAGATGGAACAAAAGAATACATGAATTCAAACACGGACAAAACTGATCTATGGAGATAATAGTCCAGTGGGTGGTCATCTCAGGCAGGGTCAGTGATATTGACAGGTGCAGGGTGAGGGAGGGGTGTTTATTTTTTTAAATAGTTTACTTTTGGGGGCTAAGACAATTACAAGATTAGAAGTGAAATCACACAGGCTGCTCTGTTGACCAATAGTCCTCCCTCCCTCCTTTCCAAATCAAGACAACACATTATTTTAAATTATTTTGTTATAAACTAAGACACAAACACACACAAGGTCAGGATCATCAATATCACTGTCTTCTGCCTCCACACTTGTCCCACCAGAAAGTCTTCAGAGGCAGTAATGTGCACGGAGCAGTCATCTCCTCTGATAAAAATGCTGCTTTCTGGAATACCTTCTGAAGGACCTGCTCTGGGCTCTTCCTGAGGAAGTGCCACTTTTTTTTTTTTTCAGAATATGTTCATTAAAAAAAAAAAGAAATATGTGCAAGGTGGTTTGCTTATTTGGTTACTTTTTTTTCATCTAGATTTGCTTTGTAAGCAATAATGCACCATGAACATTGCTATTAATGAAAACCTCTTGCTGTTAGGACTATGTCTTCAAACTTTTTAAGGAGCTTATTGAGGTCTGCAAAAGCTTCTGTTAAACTAGTCATTGCAAATTTTCTTGGAGGCTCTTTTTTTTTCCTGCAATTTCTGTTATCTCTTCTTCAGTCATGCATTACTGTTCCAATTCCAACAAGTTATTAGTCAGTTCCTCAGAAACTACCTCTAGGAGCTCCTCAGTGTCATCCTTATCTACATCAAGGTTAAAGTTGTTTTCCATCTCAATCACAGCCTTGTAGATTTTTGCATCCTCCTCATCCTTGGCAATCATTTGAAATCATGGGCCACATCAGTCACTAGGCGATAGGATTTTTCAGCTCCATTAAAATCTTATAGGACTACCCTCACATATATAGTCTATAACTATGAAGCAGTCTTACTCAGCACATGACTATATTATCACTAGACTATAAATTCCCTGAGGGCATAGATCTTATCTGTCATGTTCAGCTTATAAATTCCAGAGCTTCAATGCTAACCCAGTACCAGGCACATATTGTATTCTCAGTAATTATGCATTGAATAGGTGAATTGACAATATTTTCTAAATCTATGTTGCCTGATGGCTAATGAAACATTTCATTGTTCCTTTCTCAATTTATCAAAATAAATTAAAAATTAAAATGATTTTTGATATCAGTTTATGTAATTGTTACTGATGGGGAGATCTCCTCATACCCACCTGTTGCTGGGAAAGTGGGTTTCTTGGGGTGCCACTGGAGTAAGAGGATGTGATGTAGAAAGCTTTCTTTCTGTGGAGTTACACCCCTGAGATTCCACAGTCCCATTTCCCTTCACACAGTAATTCATAATTACTGTTCCACGTTTGCAACTTCATCTTTCAAGATGCAAGGAAAGTCCAGCTGTTGTGCCTTCAGTAGGGCGAGAATTAAAGCTGTTGCCCAGAGATTCCATTCCATGTTGGAGCACAGATCCAATCCAGCATCAGGCTAGCTTAGTTTGTGTTCCCCACTGCAGTTTATCATTCCATTGTTTGTGGGGTCTGCAGGTCTCATGGCTATGGAGGGAACAGGAGCTAATGCAAGAGAGCACAAGAGTACCAAGAGTGCCAAGAGCCAAAAAAGAGTGAACTCCTTTGGGGGAATTGTGTATTCCAAATTTTCACAGGCTTGCAATGGCCCTGCCCCCTCTAGCCAATGATCTCTCTTTCCAGGTTTTACCAACAGGCAAGTACCCTCCCTATCCCATCCCTACTTTCCTGCACATGTGCCCAGCTTCCCTTTTGTTAGACCCCTTTCCCCCAGAGACTCCCAGGGAATGAGCAGCCAGTGGCTCCCTAGGGAATGTGAAATTGCAGCTTCCTGGTGAAGCTGCCCAAATGACATGCCTATAATGTCTGGCCTTCATTTGCTCCTTTCCTATTATTAAAAACTAGGGGCCCGGTGCATGAAATTCATGCACTGGGGATGGGTGGTCCCTCAACCCAACTTGCCCCCTCTCATATACTGGGAGCCCTCAGGGGATATCCAACTGATGGCTCACCCCCAGCCTGCCCAAGGCCTAAAGCCATCGCCCTGGGGGCTGGGCACTCAACGCCACTTCTGCTCACAGCACCTGGGGGCTGCACGCTCCCTGCCGCCACTTCCTCACACAGCACCCAGGGGCTGGGTGCTTGCCACCACCACCATTTTATCTCCACTCCCGTTTCATCTTCACCCCCGGGGCCTAGCACTCGTGCCACTTGGCCCTGCCCCTGCTCCTGATTGGCTGGTAGCTTAGCCAATCAGGAGTGAAGGTATGGTCAAATTTGCATGTTTCTCTTTTATTATATAGGATAGTGAATTACAATGGTATTCATAATTAATGTTCTATGTTTGCTACTTCATCTTCCAAGATGCACCTCCTTCCCTCACTGGCCATGCAAAAATATCACTGTGAAATAATGGGAGGATCAGACATCATTGAGCTATGAGAGGCTGGCCACAAAAATACAAGTATAAAACCAGGTTGTTTTCCCTTTGTATTGAATAAAAATGGCTCTCAAATCAAATCAATAGACATTTTCTGGGTGCTCATTATGAGAAAGGCCATAGGTTCTACTAAGATTTGCTTTCTAGGAGCTTATGACTTAGGAAAATTAGAGAAGTTACATAATTATTTGTTTTCATTAATTCCTTCATGTTTAATAGACTGTCCATTCATCATTAACCACTCACACTAGTCTCAGATCATCCCCACATTTTAATGATCTATGATTTTATCAAAGGTGGCATGCCAGTTATTCAGGAAGTCTACTACCTAATAGAGCGTTCTGGCACTGGAAAGCTGAGTGAAGCTCACAATATCATTGGGAAGTGGTGGTGAGGTAGAAAAAAAGTTAAATCAGGTAAAATAATTGGCAATACCTGATTAACCAATGGAACTTCCTTCCTTAGCATAATTTTTTGAACTCTCACAATTCTGAGCCAGGGAGATCTAAAAGTTTGGGGCAGTTAATTGCTTTAGAAAATATTTTTAGTTGTTTGGTATGTTTGGTTGGGGTTATTTTGTTTGATTTGGGTTTGAGATTTGGATGTTTGTTTTTTGTTTTTCACTTAGCTTTGTTTTAGATTATATTGGTATATTCAAAGGTAGTGAAGTTTGGTAGTAATCATCTCAGGTAGAAATTGCTGTTTGGGTTCTGTACTTATTTGTTTGCTAAAACAATAGAAAGTTATTTTGATTTTCTGAACTTATGTATGCTATCCAAATACTCCATGGATGACGGTTTGAATATGCCATTGGTTGTGATCTCACTGGTCATCAAGCACATTCCTCCGGGAACCAGGACAGGACAATTATCCCAATTGTCTCAGTAGCTACAGATAACTGAGTTTCAGTTGACTCAGTGGTTGTGGAATCAGAACATACTCTAAATTGCATCAAGTAACTACTGATAGTGCATTCCTGTTGACTCAGTGATCCCAGAATTTGGGCAGCACAATTATTCTAAATTGCTCAGGTGATCCCAGATAATGTGTTTCTATTGATTTAGTGATTCTTAGAAACTAACTTGCTCAACTTTTGCTTCTGTAAAACTGCTTTTTCACAAAGCAGGTTCTTCATTCCAGACCCAAAGATGTAATCAATACTTTTGTGATATTCTGCCAATATAAGCCAGATGTGTTGAGCTGTTCAGGGCTACAAGATTTGGAGCACTGAATGGTTCCCACATATGCCACCAGCTTTTAATAAATGACTCCATAATTTGACTTTTTGAGGCATCCTATGTAAAATGGGGGTACATCACAACAGTAGGGCAGCTTATTTTATGAGAACTCCATCCCCTAACACCATGGTCAGCAAACTTCGGCTCATGAGCCACATGCGGCTCTTTGGCCCCTTGAGTGTGGCTCTTCCACGAATACCAAGGCCTGGGTGAGTCTATTTTGAAGAAGTGGCATTAGAAGAAGTTTAAGTTTAAAAGTTTTGGCTCTCAAAAGAAATTTCAATCGTTGTCCTGTTGATATTTGGCTCTGTTGACTAATGAGTTTGCCGACCACTGCCCTAATATCTTTCTGTTCATCAGGTGAATGGGTTAATATAACAAGAGATTTACAATGAGCCTGTGCAAAGCTTATTTAGAGAAGTCTCAAGTTGAAGATAATTTGCTTGCCAGTTAAACTCATTCCTACCTACATCCTAGATATTCTATTTCCTAGACCCCTTAGCTGGAAAAAGGCTTTCTGCCCTCCTCACCCAACCCCAAACCCACCCTGGGAGAGAGCTATCATTAGTGAGGAGGCAGGACTCCAAGTTTTTCTAAACTATTCTCACTTTCCCCATCTGTAAAACAAGGAAGGTCCCTTAACCCCTACTTAGGACTGACTAATTTGAGTGCCTGCAGCAAACTGCTCCTGTGCAAACCCTTTAGACTCTTTCAATTTACAACTCCAATTCATGGGTTTTACTCAAAACTCTAAAACTTGCCCTAAGGCAAGGTGACTTCAGTTCTGCCTCCTGGGATGATGTGGTCATTGTATCCTTTGTCATGGAAAGGAAGAACTATATGGCCTATTTATTTCAAGTTTTGAAACTCATCCCCTAAGATAAAGAAGTATACCTTCCTGAAGTGATTTCCCGTGTCTTTGCTAAACTGGATGCCTTTTAGCTCTAAGAAATTGATTTAAGTTAAAAAAACATAAAAATCAAGTGAATTGATAGGCTGTTGAACAGGATAAACTGGTGAATATATCAGAGACATGGACATAGAGAGGGAATGGACTGACAATTCTTGGGGAGAAAAGGGTTGTGGGAAGTGCAGCAAGAGACTGGACAAACATCTTGCAACAATGGGAGAGGACAGTGGGGAGGGGGAGATGAGGGTGGAGGGTGGGATAGGTACAGGTTGGAGGGGAACTATAGGGGGATAAAAAGGGGGAACAATGTAATTAATAAACTGAACAATAAAGAAAAAGAAAAAAGAAAAAAAAAGTGGAGGAACTTAACAAAAATCACACCAACGAATCTTATTAACATTGTGCCTAAGTGGTAAACTTACCATTCAGTGAAAAGCCTGCATTTTCTTCTTTTATAGGTATTATTTATTCTCCATCAACTAGAAGTCATGCACAAATTGTATACTGTAGATTGCTCCATTTCTCTGCCTTTTAAGTTGAAATTCTAACTACACTTATATTCATTTACTTGAAAAAGATGGATGCACTCAGCTTGGCAAAATTGGCCTTGTCTTAAGGTCACCAAGAACTTGTTTGAGTAACATCTGTTTTCAGGATAAATTAGAAGTTATTTTATCTTCAAGGGAAAAGACACACAGCACCCAATCTTCATGTCTGTACCATCATTTATCACTACCATTGGCACTCTGGATTGTTCTGGACTCCATATACAATAGCAGGGTATTGTTTGTATTGTTCGCCTGGCCATAACGAATTTGAACCAAGCCAAGCATATTCCCAACCCCAGCTCCCCTGGGACCAGTGTTGTACCGGGGTCGTGAGTGCTGTCAGAGGCAGAGAGTTAATTGAAGAAATAGAAGTTCTGTCTGTGATGGCATTCTCATGGGGCTTCGCTCACCTCACACTGAAGTCGATGCCTCCCCTAACTGGAGACTCTATTATTGGAACCAGGACCTCTCAGGGTCAGTTATGCAGGCCCAGTTGCTACCTTACAATTTAGTTGGTGTGAGCAGCCATCATTGTGCAGAAACCTCTGAGGCTTTGAACTTTAGGAGGTTTTATGGGACCTTTTGTTCCCAAAAGCAAGCTATTATCTTCTTCACGGGAGTCTTTTTCCTAAACTCAGATTGTGGTACATGAACAATTTTACCCTGCCTCCTCTAGTTTCAGAGATTAAAAATCTAACATTATTTGAATCTGTATACTATTGGGAGAAGCATATTAACTAAGATCACCAATCTGGCTTCAGAGTAAAATCAGTGATTTACTGGCATATTTAGCACACATTTCACTTCAGGAAGCTTAGGACCCCCCTGGAGGGATAAAGAATGAATATTTATTGCAGCCTAATAATAGTGGGAAAATTGAATTTTGTATTTTTTTAGTGAAAGGAATAGGGTGATATTTTTGTATTTCCCTCAGGAATTTCTATCTCAATAGACCATTTATGATATACATATTCATAACCTATGCTGGTAATATGCTAAATTCTTATAAATGCATCATTATCTGGCTATATTGTTATGTCTTATATTTATTGTTAAGGGGAGAATACAAAACGCATTCAGGCTTCCCATCAATATTTATAGAGCACCTAGTATGTCCCAGGCACTGGGGTAGGCACTGGAGACACAAAAATTCAGCACATAAATAACACATAATTCTGCTAGGAAAATAGAAATGTTTGTAATTACCCACATACATGTGTTGGTTGAATATAAAACCCTAGTTTCCCATGGCCAGTGGAGGGTTTAAAGAAGTATTGACATGTCTTTGCCCAAAAAGGGGATTGTTTCAGATAGATTTGGAAAGTTACTTATCCCACTGAGGCAGGATAGTAAAGAAGGTAGGAAAATTCCCGGACAAATAGAATGGGGAGACTGAGATAAGATAATCAAACAAGGCTGAAGAATTTGACCAATTTACAGCCAGCTAGTAAATCACAAGACCTTTTTTTCCCTAACCAAGGACACCTGAGAACAAATGGTTTATACCTCTCCTCCCTGAGCAGAGAATAAATAGCTTAAATCACTCTGGTCAAAGTAACAGAGACCCAATTAATGCCATTTATGCCAGCTAAACCCAAGAACAGATGAAGTCATGGAAACAAAAAAACAAACAAACAAAAAACGAGGGGAAAAAATTAGAGCCTGACAGATGCAAAACGAAAGAAAGAGGAACGCCAACCAGAGGTAAACACAGGCTCCCCACAGGCTCCCCACAGGCTCCCCACAGGCTCCCCACAGGCTCAGTGTGATGCAGCAGCATTAAAAAAGCACCTGGAAAGCTGATGACTATTCTGCGGAAACCTTCCCCTAAGGTTCTTACCAGCAGAAGAGAGATTTTAAAAAACAAAAAAACACACCCTCAAGACAAAGGATACCTGCCCGCCCGGGCTCTCTCCAGAGCACACCCATGACAAGAACTTTTCACTTTTCTTTCTCCTAAAGAAACGCAACGAGGGAGAAGTGGGCAGCCGCAGCTCATCCTGTGCTAACCCCTGAACCAGTTTCCAATGCCCCTTTCCTTTAACTTGCTAGTGAACTAACAGCAGTCCCACTCAGCTCACTTCTTTCCCATAGCTTTTCTAGGGATCAAAGCAGAGCACTCTCTAGGCTCTTTCCTGTCGCTTCTACCCTAAGACTTTCCCTTGTTTCACTGTCCCTAGCTTTAATAAATGTACTTTCAAAATAACTTGCATTCGTATTGTGAAACCTTTTCTGCACAAAGTCACCCTCTGCCAGCCAGCCCGAGGCAGACTCACTATGGGCCCCATCCAGTGGCACTACCAAAAGAAAAACAGTAAGTCCTCTATGTCTATCAAGAATGCCAAGGACAGACCCCAGGAAACTATCAACATCCAAGATGTGCATGAAGGATGCAGAGCTGCTGGAAAAACTGAGAGGAAGGTTTGAGAGGCAGTAGAAGGTGAAGAGGAAAGAGTAAGTAGGGACATCCAGGGAGGAGAAAGCTTCAAAAAGAGGGGAGGAATCAGTGATGTCAAATGCTGAAAAGAGTCAAAGAGAAAAAGAACCAATTATTCCAAATGATTATTAAAGAATTATGGGTTTGGCAATTGTCTTGCTAATGGGTGTTTACTGATTCTGTTGCATTAAAACAATGTTTAGTTTACTTGTTAAACCGCTAGTCAGTAGTTTTTCAAGTAAGGCTGCACATTAGAATCTACCAGTGAGCTTTCACAGGATTATCAGAGAGCTGGGGCCCAGGCATTAGCTCATTATGAAAGCTCCGGTGGGGGGGGGGGGGGGGGGTAATGTGTAACCAGATTGAGAAGTACTGTGCTAGAGGAAACTGGGCTTTCTACAATAACCACATGGGGAACCTCCATGCCTGCCACAAACAGGGCAACCCAGAGGACAGAAAACTTTGGTTCTCGGATAATGGGACCAATCTGTTGGGGTACTGGTGGACCTTGCCTTAGCACCTAAACCTCTCTGGTAGGTACCTGCTGACTATTTACTTCCTTGTTTTGGCAGATCCCTCAAACAAAGATCCTGGTCTATTATTATCATCATTATCATCATCATCATCATCATATACATTGAGCTCTTCATTGTGAAAGGGTTAGAGAATAAAACATGGCAAAGGAAACTTTTTGTGCTTAGCAGATATCTTTCAGAAAGCCTGTAGCCTTGAGCTCAGTATAGCCTAGATAACCACCAGATATCTGATGCCAGGAGGAACCAAAGACAAACTGGACCCTTAAGTCAGCAGAACTGTTTGCATCCAGCAGAAGTTAATAAAAGTCTGCCTCCCCCTTCAGTCACCACTGATCCCTTTTTCAGACTCCGTCCACCTGCACCCAGGTGCCTGGGATAAAAGTTATTTTGATACATTATGGCCTCAGGTCATAGGTGTGCAACCCTAGCCCACTCCAAACCTTTCACACTGTACCAGACACTAGCTAAGAGCATTACCTCTACATTAACTCAATGTGACATTTATGAAGGTATAGTTTTTAATTTCTATTTCATAGGATAAAGAAACTAAGGCTAATAAAATGACTTGCTCAAAAATCATGAAACTAGAAAAAGGCAGAGCTGGGACACTAATCCAGCTCTGGCTCACTCCAGAGCCCAAGTTCTGAACCATGTCTAAATCATACTGCTCACTACATTGCTAGGGCTGGAGTCCTCTACCTGCCTGAGCACCATCCTAGGAAAATTATATTTCCAGCTCCATCCCCCCTAGGGTTGGCCCTTCCATACAAGACTCATGTACAGATGCCCAAGATCTACTACTGACACTAAATCCTTTCCTTGGTATTAGAGGTGAAAATTTGTCTTCTACCTTCGACCTTTTACAGACTTGGACTTGTGTTAAAAGGATTCAGAGTTACCGAAAGTCTAATGCAAATGAGAACTGACCCTTTAAAATCCATGCAAGCAGGACACAGGATTTTAAAACAAGAATGTAAATTAATTAGTTCTCAGAAAAGAGTATTCCAGAGAAACAAATTAAGTAGAAATTCAGTAATTAGTTCTCAGAAAAGAGTATTCCAGAGAAACAAATTAAGTAGAAATTCATGAACTAACCAAATCAGACTTCATTATTGTCATGTATTTCAATAAGATATTACTTACTATAGAGCAGGCAGCCGGTTTTCTGTTTTTCATGCCTTAAGTCATGGGTCCTTTCTGCCCCAAGTACTTCCAGGTGTTTGCTGTACTTCTCCATCTAAGCATCCATCACAAAGAGAAATTATTTCATGGTAACAATTTACTCTCTGTATAATAATCTCTGACTCTTTGAAAGCACTTAGAAAGCAGTGGAATTTCCATAGGGTCCTTGGCTTATAATTATCATCTCCTTGTGATCAGTAGCCAAACCAGTTCTTCGGGGGTACACCACTGAGACTTGCCTTGAATGCTCTGGTAAATCCATACCTAAATGGATGCAGTTAGTCAGAACTAGGAAGTCACCCAAGCTTACCAAAGACATCATCATGTCCTGAATAACTTTGTTGGGATCTTGTATAAAAGCTTCATTACTTGCCCAAACATGAGTCTTTGTGGACTGTTTTTTCTTCACCTCCCAACTAACTGCAGTGATCAAGAATAATAAGCACACACTGGTGAATGGATATTCTGAACAGAATTACAGAACTGAGCTATTTGGAATCACCTATTTTTAAGGTTTTTTTAACCTTAGCTGTCCCATGAATACTACATAAGCCTTTTACAATCACAATTCTCATTTTGTGTTCTATTAACTTAATTCCTATCAATTACACAAATTATCATAAAGCCCATAAGCTTATCTAAATCCCAAAGTGATGGGTATTATGGCACCACAGCTGCATCTGTAGATGGAGCACATTGTTATGTTTTCAACCTCCTATGTGTCACTTTGTCATCGTGTGTCTATGACACCAGAGCTCTACAGTAATGCTGGGCTCCTATCTCAGGATTCTGCCCTCTCATCTCTCTCCACATCTCCTCCCTAAGAGGTTCATCTCCATCTATGGCTCCATTACAGCCATAGATCGTGGTGGTCCTCAAGTTTCTGTCTCCATTTGAGCCTCTGTTCCAAGTCCCTACCATATATTTTAATTACTTACTGGATTGTCTCTATCAGAAAAATGTCAAGAAGTTGTTAACTTGGGGCAAGAGATTACTCTTGTTGATACATCTCTTTCCAAGACATGAGGCCATGCTTAGTTGATGTGATGGCTTCAGAGTCAGAACTCAAGAAGTTCCTTTTCCTTCCTCACCTTCTTACCTCTGCACACTCTGAAGGGCAAGGACAGCAATTCTCAGGCTTCCCTATCATCAAGAAGACACTCAACAGAACAAGGCTCTTCTTTTTGTGGGAGGGGAGAAAAGAAATGAAGAAAAAAAAACAGCATCCTATCTTAAAAAAGAGTAATATGCAAATTGATCATACCTCTGATCAAGCCATGCCCACAGCCATGCTGATCAGCCAATCAGGAGAAAATTATGCAAATAAACCCCAAGCAAGATGGCTGCAGCCACTGAGAGCAGGAGGGAGGCTTGGGTTTCCCTGGCAATGGAGGAAGCCAAGCTTTCTGCCTGCCCTTGCCAGCCTCCACTCAATGCTACAAAGTTTCAATTATAGAAGATATATCCCAACAGAAATTGTGGCAACCACAGAGCTGGAGAGAGCAGAGACTACAGTTGCCCGGGTGATGGAGGAAGCCAAGCTTCTGCAGCCCTAGTGCCTGGGCCTCCACTCTAGGCTACAAAGTTTCAATTATAGAATTAAAATAAACTCAAATAGAAACAGCTGTCTCCACGGAGTGAGCAGAAGGCTTAGCTCCGTTCCAGACTACAAAGTTTTGATTGTAGAACATAAATTAATCCCAGATCCCAGGGCCTCCGCTTGAGTCGCTGGAAGGCGTGGCCAGCCTGCAAACCACCATAGGCCCCTCGCCCAGGCTGCCCCATGCTGCAAGGGAATCCCCACCCTGATCTGGGACACCCTTCAGGGCAAATAAGCTGGCCCCCACCTATGGACCAGACCTCTATCCTATTTAATAAAACAGTAATTTGCAGATTAACCATGACTCCAACCACAAGAGGGCTGCCCCCATGTGGTCAAAGATCCTGCCCCCATGTGGACACAAGATGGCCACCATAAGATGGCCAGCAGGGGAGAACTGTTGGGAGGTTCCAGGCCTGCAAGGGAGGGCAGTTGTGGGCAATCAAGCCAGCAGGGGAGGGCAGTTGGAAGGGATCAGGCCTGCAAGGGAGGGCAGTTGGGGGTGATCAAGCTGCAGGGGAGGGCAGTTAGGGGTGACCAGGGCAGCAGAGAAGGGAAGTTGGTGGCAAACAGGCTGGCAGGGGAGCAGTATCAGACATCAATTAGGCTGGCAGGGTAGTGGTTAGGGGGTGATCAGGCTGGCAGGCAGAATTGGTTAAGGGCAATCAGGGAGGCAGGCAGGTGAGCAGTTTGGAGCCAGCAGTCCTGGATTGTGGAAGGACTTCCAACTGCCCATTTAGGCCTGATCCCAGTAGGATGGGCAGTTGGACATCCCTCGAGGGGTCCAGATTGGAGACAGTGCAGGCTGGGCTGAAGGACACTCCCCACCCCCTATGCACAAATTTCATGCACTGGGCCGCTAGTTAGAAGTGATCAGCTGGCCATGGTGGCCCAGTGGTTCAGTATTGACCAGGAGGTTATGGTTCTATTCCTGGTCAGGGTACATGCCCAGGTTGTGGCTCCATCCACAGTAGAGAGTGTGCAGAAGGCAGCCAATCAATGATTCTCTTTCATCATTGATTTTTTTATCTCTATCTTTCTCTCCTTTCCTCACTGAAATCAATAAAAATATTTTTTAAAGAGAAACAATAAAAAAAGCATATGCAAAATCTCTAGAGCAAAATATAGTTTTAACCCCTCTGAAAGCTACCCCTGCTTTCACCAATTTATTTCTTCATTCATTCAATTAATATTTACTGAGCACCTACTATGTCTCAATTATGATCTAGGCACTCAGGATACAGCAGAGCAAACCAAAGGCCCTGCTCTCAAGGAATTTATAGTCCAGAGGTGGGGCATAGCAATTCACTAAGCATATATAATTTGTCAGTTTGTGATAAGACAACAGAAGAGAGTTATGAAAATAAATCTATATTAATGACAGACCATGTAATCTAAGCCAGGTGGGAAGGTAAAGGGGATATGAGAGGAAGTGAGGTGCAATCTGGTCAATGGATTGGACCTCCCAGCCTGATACATTGGCGGGATTGGGAAACTAAAGGGAATTTGATAGAAAATAGGAGGTAGAAGTCAAATAGTGAGATATTCAAATAGAGAATTTGGAGGAGACCCAATTATGGGTAATGATGATATCTCAGATTGAGATATAGAAATGGGTAGCTGAGGCAAGTGAAGGACAAGATGATGGGAGAAGATGGGGGTCAAAGAATTGATAGGATGGTATTGGACACATTATCCTTATGGATATTGAGGTTGCCTAAAATTATAATGAAAGTGGAAGAAATGGGATTACAGGGATTACAGTCCTTCCACCAGAGAACTAAATGGGAATAAGGGAGTAGTGAGCTGGAATCTTAAGATGTCTCTCAGTCTCACTGGGCCTCAGCTGCCTCATCTGAAAATGAAATGGCACAAATAAATAGTCTATAAACTGACTTACAGCTAATAGCTCTAGTTCTGAATAACCCCAAAGGAATAAGCTGAGGTGACTTATTCAACCCCTTTGTCAGGTAAAAAGGACAAATTAACAAGTGTATCAATTTATCTGTTAACAAGCATTTAGAATTAAACTGTAAATTAGACATTCCCTTATGAGATTCACTCTGGAGACCTTACTAAGTGCCTTAATTAACCACCAAGGAAAGAAAATTCGATTCTGCCACCTCTCTCTTCTTTCTCTTTTTCTTCCATGTCATTCCCATTACTGAAGAGCTGACAGTGCTCCTTTCTGATCACATGTGACTTTCTCAACCCGGCATTTAAGACTCTCCAGCAAAGGACCCCTCCTAAACACCCAGTCATCCCCAGTGCTCCTCAACACGGCTGATTGATTCTAACTGCTGCTCAGGCCCTTTATTGCCCACTGCCCCCTGCAGCCCACACCCTCTCCCCACACACTCACTCCTATAGAGGACAGAGTGATGCCAGACTAGCCCCTGCCATAGACAAGTTCCATATGTGGTTTACTGCTCAGTGTAGAGATGACCTCACTCATCTGTACTCTGAGAGAATCTATTTTCAGATATTGATGACAAATTGTGACTAGGATGAGCCAATCCCCATAAAGAGTGGTGGTCTGTTTCGTGGTTTTTCCCATCTCTGTGGAATTACACTTAAATTGCATGGTTGTTGTTGGAAAATAATTTTCTTACCCATATACTAAAGCTGGGCACTAACCAGATAATTAGGAGAAATGAGACAGATTTTCTCATTATATACTATCATCTTTCCTTCTGTTTCTTTTTGCATCTCTTTGAAAATATCCAGGTCAGTCAATAATGTTTGACCCCTCTGGCTGAAATCCCCATGTCACTCGGTTTATCTGTTAAATGGCATTCAGAAGCATGTAGAAACTATTGTCAACACAACTGGCAAGGGTTTTACATTTAAAATAATAAAATGAAAAATAATTTCAAGGAACCATGCCCCACCTTCATTCACCTCCCAGTTCTCTATAGACAATGTCTTAATGACAGTTTTGGTCTCTGTTGAAATATGTATTATTTTTGTGATCTGTTGGAGTTCATATATCTGGAGAGAAATTTCTTAAAATAAATAAACAAAGCCCGAGGGTGTGAAGGATTTATTTAAGGACACACATCCTGGGGAATAAAATCCATGCTCAACATCATTACGATTGGAATGCGGTCAAAGGAAACAAATCCCAAAGGATCCCTGTGTTCCAGATGCAGCCGGAGTATTTTAGTGCTGCTCTCCTTCAACTCAGTAGGCCTAGATTTGGATGGAGGAACTCATCCTAGTACCCAGGAGACTTTACAGTATGGGATTTTGGTTCAGTGCTTTTTCAAACCAAAAGCGTATGCTATTTAACTATAGATGAGGAGCAGAAAGAGCAGCAGGAGGAGAATAGATATATCTTATTCTCTGTTAAACATATATGAACAAATCAGACACAACATTGTTCTCTGCCAGAAGAGGGCACACTGTTCGCTGCTGAGCAATGGAGAAGCAGACTCCCTGATGGCTCACTTGAAAATATGTTCAATAGTCTTACCGAGACTGGGTCACTTCAGGTGGCAACCTCCAAAAAACATGATGGCATAGCTACAAAGAGATATATAGTGTTGGGTTTGATGGAGCAATTGAGTTGATACCCTTCCCCCAGGAACTGGCTTTTCAGGTCATTGCACTATGGACATTCCCTTTGCTGAAGACCACATTTCACTTGTGGTGACCACATTCCATTCTCTTCCCTCTGGGTCTGCATAAAGAAGTCTCTGCCCAGAAAAATCCCACCAAAAGACCTTTAAAAGCCTTTGACTGCCCTCACTGGGTGCTGGAGCCATCCAGGCTCAGCCACCTGGTGTGCAGATGATCGAATAAATTCCTAATCCTTCACCACTCTGGCCTAACACACAGGTCATTGTGATGTGAAATTTCTCATCCAGAACAAATTTAAAAATCCACACAAATTTCTTTTCCTCTCTGAAATGCAGAGCCACTGTTTGCAGGGATAGTGGAGACATTAAGTTTAGTGACACCCAAATTTGTAAATTCTATAAGATCATAATTATCTGTAAAAAAAAAAAAGAGAGAGAGAGAGAGAGAATATTTCTTCCAAGTAAATGTGGGTCACTGGTACATATTTAAAAACAAATTTAGATGTCCATAGATTTGTCTATAGTTACAGACTGGAGATTATTTGTTATGCTTTTTACATTGCTGATATCAAGTCTATGGATATCAACTTGAACTCTTAGTTATACTCAGTAAGAGACCATGTTAGAAATACTTTTCCCAATTACTCATTTGCCTGTTAGTTTTCATTGTGGTATTATATAATCATATATGAGTGTTTCTTTTTAGTGCTTCTAAAGTTTCACTTTTATATTGAAAATTTAAAGCAGTCCCCAAGTTAATTTTGGTTAAATGTATACACTAGGGATATAATGTTATTTTTGCCAAATGGGTAGTCAGTCATCCTGAATACTTTATTCAAACAATCTCTCCTTTCCTCACTTATTTGAAATTTCATTTTTATCAAACACTAAATTATCATATCTACTTTGGCCTATTTCAAGACTAATACCTTTCTAGTCTCATTTCTCATCACTCCTATCTCCCACATCCACCTTTATCTCCAAACTCTGGTCATACTAATGTATTTACAATCCCAGATTGGACCATCCTCTCTTACACATGCTGTTTGTTCCCTCTCTTTAAAATGGTCTTTCTTATTCCCTTCTCCTGACAAACTTCTACTCTTCCTCATCCCACCTCCACTTTCAGAAAGCTTCCTTGGCCCACTCCCATGCCTAGTCTGGACTAACTGCTACTCCCATACAGTTGACACTCTCCTAAGGACTTCTATCAACTGTTCTATAACTTTAATTATTTGTATTTCTCACCAGACCAAGACGTTCTTTTTTTTTAATATATTTTATTGATTTTTTACAGAGAGGAAGGGAGAGGGATAGAGAGTTAGAAACATTGATGAGGGAGAAACATCTATCAACTGCCTCCTGCACATCCCCTACTGGGGATGTGCCCACAACCAAGGTACATACCCTTGACCGGAATCAAACCTGGGACCCTTCAGTCTGCAGGCCAACACTCTATCCACTAAGCCAAACCGGTTTCATCCAGACCAAAATGTTCTTGAATGTAGGGACCATTTTTTGTTTATTTTTGTGACTGTCAGGGTCTAGCCCAGTGTTTATTAAATACGGTAATTAGACCTAGCCAGTGCCTACTTGCTACGACTTGCTGTTGCCTGTAACTTATATTCTGTGGATGCTAAAGGCCTTTCTGCCAGCATCTCCAGCCAGGTCTTCCCTGGGCACCGTAGGTAGGCCAGATTCAAAATCCTGTTCCCTTTAGATATCCCTGTCTAGATATAATGACTCATTCATTCCCATCCGTGCCCCAAGATATAACATAAAACCTCCTCCAAGATAATGCAATGCATTCATTGAATTACAATAGATCCTTTGGAACATTGATGGAAAGAGGGCTTGGTTGTGTCTCCCACTACTCAAATGCCTGGCTCTCACTGAAAACCCAAGTTGAGAGGAATGTCAGCATTGAGCAGAACATCCATCAAACCTCACTTTGGGCAGTATTCTGTCATAATAACCACATCTGGCACTTCAATGCTGAATCTGCAAATGGTTGGATGGCCTAATTCTCTGGATAAATCAATAACACAGACCAGAAAGGATTTATCTGGATCATGATCTCGTAATTCCCATTTTAAAATCTGACCTACTTTTTCTGACCATATAAAGGAGCAAATATAAAATATCCTCAGAGATTTGGTGTGGTATGCAAATAAAACTAGCAAGTTTGCCCATTGTGATGCAGAATAAAGTATTTAGAAAAAAATATGCCATCATCATCACAATTTATTCTGGACCAGGCACTTTACATCCAGTCTCTCTAATCTGCACAACTACCCTGCTGGTCACTGTGATTATCTCCACTCTGGATGAGGAAACTGAGGCTCAGAGAGGCGAAGTAACTTACCAATGTCCCCAATAGGTAAGAGAACCAGATCCTAATTCTGACTTTGCTTAATTTCAAAGTCATTCATGCTTTTTTAAGATTGCCATACTACATTCATTCCAGTATAAAATACAAGTACAAAGAAAAAAGTTCTCACATGGAGAAGTTACATTTTTCTTTAAAATGTTGCTTTGGAAATAAAAGGCACTTTTCCCAAGCCAAGTAGTCACAGACTTTTCAGTGTCTTTCCACACCTGTCTCTCATGTTTGTTTCCCTTTAAGTTGGAGACTCCCACCCCCACTCCCAGAGAAGGAGAAGGCTCTCCCCAGCCCAGGTGTGAGACTGGCATTTCAGCATCGCTAATTACTACACGTGCACCATCAGCACAAAGGCACAGGTGCTGCTTTGCATAAACTGAGGATTGATTTACAGCTTCTCCATGGGGAGTTTTCCAGTCACAGCCTTTTCCTCTGATCAAAATTCCACCACCTTTTCAGATTAAAGCTTGTTTTTAATCATCAATCCTTGGATTATATCACAAAAGGGGCATCCTACAAGGTGAGGGGAGGAACAGTGATGCTTGTTGCATAGTCTCAATGGAGAGATGGTGTTGTGCTCCCCCTCTCCTCTCTTAGGAGGACTGGATGGAATGCTCTGATCTCTCCTATCCCCGACTCACTTTCCACTGAGAGAGTAGGGCATCTGATGGGTGAGAGCTCACTCTCAGTGTGTGCAATTAATAGTGTGCAGCATCACTGTATTAAATACTACTGCTTGCATTTTCAGTCCTCATGGTAAACACCCCTGGAAGGTGGGGCACGCCATATATATATATATATATATATATATATATATATATATATATATATACATATATTTGACTTCAGAAAGGAAGGGAGAGGGGAAAAAAGAGGTAGAAACATCAATGCTGAAAGAGAATCGTTGCAGGCCCCACACTGGGGATCGAGCACGCAACTCAGGCATGTGTCTTGACGAGGAATTGAACCATGACCTCTTGGTTCACAGATTGATGCTCAATCACTGAGCCATGCTGACTGGGCTTGCCATTCTTCTTGTTTAACCTATGACTGGGTGGGCGTGGCAGGCTTGTAGCCCTGGCATGTGAGTAGTTGGGTGACTACATTGGCTCTGCAAGCAGTTACTTACTTGCTCACTTAGCCATGCAGCTGAGCACATGAATTTAATGACAGGTTCGGGCTGGGTGGTGGAAGCATTCGCTTCAACTTCACACTGAATAAGGTTCTCCAACTTTTACCAAAGTTTACTTTGGGTGTCAGGAGCTTATTTATGTTTGAAAGGAGTGGTACTTTTCTCTATTATTCCTTATGTATGTTCCCCATTGGTTAAGATCAGAAAGAGCAGGAGAGGTGAATAGCAAACTGAACATTTAACAACTGAGGGTTCTTGGAAGCTGTATTCTGAAAATATTCTCTACTAACATTAGAATGGCACCAAGTCAAGGGCACATAAAGAAAACCCTCCTTCCGAAACAGGTTTGGCTCATTGGATAGAGCATCGGCCTACGGACTAAAAGGTCCCAGGTTTGATTCCAGTCAAGGGCACATCCCCAGTAGGGGGTGTGCAAGAGGCAGCTGATTGATGTTTCTGACTTTCTATCCCTCTCCCTTCCTCTCTGTAAAAAATCAATAAAAAATATATTTTTAAAAAAACAAGGAAAAAAAAACCCTTCAGGATGAGACCTGAAGGGTGGCATATTAAAAGAATGATCACTTGTGCCTGCTTTATAATCTAATCCACAATATGCTTTTTATATATACAACAAGTCAATGATACTTTGGTTTGATGAGTGAGTGAGTGCTGTGGAAGACACTCAAGTTGTGAGGAGGCTTGGGAGGTTGGAGCAGCTACCATGTGTATTAATATACCCTCCTTGCTGAAACGCTTATCTCCTAAGCCACACCATAGAGTGAAGGGACCTGGCAAGCCACAGAGTAGTTTGCTAAGGTGAAGAATTGTGAGTCAAACAGTATATGGCCACCGCTGCAAGCTACTTTGAACCTAAAAGACCAGTTTCAGTTTCGGGACTATTTTACAAAACTACAAACTTCTATCCAACCCAGTCTCTCCTAACCAATATAAAAAGCTGCCAAACCAGTGTCTCACCATTTATTCCCTGCTATTTTTTTAAGAGAAAATGAAGACTCACATAGTGCCCCATTAGTCTTGGAAATAATAAAAAATGAGGAAAAGTTACATGTGAGCAAGGTCCATGGCATGAGCATTGCAAATATTTTCATCCTTGATAAAAACAGAGCTTTATCCTTGAGTCCAAAGGTCAATTCGCAAGGACGTAGGTCAGAGGTCTAGAGTCACAATGATATATATAAAAAAGGTTTGGAGGTTGAACTGACTTAAGCTCAATATAAGCCAGCAACATGAAAACTGACAGGAAAGCTGATATTACTGAGGGTACTGTGAGTAGAGGCATGCTTCCAAAGTTAGCGAGACGTGTTATGCTCTGCACTGTCATTATTGGGTTTCATTCTAGATGCAACACTTGGAAGGAATTGTGAGTCAACAAGCTGGAGAACAATGCTCTCAATAAAGGGCCTTTGAACCTGTGTTTCATGAAGAAAAACAAGGATAGTCAGCCTGGTAAAGAGAAAACTAAAGGGAGTCCTGATATTCATCCTTCCCAGAAAGTGGACCACCAGAGACTTTTAGCAGCACTCACTCACTCACTCATCTAATAGGTAACGCACACGAACGCTCTGACTGTCACTTCTGTGGTGTGCCTGCTACCCCCACATGGCAAGCTAGTAGGATGGGATCAATTAGCAACGTAATTAAAGCTGGATGTAATTAACAACATAATAGTGAGATTTTCTTGTTTAATCTCCTGAAATTAGGAGACTGTGACAGTCTGACAGAAGATAATGAATATAAATAAAGCTCCCAAATTCAAATGCACATTTGAGCTACATCCAAATTAATTGTTCACCAAGCCATTATTACCAAGTAGAAATTCACTGCCCCCACCACACAGATTAATTATCTTAATTAATGATCTTTTGGCCCACTACCAATAGACTTGAATGCCCCGTGTCTTTAAATGCTTTAAAAATTAGTTAGCTGATGACTGAACAACAATTTAAATGTACTTAATGCCACTGAACTGTATACTTAAAAAAAAGTTAAAATGGTAAATGCCATGTCATGTATATTTTACCAAAATAAAATTAAAATTTGACAAATAGCATGGTGTACAGGTAAAAATATAGACTTTTGAAGCAGTTTGAAAGGAACATAATTCTGGCTGGCTACCTGTGATTTCAACCAATTTGATAAATCCTTACTGAATGCCAGTTTCCTCCTCTATAAAATCAAGTAATAGTGCCTACCCACCAAATGAAGTAATAGCTGGAGGTAAGGGGTAGAAGTGATATGTAGAAAGTACCTAGTGGGCAACACAGCAGCTGAGGATGGAGTGGACTCAGCAAAATGGGTAGAAGTTACAGGAAGGCTCACTGACATTCAGGATAAGGGCGATCTGCTAACACAGAATTGTCTAACAATGGATGAGGCACCACCACAAAAAGACTGTAGCTCTGTAAAACCACAGCTTGGAGAAACAATGACCCAAGAACTGGAGGTTCACATGGTTTACTCTGCAAGACTGAGGTTCCTAAGCCACACCATAGAGTGAAGGGACCAACCACCGTGCAGCCTCAGGCTTCCCAACAGGGGTGGTTCCTTAAGGCCACCAGCCCCGTATTTCTGATTACTGTACTTGCTTCAGCTCCCTCTGAATCGCCTTGGAGAGAGTACATGCTAGTTTACCGTCAGTGCAATAAGAGAAGCTGCTGAGACTCATTTGTATGAAGTCAGAACTGTATTCTCTCCTCATGTACGGATAAAGCTGAAGTGGTGTCCCCCGCCCTAACTCACCCCCAGGACGGCTGGTGTGATGAACAGCAATTTTCTCAAGAATGTGGAAGACACTCAAGTGGTGAGGAGGCTTGGGAGGTTGGAGCAGCTACCATGTGTATTAATACACCCTCCTTGCTGAAATGCTTATCTAGTTGTTAGTTTCAGTTCTTTGAGAGTAGGAAATGAGGAGGCAAGATAAAGATGATTACTTTAGTATACACAGTTTTAATAACATTTCCTATATTGTTTTCCCAGCTCCTCCAGGCATTGTCTTCTCAGAGCTCCTACAGATGTGCAAACCTCTCGTACTGCCTTGTTTTGGACTGCTTAAGTATCCAGATCTCTAGACACTGTGAGAAACCTGAGGATAGGAATTTTGTCTTTCAGTTTGTTTGCCCTGCAATTTCCAGAGGCCAGGTGCAGAGTAAGCTTTCAATGTAAGGTTGTTGAGTAAACTTAATAGAGCGTTGGGGCTAAATGGGCTGAAGGAGAACAGGAAAGGAAGGCAGAAAGGAGAAAGGCACTGACTCCTCACTTTACAAATTTGCTCTCAGGCGATGCTTTAATCCTATTAAGAACCCAACCAGGGTAGACACTATTATTATCTGCTTTGAACAAAGAAGTAAAGTAATTACCCAGAGATGTCCATTAGTGAGTGAGGAGACAAGAATCAACCCATATTTGCCAATTCCAAAGCCCATACTTACTTTCTCTAAGAAAATATAACTTAGGCCAAAGCTGGTTTGGCTCAGTGGCTAGAGTGTCGGCCTGTGGGCTGAAGGGTCCCAGGTTTGATTCTGGTTAAGGGCATGTACCTTGTTTGTGGGCAAAATCCCCAGTAGGGGGTGTGCAAAAGGCAGCTAATGGATGTTTCTCTCTCATCGATGTTTCTGATTTTCTATCCCTCTCCCTTCCTCTCTGTAAAAACCCAATAAAATATATTTTTTAAAAAAGAAAAGAAAATACACAGGAAATAAAGCTAGTGGGAATTTGAAAAAAAGAAAAGAAAAGAAAAGAAAATACAACTTGGCCCAGTTCCTTTCCCTGGTTCTGTGGTCCTCCCCTATCTCTGCTCTGCATGACTCCCTGCCTATCCTTAAAGCTTCTCCAACAAACCAGAGAGTTGTTAGTTTTACAGTTCCAAATCTTAAGGACCTATGCCAAAGCATTTCTGTGTTCTTCAAGTAGGAACTATTTAAAGGGACAGGCAAATTAGATGTTACCCTGTTTCCCCGAAAATAAGACAGTGTCTTATATTAATTTTTGCTCCCAAAGATGAGCTAGATCTTATTTTCGGGGAATGTCTTACTTTCAGGGAAACAGGGTAGCAAGATGCTGCTTTCATTTTTTAAAAAATAAAAAAGGTGATGATATCTTTGCTGTAAGTATATGGTAGGAAATAAATGATCAGTTATGCTTTGTTAAAATAAAATGGTCTAATGAACATGAGCAATGCTCAAGAGAAAATAGGATATAGAATTTGAATTGGGATCAGCAAATAGATTATATCTTCTTCTCAGTGACTTCAAAAAGTTTTAAATTATTCCACTTTGCAGTATGTAAATCATTTTGATATATTAATATAATTGAGTCTTCCCAGAAGGATCAAATGAGTTTGATATTTCCATCCTTTAACGCAGACAAATCTATCAAGATTTTCCTTTCAAGTTTATCCAATGTTTTTTAAGTTTATCCAAAGCTTGTAAACTCCTTTCTATAAATTTATCTTGCTTTCATTTTTACAATGGATTACTTAAACCATCTAGAATTAACAGGCAATATAATGAGATGATGCTATAATTTGATTTTTCCCATACAACTACTCTATTGTTCTAGCACAATTTATTGAATAATTCTTCCTCCCTTCACTGATATTTGAGTGTGTTTTTGTTTGTTTGTTTTGTTTTTTTCAGCAGCAAATTTGTATTAGCTGTAAGATACCTAGGGTTGGCTCAAAGGAAAGTGGAGACAATTGGCAAGCATTTCTCCACAGAGGAGAGGACGCATTCCTGGCTGTGGGGATGGATACTTATATCTAAGGGTCAGTGTCACCTGCTTAACTTTGACCAGTCAGAGAGCTCTTCCCCTGGGCACTCAATATCACCAGTGCTGGCATGAAAGAGCCTGCAATGAGCTAGTTCAACTTGGCTATCAGTTCTTCCAGTTCTGGCCGAGCTTTGAACCTTCCCTTGAAGTCTTCTTCACTGTGCTCCTTCACTGACAATTTGACTCCTTCAGGAAGATTGCTTTGGATTATTTCCAAGAAAATCTCTGCAAATGTAGCACTCAAACCTCTTATCTGAACGACTCGTTCATGGATGGTAAGAAATGCATCCACAAACATTTTGCTGCCCTGCTCCAGTAGCTGCATCACCTCCATAGTTTTGGTGGGCATCACAAAACTTTCCTCCACTTTAATGGAGACATGGTTGCAGAGGTTGTGAACATATTGGGCATAACTCTCTGCCAGGGCCATGTCATATGCAGACATGTGAATGTTCAAAACCCCATATTCATAATCTGTCCCCAGATTAATGGCTCTCAGTTCCACTGTTCTCTTGTTCTTCTTGGGCTCTTGTGTCTGAATTAAGTGCTTGTATCTTCCAATGCTATGGGTGGGCTTTGACCTATAGTGCCGGCTGGTACTGAGCAGAACGCCACCTGCAGAAGAAATGGGATTCTCTCCTGAAGTTTGAACCTTAAGAGAGGAAAGGCTTTCTTAAAAATGGTATCATTCTTCAAACACAGCACCTTTCCCAGAGTTCCGTTCATCCTTTGCTGCTGCGGCCTGTTATTGTCCAAAATGAAGTTCACCCCAAGCAGCTGCAGTCACCAGGCGGCTCACAACACTGACGGACTGGCATTGATCGGGTCCCGTAACAATATCCCTGATATTTGAGTTTTGTCATGTACTTATTTTATGTGTATCCTTCTGTCGATTTCAAACTTATCTATTCTACTCTAAATCTATTTGCCATGTCTTTTTTCGGCAGCATACTTTTAATTACTTTAATTTTCTATTATTTTTTAATATCAAAGAGGGAAAATACTCCCCCTTGGTACTACTTTTTTAAAAAGTCCCTGGATATTCTCATCTGTTGATTTTTCCAAATGAACCTGGGTATCATTTTGTTAGCATAGCTCTAAAGCACCTATGAGGTAGGGATCAGGCATTGGGGAACAAGCAGTGCTTATCCCTTTCTCTCAGGCAAGCAGCACTACCTTTTTATGTGACATGAAAGGAAACTGGTCCATGAATGATTTTTCTCAACCCAACTTTAATTTTCCTACAGTTTTTGTAAATTTATATTTTCAGAAGCTTCTTTCATGTCAAGCAGAATTTAGCAAACAAAATCGGTGTTAGCAAAACCTACACTAGATCTGTTAGAATGGATTGGATGTTTATGATAAGTGCCGGGCTTCTGAGAAATAGCACCACATAATCACAATGCCTGTGATGCTTGTAGCAGACAATCTCAAAATTACTGAAATGTAAAGGGGATTTCTAAGGCCACTCTACCAAGCCCAGGAGATATAGCTCTACCTAACACAAAGAAACAAACACAGGAAGGATGCCAAAATGAGAAAACAAAGAAACATTACCCAAGTGAAATGACAAAATAAAACTGGGGGGAAAAAAAAACTAAACAAAACAGAGACAAGCAATCTATTAGATGCAGAGTTCAAAACACAGATTATAAGGATGCTCAATGAATTTAAAAGAAGAGTCATTGAACTTGGAGAAAACTTCAACAGTATAAAAATGGACATGGAAACTATAAAAAAGAACCAGTCAGAAATGAAGGATAGACTAACTGAAATAAATTTACAGGGAATCAACAGTAGAATAGATGAAGCCAAGAATCAAATCAGCAATTTGGAATATAAGAAAGCAATAAACACCCAATCAGAATGACAAAAAGAAAAAAAAATGAAGCTAGTGTAAGGAGCCTCTGAGACAACTTAAGCATACCGACATTTGTGTCATGAGGGTGCTAGAAGGAGAAGAGAGAGTAACAAATTGAAAACCTATTAGAAAAAAATAATCACAGAAAATGTCTTTAACCTTGTGAAGAAAATAGACATACAAGCCCAAGAAGCATAAAGAGTCCCAAATAAGATGAACCCAGAGGCCCACACCAAGGCACATCATAATTACAATGCAAAAAGTTAAAGACAAAGAGAATCTTAAAAGTAGCAAAAGAAAACCATTAAGTTACCTATAAGGGAGCTCCCATGAGACTGTCAGATGATTTCTGAACAGAAACTTTGCAGCTCAAAAATATTCAAATATTTCTTGATTGGCAAGCAATATTCAAAATGATAAAAAGCAAGGACCTACAATTAAGATTACTCTACCCAGCAAGCTATCATTTAGAATCAAAGTACAGATAAAGAGCTTCCCGGACCAAGAAAAAGCTAAAGAAGTTCATCACTACCAAACCAGTATTATATGAAATGTTAAAAGGTCTTCTTTTAGAAGAAGAAGAAAAATATAAAATATATAAAGAATAAAATTGCAATACATATCTATCAACACAGGAATCTAAAATATCACACAAAATAAAAAAGAATAACAGAAATAGACTCATCAATACAAGAAAGATTTTGTTGGTTGCCAGAAGGGAGGAAGATTGTGGGGGGATGGTTAAAAAGGTGAAGAAATTGAGAAGTAAAAATTGGATGTTACAGAATAGTCATGGGGATGTAAACTATAGCAGAGGGAATCCTACCTAATAAAAAAAAAAACACGCAAATTGACCGTACCTTTGCTACGCTACCAGCCAATAGGAGCAATATGCAAATTAACCCCAACCAAGATGGTGGGCGGGCCCCCTCTGCCCGAGCCAGCCATGGCAGCGCTGGGGCGGCAGGGTCCGGACCGCAGCCAGCAGGGGATCCGACACCCCGCCTCCCGAAGCCTGGCCATGGCAAACCTGGAGCTAGGGAGGGAGGTTGGGGGGGGGGGGGTGGATTGAAGACAAAAACCTGCAGGCCTGGCACCCAGCAGCTCCAAGGCCTGAGGCAGAGGCGCTTGGGTTGTTGAGGGGCATGGGTTGGGGCAGTAGAGATAGAAACCGGCAAGAAACCTGTGGAAAGGGAGATAAACTATCATAACTTTATCTCCCTTTCCACAAGATGAGAAAACTGCCCCTGGATTATTTAGTGCTATGACCAACATCTTTCTATAAACACAGGGTAATGTTATGACCATTCCCAGGAAGGTCTGGTCAGAATACCATCTCCAGGGAATAATGCTACTGTGGCAAATCACCTAAGAGAGGAAACAAGCTTTTGTCGGGTTTACTGTGAAGGTCAGAGAACATGCCACCCCAACATATGCTGTGTTTTTATATTGATGATCTTGAGCTACAGATGCCTGAAAAACAGCAAATGCAGACGGAGGAGTTCACTGAAGTCTCCTGATCGCCCTAAAATAAGATCCCTCTAAAGGAGCTTAAATGTCATCGGTCCCCTTGATGGGAGAAGTGTCATCAGGCAGAGAAGACTGACTCCTGTCACAGGACAGGAGAGTAGAAGTTGACATCACACCCAAACTTTGTTACAAACTATTTCCCCCCACCCCATTCATCTTTCCTAAATATTATTTACTCTCCTCTAAGAGGCCTGTATCTCCCATCCCCTTTTCCCTAGGAAGAAGGTATTTAAATCTGCATTCTAAGCCACGTTGGGGAGTTACTCATTTTTCCCTGGGATCTCCCACATATACACGAGGTACACCTGTTAATGAACTTTTGTTTTTCTCTTGGTGATCTGTCTTTCATTACAAGGGCCTCCACTAAGAACTCAGAAAGGTAGAGGAAAACTATTTTTCCTCCTCCATAATTCTATCTCGGGAAATCAAGTCCCCAACTGAACAATGAGGTTGGCTCAAGTACCAAGTAGTCCCAGCTGATGAGAAGGAAGCTTCTAGGGAGAAACCAATGATGTTGGCATCAAAGTGGGATGGAGGGCACACCCATGGTTGCTGGTGGGAGTTAAAAGTGGTTCAACATTTGTAGAGGATGATTTGACAAATTCGATAGAAATGTTCAAGGTACATCCAAGAGTCTTTTTCTAGGAATCTCATCTGCTGAGATAAAGCACAAGTACGTAAGCCTTGCTCAGAACCCAGGATGCTACTGTGGGCTCCCTTGCCATAATAGGAAAACCTGGGAACAATCTGCATTTTTAGGACAAGGTGGCATCTATACTAATGAAAGTGAAATATGCTAATTAGACTGAATATCTTCCGCACAACCTTCCTATGTCCTTTTGGACATCCTTCCCAACAAAACCATGTTGGCGGGGCCAAGGCAGAGGAGGTTAGAGGCAATCAGGCAGGCAGAGGAGAGCAGTTATGGGGACCAGGCCGGCAGGGAAAAACAGTTAGGGCAAATAGGCTGTCAGGGGAGAGCAGTTAGGGGGATCAGGCTGGCAGGCAGGTGAGTGGTTAGGAGCCAGAGGTCCCAGATTGGAGAAAGTATAGGCCAAACTGAGACAACCCCCTTCCCGTGCACAAATTTCATGCACCGGGGCTCTAGTATAGTTAATAATATTCTAATAACTATATATGGTGTCAGATGGGTACTAGATTTATCAGGATGATCACTTAAACATGCAAGTTACATAATGCCTAATCACTGGGGTGTGCACCTGAAACTAATATAATATTTTATGTCAACTGTAAGTGAAAAATTAAAAATGATTTAACATTTAAAAAAGAGTAAAATAAAACTGGAGGCTTCAGAAATTTAACAGAAAAAAATATGTTTAAGCTCTGGGAAAATTTATTTAAAAACCTCTGCCTTGTGGATAATATTGGGGGAATACAACTGATTTTGTAAGATTCAAGAATTAGGAATAATAGTACAATACTTGGCACAAAACAGGTCCCTGACAGATATCGGTTATTAATGCCATCATCAATAATATAAACAGCCTAAATTCTTTATTATTCCTAGTCTAAGAGCTCACCAACTACGCTGAGTGGAGGGAAAAGGTTATAGATAGATGACTCTTCTGGTCTACAGAATTTCTGCTCCGGTAACCAAGTTCTTGCCCTTGGCTTGAATGGTGTTCAAGAAAGCCCACTGGCTGTAGCTCCAGCTCAGCACAATGATGGATGGGAACATGTCCCTGCCTCACACTAAACACACATTCAGGAGCATGTCTGCTAGATCCTAGCCTGGAAGAAGTACTGTTTTCTGGAGGAACCAAGAGTAGTTGAGCAAATGCTGGCTCCAGTGCCCCAGATGGCATGACTCCTTAGCCACCTAATGGGTCACAGAGGTACAATTGGAACTGAATTAGCCTATCTGCAAAATCCAGGCTCTTAACCACTATGCTGTGCTTGGCTCACTGAGAGATGCAGAGATGCAAGGGCTGGTGGAGCTCCTTGCTGTGATCAGTCCCCTTCCTCCTGGAACTGCCAGTAATCTTTTCTTAAGACTTCCAGCACAGAATAGAAATATCATTCCATCTACTAACATTTCTTTAACCGAGTCCCCAAACCAAAAAGGAAAACAGCAGCTGTCTTTTACATTGTATCTCCCAAGCTCTCCAGGAATCTTCAGGATGACTGAAGCCCATGGTCAATCACAATGACTCTGAGTCCTGGGTGGTTCACAGACAAAAACAGAGAAGCACTGCTCTGCAATTGGGAAGGAGTAAGATCACAGGAAGGAGTAAAATCACAGTTATGACAACTACAGATAGCTTTTATAAGTCTCCTGCAAACTGGACTGCAAAATGAGAATGCTCCAATATGCTATTTACTAGTTATCAAGAAGTACAAAGTTGTCCTTCAAAAAATATCAATAAGTTTCTATTACCTCCTGGCAGGTGGAGCCCAGTGAAGAGCTCCCAAGGATCTGGATTTGGAGTACAGCTGCTCTCTGGATTGGGAGCCCGCAGATCACAGCTAAGCAGCAATGGGTTAATCACAGAGGAGACTGATGACTCTCATGACCAGCAGCTCTTGTTGGGATCGCAGCCCTTGTTTAGGAAACATCCTTAGAAGGATTCATCTTCATCCAAGCCCAGAATGGGGGCTAAGGCAAGAGGCCTTAGAGCATGCAGGAAGCCTCACTGCTGTCCAGTGTTGAATCTACCTACAAATTCATCAACATGAAGACAAGTCATCCAGTGTTCTGCTTCCACAAGATTCCAGTCACCAACATCCTGGTTGTAGCCTTCCTGTCTCTGCTTGGATATATTCAAGAGTGAGGTGCTCATTGTTTTTCATCTGCCATTCCACCCCTACTCAGCTCTGATGAGTAAAAACCACGGAATGTGAAACCTCTCCTGATAGCTACCTCTCAGAGGTCCTGGTTTCAGCCCCCCTGAAGCTACCGAAATCACCTAACCCCTCTTCTCTGGGGCAGTCTTTGGCACAGCCCCTCATCCTTGTCCTCCATAAGAACTCCTAGAAATTTCTTTGGGGTTTATAAAGCACTTTCCTTACAGGTCATTATCAAAATGACATTCTAAAGGTGGGAGGGGACCCAACTCTGACATTGCTTGAGTGCTATTAACAGAAACGAGTTTATTCAGAACTTGACATTAGGCATAAAAAATAGGCATGACCTTTTCAGCCAACCTTAGGGAAGAGGTACTAAAAATATATCTATGTCCTCAGGCACCATGGTCAGAGCCGACACTATGAATAACCCTCCACGCTCCCCAGAGATTCAGACAGGCAACAAGAAGGGGCCTGCAGGCCAATTTATATGTGGGGGTGCAAGGGGAACCATCAGCCAGAGCTGGCTTTTGTCCTCTAAGAGTTGAGGCATGGTCCACAGCAATGGAGGCCTGGTCCATTCCTGAGTCATGAGATGGGCCAAAGAAGGAGAATGAATGGATTGTTGGGGAGAATGGGGGGGTAGAGGGGAGGACCTGACCATATTATAACCATATTTCCCTTAATATTTCAGTTAAGAGCAAAGACTTAGACTCAAGTTAACTTATAATTAACTCAAATAATATTATGGTACTGCTGATTAAAAAGAAATATTTGGCTATACTAAATCCAAGGGATGAATCCCACATAAGTTTTATCACTCAATAACAATAATATTAAAATTTATTGAGCCGGACACTGTGCTTTACCTATATTAGCTCATTTAATCCTCACAACAACCTATACGGAGAAACTATTATTATATTCATTTTACAGTTGAGGAGACATAGCTGATAGCAAGTAATTTGCCAAATCACACAACTAATAAATAATTTACTCTGGACCCTTGTGACTTGGATTCTGAGCTCTTTTCTAAAATATATTTTTATTATTGTTTTCAGAGAGGAAGGGAGAGAGAGATGTAAACATCAATGATGAAAGAGAATCATTGATTAACTGCCTCCTACACACCCTACACTGGGGATCAAGCCTGCAACCTGGGCATGTGCCCTGACTGGGAATCGAACCCTGACCTCCTTCCTGGTTCATAGGTCGATGCTCAACCACTGAGCCACACCAGCCAGGCCTATTCTGAGCTCTGAACCAAGGGAGAAAAACACCTTCCATAGGCAACCAGTTATAGGGCCATTCAGAGCAGACCAGGATGTCTATGTAGATATGATTCACTCACACATGTAGACTTCTGAGAAGCAAGCAAGGCAGGCCTATGATTAATGTGGACTCTCTGGGGACCTCCTCACCCAGGACTCTGCCAACTTTACCTCAGCTGCCTATCGCTACCTACTGGGTCCCCAGGCTCCCCTGCTCCTGCCACCACCTGTGCCTGCTTGATCTTGACAGAGCAGAGGCACTTATTCCTCCAAGCCTATGCTGAGCCCTGGACCCTTAAACCTAATAGGTCTACCTATAGGCCATCTGTCCTTCCTTGTCAGTCACCCCTCCACAGGTGCTGAGCTCAGCCTGGTTGGGGGTCTGCCACACTGCTGCTTCTCCCCTCACCTGCAGTAAACTTACAGGACTCTGAACCCTGTTCTTTATGTTGCATTCCCATGCCTATTGAAAGCTTTAAGAGGCGCCAAGACCGGTTTGGCTCGTGGATAGAGCGTCGGACTGCGGATTGAAGGGTCCCGGGTTTGATTCCGGCAAGGGCATGTACCTTGGCTGCGGGCACATCCCCAATAGGGGGGGTGCAAGAGGAAGCTGATTGATGTCTCTCTCTCATCAATGTTTCTGACTTTCTATCCCTCTCCCTTCCACTCTGTAAAAAAAATCAATAAAATATATTTTAAAAATAAAATAAAAATTTTAAAAAAGAAAGCTTTAAGAGGCAATAAAGCACAGTGGCTACAGCCCACCAGATTTGAATTCAGTCTCAGGTATGCTATTTGGGACATGGGTGACCTTGGGCAAGTTTCTTAAGCTGAGCCTCAATTTCGTGTTTGTTTTTGTTTGTGGTTTTTTGTTTTTCTTCAGATATAATTGACATGGCATTATATTAGTTTCAGGTGTACAATGTAATGATTTGATATTTGTATTAGCCTCTGTTTTCTTATCTGTAGAAATGGATGTTGAGGAGTCACGGAGGTAGATACAAAGGGCCTTACATGTACCTGTGTTCAGTAAATGTACTAGTAAGTCCCTGTCTCTAAATTCATTTTAATTTCACTGCCTAACCAAGTCCTAATTCAAGTATTCCCTGGGTGTCTCCTATCCAGATGCTGCCTAAGACCCAGCTCTAAACTTTCTTTACATGGGGCTTCTCTGAATGGATAACTCATAATATCTGAATGGAGCTACAAGTTCACCTATGGCTTGTGTTTACAGAGAGCTGGAGGGGGAACACACTTAGAGTCCACAGCCCAGGCACGTGCACTGACAGGAAATCCACCGTGACCTCCTGGTTAGTAGGCCGATGTTCAACCTCTGAGCCATGCCTTGGGGCTGGTATCACTCACTGCTTTACATATGTATTTGGGGCAGCATTTTTCTTCAAACCTGACTGGGAGCCTGATTATCTTTCCAACCATAATTAGGGGACATGATCATTCAAGGTCGAATTTCTGACTGAATGGGCAGAGCCCTCATGTTGGTTTTCTAAGTGCATTAGGTTTCCATGATCCGGAGGGAAAATCTGGTCTGCCGGGGAGGGAGCATCTTGAGGGCAGGGTGTGCTCTAACCCAGAATGCATGAACCCCAAACTTGACTAGAGGATTAAACTGACAGGATTTTTGGAAGAAAAGCATCAGTCATCACTGTCTGAAGTGCTGTGGCCTTTAAACTGAGGCTACACAGCTCACAGGAAAAGTTAAAAAATTAGAGCTGGAGTACAGAGAGTCCTAATGAGATGGGCTAGTGGTCCAGCCTTATTTGTATTCATTCATTATTATGTGATATTAAGGAAATTTTCTGCTGAGCAGAGTGACCTTGACATGTGATGTCCTGTGCTCTCCCAGTATATGCAGAGCATTATAAAGAAATAATGACTCCCAAGGAGCTCATCTCATCTGACAATTCTCATCAGCCTCCAAAAGGAGATTTTATCTTTTGTCCATTTCTCCCTTTTTTTTTTTTTTTACTGTGTTACTATAAAAAGAGCGAGAGAACAAGATCTATAACCTTCAACAACATCCTTCCAAAGTTAGAAGTGTGACATAAATGCTCTCTTTCACTCATCTATGCCACCAGTTAGCATTTCTCAGCAGGTGAATTAAATATACAGGGTGGGGCAAAAGCAGGTTTACAGTTGTGAGCACAGAAAATAATATAAAAATTAATAAATAATAATACAAGCATAAACTGTTTCGTGTGCTCACAACTGTAAACCAACTTTTGCCTCATCCTATACACTGGTCCAACTCTCATCTTTATCTGAATCGTGGTGGAATTCTCGAGGCGCCGCATGTGAGTTGTGCCTAACAGCCACAGGCACTGGCCTCTCAGGAGCAAGCACAAATGGAGGCTGTCAGATCCTGACTATTCTAATCGCAACCAATTTTGAGTCCACATTGGGAATATGCATAGTCAGGGAGTTCGGAGTAAAATTCTGATTCTTGTCATTTACAAACCTTGTCTGATATAAATGAAATCTGCTGTCCAACTTTCATTCCAAAACATATTTTGTTTCTGATACTGGAACCAGTAGAAAAAAAAAAGAAAGAAGAGAAAGAGTGAGAGAGAGAAGGAAGGAACTATGATTTCAACGTTTTACAATAAAAACTAATCAAAGCTCTAGTATTCAGCACAAATTAATTGCAATGGGTTTAATAAGGACTTTAATTAGAAAGTCATATAAACGAGACTCCAAAGGTTTCAGAATTCAATACAATTCTTAAATGTCAGATGACTATTTCAGATTTATTGAAATTCTTCATCTTTATACACTGCACATTTCAGCTTCAAAATAAATAAAAATATTCCATCTTCTAGGCCTTCAAAAGCTGTCGCTATTCTTCCTCATACTCTGCTCCTACTTCTCTGGCATCAATCTTTAGCAATCTTGTGGATTCCTTTCCATTCTCTTATGAAAAGCTCCAAGACACTATTTCTCTCTCATACACACACCCATGTACACTCTGTCCCTATAGTCAACAAGCTCCTTTATCTAGCCCAGGGAGGAAAACACTAGTGTCAACAAAACAATAGAAAATGCCACGCCATGGAGTTTTCATGTCAGAACATACATTAAAGGTTTTGGGAGTAACTGGGCCTTTCTAATAAATAGTTTCTAGAATAATGCTTAGGTTCACTTTGGCAGTTTTCTAGATACACACCAAGTGGCAGGAAGAGCAGAAGCCCACATCTTAGAGCATGAACTAGTAAGAATCTGAGGTTTTGTTTTTTTTATCTTTATTGTTCAGTTTATTAATTACATTGTTCCCCTTTTTTATCCCCCTATAGCTCCCCTCCACCCTGTACCCATCCCACCCTCCACCTTCACCTCCCCCTCCCCACTGTCCTCTCCCATTGCTGCAAGATTTTTGTCCAGTCTCTTGCTGTACTTCCCACACCCCTTTTCTCCCCAAGAATTGTCAGTCCATTCCCTCTCTATGTCCATGATTCTGTTATATTTACCAGTTTATCCTGTTCATCAGATTATTAATTCACTTGATTTTTGTAAGGAATCTGAGGTTTTAAATTTGCTATGATAGATGCATTTAAAGTTGGTTTGACAACAAACCAATAAAAAAACAAAAAACATGCATAAGTAGCCCTCATGTTTTCCCCAAACCACTCCCCCACTCCTATATAGAGAGGAAGACTTCTAGATCAGTTCCTAGACCTTTCTTTACTGCACAGAATCAAGATAATGGGGACGGGAGGGACGGGGAGTGAAGGAAGAAATTTAAGTTGCCAAAAAGGCTGTCCTACCTAATAAAAGAGTAATACACATATTGACCATCACTCCAACACACAAAAGGGCTGCCCCCATGTGGACACAAGATGGCCACCACAAGATGGCCAGCAGGGGAGGGCCATTGGGAGGTTCCAGGCCTACAAGGGAGAGCAGTTGTGGGCCATCAGGCCAGCAGGGGAGGGCAGTTGGGAGGGACCAGGGCTGCAAGGAAGGGCAATTAAAAGTGACCAGACAGGCAGAGGAGGGAAGTTGGGGGCAAACAGGCTGGCAGGGGAGCAGTTAGACATCAATTAGGCTGGCAGGGTAGTGGTTAGGGGGTGATTAGGCTGGCAGGCAGATTCAGTTAGGGGCAATCGGGGATGCAGGCAGGTGAGCAGTTTGGACCTAGCAGTCCTGGAGTGTGAGAAGGATGTCCAACTGCCCATTTAGGTCTGATCCTACCAGGATTGGGCCTAAACGGGCACTCGGACATCCCTTGAGGGGTCTCAGATTGGAGAGGGTGCAGTATAGGCTGAGAGACACACACTCCCATGCACAAATTTCGTACACCAGGCCTCTGGTGTTATCTAGATAATTAAGAGCTGAGCAAAGAAGGAAAAGGCAAGAGATAAGCATATTTATGTGGATTCAGTTGCTCAAAGTCACACAGGTAATGATTGGCACAGGGATTTGAACTCTGATCTTCTGATTCTAACCCCTCATTCCTATTCAACTTCCCAGCCCCTAGAAAAGACCCCCCAGCTCCCACTCAACAACTCCAGTCACACATCTCCTGGAACAGCCTCTCTGATACGCTGTTCTGGAGAGTACAGTGCAACTGCCCTGTGGAGTACCGCAGAACTGGTCTCCTTCCTCTTTGACATGACAGATCTTCTAATGTTTGAAACAGTAATCCTGTAACCTTTAAATCTTTATTCCCAAGCCAAATATCAGAATTAAGTTCCTTCAGGGCTATTTTACCTGTTAATCCCCGCTTTCCAGAGGCCTATAGAAAAAAATATTGAATTGGCTTCAAGCTACAGAAAAGCAAATTGAAATTAATAAGCATTTACTTAAATGCTTGTAAAATGTAGCATTATGTCAACTGCATTAATTGTTAAATTTATTAGTCATTAAAAAATTTCATTACATCTGGGAATAATTTTTAGATTCCATTCTCTTGTTTTGAAACAATTTCTGAGAAGGATCAATGATTGATTGATAAGAAGACATAGTCAACTGTAAATGTAATCAGTCATTCATAGGCAAACAATGATAAAAATCCTTTAAACATTTTATGAAAAATTGTATATTTAATTGAGATGTGGGCATATTTTAATGTCTGGTGCAAGTGATAAAACCTCCAAAAGAGTCCACAGAAAACTTGGGATGGTCCAGCGTGTCCCATTGTCTAAATTTCTCTATGCAGGCCAACCAGATAGCTTTTGGTAAGATTGCTCCCCAAAAGTTTGTATGTCTGCTAGTTGCTGGAGTTTTCCAGTAAATGAACTTCATTGGTTAGGAAGAAAATGAAGTTTCTGGGGAGGACTTGGGGCCATGGCCTATAACATGTCAGAGACATGGCTAAGATAACTGAGAATTCAAAAGGACCCCCATAGGAAGCTTCTCTTCTCTGCACAAGTCAAACACAATCGCTTCCAGATGTGAGGAGAAAGTGCTCTAGAAAAACTTAAAATTCTGACAAAGGAGCTGCTGCAGTCTGCATATTGCCAAGGGCATGGTTTTAATTGCTTCAAGGAGCCTTGGGGTGCATTGGAAGGATCCTAAAAATACTGTAGGTTATAAGCCGCCTTACATCGTATCTGAAGAAACCTGAAATACTAATTCAATAGAATATATGCACCTTTATGCTCATTGTAGCATTATTTGCAACAGCCAAGATTTATAATAGTCAAGAAGCAGCCCAAGTGCCCATCAGTAGATGAGTGGATAAAATAGCTGCCGTGCCTTTACACAATGGAACACTACCTGGCCATAAAAAGATGGAAATGTCACCTTTTGCAATAACATGGATGGACCTGAAGAGTATTATACTAAGCGAAATAAGCCAGTCAGAGAAAGACAAGTACCGTGTTACTTCACTCATATGTGAAATCTAATGAACAAAATAAACTAACAAATAAAACAGAAAATCATACAGAGAACAGCCTGACAGCTGTCAGAGGAGCAGGGGGCTAGGTAGAAAAGGTGAAGGGATTAAGAAAAAAAACACCTCATAGACAGACAACAGTATGTGATTACCAGAGGGAAAGGGAGGTGGGGAGAGAAAGAGAGGGCTAAAGTAGGGGGTAATATTGATAGAAGGAGACTTGACTTGGGGTAGTGAACACACAATGCAATGTACTGATGATGTGTCATAGAATTGTACCTCTGAAATCTATATAATTTCATTAACCGATGTCACTCCAATAAATTCAATTTTTAAAAAACCATCTTACATCTAAAAAAAGAGACTGCTGTTAATTCTGTTAAACTTCTTACATTCAAGAAATATGCTTGGCATAAAAAATGGGCAATCACTTAAAACTCAAAGGCTCTGTGAGTGCTGCCTTCACGGAGCCTAGAGACCATGTGGCCTGAAGTCTTTACTCTTGATGTCCTCAGAAGCGACCAAGAGGAAAAGCCGTGGAGATGAGCGTCTGAGCCCAGAGGGCTGTAATGAGGACAAACCTGCTCCCTGAAGGGGCGAGCCTGTCGCTGTTGGCCTCAATCCCGCCCCCTCTGGGAGTCCTGGGGAGCTGCATTACTGAGGCAACGTTTTGGTGGTACTTGCCAATTCTAGAACTTGCTTTGGAAAGGAAAGCTTATTGGGGGGGAGGGCTTTCTGGGGCTTTTTGCCTGAGGCAGGAAACAAAGAAAGTTCCTGAGAAGGGTTGGGTAGGGGATATGGGGCATCAAGAAAACGTGTGTAGAAAGAGCTTCTACTCAAAGTTACTCTGTGTCCTCAGAGGCTCAGTGTCCTTGGTAAGGATGAATTTTGCCTCATAAAAGCCCCCTGTCCCCATCTAGCACTTGAAGAGTCTGTCCAGGGCTGCCTCCTGATCAGTCTTCCAAGTTTGCGTGTTCCATCTCTGTGCCTCAGAGTTTGCCTCTCCACCCAGCCCCTCCAGAATAACGTTGCAATCAGCATGGTTCTTGACTCTAAATTCTCGAAATGCTGAATGCATATGTCCTATGTCTGCATTCCCCAAATCAGCTCAGGCCCCAGAACCCTGCCAATGCTGCAGAGCCACACTGCATACAATTATCCAAAGATACTAGGAGCTCTAATGTAGAGATCTCTAGAACTTCTGTGCAGAGATTCAGCCAGAACCCTTGAGGAAGGCGACAAGTTTGACCATGGAGTCATTCAATAATACTTATTGAGTACTTATGCTATGCAGGAACTATGCTAGGTACTCGGGGTACAGCAAGGAACAAGCCTTTTCTGGGTCCTGTCCTCACAAAGCTTAGAGTCACCTTCTGACCTTCTGAACACATAATCTGCTTCCTTACTCACTGTTGGTAGAATGGTGGTTTTGGCTTCCCTAAAATCTTGCATCTTTCCAATTCTGATATGGGCAATAAGAGAAGGTACACCCTCATAGACCACCTGGAATAGCAATAAACAAAGAATCAGTACAGCCAAAACTCATTCCATCCCCTCTACCCGATTCCCATTCTAGTTCATGCTCTGTTGCTCTGGGATATTCACGATCTCTGGGTACCTCCAGGATATATCCATCCGTGTCTTCAAGTTGCAGCTTCAGTGCAAAAGAAGAAAACATGATGGATGATAAATACCCTATGGCTATTCGTTGTAGTGCACGTTAAACCTATCTTTCCACTGGAATAAGTACTTAGCTCATTAGAGCATGCATGACAGCAAAAAAATGTAGCTCGTGAGACCATATTTATTTTCTATTAATCTTATAACAACACCCTTCATCCACATTAAAATACTCAAAACCAAGATTCATAGTCACCTGTAGGGCTTATGACTGATTAGAAAGAAGCCTTCCTAAATCGTATTGCTGATTCCTTGAAGAGGTGATACGGGAGACAGACTGGCTGCTGTCTTCTAGATCTCAAGATAAGACTTCTCTCGTCTACGACCATGGATGCTGATTTCTCTGAATTTTGCAAAGCTTCTAATGTCTAACCTAAATCCCTCCAAAGTCCTTTAATCCTTACCTGTCTTACGCTATCCTCAGTGATATTTCATTTTGAAGATGACATATATATCACTTTGATAATACACGTTAGCATTTTGTTATTGTTGTTGTTAATCCTCTCCTGAAGATCTTTTCCCATTGATTTTTATTGGGAGTGGAAGGGAAGGGGAGAGACACAGAGAGAGAAACATCGATGTGAGAGAGATGCATCAATTGGTTGCCTCCCGTACCCACCCTGACTAGGGCCAGGGATCAAGCCTGCAACCAAGGTACATGCTCTTGATCAGAATCAAACCCAGGGCCCTTGATTGGTCATCCATTGGCCAACACTCTATCCACTAAGCCAAACCAGCTAGGGCCACTTCAGCATTTTCAAATTGTAAAATTATTTTTAAATTGGCTACTTCATGGTCTTCTCTATATTCACTGCAATCAGATGTATCTCGCTTTGTGGAATAAATGCATCCCAGAAGGTTCATTTTTAAAGTGAATCTTCCCCCTCCAACATTAATATCAAACCAGCCCCAAGACAACAAAGACCACCTTTAATGATGTGGAAATCTTTTTTTTTTTTTGAAACCACACATTTAAATGAGAACTTCAAATAAAATAATATATATATATATATATATATATATATATATATATATATATATATATATATATATGAAAGATAAAGTTTCTTTTGTTTGGCAGAATCACTTCTGGAGTTAATGGGAAAACAGCAATTATAGCTTAGGAACAGAACATCCTCTGCTAAAAATTCACTCAGCACTTATCAAATCTCCTTGCTATCATTTTAGAAAAGAATAACAGGAAACTCTCCTTAGGTGCTCAGACCTTGTTTCCTAGCAATTGAAGGAGTCTGCAGGCTGTTAGGAATAAGCAATTGAGCTAAGCTGAGGAGAGTGATGATTGAGGTTCCAAATACCATAGGAAGCGGATCAATAGGCAATTATTAAAAAAGTAGACTTCCTTCTTATGTGTTCCTCGTGTTACCTGTTCCAATTTAAAACTGGGCTTTAGCCAGGACCGGTTTGGCTCAGTGGATAGAGTGTCGGACTGCGGCCTGAAGGGTCCGGGGTTCGATTCCGGCAAGGGCATGTACCTTGGCTGCGGGCACATCCCCAGTAGGGGGCGTGCAAGAGGCAGCTGATCGATCTCTCTCTCATCGATGTTTCTGACTTTCTATCCCTCTCCCTTCTGCTCTGTAAAAAATCAATAAAATATATTTTAAAAAAAAAATTGGGCTTTAGGCATGAGGTAATAATTCCTTTAATTAACCAGAATCCATAGACTATGTATTCATAATGGCTGAGAAGGGAGTACAAAACAGGTAAGAAAAAAGGTGACTGTATAGTAAAAGGAGGCCCAAATGTAGTGTTGCAAATGCAGTTGCAGAGTGGCCAGGAGTTCAGCACCTGCCCAAAGGCACACATAGACATGCACACATAGACATGCACACATAGACATGCACACATAGACATGCACACATAGACAGGCACACATAGACATGCACACATAGACATGCACACATAGACATGCACACATAGACATGCACACATAGGCATGCACACATAGACAACAGTATAGAAACAGCACCATGTCTTTCTTAGGGGTTGGTACAGATTGAATCAGAAGAAAAGATCAGGAGGGGAAAAAAACAATACAGATCTGAACATACAGCTAATTTATAATTATGTAAAAAGCAAAGGAAATTCACTTTGACTATGGTGATTACTAGGCTATAGATGATTGTGAATGGCTTGTCTTTGCACTTTTTTGTATTTTCCTAATTTCTACAGTGAGCATACATCTTTGATTTTCTTACACAATGAGAAAATGTTTCGTTTATGAAAAGGTTTGACATCAAGGAACAGCAGGCAAAGGGAAATTCTCCTGAGAAGAAAAGACTAATAGAGAGAAGACTTGATCAAGAAGCTGGTATTGGCCAAAACCGGTTTGGCTCAGTGGATAGAGCGTCAGCCTGAGGACTGAGGGGTCATGGGTTCGATTCTGGTCAAGGGCATGTATCGTGGTTGCGGGCACATCCCCAATGCGGGGTGTGCAAGAGGCAGCTGATTGATGTTTCTCTCTCATCGATGTTTCTGACTTTCTATCCTTCTCCCTTCCTCTCTGTAAAAAATGAATTAAAAAAATTTTTTTAAAGAAGCTGGTAGTGGAGAAAACATTAAAGTCCACCTTTCAGGTTACACCTAAGTGAGGTCAGTGTTGGGCTTAAAGGTGGCTCTTGGGTGATATAAAGCAGGGGCTGTAAAAGCGATGGGCTAGTTAGTAAGGCTCTATAGCGGTAATCCACCCTCCTAGGTGTACTAGTACTCTCCCCTCCCCCAAACTGTCTCAACTGTAATGAAATAGATTTTAGACCTAAATTACCAATTGAATATCAAAACTCAAGACTCACTCCAGAAGAAGGCAAAAGAGGGTCGGAGGAGACAGAGAGCCTTCTCCAAAGGTGGCATCTAGAAGGGACGTCCCTACTGCCTGTGGGAAAGAGGCCATGACAAGGGCATCTCAAGAGCGGATTGGCAGGCACCCAGAGCCTGCTACTGAAACACCGAGCACAGCTCTCAGCCACAGGGACACGGCAGGAGCAGTGGCATCCCAAAGGCAGAGCCAGGAGAGGGGGTGAAGCGGGACTGCTCAGGGCCCAGTGTGAGAGCTGCTCTCCAGTCCTTTTCTCAGGGACTGCAACACAGCCCAGGATTTGACAACCTGGGAGTGAACCTCTAAGAGACGCACATGAAGTACATGATAAGAAGGAAATAGTTCGTGCATGCAGCTTCCCAGTTTTTCTCCTCCTCCCACGTATAAGAGAATTCCTTTCTCATCCCCTCTCCAAGCCGGGGATGGTCCTGCTTTGCTAAATAAGCTCTTTGGGACCTTGTAATACAGAGGAGAGGAGCTAGAGTGGATGGCAACAGGCAGAGAGGGCAAGAGCTGTTGTGCTATTGGGTGGGGGTTGTTGGAGTAAAACTGGGGTGAGGATGATAGGGGAGCTGTTTCAGTATAAGGGAAAGAGAAAAGATATTAAAGATGTATTACAGCGGTATCCTTTATATCCCCTTGCAGAGGTCATGAAAGGCAAGTAAAGGGCTGAAACCTTTGGAGCCTTACTTTTTAATGAGGGATGGCATTATTTTAACCACAGCAGTGCTCTGAGTCTGCCCATAAGAGCAGAGGCTTTAAAAAGATTGCACATTGATGAGGCATACCTCATTCCTACAGGGACATTGGGCCTCAGGGGTGAAGCTAACTAGAGTCGAGGAAACCATAGCAAACATTTACTTCCTAATGTTCTTTTGTGCATTGGCTAAAACAGGGTCTTTAGCCCTTACTGTGTTCCCCTGGGGTGTTTTTCTAGCAGAATTGTCCCTGAAGCTCTTAACTCTGAATGGTGCTGAAATTTCTCTGAGAACACAGAAGTTATTAAAGCACACTATGTTAGAAGTGACAGGGGGGAATAATAATACCTTCCCTAAGCTTGCGCTATACAGAAATGTCTGGTCCAGGTACATTTTAATGGATGCTATGTTCATATATGATAGTTGGTTTTAATAGCTGCACGGCTGAAAACCTAACTCAATAACGACAGTATGTCCAAATGTGGGGAGGAGGGGAAGATATGTCATTGGCAGGATTTTCAACATTATGGTGTTATTTTTAAGATATTTTTATTGATTTCAGAGAGGAAGGAAGAGGGAGAAAGAGATAGAAACATCAATGGTAAGTGTGAACCACTGATTGGCTGCCTCCTGCAAGTCCCAATCTGGGGACCGAGCCCACCACCCAGGCATGTGCCCTGACTGGGAATTAAAACGTGACTTCTGGTTCATAGGCTGACGCTCAACTACTGAGCCACACCAGCCAGGATTAACATTACGCTTTTTAATCTCAACCACCAATTATGCAAAGGTTTTTGTTGCCATACCCATAAGCTTTGGCTTCTATTTTCACTATATATAAAATATTTTGAATGTTTCTTACTATGATAAAGATTTGAAATTTAATTTTAAAAAGTCTCATAGAGCCCTAGCTGGTTTGACTCATTGGATAGAGCATTGAACTGTGGAGTGGAAGGTCCCAGGTTCTATTCCAGTCAAGGGCACATGCCTGGGTTGTGGGCTTGATCCCCAGTAGGGGGCGTGCAGGGGGCAGCTGACCAAATGATACTCATCATTGATGTTTCTACCTCTCTTTCCCTCTCCCTTCCTCTCTGAAATCAATAAAAATATATTTTTTTAAAAATTAGAAGTGAAGTTCTTATTTTTAAAAAGTCTCATAGAAATGACATTTCCTAAATTAAAAGTAAGCACAATCTTTATGGCCCTCTTCATACAAATACCTTTCAATCTTAAAATTAACAAACCTCCTATGATTGCTAATGGAATTTAAACCTGAACCTACTGTGACTTCCCCACTCCCCTGTGGGTGGGTCTTGCCTTGCCATCACTGAGTGGAGTCTTTGGGAAGGGTTATCAGTCCTATATATATTTATTAACAGGACTGCTTTCTGTTTCTTAGGATAAGGTGCTTGGACATCTTTATTTTTTAAATCTGTTCGGAGGTGAGAGGATTCAATTCAACAGACATACGTTGAGCTCCTGCTTTGTGCAGATGCTTTCAATTTTGTGAGGGTTTCAAAGATGAGGTTGCTGCCTTCAAGAACTTCATAGGGGAAAAGGTAAGTTCGTTTTTTAAAAATGCTGGGAGGCTCCAAGATATGAGTTAAAACCTATTTAAAACCCGTTTTGTCACACTGAAGATGCCTCAAAGGTTCTAAAGATTAAAAAGCAAACTTCTTTCTTTTGTGAGTCTTTGAAGCTGGTATTAAATACTACAGAAGAGTTTTTGAAACTTAGATTCTCAAATGGGAAAAAAAGGAAAAGAAAAAGTTTGGCCTGAGGTTTGAAAGAGGCTGTAGCAGCCACCATGAGGCGTTCTGCAGGGAGAACAGTGCTTTCGGTGTTGATGAGTTATTCGTTATACAGGCAGAGGCCAGCTGGCTGCCCTGTGGGTGGTGTTAAGGCAAATGTTTCATCCTGGCTGGAGGGTAAGAGTTGTAAAGCCAGTTAAGGGCTGCCGTGCATGTCTGGAGGGCCGTTCTAAATCATAAGGACAGAGAGAGGACAGGGGACGTGAGAGAGAGAAGGCTTTGTTGTTTTGTCCATGAAAGGAAATGACATGTCAGAGGCAGACCTGCGGAACATCATTAGTGAGGGTAGGAAGCAAGGAGGAGACCTCATTTTGAGAAGACAATCACCGGGACCAGAGCAGCTACCATAACTTTTAAGTTCAAACGCTAGAGTGGTACAGCCTCACGACTCTCACTCAGATAAAAGATTCAGTTAGCTTGAGACCCAAGATTATTAAGTAGATAAGGTTTAAAGATAAGTGATTCATTGAAATAGATTGATTACAGGTATCCTTCACTTGGTTCTAACAGGTACAAATTTCAGTTCCCATGGTTTAGTTAAGTAATACCACTCAACAAAACAATGCAAATTTCAGTTACAATTGTATATTAATTGTAAATAATTGGCCACTGAGCACTCTTTATTCAGTTCTTACACAGACATTAAAGAGTACAGTTGTGCTGCCTCTTTGTCTCCCATTGATAAACTCACAAAAGATCTTACAACAAAAATTACAGCAAAGAAACAAAAAGTGATAATGCTGAAAGTGAAATAGGATGCAATTAGAAGACTTAAAAAATGGCAACAGGAAAACAGAGATAGGATGAGAACTATACTTTTAAGAAGCTAGGCTATAAACTATATCGACAAAGTTCAATGAATATGAAACAAGGTAAAGTTGCTGCAACATATTTTAGTTTAAATTGTAGTAGGAACAGAAAGCCAACTGTGGTAGAAATGCGGCACTTTTCTATTTTAGATTGAAGGCTACAATACAAAATAATACCAATCACTTCCACCAGCCTTCAGACCAAAGTGTTAGAATTAGCTGCCATATTGAAAGAAAACAGTAATTGTGCCCTAGCCAGTTTGGCCCAGTGGATAGAGCATTGGCCTGTGGAATGAAGGGTCCCGGGTTCAATTTCTGCCGGGGTAGGAGGCAGCCAATCAATGATTCTCTCTCATCATTGATGTTTCTATCTCTCTCTCCCTTTCTCTCTGAAACCAATAAAATATTTTTAAAAATCTATTAAAAACAATTGGGGGGGAGGAAAACATATGTACTACTATTAAATATAAGTTATATTGTAAATAAAATTTAAAAATAAATAAATAAATAAAAATTTTAAAAAATCTATTAAAAACAAAACAGTACTTACAGAGAGACCAGAAAAAGAATCTTTTACTGCCAGTAAAGGCTGTTTTCATTGTTTCAGATGTCAGTATGAATTGATTAATGTTAAATTAACCTGATGAAATGACTATCACAAATAGGAATACTGCTGTGAAATTTGAACCCAGCACATACTCAATACATATACACGGAACATACACACACACACACACACACACACACACACACACATACACACACACACAGTAACGTGTGCTGCCTCCACTTACGGTATAATTGCACCTTTCATTTTCAGTGTGAATAGTACAGCTCTGTAGGGGCAATTGTTTTAAACTTGAGAATGCCTGAATTAAATGACTTCAGTTAATTTTTTATAGTAAAAAATGCAGTTAACATTAACAAAAAAAAATCATGGGGCTTCAAAAATCATGCTGTTAAGGTTACAAAATCACTGCAATTTTAAAATCTTGAGTCTGCCATTAGGGGAAAAGGAAATCTACTTTGTAATCTGGCATATTCTCATAGTGACTTTTTTATTGTGACTCAATAAAATATATTGAGTGCCCGCAACCAAAGTACATGCCCTTGACCAAATCAAACCCAGGGCCTTTCGTCCGCAGGCCGACGCTCTATCCACTGAGCCAAACCGGTTTCGGCAAGAGAGAATTTTTAAATCCACCCTTACCAACGCTTCCTGTGTCCACTGAAAAACACTCTCTTAAGCATAACAGCCTATTATCTAGTTCTTTTATTCTCCCAACTTAGAACCTTATGGCTAAATGAGAGTGGCCTCAACTGCTTCATGCTTAGAATTGGGGAAGGCGAATGGAAAATAAAAATAAAAAGAAGTCAAGGAAGTTAATTAATGGGAGATTAGTGGGTTTCTCGGGGGGAGGGCAGTAGAGAAGAGGGCAGGAAGAGCATAGGACTTAGGAAAGTGGGTCATGCACATAACTCAGAAGTGTGTGCCCTATTCTCAATAAAATATGTGCCAAATAAGTTAATTAAATCCACTTTATAAAGTGCTTTAATGAGTTTGGTTTACATTGCAATTTGGGATTACCCATGACCATGTAATTATCTCACCCTATTACTCATTGCATTGTGTTTCATTTCCAGGAGGCAGAACTATTGAGAATTCTTTTTTCTTCATCTACTATCTTAGAAGAAATCAGGTGTAGATTTTTATATATATGTTGGTTACAATTCATCTTTAAGGAAGACCTTAGAAGTTTACTGTGAATCATTTACAATACTGAACAATGTTTGAATCAGCCATTGTGCTTCTTCATAAAGACCACTACCAATATAAAATTTAAATATTTAATAAATAATAAGTACAATGTTATAATTTATCTAAACAATATTTCATAAGTGTTAGAGGTAATTTTTAAGAGGGTTTATTGTGTGCACAGGAAAGGAACTAAAGGATTTTTTTAGTACAAGAAAAATTCTTATCTTCTACCTGGATGTCAGAAGCTGGATAATAGTTCAATCAAAGCAAATGCATTTGTCTTGGAGACTTTTCTTGAAACTTCAAAATCTAGCTAACAAGCACTTTACTGATAAGTTGACTTCTGTTCCTAAAGTGGGAAATTGCATTTCTGTTCTTATAATTACCTTTCTTTCTAAAAAAAAAAAAAAAGAATTTACTTCTATATCCAAGTTGACATGATTTGAAAATAACATATCTCCAAGGTATGTATCATTTTGTGCTCTGTAATCCATTACAGAGCATTAAACTAAGAAAACAATTTCCTTCACTTAACAAAAATGTGCACATCCCTAAATAGTAAAACAGAAAATGAGAAATCAAGTCAGTTAGAAATATAAGTTTTAGGTTCAAGACAGGGATATACAGTATTACAACTATCAGTTAACATTGCCTTTTGAGGATTTTGGCAAATGGAGGTGAGGAGAAAGCAATTTAAAAAAATAGATGTAGCCCTAGCCGGTTTGGCTCAGTGGATAGAGCATTAGCCCGCAGACCAAAGGGTCCCAGGTTCAATTCTGGTCAAGGGCACAGGCCTGGGTTGCAGGCTCGGTCCAACGTGCAGAAGGCAGCCAGTCAATGATTCCCTCTCATCATTGATGTTTCTCTCTCTTCCTCTCCCTTCCTCTCTGAAATCAACTAAGAAAAAAAAATTTTTTTAATAGATGTAACTATCAGAAAAGAGAAAGAATTATCACATGATAGTCTACTTAAAAATTTCAAGATATCAACTGTCAAACTAGCAGAACATTCACAAAATAACTAATTTTAATTATTTCTATTTTCTTGTATATTTCTATTACTAACTTTCCTATATATTAGCAATAAGCCAAAAACATGATAATAAAAATATAAGTGCCATTCTAATAGCAACAGGATATCTTTGTATAATGAATAACCACTAAGATAAACAAGAAATAGGAGGAAATAGACTGAGAGAAAAATTACAAAGCTAATGTAAGACATAAAGGAAGATTTGAATCAAACAGTTTTTTTTAATATATTTTATTGATTTTTTTACAGAGTGGAAGGGAGAGGGATAGAAAGTCAGAAACATCGATGAGAGAGAAACATCGATCAGCTGCCTCTTGCACGCCCCCTACTGGGGATGTGCCCACAGCCAAGGCACATGCCCTTGCCGGAATCGAACCAAGGACCCTTCAGTCCGCAGTCCGACGCTCTATCCACTGAGCCAAACCGGTCTCGGCTGAATCAAACAGTTTTAATGCAAGTTCAAAAATTGTACAACCAAAGTTCACCAGACCAACTGATATCCATTTAAGCCAAAACCCAGTAACTTTGTAATGCCCAAACTTAGAGAACTGGCTTCCTGCAGCAGTCTAGTCATCAGCATTGGACCATGGAAAGACACTATGCCAAAGGCATCAATCACCAGGCCCATTTGTCACCATCTTCCTTTTTTATATACTTGGGCTTTGTTTTTTTTTGTTTGTTTTTATTTTCTTTATTGATTAAGGTATTACACATGTGTGCTTATCCCCCTGTCACCATCTTTTAATGGTAAAGAGACCTCACACAAGAATATACAAACAAGTGGAAGTGGATTATCTCTGCGGATGCCAGGTTTCCTAAGGCAGGACTAGGTTACTCGCTATGAGTGGAAGTAATGTTTTCTGCTGTTAAAATAAACCCCATTTTCTGAATAGCTGAACAAAATGAAAATTACTTTCTTGCTTATCTAGAAGTCCAATCAGTTTGGGATAAGAAGAAAGGACAGGAACTAGGTTGATGGGGGCCCTGCCATCTTCAATACATGACGTTTCAGGTTGCCCAGAAAATCTGTGTCCCATTAGCAGATGGGAAGAAAGAGCAAAGGATGTTGTTTATGAGCCTGATTATCACTTCTACTCACATTCCCCTGGAGACAATTAAGTCTCATAACCAACCCAACCTCACAGGAGCCTGGGGTGGTCTCACATTGCTTCCCCATCCTCACAGAAAGAATGGACAACTGGGTTTACTCAAAAGGCAGAGAAGCCGCTGTCCAATTGTCTTCTTCTAACCAGAGCTTTTTCCAAACATTTAATTTTTATTTTTGCTTTTATATTTTAAAGATCTGTTTATTGACTTTTTAGAGAGGGATGAAGGGAGAAACATCGATGTGAGAGCAAAACATCGATGGGCTGTCTCCTGCACGCCCACTACCAGGAATCAAGCCAGCAACCTGGGCATGTGCCCTGACCGGGAGTCAAGCCAGCAGCCTTTCATTGCATGGGATAAAGCCCAACCAACTGAGCCACACCAGCCAGGGCTAAACATTTAATTTTTAAATTTTACACATCTTGATGAAATGGTTCAAAACTGCATGACAATTTTCCTATTTCAACAGAGTGGGCAATAATGATCTTTTTCCTGTAGCTCAGGACCTTCATTATGAAGAGCCGCTCTCTTCCTGGAACTGCCTTTGGGAATCCTTGAGGAAATGCTGATCCTTTACGTCTAAAAGGCTCTGGAACACTATCTTTTTTTTAAAAAACAATTGGGTCTTTTGAAATGTTTTTTTGGTCTGAGTCCTTCCTCGGAGTAGAATGGCACCTGTCACTTCTTGCAGTTCATTTCCCCTCAAATGCCTTGCTTACTAAGGGTATAGACTAAGGTACAAGATCGTGTGTAAAGGAAAAGCAAAAATCTGGCCCACTCCTGAGTAGAGTGTGCATTTCTAGCACCTGGACCTGCTAGCATTTGCTTTGGTTATCTAATGTCCTTTTTTTAACCTTTTCCTTCCAAGTTTTTACTGCTTTCAGAAGTTAGATATAACCAGATACAATAAAGACCTAAAATCGAAAAACAAAAGTATAAAAGCATCAAAGAAAATATAAGAACATATAATAAGGAAGACCTACTTAAGCAAAATATAAAACCCAGAAATAATAAATTAAAAAGAAAGAATACCTGAGTTGGCGACAGAGTAATTTTAAACCTCTGTATAACGAGAAACGCTATAAAATTAAAAATCAAATTTAAAGTCAAAATTAATAGAATATTTGCAATATAAGTAATAAGTAAAGGAGAAAAGAAGAGGCAAGCCATTTTTTTCCTGTGCAAAGGAACATTGCCAGGGACTGTTCAATATCTCCAATTTTCATTCTGTGATGCGTTTATAATAATAAAAATTCTAGTTGGGCATGTATTTGCCCAAAATAAAGATATTTCAGAGCCTTTCTTAAAGCTTAGTCACATGTGACCAAATTCTGGCCATGGCGATATAAAGAAGGGTCATGGAGGAATGTCTAGGAACCTTCTTAAGAGATAATATGTGTGAGTCCTTGAACCACTTCTTCATATTTCCTTCCATCCTGCTGCCCAGAATGCAGGTGTTTCATCTTGGCCTTATGGTCCAGGCAAGAAGTTGTATTTTAACAAGAGGAGGGGCCCCTTTTTCTGTGAAAGAAAGTTAGGAATGGTATACATGTAGATGAGTGGCAGTGAGCAGGATGAAAATTTTTAATATAGATAATGTTTTATGGCTTCCATTTTTTTTTTTTTTTTGAAGTAGTAGGAAATATAGCTAAGAGTAAGGAAAGTGAGAACTTACTGACCTGGCACAACTGTTGAGGACAATGAAGGAAGAGCCTGAAAACAGGTCCCCGGTCAAGCCCCACTGGGTGGAGGACATGGCCTCAGGTCCCCTGGCCTGGTGCCGGGGTGGGGGTCAAGGCCTGAGGTCCCTGTCAAGCCCCTCTGGATTGGGAGAGGGTGTAGGAGTAGTGATTTCACAGGGGCCTGGCAGGTACTGGATATGGCGATGCCTTACAAACAGAAGAAGCCCCCTTTAACTCTGGCTGGAAGTGCGTTGGGAATTTATGGTCGGGGGAAGCAGCCCAACATCAGGGTTGAAATAAGACCTTGGGTAGCCTCCGGGGGGGTGACTTCAGTCCTTTGCCACCCTGACCTCCTGGTTCATAAGTCAACACTCAACCACTGAGCCACACCGGCCAGGCTGAAACCAACTATTTTAAATGTTTTTGAAAATGAGTTTATTTATCATGTTGTTAAATTCCTAAATGTCCTTACGTGTATTTTGCTTCCTAGAGATGTCCAATTTTGATAGTACTAAATCTCTCACCATAATTACTTTATCACAGCCAATGAAAATTAAGATTAAAGACTCACACAACAATAAATTGAGATGCGAGAGTTAAAGCAATTCCTTTGCTAAGCACCAAATAAATCGGAAAAACATTAAATAAATTCTGTCTAAAAAAAAGAACTGTCTATAGCTAAATCTATGGTAAATTAAATTACAATTTTATTTCTTCAGAAAATCCTTTGTCTGTTGATCTCAAATTACTTCAAGCACAAGAACTACATGTCAGCTTATTTACCTCTTCCCTGTCTGCAAGTAGTAATTATTTCCCTTGGCTGGTTTTTAATGTCGGCTTTTATATAGTTGAAAATAACTGTGCAATTAGGCAATTCTGTTAAAAAGAGAAAATGTGGGTTTTTATCTGAAGAAACAGAAGCCATATGAATATAGTGATGAGAAATTAAAAAGCAATTCAGAAATACTGTTAATTATAACACAAAGTCCTGGTAGGCTAGCCTACAAATGTGGTTGGAAGCAATGAACCTGTCTGCATTGCTTCTCTTTAAAGGTCCCTTTCTTTTCTTTTTGATAACCAACTCCTCTTTGGGTTCTACATAAAGGAATAGATAATGTGTATAGAGTAGCCCCATCCTGAAAAAAAAATGGACCACAGAAAAGGAAAGGATGTCTGGTGAACATCATGGCTATTAGTCACATTAGTTTAAAACCTCGTTGGTTTTGTGAAGATAGCATCCTGAGAGTGGACACTATGATAATGAGAGGTGTTTGTAATTATCCTATCCTATCTAATAAAAGAGAAACATGCAAATTACCATACCTTCGCTATGCTACCAGCCAATCAGGAGCGGGGGGGGGGGTGAGACCTAGGCGCGCACAGGGTGGGGGGTGGGGCCGAGGCATTGCTGGGGCGCCGGTGGCAGCAGCAGCGGCAGCACCATGGCACCAGGTCCCCTGGCATCAGGACAGGGGACCTGAGGCCAGGCCAGGACCTAAGGCTGCGCCCTTTGCTTCTGCACGGACCAGGGGACCCTTAGGCTACACCCCCACCCGGAGAGGCTTGACGGGACACCTGAGGCCACATCCCCCACCTCAGCACTGGGGGACCTGAGGCCAAGCTGGAGGTCCTAAGGCTGTGCCCCCTGCCCTGGTGCTAGGGCCGAGGGACATGAGATATAGCTCCCACGGAAGTAACTATGGCAATTAAATATGATCATAATTCTCCCCGTGTAACCAAGGTCGCTGTCATATTCAGAAAAGAAGATGGAGAACCTCCTTTTGAAAGGGATTTGCTCATTCATTGTAAACCAGATCCCAATAATCCAAATGCCACTAAAATGAAACAAATCAGTGTCCTGTTTCCTACATTAGATGCAATGACATATCCAATTCTTTTTCCACATGGTGAAAAAGGTTGGGGAACACATATTGCATTAAGACTCAGAGACAACAGTGTACTCAACAATAATACTAGACAAAATGTAAGGAAACGAGTCACACAAATGCAGTATTATGGATTTGGATTTCATCTCTCTGTGAGGGACATGTTCAATCCTATTTTAAATGCAGGAAAATTAACTGAACAGTTTATTGTGGATTCATATTAAAAAATGGAGGCCAATCAGATAAATTTTATTAAAGCAAACCAATCTAAGTTGAGAGTCAAAAAAATATAGTGGTTTGATGGATTATCTCAAATCTAGATCTGAAAATGAAAATGTACCCATTGGTAAAATGATAATACTTCCATCATCTTTTGAGGGTAGTCCCAGAAATATGCAGCAGCGATATCAGGATGCTATGGCAATTGTAATGAAGTATGGTAAGCCTAATTTATTTATAACTATGACATGCAATCCCAAATGGGCAGATATTACAAACAATTTACAACGCTGGCAAAAAGTTGAAAACAGACCTGACTTGGTAGCCAGGGTTTTTAATATTAAGCTGAATGCTCTTTTAAATGATGCATGTAAATTCCATTTATTTGGCAAAGTAATAACTAAGATTCATGTCATTGAATTTCAGAAACATGGACTGTCTCAAGCTCACATATTATTTTTTTAAATATATTTTATTGATTCTTTACAGAGCAGAAGGGAGAGGGATAGAAAGTCAGAAACATCGATGAGAGAGGGACATAGATCAGCTGCCTCTTGCACGTCCCCTACTGGGGATGTGCCTACAGCCAAGGTACATGCCCCTGACCGGAATCGAACCCAGGACCTCTCAGTCCGCTGTCCACCGCTCTATCCACTGAGCCAAACCGGTCTCGGCTCGCTCACATATTATTGATATTAGATAGTGAGTCCAAATTACATTCAGAATATGACATTGACCGTATAGTTAAGGCAGAAATTCCAGATGAGGACCAGTGTCCTCGATTTTTTCAAATTGTAAAATCAAATATGGTACATGGACCATGTGGAATACAAAATCCAAATACTCCATGTATGGAAAATGGGAAAATGTTCAAAGAGATATCTGAAAGAATTCCAAAATGTGACCATTGGAAATATTGATGGATATCCCAAATACAAACGAAGATCTGGTAGTATCATTTCTATTGGAAATAAAATTGTTGATAATACTTGGATTGTCCCTTATAACCCATATTTGTGCCTCAAATATAACTGTTATATAAATGAAGTCTGTGCATCAATTAGAAGTGTCAAATATCTATTTAAATACATCTATAAAGGTCATGATTGTGCAAATATTCAAACTTCTGAAAAAAATATTATCAATCATGACGAAGTACAGGACTTCATTGACTCCAGGTATGTGAGTGCTCCTGAGGCTGTTTGGAGACTTTTTGGAATGCAAATGCATGACCAATCTCATGCAATCACAAGATTAGTTATTCATTTGCCAAATGAACAAAATTTGTATTTTCATGCTGATGATTTTGCTGAAGTTTTAGATAGGGCTAAAAGACATAACTCACCTTTAATGGCTTGGTTCTTACTGAATAGAGAAGACTCTGATGCACGTAATTATTATTATTGGGAGATTTCACAGCATTATCTATACTAATAAAAGGGTAATATGCTAATTAGACCCGAGATCTTCCAGGAGACCTTTCGGATGTCCCTCTGGACAAAGCCATGGTGTCAGGGCCGAGGCAGAGGCGGTTAGGGATGAACAGGCCGGCAGGAAAAGGCAGTCAGGGGCGAGCAGGCCAGCAAGGAGGGGCAGTTGGGAGCAATCAGGCTGGCAGGAGGGTAGTTGGGGGTGATTATGTCAGCCAGGGAGGGGCAGTTAGGGGTGATCAGGCAAGAAGGGGAGGGCAGTTGAGGTTGATCAGGCCTGCAGGCAGAGTGGTTACAGGCAATCAGGCAGTCAGGCATGTGAGCAGTTAGGAGCCAGCGGTCCCAGATTTCAAGAGGGATGTCCAACTGCCGGTTTATGTCAACAGGGATCAGGCCTAAACTAGCAGTCCGACATCCTGCTAGGGGTCCCAGATTGGGGAGGGTGCAGGCCAACTGCAAAAATTTTGCGCACCGGACCACTAGTATAAAAGGTTTACCTTCCATACAGACACAACAAATGAGTTGGAATGTTCATCTGTGCTTGGCAAAATGACTGGGAGTTTAATCTTGAAGTTGGCTGTTGCCCCAAATATGTGGGAAGTAAATTTACCAAAATCTTCACCTATCAATTATTTTCCACTTTAGAAACATAATAGTTTACTATTTCATATAGAAATTACCATTGCAAGCTCTTACCTCCAGAAGAGGGACTAAATTATTTCCTTTCTCAAAATTCTTTTTAATTAAAAGCAATTTGTTTTGTTAAGGATGTTTTATATGGTCCTAAACCATATTTGGAATCTACCAAAATTATTTTCTAAAGCCTGCTCACTGTTGTGTAGCTCCTTATCAGAAACGAAACCAAGATTCTGATTAATAGATTAAACCAATTCCACAGTTTCCTTTGAAAACAACTATTTTCCATAATCATCATAGTTAGGGACCATCTACCAAGTGCTTTACCCTCATTATTTCATTTAATGTTCAATGTAATTCTACATGGTGATGTATTATAGGGTCCCTGTTTTACTGGTGAGAAATCCTAAGATCAGAGGAGTTGTACAAATAATCAAGTGCCGTACAGTTGCTGAGTGATCTAGGATTGAACCCAAAAGCTCTAGAGTGGCTGTCATCTAGGGTGTGGTTAATATGAGAGACTAAGAAAAATCAAGATTGGTCATTGAGGACAGATCAGGTGCAAGCATTTGGATCAGGAAGTGACTGAAAAACCACTTTTAGACTGAGGGCCCTGGATCCCTGAGAAAATGTAGGTCTCCTTGCTCACAGCCCAGCCTCTGGGCGTTCAAGCACTGGCCCAGCAAGTCGCCAGGTGAGCTGCATGTACCTCACTGTCCCGGACGATGCCCTTGCTCGGGTAGAGCAGCAGCCAGCAGTTGTGGTCTCTGCTATCCAGATCGTGCCAGGTCCAATCCACGATGAGCAGCACCTGTTGGGGCCAGAGCCTCCCCGAACCTCCCACAATCCCAAACCTCAGGAAGTTCCCCACATCAAGACCCCACACCCGAGCTTGTTTCTCCCCACTTCCCGCACACAGCCCCAGCAAGCTGCTACTGTGGAGGGGAGCAGGGGAGGAGGGGGGCCTTACCTCCTTTTGCCCAACCTTCTGGGATCCAGGTCTCCCTCTGAGTCATCATATCCCCTGTTCCCCACCTCCTCTGGCTCAAGCCCACATGGCAGCCTCCATAGCCACCAAATAGCCAAGGGACCTATAGATCCCAGGGCACGCTCATGGTGGGTTCCCATGGTGTCCCCTGAAGCTTCTTCCCCCACCAGCTCGATGTAGAGGTCCTGCTGGGCCCATTTCCCGCAGAAGGAGGGGTGAGGAAGAAGGCAGATAAGAAGAGCTTCACAGCTGCAGCCCCTTGTCTCCTCTCCCCAGCCTACCAACTTCCTCCCCTTCCTGAGGGGTATGGGCCACACCTACCTGCTACCTTCTCCCAGGCAGGCCCTGCATCCCGCCTCGAGAATTAAAATCCACTGTGCTGAGCACTTCAGATACTTTATTTCATTTACTTCTTACGGTTTTAACCCCTGAATGAACAGCAAAGGAAACTGAGGCTCAGAAAAGCAGCCAGAGCAGGCAAGACCCAAACAGTCCAAACCTGCTCAGTCTACTCTCAGCCCTTGCCACCTCACCGGGCTCAGTGGCAGCGGAGGTTTTACTGAAGTCATATTTTAGCTGTAATTTCCCTTCTCTCTGTTAACACAGTTAAGAGAGAATGCATTGGGGAAGCACTGGTGCTTTTCTGAAGGGTGGAAGCAGGTGGTCCAAATAACAAGCCCCAGCCTTCAGAGTTAATCCCCTCAACTCAGCCAGGTTTGGTCATTCTCAACTTGCCTAACATATTTTGACTCAGATTCAAGGCTCAGTAACCAGTTTAAGGAAGACGTTATTTGTGGGTACAAAAGGAGACACCTTGGCTTGAGGGAAGAGTTCTCTTGACTGTCCTGTCCTCTACCACCAGCCCCGACCTTGGCCGGTGACATAACCACTCTGAGCTGTAAGTTCCTCAGGCAAAGTGAAACTAAAGCCACCTGCTTATGGCGTTGCTGCCAGGGTTGATACCCGGCACAAAGGGAACCTTGATACTGTTGGTGTTGGTGCCTCTGTACTCAGCAGACAGTATATCCTAGACCCCAGCAGTGGGAGGGTGGGAGGACAGCGGGTGGGAGGATGTCATCTTAAAGAGACCAGTTTCTTTTTCTCACGGTTAAACCTAGCATGGGAACTACTTGTCTCCAAAGACCACCCTGCCCTCGCTGCTCACACATATGGGCAGCCTGGTGTTTCCTGTGCCCATCTGCCTTTCACAAATGAGTTGCCATCTCTTTTTCAAAAGGTAGACACCACTCTGGTGTTCCTTCCACCACCAGGAACTGAAACACAAACTCTGCCTTTACAGAACACTGTGTTCAGCAGGTCAGCTGGCTCCTGCAAATGCAAACTGGAGCCTTTAAAAGATGAAAAGATTCCTGGAGGATTTTTGCGGTGTTTTGGAGAGTGCCTCTGGGCAGATCACACACTGTGACAAGTTCTTTCCAAATTGTGACATTTCAATCATGCCTTCTACAAACAACTGACTTTTCCACTTTCGAAACATCTAGCCTATAGGGTGGCTGCCCTTGCTCATTCTCTCCTAATCTTAAAGTGATTCTGGGATTTGATACAGAAGCCAATGCCGTTTTCTGAACACTGCCCCCATTCTGTGGAGTCTGGGAACTGGCAGATGGGCACAGGCAGGAAGTGAGGGGCTTCTGCTGATGGCTACTCTAGAGTTAGAAATAGCACATCAAGCACAGGGAAGGCAACTGCTCCCATAACCCCACCTCCCTCCAGCTGTGAGAGGAGAAAACAAACAAAAAGAAAAAAACAGCTGAAGGAACGGAGGTCTCACACTCTATACTCCCTAATTTCCATGGCTTTCTGTTGGCAGTTGTATTATTTTCCTTTGAAATTTTTCTCTTTAATCATAGATTCTCATTAGTAGGGAAGTGGAGCACTGGGAGGGGGAAAAAAAAGATGCTTACTTCATATTTAAAATTTCCCCCATCTGGTAATGCTTTAAAATCCTTTAAACGAACATTTGCATGCAAAAAAAAAATGTAGACACAAATCTTACACTTTACACAAAATTAAATCAAAATGGATAGTAGACCTAAATGTAAAATACAAAATCATAAATTCCTACAAGATAACATGGGAGGAAAAAATCTAGTTGACCTTGAGTTTGATGATGACTTTACAATATTAAAGCATGATCAAATGGGGGGGGGGTACTTCATTGAAAGAAAAATTCTTTCACTGGGTCAAAATGTTTTTTGTACAAATAGAATTGAAATGCAGATATCTGGAAGAGATATTGATGTTTAAAATCATACTATAGTGCCCTGGCTGGTTTGGCTAAGCATGCAGAGTATCAACCTGCAGATTGAATGGTCCTGGTGAACAGTCCTGGGTTCAATTCTGGACGAGAGCATGTACCTCAGCTGCAGGCTCAATTCCCTGGCCCAGGGCTCCTATGTGTCTCTCTCTGTCTCTTCCCCTCTCTTCCACTCTCTCTAAAAAAAAAAAAAAAAAAAAAAAAAATCAATGGAAAAAATACTTTTGGGTGAGAATTGACCAAAAATATAAAATAAAAACATACTGAAGTATAAAAAATAGTAGATCCTTGCCTAGGTCACATTGAGTCATTGCTGTAGTGCAGGTAAGAAGATGAGAGCACCCTAATACAAGTATTCATTTATTTAAAAAAAAAAAAGAAAGAAAGAAAGAAAGAACGAACTTTTGTGAAATGTACAAGAAACAAAGCTTTAACCTAGGGATAAGCATACCACTTCCACTTTAGCATCCTGAACATAAGCCTTCCCTGATGGACATAAGAAAAGCTGATGGTTCTGGTCTAGAAATTAGAATAAGTATTTTCTTGTTATCAACAGCCTAGGCAGTTTCAGATCTAGCTCAGAAACTCAATTTGTCTTAAATACTTTCATTATGTTAAAAGCTAGAGGCCCGGTGCACAAAATTTGTGCATGGAGAGGTGTGTCCCTCAGCTCAGCCTGCACCCTCTCCAATCTGGGATCCTTCTCACAATCCAGGACTGCTGGCTCCTAACTGATCGCCTGCCTGCCTTCCTGATCGCCCCTTACCATTTCTGCCAGCCAGCCTGATCACCCCCTAACTTCTTCCCTGCCAGCCTGTTTGCCCCTAACTGCAGGCACAGTCACCCCCAACCTCCCTCCTCTGCTGGCCTGGTCACCCCTAACTGCCCTCCCCTGTAGGCCTGGTCCCTCCCAACTGCCCTCCTCTGCTGGCCATCTTGTGGTGGCCATTTTGTGTCCACATGGAGACAGCCATCTTTGACCATATGAGGATAGCCATCTTTTGTGTTGGAGTGATGGTCAATTTGCATGTTACTCTTTTATGAGATAGGATAGAGGCCTGGTACAAGGGTGAGGGCCAGCTGGTTTGCCCTGAAGGGTGTCCCAGATCAAGGTGAGGGTTGCCTTGGGGGCATGGGGCAGGCTGGCGAGGGGCCTATAGTGGTTTGCAGGCTGGCCACAGCCCCAGGCGACCCAAGCGAAGGCCCTGGTATCTGGGATTTATTTAGCTTCTATAATTGAAACTTTGTAGCCTTGAGCAGAGCCAAGACTCCTGCTTGGTCGGTGGCCACAGCCATTTTTGTTGGGATTTATTGATCTTCTACTAGGGGCCTGGTGCACAAAATTCATGCACAGGGGTGGGTGGTCCCTCAACCCAACCTGCCCCCTCTCACATACTGGGAGCCCTCAGGGGATGTCCAACTGATGGCTCAACCCCAGCCTGCCCAAGGCCTAAAGCCATCGCCCTGCTCAGCTCAGCCCCAGCTGCCTATGACCACCTGGCCCTGGGGGCTGGGCACTCGCTGCCACTTCCGCTCATAGTGCCCTGGAGCCAGGCGCTCCCTGCCGCCACCACCACCACTGCTGCTGCCTCTGCTTCCCCCCACAGCACCCAGGGGCTGGGTGCTCACTGCCACTGCCATTTCATTTCCACCCCCCGGGGCCCGACGCTCATGCCACTTGGCCCTGCCCTCGCTCCTGATTGGCTGGTAGCATAGCCAATCAGGAGCAAAGGTATGGTCAAATTTGCATGTTTCTCTTTTATTATATAGGAGGATAAATGAAATTTTGTAGCCTTGATTGGAGGCCAACGCAGGCCAGGGCCGCAGAAGCTTGGCTTCCTCCATTGCCAGAGGCAACCCAAGCCTCCTGTTTGCTCCGTGGCCACAGCCATTTTGGTTGGTCTTTTTCAATAATTGAAACTTTGTAGTCTTGAATGAAGGCCTGGGCTGGCCAGGGTACATGGAAAGCTTGACTTCCTCCATTTCCAGGAGCAACCCAAACCTCCTGTTCACTCCATGGCCATAGCCATCTTGGTTGGATTAATTTGCGTACTTGTTCCTGATTGGCTGGTGGGCATGGCTTGTGGATGTAGTGGAGTGATGGTTAATTGCATATTATTCTTTTATTAGATCAGATTGAATTATTAAGAAAGATATTTTAATAGTAAAATATAGTAACTCAATATTTGACTTAAAAAACTTTTTAAAAATAATAAAGCAAGAGAAAAGAAATAGACAAATCCAAAAACAAAATTATAAACACAATTATGAAGCCCAGCCAGCATGGCTCAGTGGTTGAGTGTCAGCCTATGAAACCGGAGGTCACAGGTTGATTCCCACTCAGGGCACATGCCTGGGCTGCAGGCTTGATCCCCAGGGTGGGGCATGCAGCAGGCAGCCGATCCATGATTCTCTCTCATTACTGATGTTCTCTTTCCCGCTCCTTTCCTCTCTGAAATCAATAAAAAAATATATTTTTTAAGAAGAAATTATGGCCCTAGCTCAGTGGTGGGCAAACTGCGGCTTGTTTGGGCAAGCTGAGCCATGGTTTGCCGCTGTTGACTAATGAGTTTGCTGACCACTGCCCTAGCTGGCTTGGCTCAGTGGATAGATAGAGCATCGGCCTGCAAACTGAAGGGTCGCAGGTTCGATTCCAGTCGAGGGAGAGGGAGAGAGAGAAAGACCATGGTTCAATTCCTGGTCAGAGCACATGCCCAGGTTGTGGGTTCAATCCCCAGTGTGGGACATACAGGAGGCAGCCAATCAATGCCTCTCTTTCATCATTGATCTTCCTCTCTCTCTACCCCTTTCTCTTCCCCTCTCCCTCTCCCTCCCTCTCTGAAGTCAATAAAAAATATATTTTTGGAAAATTAAAATTAAAAGAAAGGACATAAGTTTGTCACTAGTGTTGTAACAGCCATTACTGTGTCTCAAACTACTCAATGGAACATCAGAGGCTACTAGGTTAGCTTTAACAGATTCTCGAAGCACAAGATTAAACATTTGTCTGCCTCCAAAGCACCAGGGGCATTAGATGCCCTTCCATTGGTAGCAGAGTGTCTTTCTAGTGTAGTTCAGAAAAAAAGCCTTACCACATGGTTAGAAATTGAGGCCTAAAGAATGTACACACACAAATACACACTCCAGTTGAGAACCTCTGCCTTAGGAAATCCATAGTCTGATTTTTATGAAAATGTATGGGGAGAGGGACCATACCTTTTACCAATTTCTCAGAAGCCCTGTTTTATAAAGTTCTTTCCAGCTCTAATATTCTGGTGCTATTTCAGGCTGCGGCACTTATTTTGTCTGCTTAGAAGACAGACGTCTTAGACAAGCTGGATGACAGAAGTGAAGCTAGGTTCTTATATCAGAGGTTTTGAGGGGAGTTGGCCCATGAAAAATAAGCACAAGCCCTTTACCTTCTCTATGTATCATTAGTCTTGCTTTGACAGTCCTTCCTCTAAAATCAAACCATCAGAGACTTAACAACTATGTCAACATAAAAATGATGCCACTGCCAAAACCGGTGTGGCTCAGTGGATAGAGCGTCGGCCTGCAGACTGAAGGGTCCCGGGTTCAATTCCAGTTAAGGGCATGTACCTTAGTTGTGGGCACATCCCCGGTGGGGAGTGTGCAGGAGGCAACTGATCGATATTTCTCACTCATCGATGTTTCTGACTATCCCTCTCCCTTCCTCTCTTATGAAAAATCAATAAAATATATATTTTTTTTTAAATGATACCACTTTTCAAGGATATGGCCGGGAGAAGGGTCTGCTCCCAGTGCTACTCCCAGGTATACTTGTGATGGGAACAAAAGTTACTAACCTTAGGGTCAGATTAAGAAACGAGGGAATGAGCTAGCATATTTTCAATGTCTAGCATGCATTTGACATGCCTTAAGATCCTCATCTTATAAATGCCAGTATCAGGCCTCAACCCTGGCTCTCACCAATTTTAGCCTATTTAATCTGCAAGCCAAACAACCTCTCCTTATCAATCGTATTCTTAACCTGTACCCTGGTTTTCTCTCAAACTTCTATCTTAATAATCAGTCTCTTAAAAAAACACACTCGTATATTTTATTTTGAAACACTGATTCTGAAACATAAAAGAGTTATATAAAACTCATTTCCAAAAAAGTTTTGGATTATAAAAAAGAATTTATTGTTCAAAGGCTGCCACCTGGTGGCCAAAGATAGTAAACAAAAAATAGATCATGGAAAACACCAATATGCCTCATCACCTGCTTTGTTAGCAAAAGTGATTGTTGTGGGGCAACTTCCACGACCAGTTGCAAATGACCACGGAGGCGGTTAGTTGGTAATAAGCAAGCAAGGATTTATTGAACTGGCTAGGTCAGAGGGCACCACACACGCGGAGAGACCCAACACTCACACCCGCGCAGTCCCAGGTGTAGGCAGTCTTTTTAAAGGGGTCTGAATCATAAATTGTCATTGTTTCAAATTCCGTGAACAGGCTGCAGGGTCATATCTAAGGTACGGAAGTGCTTCTTATCTCTAACCATACATCCTGCTGGACATGAGAATGTAGTCCTATCACAAAAGCTGAAGGTACAGCTAAACTCCTGGCGCCACTGAATCAACAAGAATTACTCCTTTATGGTTCTGGGTCCTCAAATCGATTTATGTGAGTTTTTAGGTCTCGGTCTGAAAGCTAAAGTAACTACCCTTCTGCTTTAAGCTAGCAAGTATAAACTCCGGCTAAAATAACAGGATCAAGTTTCACACTGCAGTTTTACCTGAGATAAATGCTACCATATTTTATTGATAATCTGGGACAATATTATCTGCAGGATTATGTGGGAAAATATGAACATGTTTATGTTCCACTAATTCTAATCTGTAAGATACTTTGCCTGCAAACAGTGGTAGCAGGATGTTTATCAAAATGTTTCCAAAAGCTAGATGCAGCCCCACCAGACAACACACTTGAGAGTTAAATCCAGCTGCACCAGAAAGTTATGGGTTGATTTTTTTTATGCTTTTCAAGTATGACACAAAGTTACATTCACTCAAAAAAATTTGTTGGATCCTATTATGTCCCAGATACACTAATTTCATTGGCTACATGATGGAGAACAAAAGAAACAGCACCTATTCTGGAGAACCTCATGGTCTGGTGACAAAAATAGTCCCCAATCTGTAAGGTTGAGTATTTGTGCCCTACATGGGCCTTACCCCCCGGGGTGAGAGTAGTCTAAAAGCTTCTGTCTGCGAGGCAGGGGCCCTCTTTCTCATTCCCTTTAAGGCGATAAATGGGCTGGCAGCTTTTCAGGTGGGTAATTTAGATACCTTGGGTCTCTTTGCTAATGTATGACCAGCTGGAAGGATTACATTTTAATATTTGACCTATTTCTTTCCCTTGCTCTGTCATAAATATTTGCCCCCTTTACAGATTCTTGAAAACAAACATAACAGTCCCTAGTCACTGGGCAATTCTCTAGGAATACTTAGGATGGTGTAATGCTAACAGTAGTAGGTACGAATCCAACCTTCCGTTGGCTTTTCAGGTCTCCCTCAATGCCCCTAACTCTGCCTGGCCTGGCCTCCTATCTCCCAGTGCAGCCAAGGAAAGAACAGCGAAGGCTGTGGTCTGCTGGTGAGTCAGGACAGGGAGGCGCCCCGGGACCCTGGCGGCTCCAGCAGAGTTGTAAGAATACATCCTATAATTTCTGGAGAAGTTTTCCAAAAGGCCCTTGGCCAGTATCCAATTATTCGATTTGAATTATTGGTTTTTTCCTCTAACTAAGGGAAACAGTACAAGTTGGGGGTGGGGTCCGACTTTTCACTACTAACTGTCTGAAGTCCAGAGCTGTTTTCCTTCTTTTTAGTCCTAGATCCAGGACAACAGCCTGGGGCCAAGGGAGCTACCCTCTTGTTGGGATGATGTATGCAGTCCACAGAGTGATAACATCAATTGTTTTTCAAACTAGCATGCCCTGCTCCAGGTATTCCAGTGAGGCCAGCAGTCCCAAGGCACTCCACAAGAAGGTCCTGTTACTCATGGTAGCCACAGTACGCCACCCCCCAAAGAAACACAGTGATTAGTCCAGAGATGAGTATGTGACTCTCTCTCTCTCTCTCTCTCTCTCTCTCTCTCTCTCTCTCTCTCTCTCTCTCTCTCTCTCTCCTGTAGCTATTTTTACTGCCCTCTCAAGAGATCAACACAGGAAGCAGAAACAAGAAATGGAAAGAAAGCAGATTTGACTGTGTCAAGAATTCAGAATCAGCATAAAGTGGTGCAGGTGAAGACTTCTTTCAAAATTTACTTGACTTTCCATGCCAATAATGCTCTTACAACCACAGTAAATGTTCCTAAAACCTGGTGAACATAGAGTAACACAGTATGAGAAGGGCAAGGATTCTCTGTCTGCACAGGCAAAACAGAGTTATGACAGGAAGCAGAGTGTTCATGGTGGGCAGACTAAGCTGATTTTCCACAAAAAAGGCTAATTCTCAGAGAAGCTTGTACTGAGGTTTGAATGCATTGAGCCCAACTGCAAATCTAAGAGAACACTGGCTACTGAGGGATGTAAGTGTTGCATCTTATCTGGGAGGAGATAAGAAGACAAAGGGCCACGTTATCTAGTTCTAAGCTTCATATTTTGTTTTATAATGTGACAATAAAATCTTGAGGATACCTTTGCTTGCTTCAAAAGAAAAAAAAAAACAACTTACTTTAGGGGCTGAGGTTTTGTCTAAGTAGTGGTTCCCAAGGGCAGAAAAAGAGTTGCCATCTATATCTCTTAGTAGATTCCAGAATCGTCCACTCTTCAGCCCAGGAAGAGGCTGGCTGGAGCTGCTGGGCCAGACAAAAAGGCACCAGCAGGAAAGCATACCAAGACTAAAAACTCAGATCAGGAATAAAGTGGAGAACTGAAGCCCTTACAAGAAAGTGGAGAACTGCAGCCCTTACAAGATTTTAGGCTCTAAAAAATGTAGGAGAATTTAAGCAGCTACTGGTTGAAGAAATCAGAGCCAGAGAGCTGACTAGAGAAAGATGTAAATGTGAAGTTCAACACTGAGGATCTCAAAGCAGAGCCCAAGCAGACAGCATGCTGCGATGGGTTCACAACTATCAGGCCTGGAACCTCCATGGAGCCAGGAAGCTGGAGGAGGAAACCCTGTACCATAGCACCTGCAAAGAGCCAGGCATTACAGATCTTCCGAAGATTGTGAAGGAGGCTTACCCAGACCACACACAGTTTGAGAAAAGCAATCCCAATGATGATCCATCCAGCAAAAACCACCACCACAAATGGTCCATGGTCAAGGAACAGTTTGCTTGAATGATGAAGTGTTTCATTCCCCTGGCTGAGTGCAAAACCTATTACCAAGCTCACAAAGCCCTTCAGTGCCCTTTGAAAAATATGGTGGTCTGCCCGGCCAGTGTGGCCCAATGGCTGAAGGGTCAGCCTATGAACCAGGAGGTCATGGTTCGATTCCCCGTTAACACGCCAAGTTGTGAGTTCGATCCCCAGTGTGGGGGATACAGGAGGCAGCCAATCAATGATTCTCCCTCATCATTGATGTTTCTATCTCCCTCTCCCTTCCTCTCTGAAATCAAATGTATTTAAATAAACACACACACACACACACTGCTCTTCATTCTCCTGACTCTCTCAGTTCCACCCCTGACCCAAGAGGAGTTTTAATTTTATGTTGAGTCTGGAGGAAAAGGAACCAAGTTAACTGAGATACTTGCTGGAACAGGCAAGGTATTACTCCAAAGAAATGAAGCTTATATAAGACAACAGGAGGTGTAAGGAGGCTTGCTTGTTATTTTCAGATGAACACAACACAGGTGGGTTTTCTGTACTTTTCAATAAAACACTATTAAAAAAAAAACAATAACAACACACACACGTAACTTTATAGGTTAAGGCATGGATGTGAAGAATCTCTTATGCTTTAGAGAACACATCTACCAATTTTGGCCTTAGAAAAAAAGGAGACCTTAAAGACAGAGCAATAGGAGCTAACCAGCTCAAGCATGAAGACTTGAATCTTACAGGGACTTTAAGTATAATCTAGTCCAAAGCCCTAGTTTTAAATATGAGAAACCAAAGCTGGGAAGGAAAAGAGGCTTGCTAGCACGAATTCTTGCTAGGGTTCAAGTTTGGCAGAAAAAGACTAGGACTGATGAATGCACACCACCCAAGTATCTGGCTCTATCAAGTTCATGCTTGTTTAATCCTCAATCTGGGAGATATGTATTTTAGATCCATTTAACAGCTGATAATATTGAGACCAGAAAGGATAAATAACCCATGTCACACAGCTAACATGGAACAGAGCTGAACCTCATATACAAGCCTAAGTCCTTTTTATTTCCTATTTCACCTTTAAATGCAAAAAATAATTATGAGGCAGAATATAGGAGTGGGACTTAGCAGTGATGTCAATCCTTCATAAATATGTCAGTGCCTGAGAGCATCTGGGGAAAATCAAGGGGAGGACTTCAATAAAAGGCAAAACCTAGTTTAAATTACTAAATGAACCAACCTCTTAAACCTTCATATCCCAGCTTCCTTCTAAAAATTCAGAAAGTTGAAATAAATGATCTCAAAATAAACTGGCAATATAGAACAAGCAAAAGGAGTTGAGTAGTGTGTGGCCCAGAATCCTAGAGGTCTAAACTCCTTTCCCACTTTCCTACCCTGACCATTCCCTTCCCTGAGGTTTGGGAAGAGAGCAGCTGCGACAGAGGAACTCGGGCATTTGAATATGTCACTGATTTTATGAGTCATTTGACAACTGCCTGTGTAATGCTCGTCTACTGGCCCCTCCCTGAGTCAGAAGCACAAGAACCCTAATCATTAGGAGGCTCTAAAACCCAAAGCCATTCTCTGGTAGTAGTTTGAATGTTTGCTTTAAAAAAAAAAAAAAGTTAAATTAAAATATACATATCTGATTACTCCAATTCAGAGTCTAATGGACTTTGAGAGCCCTTTTCTCTAGCTGACTTAAGATCTGTTATTGATTTAACTGCTCAAGATCTGTTCTCCACGCTCTCATAGAAAGCATTCACTTGCTCAGTTTCAGGTTCCAGTTCAGCTCTGGCCGTCACATCATATCTACTTACTTTTACAGCAACAGAACTCCCTAAATTTGCCATCTTAGCTAGAGTTAAAGTAACCATCCATATTCAACAGCTTTATTTTAATAGAACTGCTGTCTTGCCTGCCTATGATGAGTTCAAAATAAAAGAGGATACTCCCTAATGAAGGAAATACTACAACCTGGCATCACAAACGGGATTTACATGTTTTTGGTAAATGACAAATTTGAATTACATAAGCAAAGAAAGGTAATTTTTTCTGGTAATAATGTCAACAATAGCCCACCTTGGAGAGGGCATGGCATAGGGCCTATCTACTTTAATACCTCACATCCTTTTTCTGGCCCCTCAAAGTCATCATTTACATTTGTTCTTCTAAAAGAGCTATTATTCAAGGTCACTGAGTAGCCTGGCTGAACAAAGAATGTAAGGGTCGTCACTCACTCTTCCAAATTTTCCTTCATTACATCGCACATATTATTACACAGTCTGTGGTACTATTCCCACGCTCACTAAGAAACTACTATAGCACCTTGTTTATTTGTGAAAGACAGTGAGGTCAAATGTGGTCTCTATGGATTGAAATTTTGTCTCTCCAGAGATAGGTTATGTTAGGGTGGGTTTTGTTTTGTTTGTTTGTGTGTGTGTGTGTTGTTTTGTGTGTGTATTGTTTTGTCCCTATAAACTCAAGAACCAAAATAATTATATCCCCAAGTAGATCAACATTTAATCAAGAAACATTAGATTTCCCTTAACCTTTAGTTCTGTTATCCAAATTTGATCCAACTGTTCTATCCAAATTCGTTCTAAGGGGAAAATGACACTATGGGATTCAATTAAACTTTTTCATTAAACAACTATCTTTTCATGTATCAGAAATTATTTTGTGACTGCTGGCTAACATGCTAGTTTCAACTACCTAGGATCTGCCCCAAACAAATGAACTTTATTTTCAAACAGATTCAAGCAGGCCAGCAAGAAGACTTGCTCACTGAACTGTGATGAACCTATGGCTGAGTATTTCCTCACCATCCAGGAGCCCCTGATAATAGAAGAAAGCCCCGTCCCTCCACTACTCACCTAGCCTGTTTGCTCAGAGTGAAGAACTTATGAGACAGACTTCCTGAGAAAGTAGTATTTGGGTGGGTTGGGGTAGAAAAATATGAAAGGGACAGAAGAAACTAAGCCTCCCCATGAAGAAGGAAAAGAGAAAGAATATTACAGAACAGATTAAGATCAGAGAACAAATACAGCATAGGAAATATAATCAGTAATATTGTAATAACTGATGGTGCCAGCTGGGTACTGGAAATATCAGGGTAACACTGTGTCAAGTATATGATTGTCTAACCATTATGCAGTACATTTGAAAGTAATACAAAATAATATTGAAAGTAAACTGTAATTGGAAAAAAAATTTAATTAAAAAAGATCAGAGGCTGAAACTGGTTTGGTTCAGTGGATAGAGCATCGGCCTGCGGACCGAAAGGTCCTAGGTTCGATTCTGGTCAAGGGCATGTACCTTGGTTTCAGGCATATCCCCAGTAGGGGGTGTGCAGGAGGCAGCTGATCAATGTTTCTGACTTTCTATCCCTCTCCCTTCCTCCCTGTAAAAAATCAATAAATTATATATATATATATATATATATATATATATATATATATATATATATATATAAAGATCAGAGACTAAAACCAATCAATGCTTTCAGGATAAGCAAGAGACCCCTCCGCCTGCTCTGAAGAAAGGGTACCTCATGCCTCTGGGAGGAAGGATAAAGATAAGGAACAGAAACGTATTATCTGCCCTCTACTTCCATATCCTGCATTAGATCAGTGTGCTCCCATTAGAGCTAACGTGGGCCCTGAACAGGGTGGCCAGGCCTACCCCAGCCACCCTCGCCAACCAGAGAACACACCCGTGACAAACCCAAATCCCTAATTCCTGATCCGAGTTACCCCACATTTTGCCTCTCAAGAATAGAACAAACTTTGTTTTGTTTTTGTTTTTTAAAAAAGCCAGTATTTTTAACTTAAGAAATAAAAGTTCACAAGCAATCCAGAACAGGTGCCAGGAGTTTGCTCTAAACAATCACCACCCTTGCTGCAGAATTTCAGGTTCCACAGAATCACTCTGGCCAGTGCTTCCTGAGGTGCTCTTTCAGCTGAGGAATGGAAGGCAGCGGCTGCTGGCATTCATGACAACGCAGGGGCAGCTTCAAGAGCTCAGCCATACCATCTCGAACAGTCACTCTGCCAGCCTCTTGTATCATCTTGATCACAGCTGCAAACAAGGAAAACAAGTTCAGAGCTTAGCTGCTCCGGAAAGCCAATACAAAGAAAAAAAATCTGATTCCAAATAAATATATGCCAGGTATCCTAAAGCTAGTAAATTTGAGATTAGGCTCATTGCAGGAGGAAGGGGCTTGATAAAATTCTCAATCTGAGCAACCTATTTTGTATATTACACTCCATCAATATACATTCTAAGCAACTCCTGTTACTATGTCAGAGCCTTATTACAGTGCTTTACCACTGACTGACCTTTGGTCGATGGCAGCTGTCACTGTTAATGCCCCCCAGCATACTGAATTCACACAGAATATACACTGTGAAATGTTCTTCTGCACACATGCACTTCCCCCATTAATTAACCACTCCTAACCCAAGGCAGACAGACCCATGCTCCTGCTCAGCTGATGGCAGAAGAGACATAGAACTGAGACATAGAGATTTCATATCTATGAACTCCAATAACTCTCAGAACAATTTTAAAGTATCCTGGTATTATAATAAAACACCTTTTTGACCCTGATATAACAGCTTTCTAGGTCCCCAAAGATGGCTGCTCACAGCAAAGTGACAATCCCACTACAATTCAAATAATCCAGTTTCTTTTAGTGGGACCCTCTACAGGGAACACAAAGTTAAGTATGGGTTTTTGAGATCAGATTATTATTTAGGGAAATAACCAAGTCAAATATAAGAATAGCTGAGAAAATGAAACAAATGTGAAAACCAAAGAAAACTGTTTACCTTGAGATTCTAGGAAGTATTCTGTATTAAAAGAATTCCAATGTTTTTTGTTTTTAAGGCACGGAGAATCAAAATCCTGGCTGATCACATGAAGGTGCACATGGCTAGTTGGGGGGGGTGGGGGGGGGAGAAATAGACGATTAAATCCATGAAAGACTATGGTTAAAATAAAAGGACAAACAGTAAAAGTATGGGCATGTAAAATATTGACTGTTTCTATCTAATTCAATTCATTCATTCACTTAAGAATATTTAATGCTCATTATTTACCTACTGGGGCCACACACTGTTCTAGCACTGGGAATTTAGCAGTGAACAAAACGGGAAAAATGACCTCTCCCTGCACCATCAAAGAAAAACACGTCAATATAATATTCTGATATATTTTTCCCAGTTTCCTTCCTAGGCATTACGTTTGCTCCGTCACTGAAGTTACATTTAAATTCGATTATAATTCTGTTACTGCTGTCTGGGAGAGAGGCTGTTCCGAACCAGCTTTTATGTCACATTACAGGATTATTGCCTAAATTAGGAGTACTGAGCCCTAACAACGTGCTTCCCTTTTAAGTTTCATTCATATGCCACTGTGAGAAGCAACACCACGCCCGGTGCCGTGCTCTGTGCCCTAAGAGAGGCTCAGACCCAGGGTAGTTCACTAGCCAACAAGTCCCCTTGAGGCTTTAGTGGTGAAAGAGCTAAGCCTGATGAGAATCCCATAGAGCAACCCAATCTTTTCATACTGCACCGATTTATCACTTTTATTCTACTGCAAGAAACTCTGATTAAAGGTTGCGAGGCAGTATGTTTAATCCGTCCCTGATTGTCTACAAGTGCCCTCGTAGCAGGAACTCCTGACTGACAGGAACGGACATGCGCTCATGTCCGAGAGGGCGCACTGTAAGGACACAGGACAAAGGCCTTGTGGGAGCAAGAAAGGAAGTGAGACCGTTACTGAGTCTGCTTAGAAAATAATAAAACAGAGAAATGTGACAGAGTATCCGGAGGTAGACAGAGGTTGCCTTTTTAACTAGCTTAGGGTGTTCAGGGAAGGTCTCTCCCAGGCAGTGGTTTGAGCTGAGAAAGCAATCAGGCAAGCAAAGAGTCTGTGGGGAGAGAGTGTTTCAGAGAGCAGGGAGCCCTGAGATGAAAAAGAGCTCGACACAACCAAGGAACAGAGAGGTGATATGGCCAGAATGACGGGAGCCTTGGAGCCAGATCATAAGGGTCTGACAGGTCAGCGAGGGGTTTGCACGATATTCTGATTATATTGAGGAGCCATTAAGGATTTTAAGCAGAAGAGTGCTACCATCTAAGTTACACTTTTTAAAGATGATTCTTGCTGCTGGGAGAAAGGACTATGAAGTGGGTAAGGATAGATACAAAGAGACCTAGCAGTCCAAGTCAGAAATAATGTCTTAGACTAGAGCTATCATAGTTGAGATGACAAGAAGCAATCCAATTTTTAATATATTTTGGAACAGGACTTATTAATGGATTGGATGTGGGTTTGGGGAGTTGCCACCTACTGAGATGGAGAAGCTTATGGGAAAAGCAGATTTGAGAACGAAATCGAGTTTGCTGTTCAACTTGTTAAACTAGGTAGGATGCCTTTTTGGGGTGTGTGTGTGTGTGTGTGTGTGTGTGTGTGTGTGTGTGTGTTTAATATATTTTATTGATTTTTTACAGAAAGGAAGGAAGAGGGAAAGTCAGAAACATCGATCAGCTGCCTCTTGCACACCCCCTACAGGGGATATGCCTGCAGCCAAGGTACATGCCCTGGACCAGAATCAAACCTGGGATCTTTCAGTCCGCAGGCCGACGCTCTATCCACTAAGCCAAACCAGTTTCAGATAGGATGCCTTTTTGTATAGCTTTGACTTTTAGAATCAATGACACTTCCCCAATAAATAATCAAAACCAACCAGTAGTCCGGCGGGTGTGGCTCAGTGGTTGAACATAGACCTATGAACCAAGAGATCATGGTTCGATTCCAAGTCAGGGCACATGCCTGGGTTGTAGGCTCAATTCCAGTAGGAGGTATCCAGGAGGCAACCAATCAATGATTTTCTCTCATCACTGATGTTTCTTTCTCTCTCCCTCTCACTTCCTCTCTGAAGTCAACAAAAGTATTAAAAAACAAAACAAAAACCAGTATGTGCAGAATCCAAAATGGAATGAATACAAGCAGTAACAAACCTAACTATAACTAAAAGACCATTCTAAAGGGGGTCAGGAAGAAAATAACTAACCTGATTAATTTTGGGAAGCAGCATTTTCACTAGACAGTAGAAAGAAGAAAAAGAACTATGTACAGCCCTGGACAGGTAGCTCAGTTGTTAGAGCATCATCTCGATACACAAAGGTTGCAGGTTCGATCCCCAGTGAGAACACATACAAGAATTGACCCAATGAAAGAATAAATAAGTGAAACAACAAACCAATGTTTCTCTCTCTCTAAAATCAATTTTGAAAATAAGAGCTGTATACAAATACTGTGCTATAGTGAGTAAAAGTATTTCTCACAAGAGTATGGATTAGCAATTCTGTAACTATTTTATAGTACAAAGTTGACCCTTAAACAACACAGGGGTTAGAGGTGCTGAGCCCCAGGCAGTTGAAAATCTGTAACTTTTTTTTTTAACTAATTTCAGAGAGGAAGGTAGAGGGAGAAATAGAAACATCAATGATGAGAGAGAATCACTGATAGGCTGCCGCCTGCATGCCCCCCAAAGGGGATCGAGCCCACAACCAGGGCATATGTCCTAACTGGGAATCAAACCCATGTTGTTCAAGGGTCAACTGTACTAGAACTGAACAAATTAGTAAATTTAATGTAGCTAATGAGAGCCAAATTTCTCACTATTGGAGAAAGAAGTTAGAATAACGGAAATGGGAAGACAAGAATGAATCTTGTGGAGTTGGACTGGAATGAGAGGAATCACTATGAATTCATAGTTTTCATATACACATGCAGGTAAATAACTAGAGAGGAATGTGTTACCAGTGCAGGTTAGGATTCATGCATTTATTTCCTACTTCTATCTACTGAGAGGATCTATGAGCAAAAATACCCTAGAATTAACATTACAGAAACCTAGTACCCAAATCTTGGTTTATAAATATCCAATAAAAGGAACAAAGGCTCTTGGCAGAAGTGGTTCATTCCAGGGTTATAATGAGCCTGGAACATCTTATTCCAGAAAATAAGTGCTCAAAACATGTTGGAGGTATGTCAAAGTGCTACAGGGGGCAGCCAAAAGGAGCATCCAATGATCAAAGCTGGAATGAATTGAGCAACAAAATAAATAATGATAGACTGAGTTAAAACTTATCGAATAAAATAAATATCCATGAATCTGCACTGATAACTGAATAAGTATGTAATTGGAGCAGGGACTGGGGGGAGAGGAGTGCTCTTCCACGTGGAAGAAATCTAATTAATAAATTAAAGGGTCTAGCCGGTTGCTCAGTTGTTAAGAGTGCCAGCCCTTGAACTGAAGGGTCTGGTGTTCGATTCCAGTCAAGGCTTCATCAAAAGCCCTGAACAGGGGGGCACAAGCTGGAGGCAACCAATCTATGTGTCCCTCTCACACAGATGTTTCTCTCTCTCTCTGTCTCTCCCCCTCCCTTCCACTCTCTCTAAAAATCAATGGGTATTAATAAAAAACAAAAAATATATTAGAAGGAATGAGGGAAACATAAAGTCACCATTAGGTAAACACCACAGTAATAACTACTGCAGGCCAGATACCAATAGACACACTAAAAGTACTGGGCAAAAGTTTGAACAAAAATAGGGCAGTAGCATAGTCTCAAAATATTCAATAGTAACTTTGAGTCAAAAAACCTGGCAGATACCATCTTAACAAAGTGATCAAGATTAACATCATGAGTAATAAACCATCGTGACATCATGCACTCCTTGATATGAGGCACTAAAATGGACACATCACTTCTGTAGCATGTTGGCAAAAAAAGAAAAAAGCATAATCTCAATCTAATCATGAAAAATCATCAAACCCAAACTGAGATACCCTATAAGATTACTAGCTATTACTCATTAAAAGTGTCAAGATCATGAAAACCGGAAAAGGAAGAGGCAGTGTCACAGATCAGGGGAGACTAAGGAGAGACAATACACTCAGTTGTAGGACCTGGGACCGAATCCCTGGAGCAGAAAAGGATTTAAGAAAAATGGGTGAAATCTGAATCAGGTTTACAGTTTAATTAGTGGTGATGTTATGAAAGATTTTTGTCCTGCTTCACACTTTCTTTGTTTATATTTTGTAAATTTAAAACATATTACTTTTACAATAGACAAATTTGTTATCTTTTCCTTTCTATAAACTTCATTCAAAATTCTATCAAAAAGAGTGGTCATAAAAGAATATGTAAGTGGTAACTTTACTTACTGCTCATTTTGTTTCCCACCCACACCTGCCACAGCTCTTGCTTTTAGCATTCTCTTTAGCACAACAGTATTCATTATATGAAAAAGGCATGGATACCATGGTTACTATGTGAAAAGGGCTGTGTAATCATTAGCTGTTAGGGCTCTGAAGCATTAGGGAAATAGGACTATGGGTGACATGCAAAAATCTCAAAATCATTTCACCGACCAAAGAAAGCCAGAATGAAAAAGAGTACACATTACATGGTTTCATTTACATGAGAACAGACTGAACCAATTATATTGAAAGAAATTATAACAATGCTTGCGGAGGATTAACTGGAAAGAACACAAAGGTGCTTCCTGGGGTGAGATGATAGAAATGTTCTGTATCTTGATCAGAGTGATAGTTGCATGGCATGTACATCTGTCTAAACTATAAACCAACTATAAATCTTAATATGCATTTTATTCTATATATGTTATGCATCCTTTAAAAAGAAAGAGAGGATTGATAGGGGGAAATATGTGGCACAAAAATTTCATTAAGTAGCCAGTAATTTAAGTCATAATTACCCATCTAAAAAAAAAAGTGAAGAATAATGGGTGCTTATTAAAAAGAACCCTAAGATATTCTGATATATGGTACAACATGGATGAACTTTGAAGAATTATCTTAAGTGAAATAAGCCAGTCACAAAAAGACAGATCCTATATAATTCCACTTATATGAGGTACCTAACATAGTTAGTCATAGAGACAGGAAACAGAATGGTGGTTTTAAGGGGTTGGGGAAAGAAGGAAGATGGTAGTATGGGAAGAAAGTCCTAGAAATAGTTAGCGGTGATGGTTACACAATGTAAATGTACTTAATGGCATTAAACTGGACACTTGAAAATGATTAAAGTGGTGGCTATATATATTTTATTGCAAAAAAAACAAACCCAAGATAAAAACTCTAAAATCCATTACTCTGCTTATCTCGTTTAGGTGTAAAGCCCTGTGGAGAACTGCCTTGGATGCATTCTTTGAAAAGAATCAATCATTCCTTTCTGAATCCTTCTGGGTATGAGCCAGGCTCTGTCTGCACTTTTCTCTCATTTTACCTTACATCTTAGATCTACTAAGCTGTTAGGACAGAAATCAGTGATGTTTGTGTCCTTCAGAGCAATGGTCCTTAATCACTTAGGAGTTTCTGAACAGTCACTGACTACAATTCTTTAATTCTTCATCCCGGTGTAAATAAAGCTACTTCGTCTAGTTCATAAATTAGGTCCTCAGAGGTTTACACTTTGAGAGGCACAACAACAAAAAAGTATGTAACTGATTTACAAGCAGAAGTAGGAACTCAAGGCTTACAGGCAAGTCAGACAGAAGAACAGAAGTTTCAGCTCACCTGCCTTGGAAACGCCCCTAAGCCTTGCAGCTAACAGCACACTCAGCAGACCCAGGCTGACTCCATCTGCACCCACACATAATCAGGACGCACCAGCACTCCCCACTGGGCTTACCTCATGCTGGGAATGGCGTGGTAACCCAATCGGAAGCGGAGTTTGCTGGACCCAGCAGCATCTGCGATCACCTTTTCCCCCACAGCATGCATATGTCTGAGGAGCTCAAGATGTCCTCTGGTCACAGCCTTCAGACTGGGAATTGAGGCCCATGGCAAGACCAGCCAGTGGTGACGAGCCTTGGGGTATTTATCCTTAATCACCACCACCTGCTCATCTTTGTAAACCTAGCAGAAAGGCAAAGGAGAAGGAAACAGACATTTTCCATGCATCTTCTGTGCCAGGTGCTGTTATATTCATTAACTTACTTAATCCCACCACAATCTTCTATAAAAGTTTTCAGTATCCCAATTTCGACAGATGAAAGCACAGAGACTCAGAAAAGCTGAGTGTCTTATGCAAAGTCACAGATACTAAGCAGGAAATCTAAGGCTGCAACCCCAACTTTAGCATGTGTTTTAATCATCACACTACACAGAAGATGCACAATACGAACGAAGTAGTTGCTAAGGATCTGATGTGAAATCCCTCCAGGCATCAATTAAATGCTCCCTTCTCCACTCTACCACAGCAGACCATATGACATTTGCACGTGTGTTCCAAGATGCTCTATCAGATCTGGCCCCTTGTCACCCCAGGAGATAATTTAAGCATTCAAAACCCCTGCAAAAAAAATTTTTTTTTAATTTAAAAAAAAAAAGGGAACTCAAAACCCCTCCTAGGGTGATACCAGACTATTAATCCCAGGATAGGCCAGTAACCACAGTCATATTATCTGATGCTCCCCGAAAGAGACCACAGTAAGGTTAACTCAACTTCCCTTAATAGTATGCAGAAATTTAAGAGGAACAAGGCAGAGGGGATATTCATTTGAAGAACTTAGTTTCTCTCCAAAGAATTTCAGGTGCTCACTTACTGGCAATAAGAAAAGCTACTTGTTCTCACAAATAGCCCAATAAAACAAATCTCATTCAGAAACACTAATCGCCTTTGATTTCATTTATAGTTATGACGTCTGCCAAAATTTTATTCTGACCTGCATTATGGGATCCTGCATAGAAATCTTCAAGCCTTGACTCCAGTGGCCCAATGATTCCTAAAACAATAAAGAGCAAAGAAAATCTCAAATGCCAATAGTTAAATTTGACATTAGTTCACACTGAATGTCAGCCAAGTTCAACCAAACCTGGAAATAAAGTTAATTTTTAAGAATTAAACTATATCCCTTTTATATCAAACTTATGCCTTTATAATCATAAGCCATCCCCATTTTCTCCCTATATCCAGAGCTGCATGTCTAGACAGAGGCTGGAAATGCCAGAGTGGGAACCACATCTTCTGTCCTCTCCCACTCCATCTAAGCCTGACTAGGTTTCCACTTTGACATCAGGATGTGAATCACATGATCTATGAAAAGTGTTCCAATGCTAATCTTCTAGAAATACAGACAGACTGACACATTTTAGTAGCTCAGTGTTAAGTATATTATCGCCCTACCTTCAAGTGGCTTACCTCAGGAATTCAAGAGAAAAGCACATAAAAAGACATTCACTCAAGTGACTGGTAAAACAAACAAGTGACTCATCTTGGTTAATAACCCCTATCATGGTTAATAACCCCTCACGTGTGCCTGGCTTTAGAGTGTACAAAACAATTAAGCCATCATTATATCTCATTTAATCTCCACATCATCTATCAAGCAAACTACCCTCACCTTTTTGGTAGATTCATCTGTGCCCTTATTTGGGGGCACAAAGCAGTGGCTAGGGTCACTCCCAGGTACCAGTGCTGTACTGGGCTCAGCTTCCTGGGCAGCATCCCTTCCTAAGGAATCGCTGTTGCCTGACCTCTTTCTCTTCCTGTGTGTTTCCAGGCCAGGGTTCTTTGCCTCTTCCTCGAATTCTACAATATATGGATAAAGTTCATTCACAATGTGGAGAACCTGGCCAGGCTGCAGCTTCACCTCTTGGTCCTTCCCAATTATGACTGAGTCAATGCTGCTGGGATTGACCCCTACCTATGAAATAATCAGAAGGTAATTACAAAAAAAGCAACAATTCCATCACTAAAATAGCCACTATTATGTTAACCACTTACTATGTGCCAGCAACTATGCTTAATGTTGACTTATATTACTCCATCACTTCTACACATGACAGAGAAGACTTACTGGCTGGCACTGACACTCTAAAGTTAATAGCCTAAGAAAATCATCAAGTATAAAATGGAAATTCAAGTCACAAACAGACATACCTGCTTTACCTTGACATATCCTTTGTTACACTCTGCTTTCAACTGCACTGAAAGAGAATGAAAAAGTCAAACCCAATGCCATGAAGAACCAGGCACTTGCTCCTATTCTCTCTACAGGACAATGAAGCCTCAAGACGGCAAGTTGACATGAGTTTCCTCAAAGGCCTATAAGCAAAACTGTCCATATACAGGTGCCTGGGGCTCCAAATCCTTCCACAGAATGTCCAACAGGTCATCATAAATTAAAATGTTATTTTCTTCACTCAGCAAATATTAGAATGATGGGACTATCTATTTATTCTCTGTAATTTGCAGAATCAAACACTTCAAAAAAACCTCCAACAGTGTACATACTATACTCCCTTAGCTACTGCTATTATTCCTAAGAGGCCACTTCACAAGTCTTCGTATTCCAGAGCCCTTGGTCCACATGGGACCACTTCTCTTACAAGCTCTTCACTCAAGATTAAATCAGGCTTCCACTATTATATAAAACTATCAGATGTCTTTAACAGAGAAAGGGGCGAATGATACATTCCGGAAAAACAGATGTTCCGTTGGCTTGGGTAGGAGTGGAGAGAATAGTCTAGAAAGAGGAACAGTAGAACAATCTGAGCATGTGTGGGAAGAAGTAACATTTATCACTCATGTTCAGTGAGGCAGGGAACAAAGAAGAGCGATACCACAGCTGCTCTCCAGAGAGGACAGTCAGAGGACAGGCGAACACACACACTGCCATTGTGTCAGGGGGACAGAGAGTGAGAAGCAGTGTCTGTTTCTTTATCTCGGGCCTAGTCAGGTCAAGCATGACTTTTTTTCACCCATTAGATTAACTCATGTGGAAAAACCAATAATCCACGCTGCGGACTTCAAACCTCAGGAAACCCTGCGATGGGGAACATACTGCAGGTGGGAGGCCTGGTAGCAGTGAGCATGTCCAGAAGTTTACAGACAGAAAAAGTGAGGTATATGGTAAGGCTTTTTCCTAAGGACTTTCATTTCATTCAATTCCAGGGATGACACTTAAAGAGCTAGATACTATCACCTTATAAAGATACCACCCTCTGGGAAAGATAGAGGTCAGGAGGTAGATGGGGGGAGACTTATATGTATATACGCACAGCCCAGGGACACAGAAACTTATATGTATATATGCACAGCCCAGGGACACAGAAACTTATATGTATATACGCACAGCCCAGGGACACAGAAACTTATATGTATATACGCATAGCCCAGGGACACAGAAACTTATATGTATATACGCACAGCCCAGGGACACAGAAACTTATATGTATATACGCACAGCCCAGGGACACAGAAACTTATATGTATATATGCACAACCCAGGGACACAGAAACTTATATGTATATACGCATAGCCCAGGGACACAGAAACTTATATGTATATACGCACAGCCCAGGGACACAGAAACTTGTATGTATATACACATAGCCCAGGGACACAGAAACTTATATGTATATATGCACAGCCCAGGGACACAGAAACTTATATGTATATACGCACAGCCCAGGGACACAGAAACTTATATGTATATATGCACAGCCCAGGGACACAGAAACTTATATGTATATACGCACAGCCCAGGGACACAGACAATAATGTGGTGAAGGCCTGGGAGGGGTGGGTGCCAGGTAGAGAGGGGTCAATGGGGAAAAAAACAAAGGGGACATTTATAATACTTTTGACAATAAAGATAAATTTTTAAAATAAATAAAAATACCACCCTCTGTATGAGGCAATATATAAAGGATGGAACCATCCCATCACTTCTCAGACATGGTTTCAGCCTGGATATCCCAGAATTCAACTGTCTTACTTCCCAACTCGGACCCTTCCTAGACAAAGCAGGGTGTAGGACTCCACCACCAATAGTAACAGGAAGGTCCCGCCTGTTCCCAATACTGAATAGTAAGTGCTTGCAGGGGATGGAATCAGGAGTGAACGGGGCCCAGTGTTGTCTAAAAGAGCCCTGTTCCTGAGTTTTGTTCATGGCAGACCAAAGGTTTTCTTTCCATCATAACCACCCAGAAAATTCGCACCTTTGGTCATCACTTCTCTAAGGAACCAAGCAGGTACTCTCTCTCCAGTTACCTTGCTGTCGAGAACATTTCTTATCAGTGATCTTGGTCTCTGGGCCACGCCCAACCACGACTGCTTCCAAATGTGGAAGTTTGATTCGCTGGAGCGGGTTGTCCTGTCTCACCAACCAGCACACCCGCATCATTACTCTGAGACAAAACAGAAGACAAACATGGAAAAACTAGCACAGGTCCTCCAGGCCACACCCCAGATACCACACATGCCATATACCATCTGTTCATCTTGAGGCAAGTGACTTCACCTCCTTAAACTCAATTTCCTCACATGTAAAATGTGATGACAGGATTCATAAGGCTGTTGCAAGAATTAACTAAGAAAACATGGGTAAAGTATTCACCTCTGTGCCTGACTCATGCCAAGAAATCCAATTTGTTATATTTATTGATATTCTTTATGTGCTGGGCATTAGGCTACAAGTTGAGGATCAAAGAATGATTAAACATTGTCCCTATTCTTCTGGGGCTTGGAGTACAATGGGACAGACAGACTTATATACCAATTATTAAAATGTAAAGTGATGAGCATGTAAGAAGGAAGTAACCAAATACGGCATTAGCACAGGCAAGGGAATGATTGACTCTTACAGAGAGTATCAAAAAATATTTGTAAAATGAGATATTTACAATGGGCTTTAAAGAACTGAAAAGGAGTTTGCCTGGCAGAAAACTAAGGACATAAGAAGAGAAGATACTCTTCAGTCTGTGGCACTCTTTGTGTATTTGAAGGTTTCCCTTCTCTGTCAGCATACTGATGCTGGAATGATGTTTTGCTGCCATCTGCCAGAAGACTGTCATAATAAATATGCAAACATGCAATTTCCAAGGTATGACTACAGCACCTTTGTGCAATACACAACTTGCACAATAGTGGAGGTGCTGGCATTCTTTTTAAAAATAACCCTTCAGGCCATGTAGAGCTTCAGCAGGAGAGAGAGAGAGAGAGAGAGAGAGAGACAAGAAATTCTGCCCAAGCAAAGGCAGAACAAAGGGGATGGAGAAGAAGAACAGCCAGAAAAAAATCATGAAGGTAGTAGACTTAATTACTGAGTGCAATTGGGGAATGACAAAGGAGTAAAGGGAAATAATCAGGATTCCTAATTTGGAAATACCCATTAACCAAAAGGATGAATATACAGAGACATAATTTGGGGGTAAATGTAGGTAAAGAAATGATTTCAGATTAAAACACAATTAGATTAAGTTGCCTATGAAAGATCCAAGGGTCATGGTGGGCTGGATGGATGCAGATAATTAACTCCTTGTATACAGACTACATCACTGTCCATCCCTTCAGAAAATGTGAAGGAAGGCTCTTTGGAGATCACTGCCCTGGGTTAGACCTGGTCTTATACTTCTATAGCCACCGGTGTTCAGCATACTTTCATCAAATGCATACTATGTGCTAGACATTTGCTAAATATCTCATTTATATCGTCTCATTTAATCTTCACAACTCTCAGTGCAAGGAAGCAAAAATTTAAGGCTTAGAGAAGATACTAGTAAGTAATGTGTTCAAGTCATACAGCCAATATGTGCCAAAGACAGGATTTGAATAAATTCCAAAGAGCAGGTTCTTTTTTTTATTTTTTTAATTTATTTTTATTGATTTCAGACAGGAAGGGAGAGGGAGAGACAGAAACATAAATGATGAGAGAGAATCAATGATCGGCTACCTTCTGCATGCCTCCTACTGGGGATGGAGCTCACCACCCGGGTATGTGCCCTTGACCGGAATCAAACCAGGGACCTTCCGTCCACAGGCCAACGCTCTATCCACTGAGCCAAACCAGCTAGGGCCAAAGAACAGGTTCTTAATCACTGCACTATATACCTTTTGTCTTCACTCATTTGATCATTCAATCAAAATTATTGCGAGCCCAACATGTTCCTTGTGCCAACCTAGTGCTGAGAGTAAAGACATAATACATTTCACTTGCATTATATGTTACAGGTATAATACATCATATCTGCCATCACAGATAGGGCACAAAGGTGAGTACCCAACCCAGAGTTGGAGAAAGGTATCAAGAAAGATTTCCTGTAGGAGTTGAGCCTAAAATGAGTCCTATATAAAAAACCTCATTAAACAGGTGAAAGGGAGCAGCCTGAGAAGGGGAGAAAGAGCCTGACTGGTGTTACTCAGTGGTGAAGCATCGACCTATGAACCAGGTCAGTTCAATTGCTGGTCAGAGCACATGCCCTGGCTTTGGGTTCAATCCCCAGTAGGGGGCATGCATGAGGCATATCAAAGATTCTCTCTCATCATTGATGTTTCTCTCTCTCTCTACCTTCCTCTCTAAAATCAATAAAAAGATATTTTTTTAAAAAAAGAAGTAAAGAAAGAAATCGGGGAGAAGACTCCAATAAAAGTGAAGAGCAAGGGCAAGTGTAGGAAGGAACAGCACTGTGCATATGAAGAAGCAGTTCAGTGTTGCTGCAACCCAAAGTATAAGGCAGAGAAGAGGCTGGAGATTTAGCAGGTCCAAATGAAGCAGAGCCCTGGATGACTGGCTGAGAAGCTCAAATTGTAGAAGTTCCGATGGATTTTGCAATTCAGTAACAAATATGTACTGAATGAATGAGCGAACAGATGAAAGACAGAAAGCTTTTTATAGATTATTAAGCAGGACTCTGACACAGATTTGTTTTCAAAGATCATTTGGGGGAGGAGATAGGTAATGTGGAGAAGAGATATGTGGGGAACAGAACTAGATGCGGGGAAACCAATTAGAAGTCCATCATATTTCAGGTGAGAGAAGATGAGGTCTGAAGTAGAACAACGGAGAGACAAAGTAGAGAGCACAGACTTGAGAAACATTTAGGGGGTAAAATCATTAGGATTTAGTGATGGGTGTGATAAATAAGTCCAGGGGAGATGCTGAGTTCAGTTTTGGGCCTCTGAATTTGAACTGCCTATGGCAGAGCTGTCAGGCAGAGTAGTCAGAAGTGAGGGTGAAACTCAAAAAAGAGGACTAATATAACAACTTCTATTTGAAAGCATGTAGGGAGTTAAAGCCAAGCCAGTTGATGTGCTCACTCAAGTACTATGTACAGAATGAAAAGAACAGCCTGGACAGAATGGCCCAGTGGTTGAGTGTCAACCTATGAACCATGGAGGTCATGGTTTGATTCCCGGTCAGGGCACATGCCTAGGATGGGGGCTCGATACCCAGTAGGAAGTGTGCAGTGGGCAGCTGATCAATGATTTTCTCTCATCACTGATATTTCTATCTCTTTCTCCCTCTCCCTTCCTCTCTGAAATCAATAAAAATATTTTCTTTAAAAAGTACAATGGGCCACTGGGAACACCCACCATTTCAGGAGAGGAGGAAAAAGACTATCCACAGGAGAATGACTGGTGAGAGAGGAACATGGAGAAACAGAATATAAGCTCCTTAAGGAAAGGCACATTGTCTTGCTCATCTCTATATCACAATAAATGTTCACGGAATAAATCAGCTGAGTGTATTATCCAGGAAAGCAAAGAAGGGAGTAAGCCCTAGCCAGTTTGGCTCAGTGGATAGAGCATCATCCTGTGGCCTAAAGGGTTTCAGGTTCGATTCCAGTCAAGGGCATGTACCTGGGTTGCAAGCTCGATCCCTGACCCTAGTCAGGACGCATGTGGGAGGCAACCAATCAATGTGTCTCTCTCACATCAAGGTTCCACTCTCTCTAAGAAAAATATCCTTGGGTGAGGATTAACAGAAATAAAAAAGGGAGTGAGAGGTATCAAGTCTCAAAAGCAGCAAGGGAATCAAGTGATGATTTTTAAATGACTACTTGGTTTTGAGGAACAATCACCGGTGACCTTAGGGTAAGATTTCAGGGGAATAATAGGTCGGAAAGCAAACTGCCGAAGGGAATGGGAGTTGAGAAAATGGAGACAGAATTTAGAATACTCTTTAAAACAGTTTGGATAGGAAGGGGGAAGAGTCACTGGATGACAGCTAAAGGAAGATGATCACCAAGAATTTTTTTCTTTCTGGCTTGCACAGTGGAAGTGCAGATAAGAGATGGCCAGGGATCTGGGAAATCTGACTTTGTTTATACATGACTGGGACAGGGGCAGAAAAAAACAAATGAAAACGAGGTCTCATAGGTAAGAGTATAAAAGATCAGAAACACAGGTAAAGTGATTTGCTTTGATCAGAGGATACAGCTCTTCCTCATCCTCTGAAACTTAAGATCAAGATGAGTATAAATTTAGATGGCTTTGTAAATGGGAAAGCAAAAGCAGAAATGTGAGGAAAGGCACTTCTGATGACCTAAATTTTCTCCAGAAAATAGTAGATAACAGAGTGAGGTGTTCAGGTATTTGACAAGCAGTTGAATAAAATCAATATAGAATAGTGGATAACATCCAGGCCTCTAAAGTCCAAATGTTTGAGTTCAAATCGTGGCTCCACAACCTACTCACTGTGTGACTTGAGACCAGTTATGTGACCTTCAGCTGTAAAACAATATTAATAACTGCTCTACACTACAAGGGCTAAATGAGTTAGTATGTAAAGATCAGTGTCTGGCAAACAGTAAGCATTATCTCTCTTGTTAATAGTACAGGCAGGTTAAAAGCAGGAACTCAAGACCATCCCAGACGGTGCAATTAACATGAAAAGGCACAAATCTGTATTGTCTCCCCACTTGGAGAGCCCTGTCCCAAGTGTTCTGACGATCCCCAATACGTCAAATTCCCAAAAGGCTCCAAACCTGGGCCACACTGCCCCAAATGGAAATTATTCCCCGGCTTTGTTGCACGGCTATCAGTGGTCTGCGTGAGAACAGGCTTGCTTCTTCGTTGCCTTCCCTCCCTTGAGGCCTGTTGAGGACGCCGTGAAAGGCCCTCAAGTTCCTCTCAGGGAGCGTTTCTGAAGGAAACAGTGTCCTACCTGACAAACCCACGGTTGGACAGTGCCCACGCTCTAATACTTTCTCCGCTTGTGTTGCGACCAGGCTAGGTACGGGTGTCAGGGGCACAGGTGAACGGACGCGAAGTGGGGCGGAGACCGACGGGAGCGCCGCCAAGCACGGCTTAAGGGAGCCAGAGGGAGCCGAGAGCCCTGGAGCACGAGGGCGGAGCAACGCCGGCCGGAAAGAAGCCGTCAGAGCGTTATTCGAGGCACAGCACTCAAAACCAGAAGCGAGCCCCGCACTAGGCCCACGGCTTCCATCACGGCCACACAGGAGACAGGCCCAAACTGCCTTACCTCAAACAGCCGAGCGGGGAAAGTTCGAGGCTCTCCTTTGCCGCACCACTTCCGGTGCTGCGGGATGACGTCACCAAACTGGCGCGCAACAAGTGCGTCACTAGTACCTGTCATAAGATTGGCTGATGCCTCCCAATGTCCAGAAAGGAAACGCCCGCCCTTACTGGTCCCTCAGGGGGGGCGTGGTCCAAGGGAGGCTCCTGGGAGTTATGCCGGCTTCTCTCCGCCCGAGAGCCGGAGGGCGCTCCCCTGCCACCCGGAGTCTCGAGTCGTGAGACTTGGGGCTGCTGTCCGTCCCTGTGGCCGTTTCTAGGCAGCGTGCGCCTCTTGATACTCCGTAGGGAGAAACTCACAACCCTTATTAAGGCTAAATATTCAAATAAAATGTTTAAATTTTTCATGAGAAACGGGTATGTTTCTGTGAATATTACCTTTTGACATTAGGTTTCATTATTAAATAGGTATATAATTTCTGATTTATTATTAACTTGTTTTAATTCTTCATTGTTGGAAGTATTACATGTCAAATTCCCCCCATTGACCTCTCCCAGCCTGCTCCCACCCAGCACAGGTTCTCAACCCCCTGATCTCTTCCCCCTTCACGCCCACCTTCCCCTCCCTTGCCTCTGAAGTTTGATGGCCTGTTCCATGCTTCTGTGTCTCTGGATCTATTTTTGTTCATCAGTTTATGGTGTTCATTATATTCCACAAATGAGTGAAATCATGTTATATTTATCTTTTCCGAATGGCTTATTTCACTTAGCATAATGCTCTCCAGGTCCATCCATACTGTTGCAAATGTTAAGAATTCTTTTTGACAAGAGCATAGTATTCCATTATGTAAATGTGCCACAGCTTTCTAATCCACCCATCTGCTGATGGGCACTTAGGCTGTTTCCAATCTTAGCTATTATAAATTGTGTTTCTACGAACATAAGGGTTCATATATTCTTTCTGATTGGTGTTTCTGATTTCTTGGGATACATTTCTAGAAGTGGGATTACTAGGTCAAATGGGAGTTCCATTTTTAATTTTTTGAGGAAACTTCACACTGTTTTCCACAGTAGCTGCACCAGCCTGCATTCCCACCAGGAGTGTACAAGGGTTCCTTTTATTTTTAATACTAGGAGCCCGGTGCACGAAATTCGTGCACTAGGGGTGGGTGGTCCCTCAACCCAACCTGCCTCCTCTCACATACTGGGAGCCCTCAGGGGATGTCCAACGGATGGCTCACCCCCACCCTGCCATCACCCTGCTCAGCTCAGCCCTGGCTGCCTGCGACCACCCGGCCCCGGGGGCTGGACGGTCACCACCACTTCTGCTCACAGTGCCCAGGGGCCAGGTGCTCCCTGCCACTGCCACCACTGCTGCTGCCCGCCACTTCCTCTCACAAAGCTTGCCGCCACTGCTGTTTCATCTCCACTCCCGGGCCCCGCCCCAGCTCCTGATTGGCTGGTAGCATAGCCAATCAGGAGCGAAGGTACAATCAAATTCGCATGTTTCTCTTTTATTATATAGGCTATTTTTATTGATTTCAAAGAGGGAGAGCAGAGAGATGGAAACATCAATGATGAGAATCGATTGGCTGCACAACCCCTACTGGGGATCGAGCCCACAACCTGGGCATGTGCCCTTGACTGGAATCAAACCCAGGACCCTTCCGTCCGCAGGCCGAAGCTCTAGGGCCCTTTTTCTCCACATCCTCGCCAGCACTTGTCGTTTGTCAATTTGTTGATGATAGCCATTCTGATTAAAATGTTTTAATAATCTTTTCAAATTCGTGATAGTCATATCTATAATTGGCACACCAGTAGAGTTCCACTTCATAGTGTAAACATGCTAAGGTATTCTTTAACTATAACCTACAATTTAAAAGCTTCCACCTATAATTTACACATTGTTTTCAATTCCTGCTATTAGGGCTGGTTAATTTCTCCCACTATGTGTTGATTTAATAGCTTCTCTCTCTCAAGATTCTAAATTTTTAAGAGTTTAGGAGATTGTCACTATAATCCGAAGTACTGACATTTATGCCATTGATGGTTCAAGTTAGACCTTTTATTTCAATTCAGTTCTTATTAGTGGAAGTTATGGATGTTGCAGTTGCCTCTCCTGAAAGTTCTTATAAACATTAAAAAGAAAGTCACAGAAAGCCCTTCTAATTTATCCTGCCCTACCTCCCACCCTCTCTTCATTCCCAGCCTTGTACCAGCAATATCTTTCAAACTCCTTCTCCCCAAGAATATAGAGAGATAAATGAAAGATCTTTGCTAAGCCTGGCCCAACTAAATACTCTATTGTGTTCCTTGATGTTCATTCTACTTCCTCTGGAATGTTTTTCTTTATTTTTCCTGTAATTCACACTGACCCCCCTCCAATCCTTCACACTTCTGCTAGAGAAAATATTTCTTTTTTATTTTTTTTAATTTTTTTTTTTATATTTTATTGATTTTTTACAGAGCAGAATGGAGAGGGATAGAAAGTCAGAAACATCGATGAGAGAGAGACATCGATCAGCTGCCTCTTGCACGCCTCCCACCGGGGATGCGCCCGCAGCCAAGGTACATGCCCTTGCCGGAATCGAACCCGGGACCCCGCAGTCCGCAGTCCGACGCTCTATCCACTGAGCCAAACCGGTCTCGGCAAAATATTTCTTTTTTAAATTAATATTGATTTTAGAGAGGGATGAAGGAAGGATAGAGAGATACAAATGTCAATTGGCTGCCTCCTGCACGCCCCCTACTGGGCATCAAGCCTGAAACCCGGGCATGTGTCCTGACCGGGAATTAAACCAGCAACCTCTTGATTCCTGGGTCAATGCTCAACCCCTGAGCCACACTGTCCAGCCAAAAAATATATATATATTTCAAAACACAAATCTGATCATATCATTCCCCTGCTTAAATTCTTTCATGAGTTTCCACTCCTCATCCACTTAACACTAAACACATTTGTTTAGTCTTACTTTTAGAGGTCTTATCTATTCCCATGTATCACTCTCTCCTTGTCTAACCACATACCCCCAAACAGGGCTTTCTTTCAATTTCTTGAACCTACTCAGTTAAGGTTTTTGGATTGGAAGCAAGAAAACTACTCTAGCTAACTTAAAATTGATGGGACTGCCCTTTGTACCATTCCCAAACCATATGAATCCTGTACTATCCAGGTCTTCAACCTTACACTTACAGATATTTAACAGTAACTCCCAGGAGGGCCTGGGTTCTTGGCATTGTCAGCTCTCCCCATTAGTCCAGTAGGAGAGACAAAGCTAGAGGAGTCCACGGACGCCTGCATTCCACATTCTCCAGTGTCTTGGCCTCTAGCCAGATGAACTCACAAAAGCTCTAGCTCTCCAATGACTGGTACATTTATTCATTCATTCAATAAAAGTTTTTGAGTACCTTCTACATGTCAGGCACTGTTTTAGGTGCTGGGCTACCACAGTGAACAAAACAAAGTTTCCGCTTTCAAGGAGCTTACAATGTAGTGCGGAGAGGCAGACAATAAACAAAGAAATATACAGGCTATGTAGAGATAAATTCTATTAAGAGAAAGCAAAGTAGAAAGTGATAATGAGCCTGGGTTGGGTCATCAGATGAGTGGAAAGGAGTGGCCACTGGGACAGGATGGCGGCAGCAGGGCCTGTGAGGGCACAGGAGGTGACAGGTGCGATGCATGCAGTGCTGAGTGCCAGCAGCAATATAGTCAACAAGGTGATCCTGAGCACCTTCCCATTGCCTGTGACCCGGTGGCTGTGCCACGTCCTGGCACTGTCACAGGCCTCCCACTGCTGCTGCGTGGTTGGCACGTGTCTCCCCCATACTCCAGCCACCCATCATGTGAACCATCAAAAGCTCCACCTCCCCATCATGACAAGAGACCCCCCCATTCCTGGAAGATACCAAAGCCAACCATGGAGGATGCTTTTTCAGACAAGACAACTTTGTCTTGCTAAAAGACAAACCGTCTACTTTCCTTTATGAGGCAATAGAAACTTCAAGCCCTGGATGAGTTGAGACCTGCACAGGCCTCCATCAAAATCCATATTCTTAACCACTACACTCCCTGTTCCAGTTTCCTATCCAGGGCTGCCAGTGCCATTGCTGTTGAAATAAGAACAAGGTAAAGTTATTCACCAGAAGACAAGATCTTCATCATCGTGGTTGCAGGTAGAAAGCTGCACATAGAGTCCTCGTGCCTGCTCTGAAGCACCTTTACAATGTCAATGACAACAGGAAGATAACAGTCAGAACTGAGAGGTGGTAACACCCACCCGGAAGAAAAGCCCTTACCCCAAGCCCTACTCCCAAGCCTGTAACTCTGCCAACTGAAATGACTAAACCCTAACCTGTGAACTCCACTCAACCCCAGGTCCCCCAGAGGACTGTAAACCCTGGTGAGTAGCTCAGCACTCAGTCTCCTGTAATGCCAGTGAAACCATTACCCGTGGCTGGGTCTTTCTGCTGCTCAGCAGAGACCCACGGCAAAAGGCCCACGGTGGCACCATGACCCGCCCTGCTTCGGCTCTGAAGGTTAGCCTGGATGTGGGAGTCGGGGTCTAAGCCAACAGTACTCGCAAGGTAACCTGAAAACTGGTCTTCCAGTTTTATGAATACAGTACTTTCAAGACCTAACACTTCCACCACCAACAACAACTATGGGCACACACATACAAATATCCCTGGCCTCATTCCCATACTTGGGGAAGACATGAGAAATTTAATGTCAAAATACTGAAATGGCAGTTTAACCCAACCGTAGAAGAAATATTGCATAACTGTATTTATTGCTTGACAGCTACAAAAGGGGTACAAAGTTGGAAAGCAGGATTTTAGGTCTTGATAATCAGAAGACCTTTCTAGAGGAAGTCTTTGAACTGGATCTTCTTCAATTGACATTCACTCAAAAATACTTCTTGATACCTGCTATATGCCAATAACTGTAGTCCTGGAAATAAAAACATTGTGCAGCCATGCTTACTAAGCCAGTCCCCTGCCTCAGAAGTGTTGCTGTAACCCATGGACTCGCCTTTTGGTGTGTAGCCATCAGACTGTAAGAGGCATCCTTGTGAACTGGTCACCCTGTCAGGGATGCTGTCAAGGACACTGCTGCTCATATAACACAATGTTCTCTCTATGAGTGGCCCTGGGAGACAGTCCAATCTGATCTTAGTTCCGGGAATAGTTTTTCTCCAGAGTAACGGGTTTGTTTTTTTATCCATAGATATCATGAATGTGGGACCAATGAAACTGTCAGCTTACAAATTCATGATCCAGCTGTAGCAAATGAGGTCATTCCTATACTCATTTTTAGCTTTGCCTCCTTTTTGTTTCTACCCATGTTTTTATTTCTTTATTCTCTGAAGTTCTTTTTTTTTTTTCATTCTCTACACTTTTAATTTATGGCATCTTGGAGTATGTGTGAGTGATTTTTGTTTTGGGGGGTTTTCCTGTATCTTTGGAAATGGCTATGAATCGTTTCTGGAAGAAGGTATCACCATTAATGTTTATAATGTATATACCTATTAATATAAATACTAGGACAGAGATGTGTCCACAGGTCAACGTGAGCACTCTGAATGGCTCATAAATCAGTCAGAGTATTATAAGAGACCTTACATAGAGCTCATTGCTTGAGTTTTTCTTTTGTACTTTGTTTTATTGAGGATGTTTTAGATTTTATTCACAATGCAACAATTGTTACACAAACTTAAGTTGTGACTAACTGCAAAAAGATGCTAAAAATAATCTTGCAGAGTAGATTTTTATGTCAATCATGGGTTTATGGGACATCATAGAAACTGTTTACAATAAATTGAGGCTACAGTGCCATGAGTTTCCTTTATCAATATTTTTTTATGACAAAAAGATTATGGGGCAAAACAATTCATACCTGCAGAATTAAAATAATTATTTAGAAAATATAGCTACACAAAATGTCATCAAATGGATTATTCAAATAAATGAGGACAAACAGGATTTAAGAATTTAAGTTATCTAGATGAAAAGTCTCAGATTTGGAAGTGATATTAAAAACCATTTATTTCAGCTGCATAGCTGTACAGTAATATTCTCCCTTATTCTTCATCTCATCTTACAGTTTCCCTGGCTTGCGTTGTTTCCCTGGTTGCCTATATGAGAACATAGTGAGAGAAAGAACAATTGCTGACATAGTTTTAAGTGTGCTGGATCAGCAGATTATTTTTAAATATACTCAATTTAATCTCCTTTTGTTTTATCTTAAGAAAAAGTTCCAACAATATAAATAACCTCTTTTTTAAACATATTTTTATTGATTTTTTACAGAGAGGAAGGGAGAGGGATACAGTGTTAGAAACATCAATGAGAGAGAAACATGGATCAACTGCCTCCTGCACACCCCGCACTGGGGATGTGCCCACAACCAAGCTACATGGCTTGACCGGAATCGAACCCGGGATCCTTCAGTCTGCAGGCCGACTCTCTATCCACTGAGCCAAACCATTTAGGGCCCAATATAAAACCTCTTATTGACAAACTTCATTGAGAGGACCTCAAGAAACAGGTCAGGATCTCATGAATGAAGCATTCCAAAATTTTTCAAAAAGCAATAAATAAAAATGTTTATTGCACATCCTCTCATTCTTCAATAATTTGAAAAATTACAACTATCTTCCTTCAGGTGAAAGGAGAGGGGTGGCAAGAGAAAAAAAAGAGAAGGGAGGGAGGGAGGGAAAACAAGTTAAACCAGATATACCCCCGTGACCTTTTCCAGCTGTCTGCAAGGCCCGGCACTTTAAAGGAAACACTTGTCTTTTTCTTTGCATTCAGAAAAATTATTGACTTTTAACTTAGAATAACTAAATAGAATGCATTACTCTCTTCCTGTCCTTCCATTATAATTTTTTAAAACTTAAAAGCAAATCTACCTGAAAATTGCTCAGTGCTAAGCAGAAAGGCCACTCTGAACTCAGCCATTAGTCACCCTGACATTTCCCAGAGGGCAGCCCAGGCGGGCAGAAAAACACCAGACAATAATGCCAGGCTGGGTGTTCCCTGAGGGTTGAAAGCAGCTCTTCTTTTTCACAACTATATACCCAGAGTCTGGCTAAGAGTCTGACACAAAGATATACCTCTGGTTCAGTTCCTACTCTGTACCAGGCAGCGTTCTACATGCCTGGGATACATCACGAACAAAACAAAGAGCCCTGCCCAAATGACAGTTAGAGTCTAGTGGGAAGGGGGTGTGGAGGGAAGAGACAATAGGTAAATATTGTGTTATGTCATAAGTGTAGTGGAGGAAAAGGAAAGCAGGTGAAGGAGGACTGGCAGTGCTGAGGGGCAGCAGATTGCAACTTAGACCTGTAGACCTCGCTGAGAAGGTAATATTTAAACAAAGACTTGAGGGAAGTGAGGTGCTCGATAAACATTTGTTGATTAAATAAATGAATCAGAGCAGTATTAAGGAGGCAGGAAAGTACAAGGCACATTCTGGGCATGGTGAGAAAACGAGTTTAAGAAAGGAGAAGAAGATTCTGGGAAGGAGGTGAGGTGGGAAGCTCACTAAGAAAGGTCCTGGGTGCAAAACTAAAAAAAAGTATGAATTTATAAAATTTAGAGTTTACAAACAACTTTCATTTATAATCTCATTTAATTTTCACATATCTAAAAGGGTTAACTTCATCTCCATTTACCAATAAGAAGAGCATGCTCAGAGAAGCTGGGTAATTGTCCCAAGATCTCACAGCCAACAAGAGGCAGGGCAGAACTCAAATGCGAGCTTCGGACCTCTGTCTTCAGGCTTTCCCCATCACTTCCCCCAACAAAAAACACGCAGGTAATGTGATAGAAAAATGCATTATATATATATATATATATATATATATATATATATATATATATACACACACACACACACACACACACTACTAAAATAGGGAAATGCTCACATCAGTAATCAAAAAGCATAAAGATACAAGGTAAAACTAAAGTTTAATGTAAGTTTTCTAAGTTATGCAACCTGTAGAGGTACCAATTGATTGTGGGTACTCAATGAAAGTTTAAAAAGTAAACTAAGAGCCTATTTTGAAACACATGTAGTGTGTTATGGGCAACAGAAAATACGTGGTTGCAAATCTATTTTTATCATAAATGCCTCTCTTTTTACTATAAACTTTTACTTTCAGATTGACTCTATTTCTCTTACAAATACAATAATACTTTGTGACTTGATTTCCATTTAAAAATTATTTCTCAGTTATACAAGAAATACATGAATACTTTCTTTAAAAGATTAAATTCCTCAGCCAATTGTCCCCCTTCATCCTGGTCTTCATCCGGGCACTATCATTTTGGAGTGTATACCCAGCTCTTTTTCTGTGGCTACTTATATATCCATGTGCTTCCTCAATATCTACACTTGGATGTTAATGTTTAAAACTGAACTCATCCTTTTCCCCTCAAGGCCAATCTGGTCCTCTTTGATTTCTGTGCCAGTGAATGGCTTCACCCACTCATCACAACTAGTCATCAATCAATTCCTATAGATTTACCTCTTTAATATACTGTGTAACCACCCTCCAATCTTCATTCCCACTGCCACTACTTTAATATTGGCCCTCTTTACCTACTACTTCAACTACTGCAGGGCCAACTTCATGGACATGTGATCTGTACACTCACACAGGTCTCATCTTAGAAGGACCTCCTGTTTGATATAATGCTTTGCTGTCAGTGTACTGGATTTCTTATTAATCCTCACCTGAGGATATTATTTTTCCCCATTGATTTTAGAGAGAGTAGAAGGGAAGGGGAGAGACACAGAGAAACATTGATATGAGAGAGACACATCGATAAACTGCCTCCCGCACATGCCCCAACCAGGACCAGGGACCAAGCCTGCAACTGAGGTACATACCCTTGACCAGAATCGAACCCAAGACCCGTCAGGCCCAGTACTGATGCTCTAACCCCTAAGCAAAACCGACTACAGCTGGAATTCTGAATGATTTCTGAACAAGGGGCACTGTTTTCATTTTGCACTGCCTCACAAAATATAAAAACAGTCCTATACTACTGTAATATCTTAACTGGTACTCACTTTCCCAGGAAGGCCTTGCTGTAACCCACTCTTCATAATTCTATAGAGAATTAAAGAGAAGATATCATATTAAAATTGGATCGAGCAATACTGAGCAGAGATCTGCCCAATTCAAGACTGAGAGTTCTAAGGTATAACTTTAAATTGAAAAGAGGAATTAAATTTCCATATAACGAGTCTAACCACATTACCTATGGACACTTTTGCATTACAGGTACTTAGGGAAGATGGCCAAAGTGAATACAGCCCTCTGTAGAGCCAGATGGTGGAGGCAAAGACCACAGGCTTTGTATTCAGAAAGACTGGGTTCAAATTCCAATTTGACTAGTTACTGTGTTACTTTGAGCAAGTTACTCAAATTCTCTAATTTTTATTTTCCTATTGATAAAGTAGAAAAAATTATCTGGCAGAACTTTTGTGAGACAAAATAACAGGGACCCAGTTCAGTTCAGCAAATACTACTCTGTGCCTTCAAGCTAAGATAAATAAGACTTCCTTCTAATGGATATTGTATGGAAAAGCGGGAGAGCAGAGGAATAACTTCACAAACCTGACAAACACTACCTCAGCCAGGTAGGTGATCAAGGTCAACGTCAATAGTAATAAGTTATGTTCATAGCGTGTAGCTGGGATATATGATGAAACTAGCACTTTACCTCTGTAGTCTTCCTCCCAAAAATCAGTAAACCCACTCAAACCATGAGAAAAACACATTAGATAACCCAAACTGAAGAAAGACAGTCTACAAAACACCTGGCCAGCACTCCTTAAAACTGCCAACGTCATCAAAAATAAGGTAAATCTAAGGAACTGTCCGGGTCAAGAGGAGCCTTAGGAGACACGACGGCTAAAAGTAACGTGTATCCTGCCCTGGCCAGGCGGCTCAGTTGCTTGGAGCATCATCCTGTATACCAAAAGGTTTTGGATTTGATTTCTGGTCCAGCCACATTCTTGGGTTTGATCCCAATAAATGTTTCTGTCTTACACCCATGATTCATTCTCTCGCCCACCCCTTCCTCTCTCTAATCACATCCTCTGGTGAGGATTAAAAGAACAAAAATAAAAGTAATGCGATATCCTGGATAGGATCCGGGAACAGAAAAGAGACAATAAATGAAAACTAAGGAAATTCAAATAAAGAATGGGCTCTAGTTATTAATAATGTATCAAAATTGGTTCATTAGTAGTGACAACTGTACCATTTTAACACAAAGTGCTGATAATACAGAAAGCTGGGTGCCAGATATATGGGAATCCTCTGTACTATCCTCGTAACATTTTTGTAATTCTAAAACGACTCTAAAGTTAAAAGTTTATTTTAGAAAGAACAATCGGAGTTTGGGGGTTGGAAGGAAGTAGAACAGCTCATAAAGAAGACTGAAACCATGGGCATTCACAGTGATAAGAGGAGTACCAGCACAAATCGGTGACACAGAAAAAATTCCCACCCTACTAGGCCTCACAATTAAAACCCAAATGCTGCAAGAAACAAACTAATTTATACAACCATAAATAATATTTTGACTAAAATTTACTTGCCATTTTGTATTTTCCAATAAAATGTTTCTTTTCTTTTTTAAATTAAAAAAGGAGAGCAGCAATTCTACATATCCAAAACTGGATTCATCCTGCCCCCTTTTCCAGTTCTGCCCCCACCACACACACACACAGTCTCCTCTTCCTCCTCTTTCCAGGTTGTCCATCTCCGGAAGGGCACCTGCAGCCATCCTGCTGCTCAGTCCAGGAAGCAGGATGTCAGTGATGACTCCTTTTCCCTCATCGCCGCATCCAGTCACCAAGACCTGCAGGCTTCACCTTTGTCTTTATACTTCCCCGCTCCCTTTCCATTTCCCCTGCTTTGGCCTTGTCACTTACTAATCTCATCCTCATCATAAAAGATTTTTAAGAACCCATCCTTCACATTAGCACCCAAATGACTGTTCTAAAAAATATATATGATCAAATCATCTGTAAAACAGTTGTGAGATTAAAATATGACACTTATAGAGTTTAGCGCAGTGCCTGATAGGAGCTAAAAAATAAAAAAATAAAAACAGCTGTTAGAGGTTATATCACCCCATCCTGAAAGTCTTCCAGTATCTCTTCAGAGCTTTCAAGCTAAAATTCAAACTAAGAGCGTAATGCGTAAGGCCTTATGGCTTGGCTCCTGCCATGCCTCCAGCCATCTCCAGCTGCCTGCATGGCCACCTGTCATCTGGTTACGGAGAGTGCGCCACGCACAGGCACTGAAATAAAACGCAATGGTGAGAAAAGAGGCCATTTGTGAAAACAACAAGAAGTCAATCTCCAGGGACACCTTTAAGAAGCGATAATAATCAGGACCTAGATTTTTAAAAAGCATAAACACAACAAAGTAAACATATAGTTGTATGCCCAAAATACCTTTTTCATGGGTAGGAAGATTTAATACCATAAGCATTTTAATGCTCCCCAAACTGACTGATATATAAAAGCACTATAATCACAAAAAAATGACAGTGGGAATGGAGGGAATCTTCCAGAAATATTCTTACATTTACCTGGAAGAATAAAAATCCTAGAAAGTGCCAGGAAAATTGTAAAAAGGAGAAGCAACAAGGGGAACTACCATAAATTAAAATGTATTTTAATGGGAGTTTAGTATACAATAAAAGTGGCATTTTACATTAGGGGAAAAAATAAAGTACTAAAATAGTGTTAGATAAACTAGCCCTCCATTTGGACAAAAATAAATCTCAATTCCCTAAAAATAATCTTCAGCCCTTACACCAAAATAAATTTCAGGTGGATTAAAAATTTGAATGTAAAAAATGGAACCATAGAAGTACTAGAGAAAAACCTGGGAGGATATATTAATAATGGATTTGTGAAGGCTTTCTATGTATAACAAATAAAGGAGAAGGAGAAGGGGAAAAGAAGGGAGGAGGAGAAATGCAAAAGCCAAAAAGCAAGTGTCACAACTTAACTAACCTTCATTGGATAGCTAAGCTGTTTAGAACATTGTTCCAATACCCCAAGATTTCGGTTCAATCAAGAATCAAGGGGGGAGCCGAGACTGGTTTGGATAGAGCGTCGGTCTGGGGACTGAAGGGTCCCAGGTTGATTCCGGCAAGGGCATGTACCTTGGCTGCGGGCACATCCCCAGTAGGGGGCGTGCAAGAGGCAGCTGATCGATGTCTCTGACTTTCTATCCCTCTCCCTTCCGCTCTGTAAACAAAACAAAACAAAACAAAACAAAAAAACATATATTAAAAATATATACATATATTAAAAAAAAAAGAATCAAGGGGGAAAAAAGAATCAAGGGCACATACAAGAATCAACCAATGAATCATAACTAAGTAGAACAACAAGTAGATGTTTCTCTCTCTCTCTCTCTCTCTCTCTCTCTCTCTCTCTCTCTAAAAACCAATAAATTAAAAGAAAATTTTGCCATGGCGAGGAGCTCAGTTAGTAAGAGTATTTCCTGATATGCCAAGGTTGTGAGTTTAATCCGCGGTCAGAGCACATACAAGAAGTGACCAATACATCAATTTAAAAAACTTTGAATGTATCTACATAGAAATGAAAACCTTCATATGGCATATGGCATATATATATCCCGATGCATGAATTTGTGCATGGGAGGGGTCCGGCCTGCCTGGTGGGGAGGGGCGGGACATGGACGGTTGGCCAGCCTGCTTGCTGGTGGAACTCCTGGTCGAGGAGACAAGGTGCATATTAGCCTTTTATTATATAGGATATACACCGAGTGGCCAGATTATTATGCATTCAGAGAGCATAATAATCTGGCCACTCAGTGTATATATGCACACACACTATCCCTAATATAAAGGTGCTATTATATCACATTAAAGTAGTGGAGTTACACTACAGAAAAATGATCAAATAACAAGGACCACTGACAGAAGAAGAGTTGATAAATACTATTTAGAAGATGCTTAATACACTACTAAAGAAATTCAAATTAAAACAATAGATACCACTTTTTAATCCCCATGGTTAGCAAAGACTGAAAAAAATAAAACCCCCCATATTGGCAAGGCCCACTCACACACTGCTGGCAGCAATATGAACTGTTATAGAAAAGCATTTATTACAATTTAAAATCTGCATTTATGTTGTCTCAACAATTTCACCTGTAGATGTCTCTCACAAAAATACTTGCATTAGTGGCCAAAGATGGATTTGAGAATGTCTCAACAATAAATATCTGTTATTTAACACTGTTTGTAAAACAGTGGCAATTGCCAAAATGTTCATCAATAGGGCAATGGTTAAACTACGTTCTATGAAGTCGTTAAAAATAGGGGAGGCTTATTTACATAAGATGACAATAAATTAAGTGAAAAGGGCAAGGAACAAGCAGCATGTATATGATCCCATTTCTTTTTTAAAAATCACATAATTATTGTTACTCTTTTAATGTTTTATGTAAGTAAGAATGTTTCTTAAAAATGTTAAGCCAGAATATTCATCAGGACATAATTTCAGCATCATTGACATAAATTTATATGAGAAAAAAAATCAAACAGATATGATTTTTTTAATGTATTTTATTATTTTTTTGACAGAGAGGAAGAGAGAGGGATAGAGACTCAGAAACATCGATGAGAGAAACATCGATCAGCTGCCTCCTGCACACCCCCCATTGGGGATATGCCCGCAACCACGGAATAGAACCCAGAACCCTTTAGTCCGCAGGCTGATGCTCTATCCACTAAGCCAAACGGTTTAGGGCTCATATGATGTCTTTTAATGTTCAAATAAGTACTACATTCAAATACATTAAATATTGCAGTCACAAAAGGTTATTTGGTAATATGTCTTCCTCCCATCTGCCTCTCTCCAATACCCAGATCTCCCCCACAGGCAAACCATATTATAAGTTTTGGGGTACCCTTCTGAAATATTTTATGCACATACAAGCAAATAAGTATGGTTTTCCTTTTTTAAAAAATAAACTTACCTTTATTCTTAATAAATAATTAAGCTCACTTAGTAAGCTTGCAAATTTTTAAAGTATTTCCAATATCGTATTTCATGGCCTTACACTGATGGTCTCAAGAAGGTATCTTCGTTTGTATCATGCTTCCATCTTTCTAAAAGCTGTGGGAATTTCAATTGGGTCCCTCAGGCAAAAAGAAACACTAATCGAGGCTGTATTTAAGAAACATGAGGCATGGCAATATTTATCATGGAAACTCTTGAAGTGTTTTGCTATAATGAAGTGTTGTGCTTAACCAGTGTTAAGATTCACAAACATTTTAGAGCCAAGTATGGACTTTAGAACTATAATGCTTACATAATACATGAACAGTGTGTAGTTATGGTTTCCTTTTAATTGTTCATGCTTTCATAACTGTTGGTCTCTCAACCTGAGATATTTATTTAGATGGTGCAAATTGTCCCTACTCACCACCTCGATATACTCTTTCTTGGAGTATATTCCTCAACTTCTTTATATGGTGAAGACAGGGACCATGACTTGTGTGATTTTTATATTAACAAACCCTGGTGCCCTTCCAGGAAACATTAGACCTTCAGTAACTGCTGTTGAGAAGAAAACAAACAAACAACTTTATACCAGGGGTAGTATTTGAGAAGATAACATCTGAGACTAGGAAAATTAGGTGTCAGCCAGAGTAAAGCATAAAGAGGTGAAAAGGTGCATTTGGGACACTGAAAATAGTTCGGTGCAACTGGTGCACACAATTTACAGAGATAAGATGAAGAGATACACATGGGGGTGCCTCCAGGGTAAAGTTCGGAATCCTTAGTTTAGCAAGATACACCCCAACTGGCTCTGAAGCCTCATCGCCTGCTATTTCAGATCCCTTACGTCTGGCTATATCCAATTGCTTGCAATTTCCTAAAAATGTCATATTCTCCCACCTCGATAGCCTAGAGTGATCTTGGCTACATAGTAAACATTTTTTCCATCCAGACACTTTTGCACATTTGTAAGGAATAGATTCAGAATCTCCTCACTTCCTATAAAACTGATATCAGCAAAGCACTTTGTCCTTTGCTGCGAAAGCTCTCCTCCCTTCTTCAAAACTCAGCTCAACTACCACTTTCCCAGGGAAGCTTTCCCTGTTCCATCACATCAATACGCAGGGGCCTCTCGCCTGCGAACCTCTGTACTGGGGTTCACTTACAGTTCGTTGACCTGTACGGCTGGCTGCCTAGTAAATTCTAAGCAATGTGAACCGGCTTCCTTGGAGCCAGATAGTACTCCTGAGTTTGCTGTATTAATGAATTAAGAAAAAAAGGCCCCCTTTTCCAAAGACGCCCCCCCCCACCCCACCCCGCTCCCTACATTTGAAAGCCCAGAGACTCACTTTGCACGGTAGATCCAGGTTTCACAGACCGGTGGTACTTAAAACGTCAAATAAAACAACCTGTCAGTCACTCTGGCTGCTGCTCTGTGCCAACCACGTGAACAGCCGGCCAGAGAAGCGTTCACGGCCCTCCGTTTGCCCAAAGACTCGGCAAACGTTTCCGGTTTGGCGCGGGCCTGAGCCCCAGGCGCACAGCGTGTGTGTAGAGCCTGGACCTGCAAAGCGCTCTTCCAACCTCGCGGTTTGAATGGCAGGTCAGGGGGCTGCAAGCAAAAAGGAACAAGACCCGAGGCCTGTGAGGCTGCTCTGCGGCCCAGGCCCATCTTGCTCAGCGTTTCCTGCTCAGCAGTTCCCAGAACCTCAGCGCTCAAGAACTGAGCCGCTAAGAGTCGCCGAGAAAGAGGCAAATGAGGCGCCCCCCCCGCCCCCCCGGGGCGGGAGCGCCGCAGGGCTTTGTTCTGCTGGAAGCCCGCTCTGCACCCGGCACCCGCCCGCGGTCCCGTCCTCGCCGGCGCCGGCGCCCGCCCCCTGATCTAAGGACAGGAGTTGCATCGCTCCTGGGCAATCCCTGTCCCCGCTGGGCAATCCCGACCTCTTGGACCGGCCGGGAGGAAGAAAGGGCTCCAGAAAGTTCCAGGAGCACTCGGTACCCAACCCCACAAGGCTGTTCGGCACAGCCCGCTCCAGTGCGAGCGCCCCCGCGCCGTTGCCCGGGTAACCGCGGGGCCGTGGCCGCGGCGGGAGGGGCGGGACTTCCTGCGGGTGACGCGTTTTGGGCTCGGCTACAAAAGACGACGGCTGCGGCTCGCCGGGAGGAACTTTCCAGAACGCTCGGTGAGAGGTGGAGAAGCGGCGGCTGCCTGAGCTGCGCGTAGCGACGCGCTCTTTCCGGCTCCTCCACGCCTGCCTCGGCTCGCTCACAGGTGAGTTTCGGCCCCGGCGCCTCCCCTCGATGGAGCCGCGGTCGGGAGGCGGTTGGCTCCGCGTGGGCGGGAGGGTTAGGGGTTCTGGGATCCACGATTCCCTTTTAGGGGGGGGGAGGGCTAGCCATCCCCGGCACGTAGTGAGTGGGCCCGAGACCCTTAACAAAGCTGCCCCCGGCCCCCCATCCAGCCCGGGTCTCCAGGCTCTGCCGCCTCAGCCTCTCCTCCCTGCGCCCCCTTCCCCCGCGCTCCCTGGGGGTGGGCGGCCCAGCGCGCAGGCGCAGGAGGAGCTCAGGGTGAGGGGCTGCGGGAGGAGCGGGGCGGAGGCCGCGGTTTCGCTCCTCCGGTCTCCCCTCCTCTTTGTGGCGGCCTGGGCTTCCCCCACCCCCTTTCTCCACGGTGAGCGGGGGTGGGTGTTGGGGGTGGGGGAGGAAGGAAGCCTCAACGATCCGCGCCGAGTGCAGGGGGACCCGGGACGACGCGTTAGCTACGCCGGCTGGGGGGAGCGAGGGGCTCGGCGGTCAGTGTGGAGGCGCTGTGCGTCCTGGGACTGAGACACATGCTTAGCATTGCCGTAAATCGTCTCACAAGCCGCTCCCTGTCCCTTTGTACCCAAACGTGTCTTTTTCTAGGGAGCGTGTGTGTGTGTTGTGTGTGTGTGTCTTGTGTTTACCGGACACAATGGCCGTGTAATAACCGGGGGACTGAACCTGTCTGTGCTCCTGTAATTCCTCCTGTCACTGCCGGCCGCGGGAACAGGAAGAACCCAGGGTGTGGAGGCTTTCGTGTGGGAAATGGGAAGGAGCTGCTATGGGAGGCTTTTGAATTGTGCCTTAATAATTATTAGCTTATATCTAATCTGCTAGAATTTATTGCTGAGTTACCAAAAGGATTGTTACCTTCCCTGAAGCTGAGGGAAGGCAGGGTTTTCGTAATCAGATTTGGCAAAGAACAGATTTCTCGGCCATATATCTATGATTTAACGAATTACAACTACCAGTTGGAAGTCAAGTTAAAATTGTTTGTTTTTTTTAATTTCAGGCTGCAAAAATGGTGAAAGAAACTACTTACTATGATGTTTTGGGGGTCAAACCCAATGCCACGCAGGAAGAACTGAAAAAGGCTTACAGGAAGCTGGCCTTAAAGTACCACCCTGATAAGAATCCAAATGAAGGAGAGAAGGCAAGTTGTATATTCACATTCAAATGTAGCCTAAGTAGTTTTTTTGGCCAGGTGTGTGGTAGTTTCATAACAACCTGAAATTGAATATGTCCAGTATAATAGCTGTGCTTCGTAATACTTTTTAAAAGATTTATTCTTTTCTCAAACAGTTTAAACAGATTTCTCAAGCTTACGAAGTGCTCTCTGATGCAAAGAAAAGGGAATTATATGACAAAGGAGGAGAACAAGCAATTAAGGAAGGTGGAGCAGGTGGTGGTTTTGGTTCCCCCATGGACATCTTTGATATGTTTTTTGGAGGAGGGGGAAGGATGCAGAGAGAAAGGAGAGGTAAGAATAATCCAGTCTACATGCAGCAATTCACGGTAGCCCCTTGGTCAGAGCAAATTGTTGAGAATTCATCTATTTTAACTGTTGGTTTACATAATTTTGCAAACTGTACACTGCCGTTTATATTTGTGCTCTAGTTTTTTAGAATAAGATTTGATGTAACTTTAGACCAAGTGCTAACAAGTGAGTGCTTTAAAGCTCTTGGACAGCGGGACACAAACTGCAATAGGATTGCCAAGCATTAATTAAAGGAACAAAGTATAAGAACATAATTTTCAAAGCCCTTTTTAAGATATTATTTGAAACCCCCTAACCTAGTGGGAGGTACTCAGTTGAATGTGAGTTAAAGAAACCTAAACCTCTCTCCAGGTTATACAGCAAGGCATCAGTAGTCAGGATTGGAACATAGATTATTTACTTACAAATAGCCTGCTTGCTATCTGTTTAATTTTGTTTCAGCTTTATTACATCTTGATATGTGCCCTTAACATTTATCAGAAATGCCATTTCCTGGCTGTAGAAGTAATCTTCATAGGAAAACAGTGTTTGGGTCAGAGTCAATCTCATTTGTTCCCAGTATAGTTTACATAAATAAGGACCAATGGGTATAGTCCATTTTGAAAGGAATAAGGAAGCCATTAAATTTCACTGTGAGCTTTTTAAAATTCAGAAAGACTAGAAATTGTTTACTTAGTTTTTCCTGAAAGGAAAGGGATATTTTTGTTTTGTTTTGTTTTTTACAGAGAGAAAGGGAGAGGGATAGAAATTCAGAAACATCAAGAGAGAAACATCGACCAGCTGCCTCCTGCACACCTCCTACTGGGGATGTGCCCGCAACCAAGGCACATGTCCTTGACCGGAATCGAACCCGGGACCTCTCAGTCCGCAGGCAGACGCTCTATCCACTGAGCCAAACCGGTTTCGGCAAGGGATATGTTTTTATAATTATCTTTTTAATAATTGACTGGCAAACTCTTCTGTGTGATTTAGATCAATGAAAGGCCTCTGTGTGGGACACTAAAAAATACTTGATTAATTAAATTTAATAAGCTTTTTTACCTTCTTTGTACTCTCAAAACTTTAAAGCTAAAGTGAGAAAGGCAGCTTTCAACATGCTGGAACCAACTGTATGGGGCTCTACTTGTGATATAGAACCCAAAGATGAAGCTAGGAGCAGAAGGATATAATTAGTGGCGCTTCACACTTCATTGGAAACTAGCAGATAGAGTTTTCACTTGGGCATAAGGCAGTAGTGTTTTGTGGTGGATGAAGTCCTTGTGAAAGAATTACTAGCTGGGAACATATTAACCATTGACAGATGACTTCATTTCTGTACCCTCAGTGTCCTCATATGATCTCTACCTTCCACTGCCTGTTCTGAAATGAGTTATGGCACTCCTTTGTAGCCACTGGCCACAAGAAACTTAGATCCATTAAAAAAGACAAAAATTCAGTTTTTCATCTGCAATAGCCACATGTGACTAATGGCTACCATGTGGGATAGCACAAATATAAAACATTCCTATCACTGCAGCAAGTTCTTTTTTGTACAGCACTATGTATGATAAAGGATATGATAAAGTACTAGTCAAGCAGTAAATGTGCTATTCCTACTTCATATCATACAGAAGTAGGAATTGATATTCTGTGGATATTGAATAAATGCATCAGCTTCCTAGCCAATCTTGATTGGTTGTAACTTAGAACTTAGTGTGCTGAATGAAGAATTTTTGGATGAAGTAATAGGCCATGTTGCTCAATATAGTAAGTGAAAGAGTCAAAATATATTGGGACAGAAATGCAGTTTGAAATAATTATTATGAAATGTGCCTCTATAAATGGCATTGGTTCTCAATTTAATTTTGCAGTTCATCCTTTTGATTGCCATAATTTGTAAGATAGCCACAAGTACATTCTTAGGCAAATTACTTAAGCTCACCCAATTTTTCTCATCTGAAATTAATTACAATTTATGGGTTATTTGTGGGTATTGTGGCCAACATTCTATGTATATAATAGGTACTTAACAAATGTACCTTGTGAGCCTTATCTTTTATTATTACTTACCATTTTGATGATACATTGAACACAAACAGGGTACGTACATCTTAGATTTTAATGAGCATTATTTTGTTCTAGGTAAAAACGTTGTACATCAGCTCTCCGTAACCTTAGAAGACTTATATAATGGTGCAACAAGAAAACTAGCTCTACAAAAGAATGTGATTTGTGACAAATGTGAAGGTATGGTTGTCTAACATCTTAAGTTAACTGAAAATTGAAATAAAGCCTTTCTAAAGATATAAAACTGACGAATAATACACTGCCTAAATATTGGAGAGTGTAAATATAAAGAACTACCTATACCTATCATCTAGAGGATATTAGCAAAATGTGCGCACTTTTTTATGCATACTAGAGGCCCAGTACGTGAAATTTATGCAGAGGTAGGGTCTCTAGGCCTGGCCTGCAATCTGGGGGGTGACTGGCAGGGTGATCTGGGCCCCTGCTTGGCACCTACTACCTTGGCCGGACATCATCTGCTCACTTGCTCCATCATCCAACTGCAGTCCTGCACTCATCAGGGTTCATTGGGACCAGAAGCGCCTCCACTGTTGCTGCCAGCGCTGTGTCGCCAAAGCCTGTCTTTTTCCTGGTGGTCCAAGCACATCTTAATTCCCGGTTGGTCGAACTCTTGGCCTATGGGGACAATGTGCATATTAGTCTTTTATTGTATAGGATTTTCAGTGCAGTTGGAATCTTAAGGTACTCTCATTTTTTTCAACATAGTTCAAATGAGCACTTCGTATTATCTCTAACACTTAATCATTCCAATGGCTTTGTAATCTAATAGGATTTAAACAGTGACTTCTTTGCATTTAGAGAAGTTATTGGCTCTGATCCTCTAAGCCTTTTATAAATACAAGATATTTGTTGGAAATATGGTATCTTCTAAAGAGAATAAACTCCTTAATGTTCTCATTTCACAGAGTAAGTGTGTCCTGTGAATTGTGATTTGGGAGTGCATTTAAAACTCACAATTGTAAAATGGCTCTTTGGGAAAACAGCAGTTAATGTTTATAGACGACAAGCTGGCCAAGGCTGCATTTTATGAGACAGACTCAGTGGTAGTTCTTGATGGACAAGCATTTCATCACACTTGCAACTGTTAAAGTGTTGTGTCTATTAAAACTGTCTTATTAACATTCATCACTGTGTCCAACACTAAGTTCAAACGTAATTCAATTTCTTTTTAAACTATTTAGGCCGAGGTGGTAAGAAAGGAGCAGTAGAGTGCTGTCCCAATTGCCGAGGTACTGGAATGCAAATAAGAATTCATCAGATAGGCCCTGGAATGGTTCAGCAAATTCAGTCTGTGTGCATGGAGTGCCAGGGCCATGGGGAAAGGATCAGTCCTAAAGACAGATGTAAAAGCTGCAATGGAAGGAAGATAGTTCGAGAGAAGAAGATTCTAGAAGTTCATATTGATAAAGGTGAGTTCTCAGCCACTTCTGAATTCTTGAGTGCAAATGGCAAGATTATTTACATTTTAGAGTTATTAAAAATGATACTCAGTAGGGTTATATGCATGGTCTTATCACCTAGAGATATTTTGACTACATAATACAAACTTTTCCACCCAGACATTTTTGCACATTTGTAAGCAATAGATGAAGAATCTCTTCATTTACTATAACACTGACATCAGTAAATGATTAAATGGTGTTCTGAATTTCATTCACTTGCATTAAATTACTAGTTCTACCTCTTTTCAAATTGTAATTAATTTTTGTACATGTTAAGTTCCTTAGGAACTGCTAGGGTAAAGAATATATGTACTTTCAAGGATTTGGGGGGGAAGGAGATTTAGGTGAATTTAAATTATTTCCTTGAAATTTTTCTAAACTAATGAAATGTGTTCTTTTTTTTATTGATTTGTAAGAGCTTAGATTAGAAATACTGCTTTTTTAGCCCTGGCC